>CM056383.1:65308099-65908099 GCA_029718625.1 Synaphobranchus kaupii
AATTCTGTGGTGCTTTTTTCTCCCTCGCATAGCTTATCTCAAGTCCGGTATAACGTTATACACCACAATTTGGAACTGGCTGTCTAAACAACTTCATTAAGCCGTAGTGCAATGCATTCATCAGTTTCCTGGGCTTTTCACAGCTTTGATTAATTCTGTCCAAGTGTTCCAAATTATCAGAGGCATCAATATCTTCAGCAAACTGCTAACAGCTCTCAGCAAGTATCTGGTTTCATTATTGGTGTCAGCTCAATTATGGCTCACACCCAACTCTTCTTAGACGATCTAACAGAATCAATCGACGAGCTGGTCGGTGACTTTTTTTTTTTCTTTCTCTGCACTCTGTCATCGCACTAATGTACATAGCTTTAAGGCAGTGGTATGCATAATGCGTACTAGCTGCAATGCACAGCTGATGCAGCTCAGACCATTTTCATCAAATATTTATGGAATGGAAAAATACACGGAGCTGAGGGCTTGTCTGGAGCTCTGCAAAGTGGAATGCATTTAGAACCACTGTCTGATGACTGTAATTAGGACCCCTAATTAAAAATTAAAGCCTAGAGTTTATTTGAAAGCATGAATCTTCACATGCACGGCATTTATTTCCTTAGAAAAGTACTTTATTTTATGGTAGTAATTGAACCTGGCTTTTTCTGTTGGTCACAATGACGTTTGGTGGGTTGCCAGTTTTCTTGGCCTGACTGCTCTCTTCCATCTGCATTTTCCGTTGCTTGCGAGGAATTCCAGAGTAAGCATTTTAATCCCACCATCTCTGATGCAGACTTTGAAGTGCTTTGCACCGTCAGATTACAGCAATAATTGACAGTGATCTCAGAAGCCTGCCAGTTGCTCTATTCCACTCACTAATTTTTTTAGTTAAAATAAGGCTGTTGAGTAATTCTGGTAATATTACACTTGATCTTGCCAACTTAAATATTACATTTTTTAGTGATATAAATATCATATACTGTATATTTCAATTTCTAAAAGATAAATACCCATAAAATTATCACTGTCAGCAATGACAAAAAGTACCTACTGTATTATTTTTAGGTACAGTATATTGTATGCAGGCAAGTTTTACATATTGCTCTGACTTTAAAATATTTCCACATATGTTTTCATTGTGGTTTTCCTTTTAGAAATCTTACCATTTCCTGAGACTGTATTTTATAATCCATTTTTTCAGTTGTGCTATTGTTGAAAGTATGGATTTTCATATTTAGAAGATTGCAATGATTGTGTCATCTGTTTTCCTTTCCCCTGGGTTGTTTATCAGCATTATTATTGCCAATTTTACGTATTTCACAGTAATGCAAGGGGGGGGGGAATACAATCCATCCATCAGCAACTTTAAGTAATTTCATACTTAATTATCAATACTTGCCAAGCAGCTTCAACAGAAGAACACAAGAAAGACCAGACACAGTTTATTCTGTATTTTAGGAGCTGTTCGTGCACATAACAGTAGAGGAATTCAAACTCATTGGTTGTTTTTACATAGATATTAGTTGATAAAACAGGAAATCTTGTATCCAAACCGGTTGGTAGAAATGGCTTAACCCCTTCTCTCGCGCCACCATTTTTGAACACAAGCCCAAAAATAAAATGGTTACTGTTCTTGAACCCCGTTGATGATAGGCATTATCCTGGCCTTGTCTGTAAGGTAACCCTTGGGAGTTTGTTATCCAAGAGTCAGAATTACTCTAAGCATTACTGAAACTAAATACCAGAAGCTCAAACACAGTGGAAGTGTATTTTTTTTTTTCCTTCTAAAAAGTTATTTTTTTCTTTTGCTGGGATAAGGATACCGACTTTTCCATTATTTGTGTGATCTGTGGATTTCCGTGGAACTCATAGAATGTACGGAGTCATCGTTTTGACTGAGCCCATTTTGCATTATGTCACAATATAAGGAATCATTGTTGCTATAACATTGGGATTGTAAAATAGTTTATAGAAATATAATTGTGAGTTTTAACCCTTTCAAAAGGTATATTGTGTGACCAGATTATTAAAAGATTTCAGCTAAAAAAATCCCCACAATGAATGCAAATAAACCACTTCTGGCCCTAATACCTAGTCCGGTGCATTAAGGGGTTAACTCATCTACATGATTACTTAGTAATCATGGATGATTGTATGCTTTTTCTGTTTGAAATATGCTATCACCGTCAATTACCATTTTTTTTACACTCTTTAAATGGTGCACAAACGTTTCCAAGTACAGGATTACTAAAGATGACATATTATAAACCTCGTATTGTATTGTATTGTATATACTTGTTAACACATTGCTACACAATTCATTAACAATGTTTCTGCAGACTTTAGATGTTACCTCGCGTAATCAATACTGCATTCACATTTGTTGTGCATGTTGGTCAATGCAAAATAGCCAGTATAATTATTTCAACCAGGTGTCTTGGGTTGTCCAAACTACACTGTCAAGTTCATTTAATGTGATAATTCTCATTCATCCATTTAAATGACCATTCTCTGAGACGCCCCAAATCCATTGAAAACAATTTGACGTGGGTTAACTTGCAAAATTAATTCAAGAAGATTGGATTGGATTGTAAAGGTCATGTAAACAGAATCTCTGCATTTTGTAGTTTATATTCATGCCATCGAGTAAAGCCATATACACTATTTCTTGTGTACATTTGACTAGTCCATTTTTGCTCTAAGATGAAGCAGTCTTTGGTTCAACAATTTGGATAGCCCAGTCCCTTCAGACAAAAGTAAACATTGTTTCAGTAAAAGTAATAATTTATATTGTCCGGAAGCCACAATTTGATCCTCTCATTTATTTTATTATTTTCCCACAGCTCTTACCCACATTGCATTTACATTTACATTACATTATAGTCATTTGGCAGACGCTCTTATCCAGAGCGACGTACATCAGTGCATTTTCAAACTAGGAACAAGTGCGTTAAAACGACCCTAAAAGGTAAATACGAGTTCAAGTACCAGGCGTAGTCAGCATGATTTACTTTTTTTTTTTTTTGGGGGGGGGGTAACCACATGATATCGATGATTGGCGTGTACAACAGTAAGCCAATAAGTAACCTTACAAGTATTAAACTAGAAGCTTGAACCACTTAAACAAGGATTCATAAAACACAATCAAGGGAGGTCACAAGGAGGTAGAGAGGGGTGGAGAGAGGTGCAGCTTGAAGAGGTGAGTCTTCAATCTGCGCTTGAAGGTGGTCAGACTTTCTGTTGTTCTGACCTCCACGGGGAGCTCATTCCACCACCGTGGGGCCAGGACAGACAGGCAGACATTGAGACCGGGTGCTAGTATGAAGTGGGGGGGGGGTACCAGTTGTCCTGAGGAGGCGGAACGCAGGGATCTGGCAGGTGTGTAGGGTTTGATGAGCTTTTGGAGGTATGGAGGGGCAGATCCTCGTACCCTTATCTCATATCATTTTATTTTTTCAAAACAATCATTAGTCAGGTTTATCCTGCCCTGTCAATGGCCGCGTTAAGTAACTGAGCGCTCACGATTTTGAATCACTTAACGTTCTGCTCTATGTGAATGCTGAGCAACTGTCTACAGCCATCTGAGTTTGAAAGATTCGACGTACAAGTTTCAAGCATAGCCTACTTATTTCAGGTTCAATCTTGTTAGCTGTAATGTCAACTTAGCATTATCGCGAACTTATCACATCCTATAGCTAATATAAATAAGCTATATAAAACTAGGTGCATATGGGTCACGTGGCAAACAAAAGCACTTTCATTCCTGTCAACCCCAGTAGACCGAAAACTTGGGTCCATAGCTAACGACGTACTTCCGTATTGCTCCTCTCTGATCCACATCCAAAAGCTACGCTCTGAGAAGCTCAGAGTGAGCGAAACTCAGCAACCTGTTAAGTATGTTCTTCGCTCTGAGCGGAGCTGAGCCGCTCAGTTACTTAACGCGCCCAATGATGCAAACACAATCCCACTGGTCCATTTTCATTAACAGGAAGCTAAACCGCTGTGAATGCTTAACAAGCAAAAAGTCTTTAAAGAGTTCCTGCAGAGCCTTTTCTAAGGCCTTTTTCACCGCTTCAATTTGAACTGGAACTTGTGAGTAGGTGTGGTCATATGACGATGATGCCACGTAGTCATATTATGAATATTCATACAGTCAAGGAGTGAAAGGGCGTGTCGATATAAGTTGTAATATTAACGTTAGCAGTAATACAAAGCAATTTGCATTTGAACTTGAACTAGCTAGTTAGCAGTACAAGGGTCTCGGTCTCAAAGATGAAAAAAATAAATGTCTCTGCTTTTATACTACGTGCCCAGCCGAGACCACCCTAGGATCACCTTAACTCCACCTATTTTTATGTTAAGGATCTTGTGATGTCACGGACCCCCGGAAGCCAGCGTATTGGTAAGCCTACACAGAAACTCAGAAAACACCCATTTTGACTAAACATGAGATTTTCGGACGAAAACAGTTGTGTATGATTATAATCTAACCCAAAACATCGGTTTTCAACGGTAAAAGTCAGTTTTTGACTGCAGTATCACTTTAAATACCACGCCTACCACGTTTAAGCTGCATTCAGTGAATTTTGGTGCCACGGGTTGTCGTCCACCAGCTACCACTAATCAGCATATGTTAATTAGGGTAGAGATCATAAGCTGGTAAATTTCTGCCTGTGTCAAGTACAGAGAGATATGAGTAGCTGGAGGGGAGAAACCAGGGAGGGGCGTTCGGTCCAACCTGTCAAGAAGCAGCTGGTTTCAAACCTCGGTCAAGAGCCTTCATGTACATCAGTCACTTTGCTTTAATCATTAAAAATACCTAATAATTTCATCCATTACATATGAGTCAAGGAAGGAAACATGAAGATGGATACAAAAAGGATTGATGATATCTTTGAAATAGAGTACATTAGAGTACATATTTCCTAAATAGAGTGCTGTTAACATGATCGTTTGTACAGGATAGTTAGACATTAAATAAACTGTCAGTTGGAATCAGGGATTTGGAATACATAAATAATCAATTATTTTGGAGCCTGCATGGTCTTGAATGTATTCAGCAGTGTTAAATTAGAATTTAAAATTTTTAAGAAATACAGCTCTGCAAAATTATCAGTTGTCTCGTTGTTATTTTGGTTCTGTACTCTAGCACTTTGAGTTTTATAAGGATACAATGACGAAGTTGAAGTGCAGACTATCAGCTTTAATTTGAGGGTATTTTCATCCATATCGGATGAACCGTTTATAAATTATAGAACCTTTTATACAGCCCCCCCCCCCATTTTTGCGCATCAGAAAATATTGGACAGTTTAACATAATGTAGAATAAAGTAATAATTTTTAATAGTTGGTCGCTTATCCTTTGCATGCCATAACTTCCTGATGTCTGTGACCCAACAATATCAAAAGACTCTTGATATCTTATTTTCTGGTACTCCTACAAGCGATACTATAACCTCTCTGCATTTGAATGGATCTCTATGGGAATTTGGGGGTGGGACTAGATTTAGCTGTAAATTACACTGGAACAGTATGGAACACATAGTTGGCTAAATGGTTCTAAGTCTTCAAGGGTCTGACGTGTCAGACAAGCCTTAAACCATCACTGTGCTGCCAGAAATACAGTAGATATGGATGGATAACTTGAAGGGTTTCTTCTCCCGACTTATTTTTCCATAGAGTTCAATAGGAAACTTTGTCAGGAGATACAACCCTTAAAGTGATCCATCCATATCTACTGCATATCTGGCAGCAGAGTGATGGTTTGCAGAACATTTATTTTGTCCGTTTTCTGATATGGCTGATATAATTTTTGTCTCATTGCACTCGTTAACTCAATGCGCTTTAGAGGAAACTGGATGCAGGTTTTCTGTAGCTTTTTCCACAGTGTTTGTGGCAGGTGTGAATTGGGGTTAGTAAGAAACAGCAGGAGCGGGCCACTGGCAATTGGCCACAAGTTATCGTGTGAAAGCGGTTTCTGTGTCCCGCTGCGTGTTTTCCTGTCCCTCAGCCGCTTGGACCACCTGCTGTCACGGCTCTTATCGACAGTATCGGTCTCCGGGCCACTGAGATCAGCGGCCCCCGATATCAATGCACATATAATTACTGCTCATAATCTATTCATTTCACAATAGTGGGGTGCAACATCTGTCACATCACAGACCATTTACGCCATTGTCAAACCGTTCCCCACTCCCAAATAAAAAGGAAGAAACGGCAGCCTAACAGCCCAATTTGAGTGGCCTGGCCTTTTCACCTCACTCAAATATTTATCAGCAGACCTTAAAGCATTCACAGGTCACGAGTGTATTAGGAGATCTGAGAAATCTTTCACTTTTTGTTGATTGTGTTTACAACAATAGCTTGGCTCCAAGCAGGAGGTTGTAGCTGGGTTCCTGACCTTCAAGTGTTATATCAACTTCCTGAAGCTGCTAAAATAATATGATTCATAGACACAAAGACACTTTAAATCCAAGCTAAATGGTATCTAACATGTTGAAAACATTAAACCCTTTAACTAGTTATTTACCAATCCCATATGAATAAACTCTTTTTTTAGGAAGAACAATTAATTTAGTCAAATAACAATAGTGCAGTCTTGGAATGTTTCTGCTGCAATTTTTGGTTGATTAAGCTAATTATGCATATATTAGAAATGTTTTCAACATAAAAAGAGTAAAGTTACATATATGAAGCATATACTCTCTAATCATCTTTAGAAAACATATTTCCTAAAAAATATTTCGGTGTACCAGATTATTGATAAAAAGATGGCATGGTTTTTTTTTTTTATCAATATGTTTCACAGAGGCTAAACAAGCCATATGTGTCAATGCAAAGCTGTCCTTGTTTTCCTACATTTGTTCAGGTATCTTGGCCCTAATGATTAAAGTGCGTTAATGTTAGTTGACGGAAATATTCACCGATAGGCATAATTCAGTCTGGAGGTCGGAAAATTAAGGATAACCAGAGGAAAAAGCAGAAGAATAAAACAAGATAAGGAATAAACACAAAATAACCCTAGTTTAATGCTTTAGAATGTGCAGGCCATTTGAAGCACGGACTGAGCGTAGGTGGCCATTGTGGTAATTTCATTGGGAAAGCCAGAGAAGTGTCAAACTCTCAATTCACTCTTTATAGGTGTGGTCTATGCCCCACCAACCCATCAAATGACCGATTATCAGATAGTGGTGGATTTCGAATGTGACTTTCCTATTAATTAATTTCATTAACCCGCATAGTTTAAATGTACCAGGCCAGCTTTAGTCTGTAAAGAAAATTAGGTGACTGGAAAATGATCCCTCTCAAATTTCTGTGATGGCAACAGCATCCTTGGTTACATTCTCCCTACGCTGCAGAATAAAGTAGCTTAGATATCTTGCAATGAGTGGTATTAGTCAGCGGGCTTCAATTCCAGATGCTCTATCTATCTCTGATAGAGCCCCTGGAAATTTTTGATAGCTTTTCAGCATTAGGCCCCTAGAATTTGTGCACACCGTCCACCTAAGTTGTACTTCCATATTTATTTTATCTACTAGCATCAGTGGTTGATAATAACCTTGTGCTTCCCAATGTGCACATACGAATATTGAACACATAGGGTAGACAACCAATCACATAATGCTAAACTTTATTTGATAGGACTGGGTGCTATGGTCAAATGAGACCAAAACTGAAACTGATTTGGCTGGCTACAGGAAATGTTTGGAAGCTGTTATAGACCTATGTCTTAATGGAGAGGGTGCCCAAACCTTTGCAGAAGAGATGTTCACTTTAATAAATGGAAAAACATAGTAATTATGGATTAAGATTTGCAGCAATGTCGTTTAAATTATGACCTATGTAGGGGTCAGGTCAGCTTCTGTTTAGTATAATTACTATAACAAACACTTTAACCAGAAGTGTAAAGACCTTTACATACAACTGTATTTTTACACTTAGCAGATGCTCAAGTTTTGCTCTTGCATTTATTAAAAATAATATTGTTTTTACTGATTCCACTAATTGATAGTAAAAGACTGACAAAGACATGTCCAAAAAATAACTAATAAAAGTTTGATCTTTTAAATAGCATGGTTATGCGTTTTCAGCTCTATTAATCATTTCCTGTTTGTTTAATTAATCTTATCTAAACTCCACTGGGCAGTGCTAATCAGCATAATTAATTTGAGAAACATAAAACATCCATTGGGCTATCCAAATCAGAACGCATTATATAAACCGAACTGAATCTGCAGGTTTCCTCGATTAAACCAACCGGTCCTTCCAGGGGAATTCCGTTCCTCTCCCAGTGTTCTTATGGCGAGCCAGTCATGTGAAAAGCGGGCTGTCCTCTTCGGCGAATTAACATGAGAGGTCCAATCCGGTTTTCAATTAAGAGACCGTGCCTGAAGAAGAACTCCAGCGCTCCGGTGTCACAGTACACAGCGGTGTAATTACAGCGACGCAGGAAGCCCATTGCCAGGCCTGTTTAGGGGTTAATGAGCCCCTGGCAGCCTCCAGTTGGGGAATACGGGGGCCAGTGCGGCTGGGCGTCGGGCGGAAAACCGCCCGTAGGCGTTCCCTTTGAAGTGTCAGAAGGTCCCCTTGTTCTGAGGGCGGGTCGTGTTTCATTTGTCTGAGTGGCGAATGAAAAATGGATGAGCTGCCAGCAGTTGGCCCCCGCGACATTATTCACAGATTATCCCTGTGCCTCCGACGCTCGTTCTCACCCCTGACAACCACCCCCCCCACCCCCCCCCCCCCCCTTTTTCCAAACTATAGTGGGTGACAATACAGTTCAAAATTGCAAAAAAACCCTGCTCCCTTTCCAAATAAAATTTGGAAAAAAAACTGTGATGCTAATAAAATTTAATAAAAATACATTTTGGAACTATTTGGAAATAATAGTTTATTTTACATTTGCTCTTGCTTTTATTTTCAGTAAGGAGTGAATATTTTTGTGCAGCAACATACAATGCTTGTGTAAGAGTTGCCGAGTGTTACTATAGCTCAGGGATGTCCCTTTATAGACTTCACTGGCTCCCTGTAGGAGCTCTAAGGTCCATCTGGAAATCTCCAGTGAGAACCTCAGTCTTTTGGTGAACAGTAGGGAGATTTGCTAATGAAGTGGAAATTGCCTTTGAGGCTCAAGTCTACTTAAACAGGAGGCAGGCAGCCATTGCATGTCAGTATAAAATATCATTGTGTTTCTGTGTTGTCTGGAGGAAATAATTTAGCACGATGATCTGGGAACTGCTTAAATAATATTCATGTCATCATTCATGTCAACTTTTTGAAGGTTTTTCCCCCCAAATACCCTCCACTCCATTTTGAAGCTCCTCACCTGTGGAAAATGGTCACATGTACATTCCGGGATAATTTTATTATTTTAGAAACATTAAAAGCCATGAATATTTCGAAAAGTTCAAGAAGAGGTTCCCCAATGCTGACGTGTCACTTTTCATTTGAAGTTCAAAGTTCGAAACACTGAAGTACATGTGGGTATTAGCGGCTTTACTGTTTTATGCAAGCATATTTGTTCACAACATGCAACATGCGTATCCTGCAGCAATATGGAAGACTTCTTGTTGGGCAAGACAAAATTGTATGAATTTCCTGCACTCTAAAATTCTAACTTCATTTGAATGAGGAACTCCTCATGGAGTTAATAGTGTTTCCTCTTGTCCGAATAACAATAACCTACTCTGCGGTTTTTTATTTTGGTAATTTGCGGCAGGGGCGTCGTTAGGCCGATCATTCGGGACTCGAGCCCTGAATATTTTTGGGCCGTAAAAGGTTTGTGTTGCTCTGCCCAGGAGCTAATTTTAATGTACTGTAGCAGAGTGCAACTTTAGTTGTGTCATGGTTTTTAACCACAGTTTTGTTCGTTTCTGCGGGACAAGACTTCGCCTTGGGCGGGACGTTATTTTTTTGCCGAGTTTTGGGAAACGATTGTTTTTCAGAGTGGGCGTGTCCTTTCGCAGCTCACTTGCGGCTCTGATTGCCGTGATTCTTTTCAGCTGCAGCTCATGGTATTTAAGCACTCCTAGCCTGCTCTCCTGTGCTTTAGTGTCATTCGTGCCACGTACTAAAGCCAGGTAACAGGTTAGAGAGTCTGAGTAGGTGTTTATCGGTTTAGACTTCTCGACTTTATTTTCCTGTTTTTTTTTTTTCCTCTTATTTTCTCACCTCTCTGTTTCAGTCCTCTCTGAGGCTGTAACTTCAGTTCCTGTTTATTTACCTCCTCTCTTGCTCACGTTGTGTCTTTTCTATCTGTCGGCTTTTCGTTTGTTTATTTTTCTCGTTGCTACGAGGTGCACTCGCCCAGTTTTGTGGGTCGTTTTTTCCGTTGGCTCTGCCGGGAAGTTTTGTTCCCTTCCTCCTTTATTTTCTCACATCTAATTATTATTGTGAGCAGGCGGTTTTCTTTATTTTGTTTGTTCCTTGTTCTCGTCATTACGAGTTTTTCACCCTGTTTTTTTGTGGGTTGTTTTTCGTTGGCACTGCCGGTAAGTTTTGTTCCCTACTCTTTGTTTATTATTCCACTCCCCGTGTTAGGAGCTTATTTCCCTTTATTTGTTATTTCACCTCGTGTGAAGTAGCTTTAGGAATTCCTTCCTGGTCGCGTTTGGTCCTCACTCCCCAGCAACCCTTACAAGTTGTACTTTCAATTGTTATTGGGGGTGCATTAAAGCGCTACACATTAAGCACTGTACTTCCATAAAGTAAAAAAACAAATGAGTCGTCTTGGCTTTTTTCAGAGGAGAAGAAAATGTAATGAAGAAATAGGCCAACAATTTAAATTACATCTAAAAAGCGATTATGCAGAAAGAGGTCGTTTTTCCCCACATGGCAGATAACGTGAATGCATTAATATTAGCAAGCTAGCACAGCTAAACGTAAATTCTGGTTATATTTACTACTCATCCTCTTTGTGATGGACAGGTTGTTCACTATCTTTCTACACACATACCTCCCTGACACACTTGGAAGTTGGAACTATTAATATTCCCTCACAAGATGGCCTGGAGAACTTAATGATATAAATTATTAGGAATTAAGATTATTGGCTTGAACCATGATAAAAACAAGACTACTGGAAGGCCCTCTACTACACAAATGTTTGCATCTGTTGCAAACTGTTGTGTTTGTCAGTTTTGACTCTTGTTTGGGGCGTTCATAGTATAGTATTGCCACTATTATTCAGTTCCTCCACGATTTTGCAATGTCGCGATCGCAACTATTAACGCGAAATCAACGAAATTCCGCGAAAGTTGAAAGTTGATTTTTTTCCAATCACTGCAACTTTCCCGTGAAAAATTGTCAAATCTTTGTGTTATGACCCCGGCTCAAAATACATTTTTTCAAACACAAATACGCAACTTCAAAATGTTTTTATTAAAATATCTCCTCCCTTTTAGCGAGTCTCATAAAGCGGGGTAGCAAATGCTGCCGTCTTGTTATGTGCGAGCGCCCCCTTGCAGAAATGTTCAATTTAACAAATATTTTGCCTTTCATTGTTAAAATCCATTACCATCCTCCATGTGTCTTCAAATCAGCACATGGTTCTCAAACTGATTGAGAAATCAAGTCAGAAATCAAGACAATTTCCGATGTGGCTCGGACATCTTCCACCGTAACATTAGAATGTTGGTCAAGTCAAGCAACTGCTACTGCTACTGCTATTGTTTTTGCCTATAAGGGAACCATGTCGAGTCACAAAAAAGAAAAAAAGGTGAAAATATTTCTCAGAAGAGGATAACCTAGTTTTTATTAAGAAAACTGGGAAAATAAATGAATCGGCCCATGTCACAGACCGAAGCATGACACTCCTCCAGGCTATGAGGTATCCCATCAGAGAGCACACATGAGGAGACGGTGTCCTGTCAAAGCGTCCTCCAACTACAGGAGACAAAGAAATCTAAAAATTCCAATGTGTTATGCAATTTGTTATGTTATTATGTTATAGGCTATGTTATATTTGTAATGTTATTTGGTGTTTTTCTGGTGTCTATTATAGTGCTTTCGAGGCACATTCATTGAACTTTCTAGCGGTATGTAGCTATACATTTTCTAGTGATTGTGTAATCTTCAGTTATGCTTATTCAATGTTCAAGTGGATGTGTCGCAATAGTTATGATGATTAAATTTTTTTAAGAAATGGACACCCTCCGGAGGAAAAAACCCTGGGAATTAATAACAAAAAAACTACGTTTTATGAGTGAAGTTTGGCTTGGTCAAAAGCCTAATGCAGCAGTGGTACGCCACTTACTATTTTGAAGAGTATGAATTAGGCTCTTTGAGAGAAGGTTTGAACCAATATGCCCAGTGATAGAATAGAATACAATAACTTTTATTTTCCCGAAAGGGAACTTCAGTTGTAGACACCAGCAACAACAAAAAAGACAGACACACGGGGCAGACCCACAACACACAAAGATATAAAATGGCAATATATATACACGTCATGATTAAAATAGCCCCCGCTGTCCCGAGATGTCCAATGTCATCAACCAGTCCCACATACAAACTCCGCCTCGGTGCCTCCATGACTTTCCTCCATAGGCTACACGAAGTGTTGCGGCCCGTTCATTTCACCACTGATGTAAAACTCTTTCTGTGGCTAGCTAGCTATACTATTATGAATACAACATACACACACGTGCACACCTTGTGCACAAGGCACAACTTAGCTATGGAATCCATGCTGTCTGCTTCAGATGAAGAGTCAAGGGTCTGAGGTATCAAACGAGCCTCAAACCATCACTCTGCTGTCAGATATGCAGTAGATATGGATGGGTCACTTTAAGGGTTGTTTCTCCTGAAGTCAGAGGACCTTTATGTGCATTTTACATAATGTCACAACTTTGTTTGAATTGGGGTTTGTAGAAAACCTGAAAATATTCCAAAACGAACTACTCTAACTGTCCTAAACCAACTAAAAACATACAAGGGTGGTACTCGCCACTACCTATACTATACAACAAATAAATGTATACATACAAAAATACCTTACCTGACTTTTATCCCTCTTTTCCCAATGAAACCTGCAACAATCCAATAAGGAAATCCAATATTCGGAATCCAAAGAAAAAAACTGTCAGTCAGGCCACGGCAGAACACAGATTTGGTGGCACAGTAGTGCAGTGGATAGCACTGTCGCCTCACAGCAAGAAGGTCCCGGGCTCCAATCCCAGATGTGACCTTTCTGTGTGGAGCTTGCATGTTCTCCCCGTGTCCGTGTGGGTTTCCTCCGGGTACTCCGGTTTCCTCCCACAATCCAAAAACATGCAGGTCAGGCTAATTGAGGGGGCATTAACGGGGCGTTGCTGTAAAAGAGCATGTGTGCTCAGTCAACCTACCCTGTATAAATAAAGGTAAATAAATAAAAATAATAATAATAATAAATAAGATAAAGGTAAGCAAATTCATAACTAAACCAGAGATCAACAAGCAAAGGTTGTACACTCAGGTTTAAATCTATGGCCGTGACTGAATATGATCCCTGTTCCTTGTTCCCTGCCCACTGTCCACTTAGACCCCTTTCTACTATGTGTCCTGTCCCCTCACTTTGCAAGCAGTGTGTGAAAGAAGGCCATGTAGTGTATATTAGCACTACAAGGCTATAAAGATTATAAAGTAGTTATTAAAATAAACATAAAAATATTCTCATCCAGATTATTTCAATGCAGGTTATATTATATGTAGATACTGCATACAAATGAGTGAGTAATTCCATTATCTCAATCGTGTAAACCATTAAATCATAAAACCAATTTTAATCACAGTACAGATTTTTAAACCTGAGGATAAAAATATCGTCATCTCGCTTAAAAAGGATGGGCAGCAATTCATGAATGCAAATTATGAAAAACCCTTTGTGGCAAAGGAATTCACCAAAGTACATAATTTATAAAATAAACTTTATAACTGTCAGGTTATTCTTATATTGGTATGGTAATGAAAATATGGCCCACTGAAAGGAAATAATTTGATATAAATCTCTATTGATATCATCCTAAAAACTCCACAAGGTTACATTTACTCTTGAATAACATTTGGAGATACTGATTTGTTTTCAAGGCCTGCTCAAAATAGAGCGTGCAATCGTATGCAATTACAAATAGAATTCCAAACTGATTTCTTTCCCTTGTACTTCACAGATGGCAGGAGAGGAGAAAATGTTATCTGGAAATGATTATATGTTCACCGCTGCTTCTTCAAGGCTTATAAGATTGCCTTTTCTAAAAAAATTACAGAGAACACGTTTGATCTCAGGATGAATAGATGATCTGTTTTTCATGGAATCACTCGAGTGCAATGCTCAACACAACTCATGTGCATCATTGTTTATTTGGGTGTTTTATAATGTCCATTCCTTATCTGGAAGATAAATCTGAGTTAGCCTAAAAGGGCAATGCCGGGGCTCCAGAAGGTCAAGTTATGGCTAATGATATTGCAGGTATTTAGGGTTTTGATTCTATTTTCAGTTATACAGCCTCCATTTTCTTGTCCCTGGAAGCAGTGACGTTTGCAAATTCAATTTGTGCCGTGGAATACATTTTCCTACTGAATTTAATTTCCTACTCCTTTTTCTTCTTTTTTCTCTTTTTTTCTCTTTCTTCTTCTTCTTGTGGGCTGTAGTGGCAGTGATAGTGCTGGTATAAGTTGTAATGTACTTATTTATTTGGAATGTATTCAGAGTGGCTTCCATTGCCATCTAGTACCTGTATCTTACATAACACAAGAGCCTATGAAAAGGCCATTGGCAGACAATTATAAGTAGCATATGCGATAAGGCATCCACCTTTGGAAATAAAATCAAGTTATCAATTTTTAACTTTTAAATTTTTCAACACTTACATATTTATTTTATGAGAACTGTAAAAATACAATTTATTTTACAGTACAGTCTACATGATGAAAGATTACAGGTGTTCCCATATTCAGACGCCCAAGGAAATGGAAAAACCATGCATTTGTCAGTTTTCAGCCATCACACATTTGACAATTGGTTCACTGGATATTCTTACCAAGGGAACCGATTGTTTTTGGTTCCTTCTGGCAGTCCCTGCAAGAAGCAGAGCTCACCAGAACTAACACTTCTAATATGGGGGGTGAAGACTTTCTCCAGTCAAGGTCTTTCAGATCATCTGGTTTGTCACTGATCTGACATCACACCGTGAATAATCAATACCTCACTCCAGTCATAGGGGAATCCAGACACTGGCTTGGGAGTAGAGTCTAATTGATGGCAATACTCACTGCCAGGTATTTTCTGCCTTCCAGCTATGTGGTGGTGAGATTCTGTCACTCTTTTCAGCTCTGAAAGTGGGTAGAATAAAATTCCAAGATCTGACAGATATAGAATATCAATTCTTGACACCTTAATATTGTTTTTTTACGCAGAAAATGTGTGCTAAATTCCAATTTTTGATGAAATATATCTGGAAACTGACTACCCAATCATGTATCGAAGAAAAAGTTTGTTAATCCAATATCAATCTGATCGCTGGCTGGAAGAAGCTTGGATGTTTTTGTATTTTTTAAGTTTAATGGTAGGTACCACTGGTGATTTTGAGGATTTCCTCACCATTATGTCAATTTTGAGATATTCTGATATTTAACTTGTATAACTACCCTAGTTTCATAAAAATATACAACATAATGTTATTGATGATTATTTACCACCTTCGCTAAGTAATCAAAGCATAAAATTTCACATTATTATTTGACAAATTAACATAAACTCAAATAAAGGCATTATATTTCATATTTGGTTGCATATCCTTTGCATTCCATGACTTTTTGGGGCACTGTATGAGGAGTCCCTTTGAGCCCAGCATCTCAGAGCTGTTCATAGGCTCAGGGGACATCACCATCAGGCGATGTAATGACTAGTGATGCTGTGAATTGTCTTTCAGTGATTGGCAATGAGATCATCTTTATGACATTCTGTGGGAGTAAACTTAAACACCCTTCCATTGCATTCTCTGCTCTCTTTGGAACCAATATCTCAGTATTGACTCAACACAATTCATACAGAAAGTTGGAATTTTACCGTCCAGCGACCATGTTGTTTAAATAGTAAAAGTAAACTTGCGCCCATCTAGGCGGGATGGTCTCAAGATGAGGTGTGGTCAGGCGCATTTTTGGTGTATTGCTATTTTGAGGCAGCAGAAAGCGTTTGTGCCATAAACCTACATACTGTCCCAACTTTTTTGGAATTGGGGTTTGTAGACTGTTTCACTATTCTGAGTAATTAATTTCCATTTACTAATGGCTGGAATGGACAGTAATGGACTTGCCTATATGACCAATGCAGAATACATCTACAAAAAGGCAAGGCAGCGGCTCTCTCTCCTCAGGAAATTGAGGAGCTTTAGTGCCAGCAAACACACCCTGACCATGGTCTACAGGTCACTCACTGAGAGTATTCTCACCTATAACATCGTCTCCTGGTATGGAAACCTCTCGGTTAGACACAGGAACAAGCTGACCCAGGTGCTTAACCAGGCCAGCAAGATCATTGGAAATGAACAACTGCAACTCCAGAACCTAGACAACCGGCAACCAAAAAGGCAACCCAGGTCTATACTGACCCCGCCCACCCCCTTCACTCATCATTCCAGCTGGTGCCAACTCAAGGTCCCACTAGCCAGGAAAAATGGGTACAAGAAGTCATTTGTGCCCTCTACTGTGGCCATCCCAAACGGAGACATAATAAAATAACCCCACCCCCCGCGCACGCACACACGCACACACACACACACACACACACACACACACACACACACACACACACACACACACACACACACACACACACACACACACACACACACACACACACACACACACACACACACACACACACACACACACACACACACACACAGTCTATAAGCACTGCTGCTGCTGAGAATGTATTGTAGCTGCCATGTACTGTCTGGTTTACACTGTGTTGCCAGAATGCCGAAGGCAAATTTCCATTTCATGTAATGTAATGGACAATAAAGTTTTTCTTATCTTATATTATTTTAACCTGGGTTGTTTCATTTGTGTGATCATTTCCTTCTTTTCAACATGATGATGTCCTCATATTTTTAAAAGTCTGACTGTCCAATGTATTCTGTCATAGTTAAATGTATTTACCAACTTACCAACTAAATTAATATTACGGTCAAAGAACAAATTATTAGACAAAGGCTAAGTTAACAATCTTTATTTGACTTAAATTTAAAAAAATTAAGCGGTGGAAAAGCAAGTTGTGTAAAAGTAGCAACTGTCGTTGTCAGCTAGTAGTCTGTTAATTTGACTCATGAGCCATCAAAAATCACCACTCTGGTTGTGCTCAAGGGAAATAATTTTATCTGCAAATAAAATGTGTCAAATAATTATTTATGAGAGTCATGAGAATGAAAGGTGGTTGAGGGACCCTGAGACACTGGAGCCAGCCCTGAGACACTGGAGCCAGCCCTGAGACACTGGAGCCAGCATGCTGAGACACTGGAGCCAGCCCTGAGACACTGGAGCCAGCCCTGAGACACTGGAGCCAGCATGCTGAGACACTGGAGCCAGCCCTGAGACACTGGAGCCAGCATGCTGAGACACTGGAGCCAGCCCTGAGACACTGGAGCCAGCATGCTGAGTTCATATGAACTAAGTAATATACCTGCTACATTATATAGTATGGCATCGACAAGAGAAAAGAAAATAAATGTTGTAAAATAAGCCTGTAATCAAGTCCTATTTAACATTTAATTCATGTAAGGTCTTTAAAAATGAGAGAGTTGCACTTATTCATTTAAAAAAAAAAAAAAGCATTTCAAATGAAGTATTTTTTCAATGATGTTAGAGTCTAAATCTAACAAAACATTGCCGATTCAATTTAACCTGATCCCAGGTGTAGGGTTTTGGAGACGAGATTAATGCGCTGCGAGAGGGCGTGGATGAAGGTGTTCTCTTAGTGGACGTGACAGCAGCACTGTGTGGCAGATTGATGTTGTGTCTGCGGTGTGCTGTTGTGTGTTACAATGAGACCCATACACTCATGAAATCACACCATTCAGTTGGAAAGGTATAGATGGATATAATTCTCATTCATTAGATCATATATGGTAGTGACAGACCGGAGGGAAATCCAAAAGCACCACATTAGTAAATGATTTGGATTGTTATTCTCAATTATGAAATTAATTTTGCAGCATGACACACGTTTAATTTGTCTCAATAGAGTCACATTACCTACTTTGCAAGACCCCAGCCTCATATTCTAGCTGCAGGGACGTAGCATAGATCATCAGCGTAAGAATCAAAGCAGTAATAAAGCTGTATCCTTTGATACGAAACCTTCACCATTGTACTGTTGTCACCCTGTGAGTCCTGGTTAATTCATTAAGTAAATTCAGTAACCACACACACACACACACACACACACACACACACACACACACACACACACACACACACACACACACACACAATTTTACACTTTGGCCAGTTGTTGCATTGTCAGCAAACTGCATCATTTAGAAGGATTTGTAGCACCAGCCATTTGTAGTATCCCGAATGCCCCAAGTGACATTTCTCTAGCGGTTACAGATTGGTGACGCTTAGCCGAAGAGGTGATCCAACCAGTGGCTGTCTTGAGGAAAATATCACTGTAATTGGAGAGAGTGGATAATATTCCGGTCTGAACCTGCCGCTGGGGTAGGAATGTTAATGAGAGCACGCGAGGTTGTCAGTTGCAGTAAGACAATCCGTGCTCGCGCAGAATCCCGGCTCGGATGTGGCTTTCCTCGCGGTTTTAAATACAGAATTAAAAACCTAAGTCAGACCTACTCAAAGGTTTTTGTGGTTGTCTGTTTCTTCTTAATTTTATTTGTTAGATTTCAGTGGATTAGCCCTTACACTATACATTACTAAACATTGATACACAAAAACCTTTAATTAATCTATGTGTATTAAAAATTGAAAAATAAAACAGCTGTTCATCCCAATGGCAGAATGACCCAATGGCACAACACTCATTATGATTTTAATTTAATTTATTTATTGGCAGCAATAGTCAATCGTACATATACTATAAGGTAAGGGTGTAAACCTTTGACTTGACGATACGGTACAATAACGATACTCTGAACAGCGGTGCGATGCGATTTCTCTTAATTTATAACAATACGATACAATTAATCACGATGCGGTGTGACTAATATGACTAATATTGACAAATCCCCCTTCCCACAGACACTCAGAGGCCATTCAAATAACAAACAGTATAACTTTCAAAATATACAATATACAAAATATATTGCTTCATTTTTAAAAACGTAATTTCCATATGAATAATTATAATTAACCCATTTGTGCGTATCCCCTACTGGCCATGGCACCGGCACCAAGATTTTTCTCAACACAGATATTCATTTCTCCTGTAACCAAACTATGGGCCGGATTCAGAGATGGCCAACTTGAGTCATCTGCTTAAGTGTTTCTCCTGCGCGGATTTAACGCGGGATGAGATGCGCCGTATTCTAACCTACGCTACGTGGGTGCATTTCTCAAAATGTGGGTGGCACAGGGCATGATATTCTAATGACCTGTTTGTTGTACCTGCCCCCTGGGTTGCCAGCTTTCTACTAAAAAAATGTGCGTGGGGGTATACATTTCCAATGTGTCAGTGACATTGACTTTAAGGGACAGCATTGTACACTGCCTATATTTTGCATCATAGATCTGTAGTAGTTCTGCATATGACCCTCAGATTTTGCACAGTCTTGTGGACACATGATCCAGGAAATGTAGTTTTCCCTGTTCCACATATGTAGCTCTCAGTATTTCATTGTAAACTAAAGAAAAACAAATTTTCTAGACTTTCCAAGATTTCTTTGCATTTGTGGTACTTTATTTTGACCTAAATTATGAAAATAAACTAATATAAGTTTAAGTATTGTAAATGGTACAACTGTCTTGTTTCATTTAAGCCATGTTCCAAGTCTCTGTGATGCACACACCTGGGGCCATATGTATAAAACTGAGTAAAGGAATGTGTAAAAGAACGCTCAGGGTGAAAGTCTGAAAAAGTTTTGCATTTTCTACCTCCGCCTTTCTGTCACGATGTCGCCATATCACACGGACTTCAAACATTGCGTACGTATGGTGTCCATCCTGTGCAGAGGTACGCAGATTCTCACAGCACGTGTTATATTATACATCTGAATTTCTGTGTGGAAACTCGCTTACGCTGCTTTCTGAGGGCATTTTTCCACTCAGCACTGTTTATACATGTGGCCCCTGCTCAGCACTGTTTATACATGTGGCCCCTGGAGTTATAAAGCCTTAGAAAACCCCCTAAATAGGCGAGAATTGACCAAATTTGGAATCTGCACAAAGGGGTTAAATTAAATGCAAAAATAAATACGAGTTTGCCATATAAATAAACGATTCATCACGATTCAGCCATGCCACACCGATGCAGTTGTATTGTGATGTTTGCATCGTGATACACCAATCATTGTTGCGTCATCATTGTCTGTAAAAATATTTGTACCCCTCCATTCATATACTGATATACAGACTTATACAAGCTCTCAGTAGTACTTTTATTTTTGAACTATTGACCTGATAGGAGCTCTCAATGATGACTTTCAATGACTAGATAATGACAAAAAGATATTGCATTGTTCTGTTGATCTTTTTCTCCAGTCAGATCAACTATATCGCTCTCCCTCTGAAGCCATCTTACCAAGGATCAACTGGGAAAACAACAGTCAAGAAAGATCTCACTGTCAACTGTATATGTAAGAGATACTGTTTTTTTTAAACTGCAAATACTTTATATGATGATAATGACAACGATGCCTTGCTTTATGCTGTACATACATATTTCAAATGCAGGCAATTATCTTCATGATTATAAAGCAAGCAAATTTAAAGCAATCGCATGTTTTTTTGTTTTTTTTTTAATCTACAAGAAATTCACTTTGTCCCGTTTTGAGTAATGTTTTTGAGAACATTTTTATCAGTATTTGTTTTTGTATGTATTTTCAATTATCACAAATATTCTAAAAACATAAGAATAGCATACAGCATCATGTGTTTGATGGGTGATTCAATTATCGAGTGGTAACTGCAAGAAAGGGGAAGCTTTCTGAGGGAATAATGATTAACTGGTTTATATTGTAAAGCAAATTAAATGAGCATTTTTTTTGCCATTAATGAACCATGTTACACTAATGTAGTCAATCCCTTGTTAAAACTCCCCAAATCCCATTCAGGGGGGTAAATGAAAGGCAAAATTTTGGCTGTTGACTTGAGAGCCAAAAACATCATACTTTGCCCACCTGTTCCAGGGTTCACACTGTTTGCTGAAATGATCTTTGCTCTAGGAACTGCAGAATGATTCAAGGGTGATAATAGTGCTA
This sequence comes from Synaphobranchus kaupii, assembly GCA_029718625.1. Classification (NCBI taxonomy): domain Eukaryota; kingdom Metazoa; phylum Chordata; class Actinopteri; order Anguilliformes; family Synaphobranchidae; genus Synaphobranchus; species Synaphobranchus kaupii. The sequence goes on from CM056383.1 coordinate 65,329,498, forward strand.
TTTCTTTTGAAGTGTTGATTTAGTTTAATTATTAAAACCACCAAGGCATTTTTCTGCCTGCTTGCATCACTCCCAGAATTATGATTAATAATATTGATGCCGTCATTCATTTAATGTTCAGAGCACATGCTCACAAAATGTTTCGATGGCCTCATTAAAGTCCAAGTCTCCACACTGCTGCGCGCAGCATACATTCCTGTGTAAGGAGTGAGTTCATTATTTGCAACTGCTCATAAATTGACATTCTGCCCATATTGGTATTGTATTGTAATTATAATACATTTGGTTTATTTAACAAGTATTTGTTGTAGTTGCATTATTATTAGGATGCTAATATGCAGTCTATTCATTCCAGAAATGTGATTGGGGTATACTTTTTATCATCTGCAGTGTAAAAATTTGGTTTTTCAACAGAAAATGTCTTACATTTGATCTGGGGAATATACAACAGTATTTGGTTCCATCTCAATCTGAGAGCCTGCCCTGATCCCTTATGGAAATGTAATATACTGCAGTATATTTTAAATATATTGTGAAGATAATTTTGATATATTTGCAATATACTGCAGCATATTCTTTTTCCATAAGGGATAGTCTTGTATGCTAGTGTGTCACGAAATAAAGAATAAGACATATATAAAAAATCTACATTATTTTGTTTAGCGGTTCACAAATGTAATATTAGGATTATGAAATTTCTTTATACTGTGAATATCCTCCACAATTTAGAATGCCATGTTTAAGTAAATATTATCAAATAAAAATGAGAAACTACAATAACTAACTGAAACCTATAGACCTATGGCAGAAACATTTTGGGATTTTTACTGTTTAATATAACTTATTTTCCACCTCTGTTTGACAAAGTCTTTTTGCCTGAGTTCTGTAAATGAGTTGAATTAACCTTTCGGAACATGGCCTTTTCTATCTCCTCTGTCTCTCATAAAATATTCAGTGTGCTTCTGAATGACCAGGCGGGGCTCTCCTCAGACTGTTTTTTTTTTTTTCCACATTCCCTCGATGATGTCATGGAAATGTAAGAACTGAGGCACACCGGCTGACTCACTGTGGTTCCGCACAACACAGCAGCCATAGTAGACTAACAGACATATCATCACTATTATTATTGCTTTTTAAAAAAAAATTTTTTATACATATTAGTTTGGGTTCAAATGTGTGACTGATCTATCGTGTGACTGATCTATCGCTTCAGCTCATTTCTAATGACTCTTTGAGCTCATTTCTCATGGCAAAATGAGCTCTACAAATCCACTTCATTTCAAAGATGTAAAAATGAATCATTTATAAATAGATCGCCACAAATGTAATTAATTTTACAATGGTTGTTTATGTATTTCCTATTGCTTGATTTTTTGAGATGTTTATGTTTTATCGATCTGAATAATGTCAACACAGAGTTCCGTACAAAAGAAATAGCAAAGTTATTTAGAGTTGGCTTCTTTCTAGGAAAATTCTATTCTAAAGGAAGTAATTGTTCCTGAAAATGGTGTTTTCAGTTGTAAACATGCTTTACCTGGTTTGTAAACAACATTTATGCTTGGCTATAAAAGTATCTCTTCTGATAATATAAACAGAACATATACTGTATACTCTTTCAAACTTTAAAAAACTTTTGGCATGACTGATCAGTTATCACGCTGAAATACAGTATGTACTTATTGACTTATTTATGTCTTTGTAGTATAAATACATTGTAATCTGGCTTCAGTGATGGCTTCAATGAGGTCGATAGCCTTTTTGGCAAGCGACATGTCAAACAATTATCCTGACTGCACCGTCCCAATCATTTACCTTGATGAAGTAATTATTATTAATTAAAATCAACATAATTGGCTACTATTGGTTAAGTGTTGTTTTTCCTTTTGAATATCCCAGCATTCATCCAGTGACAATACAGTGCCGTTGTCCTGTGCAAATAATTTGTAACTGATAAGCATGGATCTACACTTCTTGTGGAAAACTGACTCACTCAAGTGTGTGTGTGGGGGGGTTATACCTACATTATGAATGTATCACACATTTCAGTTCTCAAAGTAAAAAAATCACACAGTGAGCATACCTTTAGGCAATCAGAATCTGCTATTCAGTCTCCGCAGTTCATGCTCTATCTAGTAGGTAGCTAGCTATTAACTTAAAAGTTAAAAACAAATATGTTGCAAATGCGCTTGTTTATTAGCTAGCTAATTAGTAGCCAAACCAATCCATATTTAGGACGTTAGCAAGCTAAGTTATAATATTCAGAAGTCTTAGCTGTATAATCTAACTAGCTGGTTGGTTGACAAACTTACGTAATTGGTGGTGATTCATGACTGATGGCTAATTATTGAAAATGAGCAAACATTAGTTACTGCACAGATGATCAAGGCTAGATCTGGGGGGAATTGAACAGCAGTGAATACTAGTCAGATTGTGCACACAGCTACCATCAGCTGTAAGTGTCATTCTTTTCAGTAGCTAATGTAATGGTAACCATTATGAAACTCAAACGGTATTCATAATCAATATTATATGGATTGTATCGTGTGATGTGATGAAGGACCAGGGGAACTTGATCAGAGGTTTATACTGGGGAGGTTAGATGTACAGTGATACTCATGAACAGGGAGCACCGTACAGAAGAGAATACGCAGATGTGCTCCAGTACGGGGCACTTTCTAACAGGAAGTTTCTTCTTCTGACCTGCCTGTTTACCAGCGAACTACAATAAAATAATAGTAACGTGACGAGCTGGCGAGCTACATAGCCGTTACATAACACGTTGCCACTGTTCGTAGGGAATTTGGGGGTGATCGGTGAACCCTCTCGGTTTAATTGCTTCGAGAATGACCTTCAGGCATTTCTCCAATTTTTCAGCCAGGCTTTATGGAAATAATCTGCACTGACAGCAAGCTTTGCTCCAAACCAGGGGCCACATGTATAAACAGTGCTGAGCAGAAAAATGCCCTCAGAAAGCCGCGTAAGTGGGTTTCCACGCAGAAATTCAGATGTGTAATATAACACATGCAGTGAGAATCTGAGTACTTCTGCACACGATGGACACCTTACGTACGCAATGTTTGGAGTCCGTGTGATATGGCGACACCGTGACAGAAAGGCAGAGGTAGGAAATGCAAAACTTTTTTAAAGCAGATTTCCGACATTCACCCTCAGCGTTCTTCGACGCATTCTTGTACTCAGAGTTTTATACATGTGGCCCCAGGTGTAGTACAAGCTGCTTTCAAGTTACATAAAGTGTATTTTATTGCTTTAGACCACCGATCGCTGTAGGTCCCTATACCAGCCATTGTTAAAGCTTGGCTGGAGGTCAGAAACTTCTGTATGTTTTTAAAAATGTCTTTCATTGCACGTTCTGAGTCAATCGAGGACTAAAACTGAAATATATATTTCTGAAGTGGATTTTTTTAAATATTATTTCTGAAATTTAGAGTCTACAATATGAAGAGGAGAATGAATCGTGGACATTTATGTAGTCAGATGCTTCATAAATTAATAATTCAGAAGTGCAAATTAAGTCATTTTCATTTGGTTTCACCCCATTTCATAATGCTGTTTATAATGTAAAGGAGTTTGATTTGATTTGAGTTTGAGTTCCGCTGAGGTTAATATATAACTGGTGTATTTCATTTTTTTATGGATGTATGAGTTAAAGCAATGTCGTTCTCAGTGGAAGAAAGGGAATCTGGGGTTATCTATGAAGTTAATGATGAACAAAGATGTTCAATGAAAGGTCAATAATGCAGAGCTTCAGTCTGTTGCACAACGGAGGAAAGCTTGGCAGTTAGACAAACTATACAGACTATACCTCGTCAGGCCAATAACAATAGATAGGTATCCTTATTTGTTTAAGCACATTTTAAGTATGCATTTGCGCAGATACATACAAATAAAATTGTATTATCATAATAGTTCGAATGCACAAATATTAATATTTCACACGGGGCAGACTCTCGGCTCATACTTTAATTTTGTACTTACTTGAAAAGACATTCAATAAACGTGACAAGAGATCAAGCGGGGCGCAAATAATTTCCCTTGCTAACTGACGCAGTCGAAGTTGGTTGTCTTGATTTGCATTGAGCCTCTCGTGCTTGTGAAATTCCAAAGAGCTGTTCACAGCAGGCTAGCCTACAGAACAGAACGTAGGTTACGATGTTGTGACCGTGAATTTACTTTTTTATTTGTTGGTGCTAATCTTCACTGTCACTGTTATTTCCAATATTACACCTGCAGAATATGAGACCGATGATGTGTTTGCTCATTGCAGACAAAATAAACGGTATATTAAATGTTTAAACAATGACATTAAACTTGGCAATGTACAGGCTAACGCAGAAGCATCCTGCAATGTTAACAGAATGGTGAATGTGCAATCCGATAATATGACGTCCAGGTAATTCGGTAGCCAAGATCTTATCTTGGAGGCCAACTTTATAGAAAATAATTTAGGTCGTCAGCAAGTAGCCTAGTTCGATAACTCGCAATACATAAACAGCGTCATTCTTAGAAAACCCACGTGTCTACGCTACATGTACAGGGGCTACACTAGGCTACGATTGTGAAAATCATATTGTTGTCGGAAGCAAGACCTGTTATTTACTGCATATGTCATAGTAGAAGTGCTATCACACTCTTGTATTATTTATTTTTTTCTAGGCTACAGCGGCTTTCTACAATAATACTGGACTGCCAGTTAATATAGGCCCAATAGACGTAAATGCACCTGTCAAGTACGGTTTTGGGGCCATCGCCCTTGCCGAGCTGAGGAATTTAAGAGGCCGCACGTCATAGTCTATGTTATGTATGCATCGCGTGTTACCAAGTACGCCTGATTGGCAACTCGCAAAATTCACCAGTCTCCGATGATCATAAAATATTCAGAGGATAATTCCCAGTGTTGCTTCATCCGATACTAATGTCAACACTCCCGTACAAGCCACATTATTTTGAGAAATAAAATAAAGTATTGCTTGAACTTTTAGGGTGGGATATTGTGGAGTTCTGCTGCTTTCTTGATGAATAGATCCATGTGGCAAACAAGCTGACATATGGTGCACGGAGCGACTGCGAATGGTTCCTAAGGCATCCCCTACGGCCATTAACATATTAGAAGCTTTTGTGCAGTCGGAGAGTCGGACTTCATCTCCAGCCCGGCTTAGAAAGACAGCACCCCAGAGCTGTTTGATATAGGCTTTCAATAATGCATTGCCCTTGAATTTGCAAGGGAGCTGTTCGTGGTGCTGAAATATTACTATAGCGTGGAGCCAGCGTCAAGTGTGTTGAGAAACGCCTAATAACTCGTTATATCAGCAACCATAGAACAGCCTTCACTCAATGGAAATATAAGAAAGACAATACAAAAATATGTACACCCTAAATACAATAGCATGTATGTTATTTTTATATATGTATATATATATATATATATATATATATATATATGGAAATGTATTTAGGCTAAGTGTTATTTAGTTTAAAACGTAAGATCGGTCACTGCTTATGGACTGTCTTTTATAACTATACAGTTATGTCATGGAACTAATTAGGCCTATATTTAAAGTAAATACAAAAAAAAAAAGCGTCATACGTCATTTGTCTTGTTACTCTTTACTGTAACATCTGGTGTAAAATGAGATTATACGGCGTACCCTACAATTTTTATAAATATTTTAACGTTTTTCAAATGATTACCTTTCATATTAAGACAAAGTCCAGCAATACATGTGGTATACATAGTTTTAAAACCTCATTCTGTCCTGAAATTTGGCGAACAGTTATTGTGTAGCCTATTGCACAGGTTTTTTTTTTTCTCATTACAATAAAATGTCTAATTCTATAATACTTGATAAATATTTGTTAACATTAGTTATGATGAACATTGAATAGTGCTGTTTTTGGTTAGACGGTTTATTTTTCTTTCCATGTTGACATTCCAGAATTATTGAGAGGCTGCCACAAAACAAAAAGTCTCCTTACTCACGTAATAATGTTCATTTCCGTAGCCAAATGCCAGACAAAAGCCATAAATACAAAGCCTTTCTCCATTCTACAGCTGTCACCATTTTCAACAGCCTTCTCGCTCAAACCCTCCTTAGCCATCTGAAAATGTTGCCTTTTATAGCAGCAAACGCCAATGAATATTGCATCACATACTTTGAACATTCGATTTTAATCGCAGGGAAAATATATTCTTGGACAATATGCGGAGTCAGTGGTCATGTTAAATAAACAACCTTCCCTTTGTAACGTGTAATGTTCGTTTTTCTTCATGTTTAATGTAAAGGGAGGTCATGAAGATTTGTTATTATTCTGACGATCCTTCGAACAAGCTGATCTGAAGACATTTACAATGTTTATTGTCTCGTCATCTATCTCATCAGACTTTACCAAGCAGTCTGAGTTCTATAAAACATGCTTTGTTTTTGTGCTTCTTGGAGAGTCCATACAAAACATCCGAAGAAACTTAGAAAAATAACTTTATAACCCATTAAACTAATTACAGTTATATAATTATGCTCAAATTAAGCAAAATAACATAAGGCATGATTAAATAGCCAAAAGCAAGCACAAAAAGGAATTAGTGGCAAATGATCATAATATAGGCCACTAACCACAACTGTTAGTGGCCCATTTCATTTGCCTCTTTTATAATAATTGAGCAACTTAGTTGTCCCCCTTAATTGTCCCCCACTGTGTTGCTGTATGCAGTTAAGTTCCAATTTTGTCAATTTCTATATTATTATTCCACTTTTGTTATTATGTGAATGACATACTGTACCGTCAAAATGACACTTGAAAAGAAATTCACGTGAAAGCTGCATGGCCCCTTTGGATTATTGCTTTGATTTTGTGTTGTACAACTTTAAATGGAGAGTAAACTGAGAGTTTTAAAGAAGTTCGCCATTCAGCCTGGTTTCACAGGGCACAATAAATACATTAATGAATAAATGATGAATAAAAATAATAAATTGTTTTTCATAATTCATAGTCCTTAATTAAAGCAATGGATGAATTCATGTTAAATACGAAAATCATTCAATTGTTTATATACTAATAATTATCATGGACTGTCAATACATAGCCTAACAGCAATAACCATACATTTTAACAGGGAAACAATGTGACTATTGAATGACCTCTGAATGATGATTATAGTTATTATTATTATTATTATTATTACTACTAATAATAATATTTTTTGTAACTAGTTTTTCCAAGTAAGCCAATTAATAAGTGTTAAGTTAAATAGTCATCAGATGTATGAATTAACTCATTCATTACAAACATATAACATAATAGATTTACATAAACTTAAGCATAAATTGTGAAATGGGGTCAAACTCTTCTTTCTTGCTGCTATTTCAGAAGCTTTCGATTTGAATCAGTAGGTGGCATCACTCTCATTAATACCCAGAACGTGAATAGTTTCAAAATTTTCAAACAAACAAAACATTGTAATTCATAGTACACAGCAAAAACATCTAACACCCTACGGTGTTTATATGAGACCGTGTTCTCGTATAAACACCCTAGGGTGTTAAATGTACACCAGTAGTGTTAGATATCAATTGGAATTTTTGCTGCGTAGTGAGAAGTTTATCTGCAAATTTAGCAGGAATAGTTCTAATAACGGTAGTCATCGAAATAGTTGTTTTATTACTTCTATTATCGGTTGTATTACCTGCACCTTTAGCAGTAGTTGACGTTTTAAATAGTAGCCTAATAAACTGTACATATTTTTTTTACACAGGGATGGCTTTATTTTAATTTGTTTTATTCTCAAGATTGTTGGGACATATCACCCTGATGTTGGATTTGGCTTACAGACTTAACTCTTTAAAATACAAAAAAGAAAATGCAATTAAAGAGAAACTAATACAGTGGCCAGGTGTAAGACAGAGGTTTTCATGATGCACACGTGACCTATTGTAAACATACTTGTGCAAAATTATCCTGATTATAAATAATTAATAATACATTTTGAACAATCAATAGGACAAACAACGTTGTGTCTCTGTGTGAAAACAGGCATTAAACCGTGACTTACACCATCTACAAAAGTCTACCAGTAGATACTCTATGTAGTGCTTATTTTTGTAAATGCATAGATTGTTTGCACTGCAAACTGTAGTAGTATACAAACATAATAATTTTTAAATTAGTGAGAATCCAATCTGTACAATTTGAATCATGCGAGTACGTTTTAAAATGACCACCCTTTGAAAACCCATGGGCGACTTTTCTTTAGAAAACGTGTCATTCGTCTTCTGATTACTGCGCCAGTGCTATTTATACAAATACAAACATTTCAATTCGTGATTAACATAATCTACATATTTGTAGATGTTAGTGCAAATTCAAAATAAATATGTGGTAACAACCAACTTCATTTTAGACCAGCAAGATACAATTGTCGTGTCTTTCTTTCTTTTAAATCATGCAAACCGTTGGAACATCGATTTAGGCTATTTGTGGATTGGGCCATAAATTCGAGTCAGACAGTGGTACAGTGACAGGTTTCTAAAATTATACAAATATAGCAATTGCCAAATGTAGTCGTCTAACATGAGTCGAAAAGGAACAATAATAAAAAGAGCAAAAGCAGACCTATAATATAATGACATAACCAACGGATGCCTATTTTGTTATCTAAAACGATAGGCCTATTTTTTATTTTTTATTTTTTTTTGGAAGGAAAAATATTGCCAAAATAAGAAAAATAAATTCTCATTTTACAAAGGCTTTCAAAAGGCAATGTTGGAATCAGGCGTAGACTATAGTTTCCAATCTAACCATTTCAGAAATAATTATAGTCTGAATTACCGTTTATTTGCATAATTCATTCACTAATAACGCAAGAAAAAATGCCGGAAATACGAAGCCTCGTAAATCCGGTAATTTCGTAATTGTCTCCGTGTTTAAGCCCTTCCATGGCAGGAAGACCGAATACGATGTCCATATTGATGTCCATTGGTCCCAAAATGCACTCAAAATAAACTAAAGAAAGACAACTGTGTCTAGTTTTCATTCAGTTAATGCGTAGCAGAAAATTTTAACCGCTTCTGTTTTTGCCTTTGGTTGCAAAACCACACGCGCACCACATTCTTTTTTAACTCCAGTTTTTCTGCTATAGCTGCTATCTTCTCCGAAGACGGTCGAGGCTGAACAGAAAAGTAAGCTTCCAATGATCTTTTTTCCAGGGCCGCTATTGATGTTCTCTTTCGTTTTTTTTCACCCCCGTTCAAAATATCAGGTTTGCTCATTTTTTCTCTCTGGGCCCCCTCAGCCTCTTCCAGCCAAGCTTGGAGGATAGGTTTCAGCGCTATCATGTTATTGTGTGAAAGAGTTAAGGATTCGAACCGACAAATGGTACTTTGGCTAAGACAGCCCACACCCGGAATTTTTAGATTTGCCAGGGCAGAACCGACGTCTGCTTGGGTCACTCCGAGTTTTATTCTCCTTTGCTTGAACCGCTCTGCAAATGCCTCCAGCTCCCGAGGATCAGTGTCTGAATCGTTAATTGTGGAAAGTCCGTTATTAGTAAGTCCAGTTGCGCACTGCAGACCTCCGTGGTGTCCGGGTAAAAGCCCGTGGTGGGTGAGAGGTGAGTTCATATTCATAGCCTGATGGGAAAGGTGGCTCAAGCCGTGCATATGAGGGTGAGCAGAGGTAGAGATCAACCCTCCGGTGCCTCCTCCGCCACCGCCTCCTGCCCCATCGTGTCCGCTGGTCATCAGAGCTAGGGAGGCCGAGCTGATATGGTCCATGAGGTCCGGCGGTTCCAGGTTCTGATGGTGGTGATGGTGACTGTGGTGGTGATGGGCAAGTGGGACTGTGGAGGTCGAAGAGCATGGCATGCTGTTCATCGAGTGGTAAGATACGTCGGGCTTGAAAGGAAGGGTCTTGCCCTGGGACATAGCGATATCCACGGCCGCGAGAGCTTCGGCGCGCGCCAGGAGAGTTTCATCCAGACTGGCGAAGATGTTGCTCTGCAACTACAATAATAGTGACAATTAGGAATATGCATATAAATATAGGCTACCGGCAGCGATGGATTTCTGTCAAACAACAACATAGGAAAATATTTTAGAGGTGAAGTCAAAAGAATCACTAACCATTTCAGAGAGACGCTAAAATAGCCTACAAAAAGGTGCAAGACTGTGAGCCCTTTCGGAATCTGCTTTCAAAAGATAGCGTTCAGAAAAAAAACGTTAAGCGTGCCTTGTCAGGATGCCTCGGAGCGCTCTTTACTTACAGACATGCAAACTGCAGTGTATAAAGCGGTGCAAAGATAAGTTCACTTAATTTACCTGTGGAGTTTGCAGACAAGCTCTCCTTATTGCTTCCGAACTGGAATGCAGAGAGGTGTACTTGTGTTCAGGTAACGTCGGATGCATGGCAAAATGTGCCTGTTTGCTGTTCATTGACATCATCTCTGCAGCTTTTTAAAAGAAATAAAGTGCTCATTAGAAGGAAAAAAATAAATATATCGGTCCTCGTTTGTCCAGTAATGATGCAATCGCGTGTAGGTTTGCGAACTGCTTTCAGCCGCAAGATAATACAGCGATGCCTGCAGTCTCCCAGTCACATTTATCTGTCTGCCGTTTCCTGCGGCTGGGCTAAGAAGAGCGCTTACACCTGAGCCCCTCAGATCTCGTCAAGTAAGCACGGAGTCTCTCGCGAGACTTTTAACTGCTACAGTCTGTCATAACTGACGCTTAAAGAATAGTATAGCCTCTCTTAGACATCTCTTTTCTCTCCAAATGATATAGACATAGCAGTGGTTCTCAAACTCGTTCATGGGGTACCACTGTGCAAGCTGGTTTTCATCCCAACCACAATTGTAATCCCACAATTTTAACAAGCTGTTAATTTTTCATAACTGCACTTTTCATGTTTAGAGGGATTATTTACCCTTTGAAGTCAAGTTATGTCAGAAATGGCTATGCATACCATAAAGAATAAAAATCCCATAGGCTATCGTGCTATATGAAAACAACTACATAAAGAGAGGTAAAAAATATTTTCACAGATCAAATTAAAGACTGAGGTGAATCAATAGGCTCCTAATTAGTGGAAGTGTGGAAACATGGCCACTAAAACTAACCATTTGGTAGATAATAAGAATTCAAAGACAGAGCCAAATGATAATGAGCCGAAGCTGAATTGCGTTGATAAGTTTAAGGCAAAACTGTGATGAAATAACACATCTGTTCAGCAACCTAATTAGGAGCCGACTGATTCACCTCAGTCTTTAATTCGATCAGTGGAAAAAATGTTACCTCTTTTTGTGTAACTGTTTGCAATATAGCACAATAAGCACAATGTGAAAATGGGACTGTTATTCTTCAAGGCATCTATAGGTGTTTCTCACATAATGTGGCTTAACCCTAGAATGCACAACGTGGGTCCAAATGGACCTGGGCAAGTTTATTTATTTATTTATTTATTTATTTATTTTTTAAGCTGTATTTAAAAAATAAATAAATTAATGAATTCTAGGACATCCTCAATTTATTTGTTTTTCATGATCAAATACCATTATTTAAATAGTTAAGTTTTTACTTTTAGAATAAAGTGTTTTTGTGTGATTAACCCTAAAATGCGCAACATGGGTCCAAATGGACCCGCATTCACTTCCTATGGAATTTGATGCATAGCTGAGGGTCTCTTTGTTGCCTCTTTAATTAATGATCATGATATTTGTTTTTCCTTTCCTGGGTTTGAACAACAATCATATTTGTATTACTACCCCAATTCTGACAACATGGGTCATAAAGGATGGGTTATTATTAATTTCTAATGTTATTTAATGTATGGCTGAGTGCTTCTTTGCTATATCTCTGAGATATATTATTTTCATTATGTAATGATACAGAAATTCATTAAATATCTAATTTGATCATGAAAAGTACTTTTTCCCATTTGTTACTAGATGCGAGTGTGCATGCCCATGTTCGAGTGTGTGTGCGTGCGTGTGTGCATACGTATGTGTGTGTGTGTGTGTGGCTATGCTATAGTTATTTTGTTAAAACAATTATAAATTATTTGGGTACACAAGAATGCTTGAAATATGTTTTCAGCACATGTCATAAACACAGTACATACAGTAACTCAGTTTTTCAAGCTCTAAACAGTAACAATATGTTTGTAAAAACAAAAAACAACTCCATTCACAACTTAATTAATTCACCAGCAACTGTGTGACCTTTTCTTTGTTTTATTTTCTTTTTGTCTATTCTCTGAGTGCATAGTCGTTACAAATGTTTGGTGCTGTGCTCACCGCACACTGGCCTGTTGCACTTTTCACAGCAACATCTTGTTTTATGGTCAGTAGCAGTTGGGCAGAGCTTACACCTCTTCCTCTTCCTTTGGCCCTGTCTCCTCTTGTGACTGGGTACTGGCTGGCTGGCATCACCCCACATCTTGCCATTGCCTCCTTCACATGCCTTTGGAGCTTGGGCAGCCTTCTGCAATTCGCTTCCGAATCAGTGGCATCACAATAATACATATGGCAACATAACACATAACACATAATAACACAGTGACATCACAGTAACACAAATGGCATCATAACACTTAATAACAGTGACATCACAATAACACATATGGCATCATAACACATAACACAGTGGCATCACAATAACACATATGGCATCATAACACATAATAACACAGTGGCATCACAATAACACATATGGCATCATAACACATAATAACACAGTGACATCACAATAACACATATGGCATCATAACACATAACACAGTGGCATCACAATATCATAACAACAGAAATAATCAGAAGCAGGAAATAGTCATTTAAGAACTGTATAATCCACATAGGGCAAGTAATATATTATTTTAGAATTCACGTCTCAGATAGAGAAGAAATTGTGTGTACAATAGGACGTATAAAATATTTCTTGGTATCAAGTCACAGTCCATACTGAATAATTTATTGATAAAAAATCCAGATTTCACTACAATACACTGTATGGAATAAATTGGCCTCTTACACATTCACCCTGTTTCAGTATAGAACCCGTTAATTAATATCATTATGTAAATGATGTGTCTATGTCCATTTACATCCATTATATAAAGGACAGAGCACAATCATATGAGACAGATGCAGACAGCACAATAAGTGTATGTGAGGGAACAGTGGTATTCTGATGAGCATCAAACAGTGTTTCCACCGTCACCTTTAGCAGTTACTATTAGCTACATCACTCAGTCCCCTCTGTTATTTTACAAATGTATCTTCAGTATGAGTTTCAGTTTACCGTTTCTGTGTGAAACTAGCAGTTTCCTGAAGATATTTATACAGGTGAAGAAATTCAGACAGGACTAGTTAATAATGCTTGTGATAATTAAAGTCTTTATTAAAAGCATGGACACACTGCAACGTGATTACAGTAAGGTTTAGTCTACCAAAATATTTAAAAGCACACCTCCCGATGTGTATAGTGCTGAAATGACATTTGCAGAGTTAATTATACCATCTGTGTTTACAAACCAGACTAATGTGTTTTAATCTATGTATTGTCTCCTAAAGTCTAACACTTCGAGCCCCTTAAAGTGCAATGTGTAACATAAAAATACAAATAACATGAACGTTAACATGTCAATTAGTTCCTGAGAGATTAAAATATGTTTACAGAAGTCAATTTGTCTCCTTACAGATAAAGCATTCACAATGCATACTTACAGATTGAAACAAAGTTCAATTATATGCTTTAGGAAAGTGAGGCACATGAGATTTTACATTGTATTATTACTTTCAAGCCTTGGAATTATGGGTACTTTATTGATTCTTCCATCTACTTTGACAGTAATAAGAAAGGCATAAAGAAAATAGGCAGGGAGTTCAGGCAAGGAGTTCAGGCAGGGATTTCAACCAGCTATCCTCGTCATGCCATAAACACAGCCTTATAAATTAATTCATAATCAAAACCTTATTTTAAGGATGCACATTTTCAGGACATTTTGGCAATTTTTCTCATTTTCCATGACTTTTTCCGTGACTGAAAATGTGGGAACCCTGCAAGAGGAACAAAATTCGAATGTGTTCAATTTGAAAAAGCAGAAAAAAGGCGAAGAGGATGCTGGGATATATCGGAAAGTCTATTCAGTATGCGGTATAAATCTAATGTAGTTGTATCGATGTTTGCGTAATACCTTCGTCAGACCACACAGTTAAGAATGTTGTGTGTAGTACAAGAAAGCTCTTGAAAAAGTACAAAGTAGGTCAATTAAACTGGTTCCTATAATTAAAAGTTGCAAAGAAAGACTTAGGGCTTGACCCAATCAAGCATGTAGCTAGTTTAGTTTTTTTGTCACCTCAACTTTATTTATGTTATTGTGTCAGCATAGAATCACCTGAATTGTTGAGATGACCAAACAATGCGTATTGTCATTGTGCAAACTAATGATTAATATCCTCCCACTCAAATCAAATCACCAAATCATTTCACACGGTATGAATTGCATCAAGCAACATTTCGTGTGGTCTCTACTAAGCTGAGAATCACGCATGCTCAGATGTTTCCGTCATCGTCATAGGCGCCATCTTCCCACAGTAACATAAGCAAAGTTAACATCTTACTATCATATCTTTGAGGTGAGTGTATTGTAGTACTCATCTATTAATACAATTTAACAATGTATGGTTTTAACCTAAGTTGTAAAATGCATTGTCGAGGAGAGGTATACCATATAAGCTATGGAACGCCAAATGGGTCACATTTCACCTGCCCGCACGCGCGTTTCCTTAACGTCATCCCAGGTGAAAAAGGAGTATACTTTAGTGCTATAAAGCTATAATTTAAGTATACAAAACTTATTACAAGTATGCTTTTCCTTTTTGTACTTAATTTGAAGTATGTACTTTTAAAAAGTGCACTTAAAATAGTTGTCATTAAGTGGAACTTTAATGTACTAAAAATAAGTGTACTAATTCTGAAACACTTGTAGTGGTATTTATGTATACTTTTAAAAAGTGAATAATAAGTGTATTATAAGCTGTATTTTAGTGTACTTTATAAAAGTGTACTAAATTGGAAATACTTAGTGGTCATTTATTGTACTTATAAAAAGCGTACTATTTTCAAGTCATAAATAGCACACTATTAGTAAGCTTTATTAAAGTGTACTTTTATAAGTGTATTTCAGTACACTTACAAATAGTGCACTTTATTGTAAGTATATTTTAAGTTGTACTCTAGTGTACCTCCAAAAAAGTATACTACATCTGAAATACTTAGATGTCTTTTAGTACACTTATGAGAAGTATATATTTTTTTCAAGTTCTACATAGCACACTATTAGTAAGCTTTATTAAAGTGTACTTTATGGTCACTTCATTTCAAGTGTTTTTAGTGTACTTACAACAAGTGCACTTTCTTCTAAGTATATTTCAAGTTGTAATGTAATGTACTTCAAAAAAGTATACTAAATCTGAAATACTTTTAGTGGTAATTTATTGTACTTATAAAAAGTGTACTTTTTTCTAGTCCTAGATAACACACTATTAGTGAGCTTTATAAAAGTGTACTTTAAATTCACTGCATTAGAAGTGTATTTCAGTACAATTACAAAAAGTGTTGTTTATAAAAGTGTACATTTACTTGTTAAGGGTTGAGTCCTATTGAACTCTATGGAAAAATAAGTCAGGAGAAACAACCCTTCAAGTGATCCATCCATATCAACTGCATATCAGGCAGCGGTGATGGTTTGAGGCTCGTTTGATACCGCAGACCCTTGATGACTTACAGCCATTTAGCCAACCATGGGTTCCATACTATTCCCGTGTAATTTACAGCTTAATCTAGTCACACCCCCCAATTCCCATAGAGATCTATTCAAATGCAGAGAGGTTATAGTATCACTTGTAAGAATACCTGAAAATAAGATATCATTAGTCTTTTGATATCCCTTTATACCCAGTCATGAGATTTTACCTGTGGAATGTTCCAAACAGGTGTTTTTTGAACTTCCCAGTCTTTTTTTTGCCCCTGTCCCAACTTTTTTTGAACGTGTTGCATTCATCAAATTTGGAATTAGCTCATATTTACAAAAATCTATAAAGTTGATAAGGTAAAACATTCAATATCTTGTCTTTGTACTGTTTTCAATTGAATTAAATATATGTAAAAGATAATTTACAAATCACTGCTTTCTGCTTTTATGTGCACTTATCACATCAAGCTTTTTGTATGAAGTGTCCATTTGCTTCTTACACAGTGTCCCGTTTTCCTAAAACAGTAAACATCCTATAAATCAGTCTAGTTCAATATTGTTTGGTAGAGGAATTACATATACCTTCTCTCTTGATTTAACCATTACACACTTGCATTTCAATGACTCTGGATGTACGGCATACACATGGTTGCACTCGGACACTTCATACAAAAAGCTTGATATTTAGAGTTGTGTCTCTGCACAGCTTCCTTCCCGACTTCACAAGCTCCTTAACTAACACACAGTGTATGTCACCAGAAGCGACCAAGCTCAGTATTCTACATAGTGTCCCATTTCCCAAACGAGCACAATCTGTCAAAGGCTACCTCCACCTCCAGTCCACAATCTCACTCGAGTATTTCCAAATTATTTTATTTATTCATTTTTATATTTTTTTATATATATTTGTATATTCCATTTTTATATTTATCTTCATAAATGTTTGTTTTTTATTTATTTATTTATGTATTTATCATTGCGCCACTCTCTGTGTTCCATACAGAAGAGCAGTGTTTTTTTTTTTTTTTAAGAATTCCGGGCTTGCTAATAAAATGTAGTGAAAGGTTTTGACATGTAGGGTTCACACTCCAGTATGGTAGGTGGCGGTATGCACCTTAAAGTAATCATCTATCCGCCATGAAACCTGAAGAAGAAGTCATTCAGGGGGTGTGTCCCAATAATCAAAAAATGCACCCTCCCTTCCTTCACTTGCTTGATGGGATGAAACAGATTTAAAGGAAAGATAGAATGGCATTAAAAAAGTGGACCAAAGAAAAATGATCTCAATTTAACTGAGGCAACAGAAATGTGCAAGGGAGCAGTTTTGATGATAATATATGAAATGATTTGGAAGAACATGTCCAACGGTATTGGTAAGTGGATGGTATTGACATCACTGAGTTGCATGTTGCAATTGAATTCCATGGCCACTGACTTTTCAGGCAGCATTTAGGGAGCTCTCTAATGTTCGGAGTCTTTCTATCCATATTTTACACTTACATATTTATATATATACTGTATATAATAAAATATATGTTTATTGTGATATTCAATGAAAACATTGGTTTATTCACCAAAACACAAAATAATGATATCTTTTCAATTTAGTCATTTTTCTATTTAATCAAATAGCAAACAATGCAAGATATGGGTTTCAAATTGCCCTTACAAGTGCTGAAACTAACATGCTACAGTACTGTAACTTACAGTAGATTACAGTTTATACATTAGGCAATGCACTTACATTACATAACAAAACTGACAGAAAATCTACAATTCCCATAATATCCATCCAATGTGTGATCAAAGAAAATGTCCCCTACAATCATTCATGCAAACATTTTACAATTTGTAAGATATACGTTGTAGTTTCAACATAGGTGTACTGTCTGTAATGTAAGAAATTGAAAGAATAAAGAATGATGAATGAAAATAAAAGGTAACATTTAGCACACATTTGGTGCATCAAGCCTGTTTCGCGCATTTGGCCATAAATCCTCGTCCACGTCACAGGAAGTGACCTCATTGTTCATGCGCCACGGGTAAAACCTTACGGCATGGCGAATACGAGCTTGACATTGGTCCGGTGTGATGTCGTCGCATGCCTCATCCATGGCCCGAACGAGGGTGGAACGCTCATGGGGATGGCGATCGTATTTAAAAAAATAAAATAATAAATCCTCATTTGGGTTGAGTCAAGGGGGGTATGGGGGCAGGTATAGGGTCACAAATCAGGGATGGGCCCAAAACCATGCCTGAACCCACCTCTGCGTGTTGGACCCTGACATTGTCCCACACAATGACATAAGTGACTCCTATGACAGGCCTGCTCAATTTCATTGAGATACACAATGTTCTGCATTGTAGGATCCAAGTAGTGGCCTATATCTTTGGAAATAGCTGTTCACACCCCCTTTTGTGTATATGGTGACCAATTTTGGTAAATCAATTAGCAATAAAGCGTTGTCATTATGTATGGTCAACATGCATCATACCTGTAATTTAGATGTTTATATATAACGAACACACATGTTCTAAGCAGTTTGATGAAGTGATGCGGCAAATGTATTTAAACAAATTAAAGATAATCATACGAAAAGTATTCTGAGCATTGCATTGTGAAAGGCAATTACAAAGGTATATCAAGATGAAACACTGATTAAGGTGAAAAAGTTACTGTGTGATTTTGTGTGTTGTGAATTGACATTGTGCAATTGACATTGTGCTTTGGGGAAAAAAACTGCCTTTTTGATGATCTGTTTTGAGTTTTGTACTAAGAGTTGTGAAATTTTACCACATACTTTGTACCACATACAAAAACTGAATGGCCTCGTCCATGTTTGCTGACATTGGAGATCACGTTTACACCTGCACAATAACTGAAATGCGAGATTTACATTCAGAGCAAATATTGCGCAATTACAAACTTACTGACAGCGTTGTAAATACAGGATTGAGTCCTGTTACTCCTTCATACTTGTAAGCGTTCTCAGTCTTCTAAATATGTGTTCGTGTACGGACACAGAACACGAGCGACCCCAGCTAATAACTTCGGTTGTCGAGCCCCAAAATGCAAGTGTGAACAGAGCGGTAGAAAATCTGAGTTGCGATCATCTTTGTGACTTGAACACTTGAGCTCTTTTGCTTAAAACATATTAGTTTTGGTGCTGGAATTTATGCAGATAACACAATTCAAATATGTATAACCCAGAGGGTGGAATGTGTCAATATTTGCCTTGTAGTATAGTTGCATATACCGTACTTTCCATCCACTATGGGTGCTTTGTGAATCACACATTTTTTATTTTATTAAATTTTTCCCCTGCCGCTAGCAATGGTTTAACATGCACAAAAGCATTCCTCCGTTAAATCAACATTGATAGAGTACATTTTACTCTAGTCGAGGGCAATTTATCCCTGTTGGCCCTGTAGAAACTGAAGTTGAATCCACACTGAATATTTTAATTCAATAGCACATTCTCCAATATGACACATAACTGTCTTCATGATCCGTAATTTACATACAGCTTTTTTTGACAAAGGTGAAGTAACTCTTACAATTTCAAAATACATGCATTAATAGTATGAAATATTATGCAAGCAGTTTGGTACTTACAGGATAATACACATCTCAGGAGCAAATGGTATCGCAATGACACCAGTCTCATATATTATGTACACATAATTGTATTGACAAAACGACGGGATTCAGAATACTACACTGCATGCAAGGATAATATTTCTTCTGTCTATATTTCTGGCAAAAGCTTGTAATCATTCAAACATTAAATGGTGACAGTCAATTTATCACAGCTGATTTCAACTACAAATTTCTATTGATCTTGTCCCAGGCCTTATTTTTCATCTTTAGATGACACAAATCGGCAAATTTGACAGAGATTGGCATAATGGACAGAGATCCAAATGACTCGTGTGCATTGGGTTCTCACCGGCTTCTCTCCTTATAAGAATGGCTTCTTACCTCTTAGCCTGAAAAGGTTTAGACTGCCCTGAGAGCACGGCCATTTTCTGTTAAGCTGACCTTTTGTGTTTAAAGCTTAATCACTGACAAATGCTGCCACTAATTCCCCGATGGTCATGTTCGCCCTCCCTCACAGATTTCATGCCTTGAGCGCCGCTGGGCAGTGCAGAGGCGCACCGTCCAGGACGTGTACGAGCATGCGCGCACGCGCTCGTGAGATTCAGCAGAGGGCACGTACTATTTCTGACATTCTGCAAAGCGGGGCGCTGCTGGGTTCCTGCCCCGCCCACCCGCTGGTTTCATTTGCAGACGAGCTAACAGCCCTGGCTGAGATTTGGGGTTATGAACTTTTGTGGGGTCTGGAGCAGTGAGCCCTTTTCCCCAAATACTTCCTGGTTCACTGCTGGTGCTTACTGAGTTCTACTTTAATATAGTCCTCATCCTGTCCCCTGAGCAATAGTACACCCTTCTGTGTTAAAATGTGATCAATGTAAGGGTCCTCAGCTGGCTCAAACCTCAAGAGTAAATTTAACACATTTTTCTGTGTAAGATACATACTGTAAACAAACAAAAAGAAAAACATTTAAAGGTTCAAAAAATTAACTGACAGTAGCAGGTTAGAATATTAAAATGAATTTATGCAAATTACCTTTTCAAATTTTACAAAATATTACTTCTGCCAATAAAAAAAATCTATAAACAAATCTGCCAAAGAAATAAATATGAACATTAGAATATAAGAGTATTACTCTTATAGTAATTCTAATGTTCTTATAATCTTATAAGAGTAATACTCTCATATTCTAATGTTCTTATAAGTAACTACAATGGTCATAGAAATACCAAAAAAAACATTTTAAAAAAAGGAAAATAACGGCCATTTTTACATATTTTTGGACCTCAATTGGGTCATTTACTGGTGATGTAGATTCCTACCTTCACTGGCCTCTTTCATAATGGCGGTGTCATTGCGTACATGAGGCTAACTGTGCTTATACGTTTGGTACAAATATTCCCTTGGTAGCCTCCGTGGTGCCTTCTTCTGCAGACACAAATGGACAATCCTCTGGGAAATAGTGTCCAAGTATTAGAGTCCCAGGTTTATGACAGCTCCATGTGAAATGGGACGGTTCCCAAATGTATATTCTCACAGTATTGCCATTGTTCTGAATACAAGATGATCCTAACAAATGACATATAAAGATATCAGGAATGTGAGGTTAAAAGGGCCAAATGACTTGTTTGTACATGTACATAAACAATTTTTAAAATGCATTAATTCTTTTTTATTACCAGTAGGTTCCAAATTATAGGGACACGACTACACACACTGGGGGCATCTACTCGTGTAACTGGGAACCCTGGGATCATGAGTTTTTATTTATTATCTAGTGGTGTGTTAAGGCAGCTTTATTGCATTGCCTGTGGGCTTATGTTGGCGCGTGTGTCGATGAGCAGACCCACAGATGAGGCTTTTTCAGTGTAGGGACTTGTCCTTACCAGAAGGCTCCTGGGACCAGAAGTGGATTATTATGGTAATACTATAGCCTGCTGCCCACTCCACTAGCACAGCTGGGCTACACCCATCATTACAAGTATTGTGGCAATCTGTTTGCGAGAGTAAAGGACTCGCGCAGAATACATACATCACACAATGCACGATTTAAAATTATGGGCTCGAAGTACAACGCCGAGCATGTTATGAACGCTTTACATTGAACTGTACTAAAGCATCTGTAATACATCTTGACTTTCATTTCTCCATATGTTTTTTTTCCCTCTTTTTTAGGGTGGTTCTAAAAGAAGCACTCGTTTTGTATACTGTATGATGCTGTTTTGATTGTAAATAAAGCCATAAATCATGTAAATAATCATTTTCATTTGTATTAGTACCATGACGATCAATTGTACCTTTAAAGCCCTGTTCGAGCTGGATTCGTTTCACCGAGGGAAATTGTGTAATTTAAGTGATTACTTAGTTATTTGAGTGATTCGTTTTTGCCAGAAGCCATGCATTTACTGGGTGCTGAATGTATAATCATTGTGAATTCCACAAATAAAACTAATGAAATGCATATAGTTATGTGGTGTGTATTATGTTATAATTAACAAAATCTATCTATTCTCAATTCATTGATTTTCATGTCTCATAGTCATGTTGTTCTTGCAGTGTAAATACAAATACATTAATGTTTGTCCCTAACTTCTGTGACATAATTAGTGCTACATGTTTAATACATGATTAATTTAATCTCAACAAAAACGTTTTCAACGTACAAAAATGTTACTCACCCATACAAAACACTGTCTATAATAAAACTAGCTAAATCTAGGCCTGCCGTTAAAAGTATTGATATCAAAATTAGGCCAAGATACAACAATATTGGCTATCTTAGCTCACACAAATGAAACAAGCTCTATTCCAAAGCAATGCTATACCCAATGTTTCCTAAATAATTTAATGTAACTTGGCCCTGTGTTTTGAAGAGGATGTGGTCATTCAAACTTTGTGTCACATGAGTGTCAAATCATTTATAGTGGAAATAACGTGCAAAACAGCCGGCACTGGCATATGGCATCAGTGATAATCATTCACGTTAGCTGGACAGCTCACAAATTAACTCTCTCTTGACATCCATGGCATAACGTTAGCTGAAACGGCTGTACACAGGACCGCTGTATCGATAGCTGAAAGACTACTTTTTTTTTTGCTCAGCCCCTGTATTTCTGGCTCACCGTCACTCTTCCCAGTAGCCGCCATAACTTCGATAGTAGTACATTTACTAGGCAACATGTACAGTATGTATGGTAGCCTTGTCATTTCGCAACAATGCTAGACACTATCAAAATGCTCAAGCATAGGCTACAAGCAAGACAAATGACGGTAAAACTGACCATTCGTGGCAATTTAAATCACCCCTGTTGGGCGGACCTTGATGGTGACTTGATAGCGTATCCAGTTTAACTGCAGTCTAGCTGTGGTTCCGTGCTTGTTTTGACAGAGCAATCATGTTAAACTTAGCGTGCATCTGCGTGCTAAACCCCTGAAATAACCACAATAACAGCTAAGCTAGTATAATGCTGACTGAAAGAGCAACAGCCCCAATAGTTTTCAGTTAAACGACCAGTTTAACCAGCAGGACCACATTAGTTGACCAGCTTCACCAGCAAGACCATGCTGGTTGACCAGTTTCACCAAGTCCAGATCAGCAATAACCAGCATAATCCAGCTTGACATAAATTCCTTGCTGGTCTAAGATATTTTTTTCAGCAGGGTATTTCAAAAACATAGCTACAGTGTGAGCGAAACGGTAGGTGGCAAACGGGTTTTTTGCATGAACTGTTGTATCTCTATGACTCATTCTTGAGAATTAGGACAAAACCTTGTTTTTTTGGTTTTGTTTTTTACTCTTCAAATATGCTGGGAGTATTTTGATAGATCAAAGTCTTGGCTGTTAAAGGGGCCATCTCCCAGTGATTTAATTTCTTCTTAAGTGAGCGCTTATAACTTTTACCTTATGCAATATTGATATACAAATGATATTGGAATGTTCAATACATATGTTTAGGAAAAGTCACGAAACGAGAAACATGGATTTCATGACGGCAGATTTATTTGATTTTCTTATTTTAAATACTTTAACTAGGCTATTGTAGCTACCTTGCAAGCACCACTCTGGCCTATAGATCACTGATGACATACAAACCATTAGTAGGTCTACCGTGTACAATAACGCTTTAAAAACACGACTAACAATTTCATTTATTTGTAATTCATGGTGAAGGGAAAATTACATGAATCCAGGCCTCTGTGTTCCTTCGAGCTAGAATGTATGTGTGTGTGCATATGCATGTCTCTCTAGGTTTAATTATCTTATGGTTCATAAATTTGTATGCATTATCACAGGCTATAGCCTGCACTGCTAAGTACTAGTGCTTTTTTCTCGTTCCAGGACGTCATGCCTTGCTCCAGCTTGTTAACAGATGAAACCCTTTTAAAGGAAAATTGCTTGTTGCTCAATAAACATTTCAATCAGTGAAAAGTCTTATCTTTGAAACAAAGCACACCGCATGCAGTCTCATACAATTAGTGAGAGTTTTAATCATTTTTTTAAATGATTCTCAATGTGGTCAACAAGAGGGATACTCATGATCCTCTATGCCTCATTTGTCCCATTCTATTTTCAGCAGCTTTGAAATATGTATTAAATGGGGTTCCTAAAAAAAGAACTAATCAACGAATATTCAACCTCTCATCGGTTCTCTAAAATAAAAAAGTTATCTATTCATGAATGGTGTGAGCAAAAAAAAATATTGTATGTGTGTCTGTGTGTGTAACAACCATATGGAAGTGTAGCTTGATCTATCAAATGCATTTAGTGAAGGAAAGTAGCTACATGTTTCCATCCCACGATCCAAAACATGGCCTGATGATCACATTCATATCAAATACAAATCTCATCTCCGTTCTGGATGAGTATTTTCTAGGTGTGCTGGAGAATAATATGTTGTGCTTACAGAACCACTGGACTTACACGGTTTTTTGTTTCCTGCACCCATAAGAACTTATTAATTATTTGTGGCCATTTGACCTCATATTGTGACGCCGGTGGCCTGGTCAAGGATCATAATTACCACTTCACTGTCTGTATCGTATTTATCTCTTCTGTTCTTAGTGCTATATCATTCACAACATCTTCCCCTCTCTCTATCTCTCTTTCTCTCTCTCTCTCCCTCTCTCCATGTACAGGGCTAAATGTGAAGGCACATCATTTATTGATAAGACAAAAAAGAACGTAATGAAATTATCAATGTTCCTGAATTAATTATGAACATGATTAAGAAAGCTAAAATCTCAGGAGCCGGGATCTCATTATGCATTCAGTCTCAGGGATTGCTTTCAGTCAGGGCTGAGAAAGGCTATGAGTAGACCCACATTTCCTTTATCTCTTTATTCCACGTTCCTCTTCCCTCGGCTGCTGTCTGGCTTCCTGTGCGTTTTACGGCTAGTGCTTCCAAACCATTTCCTCCTCGTTCATGTTGCTTCCACGTTTTACTTCTCTGCTCACCACTGGCCTTGATTAATGGCCTGCAACTTCCTGTCAAGCCTGTGGATGAAAGCGGGGTGGAAATGCCGTGCGATGTTTCCCTTGCACTTCCATTAGGCTGCTGGGTCAGATCACCGAAAAGCTACATTGAAGGTAAGTGAAATACTTCAAGCTTTACTTTAGCTCGTCTGGCTTATTTTGAAAGTGGAGAAGTATCCGTGGACGTGGAAATTTGCCACTTTCACATTGTTGGCTTTATTAGTTTACTGGAGACAATTCATCTTTGTGTGTTCTTTCCTTTTCTCAGAAGTTATAAGAACTCAGTCAGGGAAATAAATAAGACACTACAGTGACATAATAGTCATGTATAACAATGTATTGAAAGATGCACATCTCACAGAAAAACAATAAAGCAGGAATTACTGGGGTATACATGCTGCAGGGTTGTTCATTGACAGACTTTATTTTTGACTATGGGACCAGGTTCTATTTTGAGCGTTTACCTTTGAAAATGCAAGCGCATGACACCTAGATCCAAAAAACCTTACAATGCAAGGAGCCTCTGAATTACTACTGTAGCTGAGAAATGAAAAGCCACACACCTATACAGTTACTCCAAATAGCCATAATGACATCTGAATGATTGTTCATTAGAAATGAGTACGATAAATGCTTGTGGGTTAAAGATTGAAAGGCAAAATTAAGTAATTTGACATGTTAAATTAACCATATTCATCTATGAGCTTCGACAATAGTAATTTGATTCATGGAATTGTATCCTTGAAGAGGATAATAAGTAACAGAATTAGAGTAATCCAAGATTCATCATTGATCTTATTAAGTCATATGAATGCCGACCCCATTACCCCTTGTGTGTTTTCAAGGTCAAGCGTACCATGTTAAATTAGTACTTTTCCATGCAACATTTTATATCATGAAACTGAAGTAACCTTAAAGCCATAGCTCTAGAATCAACTGATCATGTCATTTGATGATCTGTTTGTAATAATCACAATACAATCATAATATTTTGCTGTGTAAACTTTTGACCATGAATCACTGAATATTATTCTGAATTTATAATATTAACCAGTGCTAGAGTAATATGTAGGTGTATTGATGTAATACGAAGGATAGCTTTGAGTTTCTGCCAATTATGCTTATATTTAGTCAGTTATTTTTAGTCAAGAAAGAACCTATATTTTTCAGCCAAGATACTTTAACCAAGAAAACAAATGCTACAGCATAGCTTACCACCCTGTGGGCATTGGACTAGAAAAAGTGATGTTGTGTAAAAATAGTAGGAAAGCAAAGATGATCTCACTAAAATGAGTGTACAAACACAATTACAGACTGCTGAAAGCATCTAGACACAGCCCATTTGTATGTTACATCTTAATTAAACATGTAAAATATTGTAATTATTTTGTGTTTATATATCGAAAAGACCTTTTCTGGCAAAAATTTTGATTGGCAACCTCATTTAATATGAGCAAAAAAGTGCAGGATTAAATTCAGTTAATTGTTTGTAACATGTCTTCTTTAAATTACAAAATTATTTATTATTATTATTTAAAATAGTTTAATTGACACACCATTGATCAGAGGAGAAACAAATCTTTAATGCAAAATAATGGTGGGCGGGTGTCAAAATTATTGGAATCCGTGTATTAAGTACTCTGTGCACCCTTCTACTGTAATGTTTGATGAGGTTGGAGATCATATGGCAAGGGATTTAAATGGACCATTCCTCCATACATAATCTATACAGATCCTTCAGAATCCTTGGTCCTCACTTGTGGACTCTCCTCTACAGCTCACCCCACAGGTTTTCAATGGGGTTCAGGTCAGGGGACTGGGATGGCCATTGATTCTGTCGTCAATTATCCATTTTTGTGTAGAATTTGAGGTATGCTTGGAACATTGTCTTGCTGGAAGTTCGAAAAACAATCAACTTTGCCTTTTTGGTCTAAAATCTCCTGGAGTCCATGATGCTATGTATCATAACAAGGTTCCCAGGGCCTTTTGCTGGAAAAGAAAGCCCCACAATATTACAGATCCACCACCATACTTCACAGTGGGGATAAGGCTCTTTTCTACGTAACTAAGCCTCTAATTACACCACACCCACCTTCGGCATGTATTGCCAAAGAGCTACATTTTCATCTCATCTGACCAAGTTCCCAGGATGTAACCTTCTGAATTTCTCAAACTGTGATCCTTTGAAAAAAATATTTACCTCAGGGAACCATCCTCCTCACTGTGCGTGGGGGCAAACTACACTTGCGTCCTCTTTCTGGCAGGTTCGTCACAGCTCTCAATTCATTTAAACTTCTTAATTATTGCCTAATCAAGAAATAAAAGGTAGTTTCAAACATGAAGCTATCTTTCTATAGCCATTGCCTGATTTATGAAGATCAACAACCTTTAGTTTTATTTCATTTGTGTGTTCTCGGATCTTACCCATGTTGAAGGATGGCTGTGCCATCTCATATTTATACCCCCCCCCCAAAAAAAAATATGCATGGGAATATACTTCAATTATGGTTTTGTTTGTAACTATTTCTAGCCTTGACAATAATTGTGACTTTTTTTTGGAGAAATTTACTTTTTATGAAGACTTTTTTTTCTTAATTTTACCTAAATTAAAGAGAACATGTTTCTCATATTTTAAGTGTAAGGTCATGCTGATAATGACAACATTTTTATATGTCTTTTTTGCTCAGATTTTCCAGGGTTGCCAATAATTCTGGTGGGCACTGTAAATATTGAAGTCATTTTAATTCTCTGATTGTCAGGTAAAACCTATCATTACCTTGTATATCTCTCAACTTTCTAGTTAAGTACACACAAAGAAGCATCGTAGAGATGATACGATCTCTAAAACCGACGCCATTGACGTCATCATGACGCAATACAAAATATACTGTAAGCCAGGGCAAAATAAGTAAATAAAGACCATTCAATCAGTGCAATTATTGGTTCCAACCTGCTAGTTTAAAGAAATAAATAAAATGCAGCTCTAGAACAGTAACAAGGAAGAGGGTGTGTTTCACTTAAGGGTTAATGAAGTTTTGTGAGGGTTAGGATTGATCCAAGTATTGGATCGCATATAAAGCTGCTGTTACTGGATATTACCCGTACTATCAGCCTTCCTTGATAGCGCAGATAAGAACTGCTTACTGAAGAGGATGCTCCTAGAGGGAGATACGGTTTCCGATCCCTTAGGGAGAGACAACCACATGCTGCAAGCTCAGGAACTTTTACTTCACTGAGTAAATTCAAGGCTTATCAAATTACCGTTTCCAAATTGCACAAATATTTATCTGTTCTTATTAGGGACTGCCGGAGCAACTAGCAGACGAAAACCAATTAAACCACGCCTGTTTTTCACAGATAACAACACAGATTTTGTGAGAGAATGAGGCCGAATTCTGCACTATTAGAGATATAATAAAATAGTGTCTCTCGTGCATTTAGATGTTTTACTGGGGTTTTTAAGAACAGTTTTTATCTCGATATAGTGCAATAGAACACTGTTCAAATGGCTCTATTTGGCAAGGCAATTTGTAGAATTCTTCTCGATAAACATTTGGTATTTGATGTTGCCAATTATGATATGTTCTGAAACATTTTTCACTATGCAATATAAGCAATGCTATCTTACATGACAGTGTGGCAGTGTATTTACTTATTCATAAGGCCCTGCCTTCCACAGTTACTGTTGCTATGCTGGACAAATGTTAGACGTGCTGTGCAAGCTTGGTAGCTTAACAGTGCTTGGGCCCGGGGGGGCCGGGCCCACCCACTTTGCTCATGAGCCCACCCTAAAAGTGGTCTGGCAAATTTTTATTTTTATATTTTCATGATTGAAAATACTCATCCAAAATAACCGTGTACACTCCCTGCAACATTGTTGACCTATGAAAATTCATTGCATGCATCAAAACCAATTATAGCAGTGAGTTCTGTCAGCAGTCAGTTCTGTGTCTGGTGTTATGTTAGCCACCATAGGCAGCATAATTTAAGTGGCAACACCATTTGCCGCATAGCATCACAGTGAATATTTTTAGCTTGTGAGCGAATATTCCATATGTTTCTGGGTTTTTTTCCCTGCCAAATGGACTCGAGCTGACTAAATTACTTTAGTCCACTGTGCTAAGGAAACAGGGTAATTGAGTCAATGGGTCCTTCATTTTCAACCCACTCACTTTTAAAAAAAAATTTCAGCGAGTTGAGTGCTGGTAGGTACCCTCTATTGTAAAGCATCGCAAAAAACACCTGACAAATTCCCATCTAGTCTAAGGCATACTGTAAGTAAAATAATTGTTGAATAAACTTAAGGACACCACTCTTCTTTAAGGAGGTATGTATTGAATAATTAAAGAAGTGTTGTCGTTATGTTCATTCAACAGTTCTATGTTCACTTCCACCTTCTTTGTATGTTTTAATAATTGTATTTTTCTGGAAGAAGCGCCAACACCACCTTCTTTGATAAGAAAAAGAATGCACAAAAGTGTCAAGAATAGTTTATGAAAGCATGCTGGCAGCCAGAGAGCTATTAGAAATGTTGCTGTATCCTATTTACGCTAACAGTACTGTTAGCTAGAATTGCCATTGTTGGTGCAGGATATTATCTAGGCTGTCATACTCAGGGGTTAGATTGGGTTGGAATGATCCAGAACATTCTGGTACCTTTGGTAAATAATTGTAGAGAGAGAGAGAGAGAGATAGAGAGAGAGAGAGCAGTCTGTTCAGATGTGATAGGTAATTTAGGTAATTGGTAATTAGCTATGTAGCTATATTTTAGAAGCTAACTTGTTGCGGTAAAGTTTTCTAAGCTATTTTATTGTAAAATTTTCTATCTAGCTAGCTCGCAAGTTAATTTGCTATTTTCCACTAGATACCATTACTTGGATAGCAAGCTAGACTCACTACCAGTATCGCACACTTGCTATGTCAAAGTAATGGTTCAAAACTGCTGTGAGACTACTAAATATACATATGCATTAGAGATAAATATATTAAATATATTTGAAATGAGTTTGTCTTTTTTATTCATGAGATGAACAAGGTTTAACAGCCCATATAGCATTTGCTCAATGTATTATATAATTATACGGTGCCTTCAAAGGGTTGATTTCTGACCAAGCCCCTCAGCCATGTGGTTGATTGATAAGTACATATATTCTCTGTTTATCCACTCCATGAGTAAGCTCAGAGTCTGCTTGGGAGATTCACTGTTTGTGTAGACAGCAAACTCACTAAACTGCAACGAGTTCTTGCAAATAAGTGAACATGCCAAAATAAAAGAATGCATAATTAAAATCTTCGCTCGAAGTTGGTTTTATATCAGCTATAGCTTGCTAAACAAGCCAAATAAAAACATTAAAAAAGAAAGAATTTAACTGTAGACAGTGACTGTTTAAAGTACCATTTTTAATGACAGTCTAATTGTTGTTTTCTGTAAGTGTTATTGTTGCCCATGTGACATAATCTTACAAATAAGTCAGCAAGTGTCAAATGAAAATGAACCACACAGTGTTTACTACTGGGCTAGCATTTATTTTAGTCCATGAGGGATCAAATTGTACTCTACAACTGTCATGGGTTGCGCTTGCCTTTCCCTAGCTCTGCGGGCGTTCGTTACCTGTATTAAGCACTCTATCGGATTTTTCATATTCCACGCCGAGTTTTCGTTTCGCCAGCACTTAGTGATTTCACCTGTTCATGGTTTCCGCCGGCTATTTATACTTTGCGTCTTCCGGTATCGGCGCTTCCATGTTAATTCGCTTAACTGTCAAGCCGGTATGGTTTAGGATCAGTACGCCCTATCGAACGCTTTGTTTCAGCTTTGCTAAACAACGCGGGTCTTGATAGAAGTACTGTTGTATTCTTATTCCTCTCGCTTTTAGTGCGAGTTAGTTAGTTTGTTCGGTCGCGCTATTTTTGGCTCTTTCCTACGAGCGTTTCGCCCGATACTTCCGGGTTTGTTTTTCTTTTGTTTGTTCCGTCGCCTCTTTAGATTCCTCTCTTCTTGAGAGTAGAGGTTTTGTTTTCTAAAAGTATTTTCTCTCGCTGACTTATTTGTCAGTTCGCCCAATTCGTTGGGTTGTTTTCTTTTCTCTCCCCTTTTAAGTCTCCTTCCTCACTCCCCTGTTTTGGGAGCTGGAGCTTTTCTGTTTTCCTTTTTCCCCTCTCCCTCCTACAGAGTCCGCTCTTTTATTGGTGTCTCTCCAGAGTCACTTGCCTGAAAACCCTTCTGTCGCGTTTGGTCCTCCAAACCTACTCACTCCCTTACAACAACAGTGAAACATACTCTAAAAGAGTTGATAAAACACTAAACATTTTCACTGCAGCTATCAAGAAATCACTCAAAACGTCTAAACATCTGTTCATCTTAATCCAGAGCAGTGTGACTGCCATTTTCAAAGCTATCAATATTTCAAATCAATGGCTTAACTTGGTTAACTGTAAATCAGATCGTATTCATGGAAATTATTTGTTCCCGCAATGTGTGACATGATTGGTTTGGTGGAACATGAATTTCAAATTGAGGGGGCAGTTGCTTCATAATTAATTTGTTTGAACTTGGTGGTTAATTCATTGATGTTTAAGGGACAAACACCGGAACACTTTTAGACAGACAGCTAGGGAATGTCTGCAGCCGCAGAGACTGCAGTTGTGAAACTGCTGTTCAGCTACTACCAGGTAGCATCTGGTGTAAGTTGCCTGCCAGCTATGATAGCCCAGATGGTCTGTTTAGTGGGGTAATTATTTCAACGCAAAACTCTGATATCTCAGCCCACCGGGTCCAGTTTCACTGTTTTAAATGTACATGCTGGCTTTGTTACAATATTCTTTTCACACAATAAAATGTCACTGAAAACTTGGGTAGCATAATCATACAGTTGTCTTGAGCTGGGAGTAGAACTCATAGCTTTAGAACAGATGTAAAATTTGTCTTTATGCGTCTGGGAAAAAATGCTTCATGCTTTACTTTTTCTGCTTCTCTAGTTATAAACAGTCCTGCTTTTGTCTGTTCGGAGCTGTATTGATTGTAATGATGAAGATTTTTTCATTTCCATCCAAAACTGTGATCAACATGCCTTTCACATGTAGCATGGTTAAATCTAAAGCGCATGCATTTTTGCTATTTAACATAACATAACTTAATGACGAGAACAGGCCATTCAGCCCAACAATGCTCGCCATCTTCCTACCACTAAAGGGTGCTAATCTAATGCTGCCCTATAATCTAGAATAGTATCCAGCCTGGTCTTGAGTTTCTGCCTCTATAACCTGGCAAGCTATTCCACACAGTGACTACTCTCTGTGTGAAGAAGTACTTCCTAATGTGTGTGCAGAATTTACCTTTTGCTAATTTCCATCTATGCTCCCTTGTTCTACTAAGACAACTCAACCTGAAGAATCTCCCGTAGTTCACTTTATTAATCCCTTTAATTAATTTAAAAGCCGCTATCAAATCACCCCTAAGTCTCCTTTTACTAACCTTAAACAGATTAAGTATCCTAAGTCTTTCCTCATAAATTTTATCTTTCATACCAGGAACCAACTTAGTTGCCCTTCTTTGGACCTTTTCCAGAGCCTCTATATCTTTTTTGTAATACGGTGCCCAGAACTGCACACAGTACTCTAAGTGTGTTCTGACAAAGGTATTGTATATCATAAGCATAACTTCCTTGGACTGGATACTCAATACTATTGGCTATATATCCCAGCATCCTGTTAGCCTTTTTGTACTGCTCCAGCACAATGCCTAGAACCTGAAAGGCTTTGATCAACTACTACTCCTAAGTCTTTTTCAAATTGAGCACATTCCAATTTTGTTTCTCCCATAAAGGAGTCTTGCCTTATGTTTTTATTTCCCACATGTAAAATTTTACATTTAGCTATGTTGAATTAAATTTGCCAGGTTTCTGCCCACTTCTGAATTCTGTTTAAATCTTGAATTACTTTAGTAGCTTCCAAACTGTTAGCTAAACCTCCCAGCTTTGTATCATCAGCAAATTTAACTAATGTACTTTTGATGTCCCTGTCAAGGTTATTTATGTAAATAAGGAAGAGCAAATGTCCCAACACCGATCCTTGTGGGACTCCACTTCCCACAGTACTGTGCTCAGATCCCCCTACTACTACTTTTTGTGTTCTACCCTGTAGCCAGTTCCAAACTCATTCTGAAATGCTTTCTATAATTCCTAGTGTCTTCAGTTTGATAATGAGTCTCATGTGGTACCTTATCAAATGCTTTTTGGAAATTTACATGGTAAAGGAAAAGTCAAATCAAATATGAGGTCATA
The DNA here is from genome assembly GCA_029718625.1 of Synaphobranchus kaupii. Classification (NCBI taxonomy): domain Eukaryota; kingdom Metazoa; phylum Chordata; class Actinopteri; order Anguilliformes; family Synaphobranchidae; genus Synaphobranchus; species Synaphobranchus kaupii. The sequence continues at coordinate 65,362,608 of CM056383.1, forward strand.
AAGCCATCTCTATTAACTGAACACGCTGTTAAGTTATTTTGGAAAATTAAGTCTCTAACCCAATTCTACAAATTTAGTGATCTAACTATGTGTAGTTACCCTGTATTTTAAGAATCACCATTACCCTCTGACAAAGCCATTTTGAATGAGATTGGACAAGGAACAGTAAGTGATGCGACAGACAGTAAATACCAGTGTGTTAGCACAGCCATGTCAAAGCCAAGGGAAAATACTTTCATTTCCATATTAAAACTCTCTGAAGAGTTCAGAGCACCTCTTATGTTAATCGGCAGCCAGTGAAGAGCTTATGCATGCAGTTACCTGTGTGAGTGTCAACATCCTTCCATCTTAACATCAGCACTATCTGAAGACTATTCCAGCTCACACAAAAACATTTTCAGAATGTTGGATTCGATTCTGGCTAGATTCCCATTTTGTTGCGTGATAACTTCACGATTTTATTGTTACAAACAAGTTCTGAAAAAAAAGTCACAGGGAAATGTCCAAGGAATGTTGTCAATTGTGTGACTTACATATGGTTATATAATATAATTACACTACTCACAAAAAGTTAGGGATATTCGGCTTTCGGGTGAAATTTCAGGATGAACCTAAAATGCACTATAACCTTTACAGGTGAAATTAATTTGACCTTCTCTAAACTTTTGAATGCACATGTCCAACTATTCAATGTTTCAGTACTTTTTGCACAACTTGCTGTTCTCTAACAAGGAGCTGAACGGCAAAATTCACAACAGGTGTTTGATCCATGAATCGACCAATAAATTTCCTGGTTCAATTAGAATTGGTATTTAAACAGTCCTCTTCATCATGCTGTTCACATTTTGACATCATGAGACCAAGACGACACCTAACAATTGATCAACAGTACCTCGCCATTGCGAGGCTTCAAACAGGATGTTCTCAGAGGGAAGTGGCCACTGAGCTTAGAGTGTCACAGAGTGTCATCAGCAGGTTGCAACAGAGATACAGAGAGACTGGAAGAGTCACAGAAAGGCATAGAAGTGGACGTCCTTTGGCCACATCCCACACTGATGACCGCTTCATTGTGAACAGTGCCCTGCGGAACCGGATGATGAATGCCACTCAACTCCAGGCACATTTAAGGGAGGTGAGAGGCACCCAAGTGTCACGTCAGACCATTCGAAACCGTTTACATCAGCGTGGTCTGCGTGCTAGACGACCTGCAAGGGTACCTGACCACACCACCAGGCACAGGCGTCATCGTCTTGCATGGGCCAGGGAGCATTTACGCTGGACGAGGGACCAGTGGGCCTCAGTGCTGTTCTCTGATGAAAGTCGATTCACGTTGAGCAGAAATGATGGCCGCCAACGATGTTGGAGACGTCAAGGAGAGCGCTATGCATCAGCCACTGTTGTCACCAGACGACCCTTTGGTGGTGGCGGTGTTACAGTGTGGGCAGGTGTGTCTAGTCAATACAGAACTGCCCTACACTTTGTGAATGGTACAGTGACAAGCCCATACTACCTGAATAACATCATTAATCCAGTCATTGTGCCCCTGCATGAACAACACAGGCCTAATTTCATCTTCATGGACGACAATGCTCCAGCTCATCGAGGTCGCATCATTAGGGAAAGGCTGCTGGAGACTGGGGTACCTCAAATGGAGTGGCCTGCACTTTCTCCAGACCTGAATCCCATAGAAAACCTATGGGATCAGCTGACTCACCGTGTAGAGGCTCGTAACTCTGTACCCCAGAACCTCAATGACCTGAGGGCCGCCCTTCAAGAAGAGTGGGATGCCATGCCTCAGCAGACAATAAGTCGACTTGTGAACAGCATGAGACGTCGTTGTCAAGCTGTAATTGATGCTCAAGGGCACATGACAAGTTATTGAGACATTGACATTTTTGTTGTGGTATACCCACCACTGTTGTTGGCTTTTGTTTCAATAAATTGTTTGAGATGAGGAAATCACCATTGCATGCTTCTACTTAAATGCCCTACTTTCATGATACGTATAATATCACTGTAGCGTGAACTTACATTTTCCATAAATTTCACCCAAAAGCCAAATATCCCTAACTTTTTGTGAGTAGTGTATATGCCTAAACAATGTTATAATGCCAGGAATTATCACAGATGTAGGTCAGGCTTATAACTAATATATTTTTACATTATCAATAAGTTTTCTGAAAGAAAAAAAAAGAAGGAAAACAAGCTTTCCAGTTAAACCGAATAGCAGTCTTATTTAACTTCTAGGGAAGTTGCCATGGAAACTGCCACTTAGAACAGGAACACTGAATAGCACCTGAATCATTTCCTTGCAATTTGCTGTACTCATAAATAGTAACGTATTACCTGCCTGAATTTGTACTACGTTTGTCATTGATTTCATTTATATTGCACAATCATGCTCGATGGTGAAGATTTATTATCCTAGGTCAGTTTGTATGCTGTATGGCCTTAACAGCTGAATCTCATTGCATTTATTTTTCTCAAGTTCAGGCAAAAAAAAATCCCCTATATGTTGATGCTGCATTGTAATAATAATAAATAATAACGCCTTGCATTTATATAGCGCCTTTCTCACCAACAGGTGACTCAAAGCGCTTTACAATGATGAGGGGGGGGGGAAACTCACCTCTACCACCACCAATGTGTAGCACCCACCTGGGTGATGCAACGGCGGCCATTTTGCGCCAGAATGCTCACCACACATCAGTTGTATTATCCTGAGAAGTTTTTCCTCGACGTGACTTCACGTTGTCTAGCAGCTGGAATCTTGCACGCTTTGATTAAAGACAAGATGATTAGGTGCAGCCCAGCAGCGCATAAGAAAAAAAGTGACACATTGAATAAGGATGGTGAAGAGCAAGGTGCAGGCCCCTTAGAGATAACCTACTGACTTCAGCATTATGGGTCTGTTCGCTGGAATCGAGTCCCGTGACTTGATCAATCGGCTGTTGTCGGGGAAGAGCGATGCCTCCTCCCGTTCCCCGCCCGTCTGCGCGTGACCCCCAGGAGGCAGACCGGGGCTCACAGGGCCCGGACGAGAAAGAGACAGGCCCCTTAAAGACACAGGGACCGCCGGGGAACAAGAAAAGAGCCCCTCGTAATTCTGAACCGACAAACAATCATTACTTTCCCTCCGGTAAAAACGACCGCGTCACTTTACTGGACAGCCGGAAGCCAGCGCACACTCGATTAAAGACACGTTAAGGTTTTAATTTAAGGCCGACTTTGGAAAACTTCAGGCCGCGACTCCCCTTGTCGCAATGAAAACGGCGAAAGGGCTGTGCTCAGTGACAACTGGAACATTGCAAAGTGCAGCAGCCCACTCGGCGAGAGCTGACATCGACATTAAAGGTCTTGTAATAGATGTAAATAGGATCAAGTCTATCAGGAGCCCCCCCCCCCCCCGGGAGGAAGGCAAACAAAGGGAGCTGCAGTGATGTGTAGATACAGAACGCTCTGTTAATGGTATAAGCAACCACCAGGAACAGGAAATGCACCCAAAATGCTTATAAATAACCGCTCTCTTCGATCTCTTCATAAGAGTCCGACTGTTATTCCATCGTGTATGCCCGTGGGTCACGAAAATGGCGTTGATGAAAACAAACATAAAAAAGAGAAATTCTGAAATAAAAGGCTTTCATCCCACATTGATGTGAATGTGTTTATTTTTATTTTTTCCAAATCAAATGCAGAGATAGCATGACAAATCCACTCCAAATGAGAAAATACACTTTTTTCACATGACAACACCATGAGACATCACCGTAGGAATATGAAGCTTGGCAATTTCCTATATCCAGCCTAAATATATAAATCCTTTCCATAATCTGTTACCATGTCCTTTAGAACTGCAGTTCTTTCAAAGTGTTTCAAAAATCGGCCATCGCTTTTTGATGAATTAATGACAAGGCGTGGATCATTTATACTACCGTGCCCCCCACCGCACGCATACCCCCGGCCCTTCGGAGCAATTCCCATCTGCTTTGGGGACTTCTCGCCGCAACAAGCAGGATAAGCGCACCATTTTGCTGTCAATATATTCTTATTAGCCTCCCCGATCCATGCGTCGTGGACCCGCGGGCCTGCAGTTTGCTTATCTCTGTTAGAGCGGCTCCATCTGATTTATCTAACACCGAGGTTAATGAGACACAGAGAATACGCTGGCTCCAGGGGTATTGTGCTTTTTGAATAAAAATACTTAGGACGGATCAGGTGATAATCCATAGCAGGCTAAAGTTCTTAATCTCTGAACTCTGGCACTAATAGCCCTCTTTCAAGTCACTACAGCTATACAATATAGTATAGACATTGCAAACAGTGGCAAAACACAACACTACTTACGTAGAGGTGATTGCGGTGCAGTTTCGATTTATTTTGTGAGCTTTTATTTTGTGATTTTCTTAGATTTTTGACTATTTATTTACATAGAAGTTTGCCTGATTGACATTACATCAAAGGCCCTCTTCTGTCTTTGCTATATGCCTGTGTACACGTCCCTCAGTACTTCGACACTCCAATTGCTTTAGATTCCCAGGAAAACTATTAGCATACATTTAGATGCTCATACAAAATTCAGACATTTGTAATGAACAAAATAATAAATGTTTGTAAATGACTGAGATTCACGTCCCGGTCATGATAGTGAGATTTGACTGTGCCAATGGCTGTGATTTCCTACAGGTCAAATACACAGTTCGTTTTATAGAGAAAATCAACAAACACCAGCCATTGGGATGGTGTTTCTTTCATTAGAGTCACATATGCGCTGGGAGCAAGGTATGCAATTTACACGCAGTAACATCAATAATTCCTACTGCTAAAATGCCGAGACTGCAAGGTTGCAAAACCTTAGGCAGTGGTCTGGAAAATATTCCATGACTTTAAATATCGTTTGTTTAAACAATAGACGTTTACAACAAAATATGTGTGTTTGTGCTCCAAGCTCTCCGTCTTGGAACATATTCTACAGACCATTCATCAAAAACAATTGGCACATTTGATTCTCCCCAAAAATGGTCCTTATATTGATGACGAGTACATTGTTTTAAGAATATTTTGTAAAATACATATTTTTATTAGCTGAGGACATATTTGTAGGTATATAAATGTCATTTGAAATGGTACACATGAAAGAACGAACCGAAAGAAATATGATAAATATTTCATCATTCAATTATAGAAAGTATATTACATCAGTATCATCCACCTCTAATAGGTTGATGCTGCTTCTACTCCCTACATTGACACAAAGATCGTATTACCATGGCCAATGCGATCCATAATCAGTGAAATGCTGTTCGATCCAGCAAATGCATCGATTCAGACCTCCCCTTAGACCCACATCAGATACTGCCAGACATCTCACGTTTTTGAAAAATATTGCACTATCCTGACTGTCAAGCACCTTCCTCCCATGCTTCAATCGAACTACAGCCATAGACATTCCTTCAGTACGAACAGCAAAGAAATGAACTCTATCCCCCTCTAAACCTAAAATAACCCAAGCACAAGCTGAAAAGTGTGTCTCGTGATTTCCTCTGCATTTCTTCCTGTGCACTTCTGGTCTGATCACTTTTCCCTCCCTTACTGCACATCACCACATATACACAGACACACACACAAACCCAATTTTAACGAAAATGTAGCACTTAGGTAGAAATTATACTTGTTGCACAGAGGTAGGAATCGAGTGTACATTAAATGCTCACCCATTTGAGAGAGAAACATCATAATGTCGAGTTTAACACCTGAGAGTTTATAGATAACCTACGTCAGGTTTAATCACCTTGAGACGGATGCTAATTTTTTAAATATGCTACTTTAGCCAAAATAATAAGTAAAACCTGACATACCCCGTTAAAGCAAGCAATTATATTAATTAAGTGATTTCTTTGGGAAAATTAACACAGTTAACACACCTTTCATAAACATTTCAATGAAAATGATTTGGAGAGTTGATCATGACCGCTGTCATAGGGACGGTATTCACTCCTCTCCTTTACGTTTTCAGTGTTATTATTATTTTCTTCTTCTAAATTCTGTCAGTTGTATTTTCAGGACCATGTGTATCTCTTCTCTCCTCCCAGGCATCTACATACTGCAGTTTGGAACACGGAAGGCAATTCGCCTTAGGGGATGCACATTACCTAAAGAGGAATCTCTTTTGTTGTGTTCAGTTCTGTTGCTAGATATGAATGCAGAAATATGGTATTTGAGTGACTTTTTACACAACGCTATTCTAGTTACAACTGTATACAAATGCATAAACAGAATTGATTCTTCTGTCTGTGGGCAGAAAATAGCCCAAATAGACCACTCACATCCCGTAAATGTCTACTGGAAGAAATAAAGTAGGTTGTGATTCTTAGCGTCCTTAGACACAATATGTAGCACACATATTAGAATCGATACAAATATTTAACATAGAAATTAACAGTAATAAATAAAATAACATTTCTGATTGTGTAGCATGCTCACTGTTGCAGATACAGTGGACTCAGGGAAGAAAAAGGTACAAAAGCTTGTCGCTGGGGTGGTACCCTAGGTACATAAAATTGTACCCCTAGCCAACAATACATAATTAATTTGTACCTTTTTTTCTTAGAAAGGTACTTATTAGTACCCTAAGAGAACATTATTGTACTTTCAGGGTACATTTGGGAAATTTGTACCTGAAGGAACAAAAATGTACCTCCACTGTGCCTTTATTTTTGAGAGTGTACAGTCTGACTCGAATTCCAGATTCCCCCCCCCCCCACCCCCTCGCCTTTATCCTCCTCCCCAAGATCGCTTGCCTGTTGCATTTTATGTTGTTCAGTACTGCTTGGGAAAGAAGATCACCTGCTTTATTTCTTCTGAGGAAACAAGTGAAACGCTGAAACACAGATACCATATGGCTGTTATCCGCATCTCCGTTTCCCAGGGCTTGCTTTCCAGCTGGCTTGTGTTCTCCTGTGAAAGGGAAAAAAAACATGTTACTTCGCTCTCATCCCCGCCTCTGGCAGGTGTTTTCTAGGGGCTGACTGCTAAATACCTTGTAATTAGGATGCCTCTGAGCAATTTTACAGCTGTAGCCATGGTAAGGGCATGGATTACATCCTTTTCCATAATTTAAACAATGTTTCCCAGGCTTCCACGCGCATGCAATCTGCCCCGAAGCCTCACTGTTTGATAAATAAAATACGGACATGCTCAGTGTATCGATGTTTCCGTATTTAGCACCCGCAGTGTCAACTTGCAGAAGGATCCTTCAGTTTCAGAGTTTTTGCTGGGTGCATTCAAAGCTATCCAGAACAGGGCGTGTTTGTAACAAAAGGGTACAGTGGGGTAAAAACCTGGCTCTTTTTTAAAAAAAATGCTTAGGTGGGTTAATGTACTCATTTTTCCATGAGCCAACAGCTCTGTCTAACTTTTTTATTATTCTGTCTCGTCTTCCCATTATTGATTTAGCAATATATCACAGGGCGAGCTCCTTGAGATTATATGTTTTCAAGGGTATCTAAGATGCCTCTATTTCGATAGCACGAGACATAATTATGTACCAAGGCAGGGAAAATGGGCTGAAGCAGAAATCAGTATTGTTGAAGCTAATTAGCTTTTAGCAATGTATATCTGTGAAAATGCAAAAGGACGTATCAAAACGTCACAATTCTAATAGCCTTTCACGACACTAAGATGTGGATTGCTGTTGTCTTGAAGGAGTACGTGATGAATTAATTGAAACATCAGTTGATTTACAATTTTGCCTTGATCGGGAGAGTTTATACGTCAAATTAGATAAAATAAAATCCGCAAGGGGAAAAGACAAAGCCATACTCCCAAAGAAAACAAAACATGACCAAACAGTGCAGTATTTAGACTGACACAATTTTTGTTGTTTTTGGTTCTGTACTCCAGCTCATTTGATTTGAAATGAAACAATGAATATAAGGATGAATTGCAGACTGTGAGCTTTAATTTAAGGTTGCTTATATCCTTATCGGGTGAACCATTTAGGAATTTCAGCCCTTTATATACATAGTCCTCCAATATTGGGGGACCAAAAGTAATTTGACAATCGGCTGCTCAGCTGTTTCTTGACCAGCTGTCTATTGTTGCATCATTAGTTAATGCACAAGAAAGCTAACAAAAGGTCTAGAGTTGATTCTAGGTGTGGAATTTGCATTTGGAGTCTGTTGCTATTGACTGTCAACATGAGGGCCAAAGAAGTGTCAATGCCAGTAAAAATAGGCCATCATGGGAGCAAATATCTGAATAAATTCATCATTTGTGAAACGAGGTAGAGGTAGCGTTATGGCTTGGGCATGTGTGGCTGCTACTGGAACTCACTTGTCTTCATTGATGATGTGACTGCTGACGGCATCTTATCTGCGGAGACCAAATACCTCAAAACTCATTGGATGGAACCTTACATTCCAGCAGGAGAATGACCCCAAACACACAACCAAGGTGTTTTTCAGGGCTATTAAGCTGAAGAAAAGGCTGAAGGCAAAGATCCCCCAGAAACGAAGAGGAACTGAAGATGGCTGCAGTACAGGCCTAGTAGAGCGTCACCAGGGAATATATCCAGTGTCCGGTGGTGTCTATGGGTCGCAGACTTCAGGCAGTCGTCAAATGCAAAGGATTTGCAACCAAGTACTAAATATGAAACTGTATTTAAGAGTCTCTTAACATGTCCAAATACATTTGGTCCCCTAAAATGAGAGGATATTGTATAAAAAGGGGCTATAATGGATGTAAATACCCTTAACTTAAAGCTGACGGTCTGCACTTTGACATATTCATTGTTTCATTTCAAATCCAGTACTGGAGTACAGAGCCAAAACATCTAAAATTGTGTGACTGTCAAAATATTTAGAATGCAACATACAGTGCAGTCTGAGTCACACACACAAAAAAAAGCTTCTCTACTATAGCTCAGTTCTGAGACAATGCTGCATTACCACCATGTAGGTGATATGGAGTAGAAGAAGAATGTAGGAGCTGTGATGTCACCACTACATATTGGTAATGGACCATGGGACAGACATACCTTGCTATAACATTTGCTGAGGAGTCATACATGCATATGCACCTAACAAGGGCTGTGGGAGAGAAGCAGTCATATAATTATAGTACTCAATGTGAAAAATGTCACTGATGTTGCAAGTCTGAATAGTATGCATTCAATTGTACTATTTTATAGCTATTCCATAGCATTTTCTAATATACCATTAGCAAATATTATAGCAATTAATAATATTAATCAGCAAATATTATAGCAATTTCTGTCTGTCCCATGGTCCTCACCGATACTTGCCTTAACCACAAGTTGATAAAAAGTTTTTATTTTGAGCCGATGATGATCACTTCTGAGTGTTCTAGAATTCTTAATGATATTGGCCCGTTTATTAGTGAAACATACTAATGTTACTTCTTCCCCAGTTATGAAAACGTCAGACAGAAATGTGAAAAAAAAAAGAATATTCTGTTTAGTCAACTTTTCTCAGTACAATTGCAGGATGGCTCTCATTCTCAACCATAATAATTTATCTCAAAGCATGTTTATTCCATCTCACAGATACCAGTTTACAAAATCTGCCGTAAATAGTCGCTGGTAACAAAAGGCACTTTTCATATCTTATCATCCATCACGTTCCACAAATAATTGAATATAAATCATACTTTAGATTACAGCTCAAATGTAATAGTGGCCTTTTAATCTAACAATTTAAGTAGATGAATTTGAAAACAAAACCGATTTGAAAGACCATCAGTCCTGTTGTTCTAAATTTGATTACCCTCACACAATGAGATGTTGGCTGTTGCTTGAGGGATATGGATTTCCCAAAAGGAGCTTCCTCTTTGTGTTACAGTTTTAGTTTACATGCCTCTCACCTGACAGTGTATGGTAATAATGGGATACGATAGTACAAACAAGATGCCGTGAGTACGCAGGCTGAATGGACTTATTGTTGATCAGAAATGAAAATGCAGTTGTATAGATTCAGAATACAATATTTTAGGAAACTGATAGCCTTAGATGCCTGACTGTAAGAAAATTCAGTATCGCATCATACATATGCATCACTTTTGGCAAAGATCAGATAGTCTGCCCAGATAGAACATTCACAATTTACCTGCACCAATCCTGTTGCAGGCGACAGATATTCTTTTTACGCAAGATAAAACTAGCAATTCCACGCCCAGGTGCGTTTACGCTCACATTGTCACCTAAATAGTGCCCGTTGTGTCATATTCAGACTCATTCCGCCCATGTTACTTATCCTCATCCCATTAATATATCATCCATATTAATCTCAGAATTTAACTTCCTAACCAGTCAAATGTGCAGATTTGATATGATGACACAACCGAAGTTAATAGGTTCAGCCAACACCTTGTCCATCCAACAAAAGTGTTTTGTGAGACAAAATATGAAAATCCGGCTTAAAGGCATGAACTTGGCACATCCAACCACACACTTTCCACAGATCACACTTTTTAATTTATATTCAAGTGCCCAATTGTTCCAGTGAACCTGACAAATATTTTGAGCTGTTAACGATGTATAAATATGACATATTAACTGTAGTGTGTACGTGCAATATTTGTTTCTTTTCAGAGAAATACCTTTAAGGATCTTTCAGCACAGGAAATGCTGCTGGTGATGTAATTGGTCTTTATTTAGTTCACTACATCAGTCTGGCACACTGTACTGCAAGGGTATTTCATTTCTCTGTTCATTCTCCCAAAGGGAATGGGGACCCATCTCATGTTACCAGGCAGCTAAAGAGAGAGAGAGAGATCCATTTACTTCAACAAGTTAATTGATCATGGTGAGTCCTCTCCTTATGCTGGGTCAGTGTTCAGCCCTTATATTGATTATATGATAGCCTGAACTGAAGTTCTTCACCTTCGTACATGGGCTGTATCACTGGACAAATGTTGCTTAATTCTACAAAGCTCACGTATTGCTACTCCATTATATTACCATTTTACAGATAATTTCTATTTTCAGTTAACTGTCTTTTTATTTGATGTTTTTTTTTTCAATATCTTATGCAACATATACTTATACTGTATACACATGCCATTATATTATTTACCATTAATTTAATCGACTTGTCACCGTAATGTTGTATATGAAACAAATGGTAAAGTAAAGCAAAGTAAACTGTTTTGTAGCAGTCTACTCAAAAAACATGGCATTGAAATATTTTACCAGTTCAGAATCTTTTAGTGGAAATCTTCCTCTGCTCACCCTTTTACAGCTCTGTCCATGTGACGAGTGTTTTCTCAGTTAATTTTTGATGTTTGCAGAATACGGTTCCTGGTTAAATTCCCCACTTGTTATCATCAAAACCCAAAAACAGGTAACTCTCCAGAGGCAGTTATAATCCATACTGCACTGCAAATGCTGTGAAAGTGTGCCATGGTTGTATGTCAGGCTTTATTTGCTGAATATGAGTTACCAGTTGCATCAAGGGACAAACAGGAGGCAGCCATTTTGAAACTGCTTTATTATTAATGCTACTTGGGCTGATGATTCCACTGATGATTCTCAGTTTGAAATAGTGAACCAATAGTCTTGGGTATTAAGACAGATCTGAGGACCAGTCTCACCATGAAAAATGCTTTTGTTAGTTTCAGCAACCACAAATCTTGCGATGATGTGGAATTATGGGGGGAAAAAACATTTAGTTTACGCTTAAATTAATTGCAAAATTAAGGAAAAGGTATACTGACTTTCAACAGGAGAGGCCTACCATATGTTATAATTAAAACTAGACTAAAACTGTGCCCTGATTTTCCCCTTTTACTAATAGCAAAATATGCATTCTTAAAATTATGAAAAATACATTTTTCAGCAAAGTGGAAAAAAGAATCAAAAAGATTACTATTAAGAGCTTTCTTATTTTGGGTGAATGGTAAAAACCGGTCGCTAGAATTTCAAGAAAGTTATTGGTAATCAAGACCCAATTGGCCCACTATTGGCTTTATGTCATTTTATCTGTAAAACATTGTTATACTTACAGATTCTGCATTGTGCTTTTTCAGTCTTTGGGCATGGGCATAGTTTTTGAATTAACGAGGACGTGTGCTGCAATGTGAATGGCCACATTATATGTTTGTGAACAAATGGCACTTTGCATTATTAAGACGATTGCTGGTTGAGGCCGGGAGTATAGGCTAGGCAGCTGGTTAATTGCTGTGAGTAAACATGCAAAGACTACCTTTCATTGGGCTCATCACAGTACTTTTGCCAGTTTTCCCCCGACGGGTTCAACGTGGGGATTCGATACTATTACTTTACTTTTTCTATGATGATTTAATTGTAATACCAACTGTCAGAATCTTCCTTTGCCAGACGGGAGTTTCTCAGACGCTTTTGAGCTGCTAAAAGTTACAGCGTGGGGCGGGCTCTGCCAAGCATTTAAATCACAGAAATGAATGTGCCTGATTCCAGCTTGACGGACATAGAAACCGATGTTACGTAATCCCCTCCGGGCAGACCCCCTTGTGGCCATGGCACCGGTACCAAGATTGCGCTCAACTCAGATATTAATTTCTCCTGCAAACAGACTATGAGTGGAAAAACCCGTTTTCATGAAATCCCTTGTGAGGAACTCCTGCCTCTGGTTTGTCAAAAGATGCTATGCCAAATGATGCGGCCTATGAGTGGTAAACCTAAAAGTAAAAAAAAAAACATCAACTCATGGGCATCGCCCTTCAAAGTAGATACCCTCATTAGCACCGTGAGCGCCCTCTGTTTCTAATAAACATCTTCTACTGTTTCACCACTTCCACATTGCGGTCAGTGGGGTCTGGGCCTAATGAGACAGAAATGCAGCTAATGGCATCTCTGTTTCAGTGGCGACTGGTGGGTGTGGAAGCAAGGGGAGGACAGAAATATTTTTTGGGCCACGTGGGGGCGGGGCGGGAGGGGGGCAGGCATTATAGTTGCGGGGCTCCTCCGCCCCCAACCAAAGGAGCAAAAGAGGGCGGCCGTGACACTTGATCAACCCCCTCCCATCTATACTTTAACTGGATTAACAGTATTCATTTTTTATTCCAATGGCTAATTGGTCTAATGGCGTTCGGGAGGATGTCCTCCATAAATGTAATTTTTTTGTAGTGTAAAGCATAGGAGAGGAGAAGCTGTGGTATTGAGGCTATATTTCAATGGATGCTGCTTGAGGCTTGGGGAGACTGCGTGCTCCCTGCTACATTTTTTTCATTGTACTAGAGGCTTCTGTTGAGATTTTAACATTGGCAGTTGGGGTTTTGTGTATCCTAGATGGTTAGAAATGGATACGAAAGCAATTTGCTGACATTTCTTTCCCCTTCAAATTCTTGAGGAGGACGGTCCTCCGTGTCATCTATGGACGGACCTCCAGTGCTCCACTTATAATGCCTTGCCTGCAGCATTTTAGCTTGCTCACATGAACTAGTTGCAGATTCAATTTGACATTCTGAATAACAGTCCAAGTAAACTGAATGGATTCATATAAAATATTATATACTTTGATGTGGTGACCAATACCCCAGTAACAATCAATCAATCAATCAATATTTATTTATATAGCGCATTTCACAACAAGTTGTCACAATGCACTTCACAGCAAAACAGCAAAACCCAGCCTAAACTCCCCACAAGAGCAAGCCAAAGGCAACAGTGGCAAGGAAAAACTCCCTGGTGTAACTAGGAAGAAACCTTGGAAGGAACCAGACTCAATGGGGGAACCCATCCTCCTCTGGTCGGCTCAGGGTCTAGGGCTTAAGGACCAACATGGTCAAAACAGCCAATGTCCATGATAATACAATTTGCAGCAGCAGCTAGATGCAACAGCAACAGACTCCAGAAGATCCCAAAATGACACAGCGATAGTAGCTCCAATAAGGGACGCTCAAGAGCAGTCCAAGTGAACTAGTGAAAAACGTCCTGATACATTCACCCTCATGGACAACAGTTAGCTAAAGCCCAATATGTGAGGTTACACCCATAGAACATAACCACCAATTGTTGCCCTCTACATTGATATTATCTTCCCACTCCCTGGGCAGTGCTACCCGGCCATTACTGCATGAGGGTGCCTGCTATCATGCAATAAGTTTGTATGGGGGCTAGAGCGCTCCACGAGCACAGGTTTCAACCGGGAGACGTGAAACGTCAGGTAAATGCGTATGGAGCGCGGTAGCTGTAAACGCACCGCGATCGGGTTAATCTTCCGGGTAATTTTGAAAGGGCCCACGAAGCGCGGAGCGAGTTTACGAGACTCTGCGCGCAACGGTAGATCCCGCGTGGAGAGCCAAAACCGTTGCCCAAACCCGTTACAAAGATTGACACAAAAGCACCGGAACCGGAAAGCACAGTGTAGTAGCCAGCCAGACACTTGAACCGGTGAGATAGATAAGTGCCGGTTGGCGGAAAAACACGGCAAGGATGCCGTTCCGAGGCTGCAAGAGAAACCTCCGCAGAGAAGGGACGGCAACCTGCAAAACCATGACAAGGTTAGCCTTCCGTTATGGCCTTGAAGCAGTGTCACCTGACACATATAGGTTCCTAAACATTAGTAAGTCAGTGGAAAATAAGGAGATTATAAATGCACAGGAGAGATTATTAGACGATACAACAGAACAGAACATGCACGCCAGACATTCCAATTCCCTCCCACACTACTCCATCAGGCCCATTTCCCTTACTACACCTCTCAGCACTCGCACCGGAAGGCCTGAAACAACCCAGGGGCCACATGTATAAACAGTGCTGAGCAGAAAAATGCCCTCAGAAAGCCGCGTAAGGGAGTTTCCATGCAGAAATTCAGATGCATAAAATAACACGTGCTGTGAGAATCTGCTTACCTCTGCACACGCTGGACACCATATGAACGCAATGTTTGGCATCAGTGTGATATGGTGACATAGTGACCGAAAAGGCAGAGGTAGAAAATGCAAAACCTTTTTTAAGCAGATTTCCGACTTTCACCCTGAGCATGACTGAGTTCCAGCAGCAACATATTTATTTATTTTTACTGTTATTGAACTCTTCTATTTTAAAGTTTTAAATCACCTGGTGATATAGTGTATAGATCAATGTTTAGAGGCCAGCATGGCATGTTTTCCAATTTTTACCACACCAATGAAAGCATACTAACACAATATTGTTTTGCAGTCAGGTAGACATATTGGTTCCATATTGGTGGTTTGAAATGACCCTAGTGATGGAAGTAGGTAGTTGGGAATCTATACTCTGCCACAGTAAACAGCGATTTGACGTGGCAATAAGTCTCTCACTGCAGCGTTCTGCAAACGAGTACCAACTGAAGCTGTTGTGGGTCCAACCTGTCTATGGTCCCACCTGGCAACTGGGCCAGGACGTTGAGCAATACATTTCACATGACATGAGTTGCACAGATGCGATAGCCCTTTCTATGCATATTTTGGAAACGTATCTTCGGATGGAGCCTTGAGGCTACGTTTGTGCAGTACAGTTACGACACCAATAATATTGGGCAGGTTGGCAATTTCATAAAAACCCGAAAACGTCTACCCAACCATACATCACTCTCAGCCAACAATTAGCTTTTGTGCGATCCTAAAGATGCGTTCTGTTCTCTCCTAAGCAGCCAACTCCTCCAACAACACAAGGTCAGCCATTGCAACGAATTTTTAGCAAATTTCGTTCAATGGTTAAATGTGTGTTTTAATTAGCTTATCTAACGTCATATAACATTTTAATTTAATCAATTCAGAAAAATAATATCCTACTGGGAGCAGTAATTACGTTATGGGTCTAATTAAATAAATTCAAAGCCTACGATTAATTAATAGGCTAATCTAAAGAGCTTGCTTTTTACAAGTCGTAATTATTATGTTTCCATTGTGAACTTCAAAGGCTACATTTAGTCTTGTGAATTTAACCGGAAATAAAAATAAATTCACAGGCCTATTCTAATTGACATTTAGAAGCTACATTTTGAATTTATGCATGCAGTACGCGTGGTCCTGAGGAGGTGTACATTTTGTTCGTACTTACAAACAAATCTGAGATACGAAAACATTGATGAATGCCAGAAAATTGCTAATACGAATCATTTATGTGCAATTTCGTTATGCTCATGTTTCATGAATGAGGCCCATTGAATGCAGTTATTATATTTAATTAAGAGGCACTTGGCTATGATTTCCATCCTTTATTTATGTGGGCTTTTTATCTCCTGATAATAATAATAATAATACCCACAGCAAGGTATGCCTCGTCAAATTATTCTCTTTCATTTTTGATGTTTCATATCACAATATGAAAATGCCATTACTTTTCAAATCATTCGATTAAAATCTAATTTAAAGAAAATTTTTTTTAAAAATTCCAGTTTGACAAAAATGAGACAAGAATTATTTCATCCCACCTCGGTCACACCCTGTAATAAATGTACTTGAATAAAACAAACAAAGAAATACATCCTTATCTTTCAGCCCACTACGAAAGATAAAGGAGATACAAGCTGACTCGCTGATAAACATTAACTGCCAGTAAGGAGAATAAAATCATTATGACCTCCCATTGTGACAAAGTTGGGAAAGGATATAGGCTGGTTTAACTGTGAATATTCAAACCGTGATAGATGACTTTAATAAAAGGTGCTTGTAACCCTTAAGCAAAGGCATATTTCTTCAGCCAGGGTCTCCCATCTCCCACCCAGAGAGATAAAACCATCCAAGGGTTCTATTTGTGCCCTGCTTTATTTTAACTCTTCTGCACTAGGAGTGTATCTTTTATTTATTAGCCTTCCCATTTTGCTGAATTTAAACTAAAAGTAATTTCTGGCCCTTTTTAATGTTCATTTCACCTCAGCATGTAGCCTACTGATGATGTCATACTCACACCTGAAACAAAATCATGCATTTATGGGAATTTCCTTTTAAGGAGGACCATGTTTTTCAGACATACAGACCTGTAGAATAAGAAATTATACTATTCAATTGATATGTCATGGATAACTAAATCTACTGTGTAGTACGTTAGTCTTAGGGTAAATTAGCAGCCCACACCTGTGCAAGATATACGTAACTAGCTGCCTCATTCACTAATATGCCTGGGCCAATTACTTCACTCTTCTAAAGAAATGGAGTCCCTGTTAAGACTTCCTAATAATAGTATCATTATTCATTTGGCTATGAAAAATCTGATGAGATGTGGAGACCCAAGAACTTTAAACTACTGATTATCTGAAAATCTGTACCACCAAAATCGAGTGTGATTGAGTATTTCCTGATGTACACAGCTAACCCCTTGGTTTTGCTAACATTCGCTTCTCAAAGCCCCACGCTGTTAAAAACTGAACCTTTCACATATCTCTGATGAGTCCTACCTGTATGGTGTCATCTGCCATTTTTATTATGCAGTTAGTGTCATTTTTGGCAGCACAGCTATAAGTAAATACTGCATGTTCAAGTGGCCCGATGAAGAAAGACAGGTACCAGTAAATATGCAAACATGGGTAGCTTTGCTGTGGAATATTGCCTGTTTAGTTATTGTGAATTATATTGGAGTAATTTTAGTTGTAAACTTGACATTATTTTAATAGACGATTTCAATATGTTAACCTTTTATACCTTAAATTATTTTAAATGATGCTAAACAAAGAGCCTAATGGAGCAGGGAAGCTTTCTATTATTATTGATTAATGATGATTGAAGATTGAAGATTGATGAAGAAGAACCACCAAGTTTGGGGCTTTGTGTCATTGCCTGAAGGTTTATCTGACTTCTTTGAGTTTACCGGAGGTCAGAGGTCAGAGGGTACAGAACTTAATTCTTGTTCGGAGAGAGTGTCTCCGGTCATTGTAGATATTTCTGTGGGAATCCCTGAAAAGTGCTAAACTCTCTGTTTTGTATATGTGGTATGGGGCATACTACCATCCCAATCTAAACTGATTATGCTCCACACCATTCACAAATTATTTGGCCAAGTCGATTTGTCAGCACAAGTATAAGACATAGACATAATATATGCACACCATAACAATTGTTCACTGAAATACATGCCCCAACCGAAAATGTATTCTGTACCCAAATACTTTGTAAGATGCCTTTATACCATGTCTTTGCCTAGGGCCGCATCACATCACACTGTCCTGGGTTTCTTCCTAGCACAGTGCATCAATTTTTAGTTTATTCCTTACATAATTAATTGCTGGGGGAAGAATCAAACTAGGCCTGTGCCAATATGTCTGAGTCTCTCCTGCCAGAAACCATACAGGTTTGGGTATAATTAATACGTACATTTTTACATGTCTTGTGTCTACTCTTCATACCTATACCACCTATTTATGTGACTGATGCATGCTTAATATTTGATTTGTGTATCCATGTAAAAAAATGTTGTTAACCATAGGTGATTAGACACTTCACAAGCAACATTCCACGTAGGAGAGGTCACACTTTTTATATACTTGGTTTTGGAGAAACATTGAATAGATCTCATATTTTTTTAATATAATCAAATGTCGTTTGGTACAGGTACAGTAGTAAGCGGCAAACTATATCTAATTCTACACGGAATTTGGATACATAGTTTAATTATTTAAGCTGATGCATATGAACTCAGAATATTTTATTTTTGTCCTCAGGTAATGCTTCCGGCCAATGTGATTGAAGGCTTGCTACCTGAGACTGTTTCTGGAATGCCAACCATTGGTATGAGCACTTGTATTTAGCTTTACCTTTCACTATATATTTTACCTGTTATAACAGGTAATTATTTTCTGGACCGTGTATTACACTGCTTTATGTATTGAGTACGGGTTGTTGTATGAACCTGTTCTTATACAGTAGTATAGAGACTAATCGAATATAAATTGCTACCTGTGTCAGTTCATAGTGATTACAAAAAATGTACCGAAAAGTACAGTGACTTGTGATTTATTAACAATATTTATAGATATGTATTAATGTATTAATGTATTAGTAATGTATTGGCTCTAATATTGTATATCATATTTGTATAACTTATGTTTCCCATGAACCACTATGCATAACTTGTATGAAAAGTGCTATACAAATAAACTTTATTAGCTAAAACCTTTTAACACGTTCATTTCTTTAGAATGTGATCGCTTTCACAGCATTGAGATCATTTAAAAAACTATATTTATAATAAGGTTGTTCAATGTTTTTGAGTGTGCAGTCTGCTTACACTGAGCCATCATTAATTTATTTTTGACTTAGAAACTGGACAAGCCCAGTGTATTTCTTTTATATAATTGTGTATCAAATATGAAATTTCAAATATTACACTATTAACAAAATTTGAGATGGCTAAGAGGGCCATACAGTACTTCCACTGAGTGTGATGAAGATTAATTCTAAATCAGTTTGCACAGAAATGCATTATATAGGTCCTTCAAATTACGCTGTTTTGACAGGTATCCATTTAAGGGGGTATATTACTTCGAGTAAAATTTTACGACTGTATCATTAAAATAAATGCAGTTACCCTTGCATTAAAAGGCAGCTGTTCTTTTATCTTCTGAGAAGGCCGTTATCTAAGAGAGGATTCTGATTGATAAAACCAAATTGCTGCTAAATGGTGTTGCTTAAGGACTGCACCCAGAGTAATGAAGGTCTGGTCATATCTTATCTATTTTAAATTGTGTAGTGTTGTACTGAAAATTCTTAGGACTAAATATATGTTACAGCTACATAGAATTTATCAAGATAAACTGAAACAGGCATTTGAGAACTGAAGACCCTGGTGCAAAAAGTACTGAAGTCACATTTTTAGACAATTCAAGTTGAGCATAGAAACATGTTGTATTTGTTTAGCTAAGTCCCACCCTATAAATATTGTTAACAGAAAAGGTGCTTAAGCAATGCATAAAAACAGCAAAACTTTTAATGGCTGATTTTATGGATCAATGATATTTTCGGATTAGATTTTCTCAAAATAGACATTTTGTGACTTCAGTACTTTTAGCACCGGGGTCTTCAATTGGAAAGTGGGAAACGGGGGCTGAAAAATGAAATTGACAAATTGTTGAGTAACTGCATGGGGCCTATGAGGCTCCTCCCTTCTCTTTGTTTCTTCTTTCCTCCATGTTTTGTTTCTGGTTGCCGTCAAGATCCTAATATTGCCTCATTTTAATACTACAATACAGATGACAACACTGTTAACACAGAGGATCTGCTTTAGGCCCTCATCTCTACAAGAGGAAGGACCGAAAGTGGACCAGAGCAATTCCTACACCGCTGTCACCACTTGCTTTTGTACTGCCGTCTTTAGAGGACATTTCCCACCCATATACAGGGGGTGGACAAAATATCGGAAACACCAGTATTCCAGAAAACATAAAACACCTGCCACATGTTTGCTACCTCAGCCTCTGTTCCTAACCTGATTATCTCTGCTGTTTTGTGAATCTTTTGCCACGTGTACATTTTATATGACGACTTGTTTTTTTATAATTATGCCAATCAACCATAATTGCCTATTCGTCATAATTTTATGAAATGCTAATCATAAAATGTCACTATTCTATCGGTAATTAGTGAGTACACTTCAACAAATGTATAAGAAGAAATCAGAAAACATTTTGGTATCCAACAACTGGAGTTGATCTATGAAGTACAGTGGAATGTGATTAGTGAAAAATTTTACTGAAAAGGAATAATTAACACATGGGCCATATTTGTGACTCATGTTACGTGCAAGTGTTGGATTCTATACCAGTTTCAATGATCTTCTATTTTCTTCAGCTGTTCACTTCACTTTGAGCAGAGGTCTTCACTCCCCACAGCTGTGCAGAGGTGCACATCTCCGGTGTTTCTCCTACATTAGCTCTAGTTCTCACTTATTACTGACACAAAAGCAGCATTTAATTGACAAATTAGTAATAATTGATAATAATATGATTAATGGCTAATTATGATTCATTATCAAGCTAATAAAAAAAACAAGACAACTAAAATGTACATGGCATGCCAGTCATAAAAGAGTGTAGAAAATATAGGCAATAGAAATGGGAGCAAATATATAGCAGCTGTTATGTTTTATGAAAAACGTTTTTCAGTTTTAGGGGCCACATGTATAAACAGTGCTGAGCAGAAAAATGCCCTCAGAAAGCTGCGTAAGTGAGTTTCCATGCAGAAATTCAGATGTATAAAATAAGAGAATCTGCATACCTCTGCACACGCTGGACACCATACGTACGCAATGTTTGGAGTGTGATATGGCGACACTGTGGCTGAAAGGGGGAAAATGTAAAATTTTGCAAAAGCAGATTTACAACTTTCTCCCTGAGTATTCTTTTACGTTTTTTTTTTTTTTTACTCAGAGTTTTATACATGTGGCCCCTGGTGTTTCCAATATTTTGTTTAGCTAGGGAAAAGGACACTTGGACAGATAGTCGTATCTTAAAGGACAGTGGCAGCAGTGAAGGAACGTTGTAGGGGGGAGAGCAGAGGCTGATAAATACCTAGGCCAAACAGAAATGGCTTCTAGCACAATTAATAACAGCATCCATCAATGGGCCAAGCAATGCAATGAAATGCATGTTGCAATTACAACCAAGTTTACAAGTTTGTTTCTTCAATCCCTAGAATAATGCTCTAATTTAACAGTTGCCACTGCAGCCTCCACCCTACACTCTGTTCTTGACGGCTCTTGACTCGCACTGCCCTCGCACTGGTCCCTCCCCAGCCTTTGCCCCCCAATGCCCTCACAGCCAATTACTTTGCTATCTACTTTGAAACAAAAATAAACTGCATAAGGAAAACCTTCCCCCAAACTATGACTGTGTTCACGGCTATGCCGCCAGTTGTGCAGCTACCCAAGATTCTCTGAGTTTCCCCCAATTAATGACAGTGACATACTGAAACTCATTACGTCCAAAAAACCTACAACAAGCCCATTGGATCCCATCCCAACTCCACTCTTACAGGCAATTTTGCCTAACATTTCATTTCATCCCTCATTAATAACTCTCTAACCACTGGTTGTTTCCCGGAGGCTTTCAAAAAAGCGTGTGTTGCTCCACTGTTGAAGAAAAACAACCTGGTAATACTAATTCCATACCTTTCTAAGACATTGGAGCGAGTTGTGTTTAACCAGCTATCACAGTTCCTTTTGACTAATAACCTGCTTGACTCTAATCAGTCTGGTTTTAAACCCTGTCACTCTACAGAGACTGCCTTGATTGTGCTCACAAACACTACAAACTGCAAAAGTTGCCTCACTCTCCTCTGCGTTAGTCCTGCTGGATCTGTCAGCCGCTTTTGACACGGCGGACCACCAGGTCTTGCTGTCATCTCTGTCTGCGCTTGGCATCTCATATACTGCCCTGAAATGGCTAACGTCATACTTAATTGGTCGCACTTACCAAGTGTCTTTTGGAAAGGCGAGGTTTCGTCCCCCATGCGTCTCTCAACCGGGGTACCACAAGGATCGGTGCTGGGCCCACTGCTGTTCTCCATCTATACCGAATCCCTTGGCTTTCCAATTATCAATACCCACGGCTTTTCTTACCATAGTTATGCAGCTGTTTCTCTCCTTCCCTCCTTCAGAAACTCAAATGGGGCCTCGCATCTCTGCATGTCTCAAGGACATCTCAACGTGGATGAATGAGCACTGTCTAAAACTAAACCTGGATAAGCAGAACTGCTCTACATCCCTGCTAAAGGCTCGCCCCACAAAGACATGTCAAGTACTCTAGATAACACAACTGTCACAGCATCCAATAAAGCCAGAAATCTCAGGGTCATCATTGATAACAAGTTATCATTCACCGAACATGTGAAGGGCTGCAGATTCCTGCTATTCAACATAAAGATTTGTCCATTTCTAACAAGACCACTCAGTCCAAATACTGGTTCAAGCATTAGTGTTATCATGGCTGGACTACTGTAACACACTGCTGACTGGCCTGCCCGTCTACATCATCAGACCACTACAACTTATCCGGAATGCTGCGGCTCGCCTTATTCACAATTTACCGAAATACTCTCATGTGTCCTCTCTCATGGTCTCACTCCACTGGCTACCAACTGCTGCTCGCATAAGGTTCAAGGCCTTAGTACTAACCTACAGAGCAGTCAATGGCACAGCCCCGACCTATCTACAGGCCGTAATCCAGAGCTACACACCAGCCAGATCTCTCCGATCTGCAAACTCGAGCCGCTTGGTGGTTCCCCTCCAGAGAGGCCGCACCTCTCGCTCACGACTATTCGCAGTTCTCGCCCCTCAATGGTGGAATTAACTCCGTGTTGAGGTGGGTGTTTTCCACCTACTAAAAACACATTATTTTCGGTCTTTTCACAATGCTATAGCTTAGCTGTTTTAGTATTATTGGCACACTCTCACCATGAGAGTTTTGGTATATAGGACATATTGCAAATAGGCCTGCAGATGAGTTCTTATTCATACCTCATTCATAGCTGTGCGGGTAATCTATTTGTCTTGCTATTAATTTGTCATTTCTCCCTGTGTCGTCATGGGGCTGTAAGTCGCTTTGGGTAAGAGCGTCTGCTAAATGTCTGCAACTGTAATTTATGCCAATCTCTCAGAAACTTGCTTCCAACTCGTTGATTTTTAAATAACCCAACATTTAACCCAGCAGTTACAGAGGAGGCATTTTTTCCAGTTTTTTTGTTGTTTTCAGTTAACGCTCACTTTTTGCATCAGTAACTATGTATATGCATAACAATAATATCTATGCATTGTATAATAAGGAGCTTGAAAATGCTTAATTGCTTAGGCCCAGGTTACTTCTGGATTCCATATACTGTTTGCCCAGTCAGTCTGTCTCTGAGGTTTGTATCTATGTGGTTCTACTGTATTTCCCTGTCCAAAAAAAGACAAGCTATGTAGCACCCATGAGTTGGCACTTGCATCACCATCTGCCGGGTTTTTATTTTTTTTTAATGCAGCTTTGCTGCTTTCAGCTCCCATTGCTGATCAGAATTTATGGCAATACACATTAATGCGTTTGTTAACAACAGAATTGTTCTATGAATTTGTCAGTTAGGGGCTGCGTCAAACCAAATTGAACCTCTTTGGAGGTACAAGAGCCATTTGTTGTGTCAGTCCAGCCCCTTTTTTTAATGGTCTCACGGAAAGGAGGTATGTACCCACCAATCACTGTCCCGAGAGAATAATGAAGGGCAATCCCTTAAGAGCTTATCACCTCTTTTATTGAAAACATACATCACGTTTGTTTGGGATAGTGCCGCAGATGAATTGCAGCCTACATGTATAATATTTCAGCGTGCCTGCTGATAGTCCTCCAGTGTCTGTCCTCTTGTATTTTATGTTGTATGTAAATCTACTTCCATGTTCCATTTGTTTTTACATGACTTTTAAGAGGATTCTGTATATGTTCTAACAATAATAATAACAACAACAACATGATATTGCAATTTGTACACAAGCTTAACTTCTTCTTTTTTAATACTGCCACTGAATTAATTAGCTTACTTGCCCGCCACTCCATGTTAAATTATACTCTTCTGTGGTGCGTACGTTCTTAACCGTTCACAAGACTAACAGCGCCAGACAAGATAATCTAGGACAACCATTAATTATTTACTGTATCACAAGACTTGTCGTATCTGATTCATCATTATGAATTACTACTTGGATTGTGGATCATCGTAGAATTACTCCCCTCATGTTCATGAGCATTCTGTAATTTACTAATTTATTCCACAATTAAAAATTTAATATGCTATGCTCATTTGAAAAATTTGATTCAGAGGTGGGGTCTATGATAAAGCAAGATTTGTTTTTTTCTATACTTCAATGTCAAGCCACTTGTTTGCATTCAACTGTATGAACACTTGAGACAAAATATTTTAATGAATTTAAAGAACAGAAATTCCTGTAAATTTTTTGAGCTGTTTAGAATCCAAGACTTTGATAGAGAACCAATAGAACATTTCCACGTGGATCAGCCGACAACTGCGTTCATTACATACTATTGCATGCTAACCCTAGTAGCAGTCAAGCTATGCATTTCCACAGATGCTCCTAGTTTTATAGATAAGAGAATAAGAAGCTTGATGAGAACAGGCCATTCAACCCAGTCATGCTTGTAATTTGTTATGGTTTGTTTCATTCTGAAAGTGTATACTGATGCACGTGACACTGAAAAGCAGACATTGAAAATAGACAAATAGATCAGCAAGACTCAGCACCTTTGTGAAATCCACCGTCTTTCTCCAGTGGTCACCGTGCTTGTGCTATTATGCAGAGAAAAAGTAATCTACAGGGAAATGCCATTTAATTACAGGTAAAAACAAAACTGCCAACATGATTCATTCTAAAAAATAGAAAGTAAACTGTTCAAAACTGTTTCCAAAAAAGCAAAATAATGCTATTGACTTGTTGATTAACTGAGGTAGAGCCAGAGCCAGTGAGAGTGATGCTTTCAACTGATCCTTCCCAAGCAGAAGGAAGTCTGTTAAAAGGCGATCAAAATACACAAAAAGGATAAACATCTCAAGCAAAAGTTAAGTAAACATCAGCAGGGAGGCAGAACAAGTGGCTCTACACTTTGACTTTAACAGAACAAAACATATTTGCAGAGAAATATAACGTAATAACTCACTAACATCCAGAAATGTTTTATTCCTTTCACATCTGACCGATTTATTACGGTTGGAAACCTAAATTGAAGACCCTGGTGCTAAAAGTACTGAAGTCACATTTTTAGACAATTCAAGTTGAGCACAGAAACATGTTGTATTTGTTTAGCTAAGTCCACCCTATAAATATTGTCAACAGAATAGGTGCCTAAGCAATGCATAAAAACAGCTAAACTTTTAATGGCTGATTTTATGGATCGATGATATTTTCGGATTTGATTTTCTCAAGAGACATTTTGCAACTTCAGTACTTTTCAGCACCAGGGTCTTCAATTGCTTTTAATTTTAATCCCAGTTCCAGGACGACCCGTGTCATTTCTTTTCAAACTGAAACTTGTCCCCAAGGTGGCATTCACAATGAGGCACGGAAGCTGGTTGCCCTGGGCACACATCACATTCAATCTGTTATAACTAAATATTGAGAAGTGACAGTGGAAAGATCCGTTGCAGAGAACACCGATAGATTACACGTGCATCCAGCCTTCCTTGTTAGGCCTGCTCTTCACATGAGTCCGACTCAATGTGTGGATCCTATACATGCTTGAAAACTGCACGAAACTGCTTTATGTAAAACTATACATGCCTATGACATATCTCATTTTTTGGTTACATTTTTGTATGCTGGAGGTTCACATGTGACACGTGGCAAACAGATGATTTTTATTAAACATATAAAGATACTTTTCTTTAGCACTCCACGCTCACCTGAAATTTTATGAACGTCGTTTCTTATACACACGACAAATAAGCAGAATAAATAAGAGCATTTTCTTTTTATTTGTAAGGCATATCAAATAATAATGTTCTAGAAAAGCCATAGTGCACAAATAGGCTAGTTTTCATTTGTGTTTCATCATCCTCATTAGCTTCCAATCCACACAGCCAAACTGTGTTACAAGTCTGCATTCAACAGTTCATATCGATTTGATTTAATGCCAAAAACACTATCACCAAAGTGTTGGCGTTGTCAATAACAATGACCAATCCTCACACCATTTATTGTATGTACAGATCTCTCGGGCATAAGAAAACATTTTATGAATAGTGTTCAGATAATGGTTTACACAACCCCAAGAGGCATAGGGGTTTTAAAGCCTATTATTTAAAATATCATAACTTATTACCACTGGGATTTATTATTATAAATTTTTTGGATTTTTCATTTCTGAATTGTGCAGTTATTTTCAGCTCGTGTGCATCTTGTGTTGCGAGCGGGCTTGTATGTGTCGGGCTCTTAGTGGTGCCGGTGGAAAAAAAGGGGGTTGCTAATTCTCCGCCGAGGCCACAGATAAAACAACTGGAGCAGGAACAAGGTAAAGGTTTAAATTTTGCATGATGTGAATGTCACGTTCATAAATAAATAAACGGCGGAATAAAACCTCCCTCTGTGTCCCTTTTTCCAGGGTATTTGTACCTATTATCGACGACAGCGTCCTCTGTTGGGGAGCAGAGCGCCTGGATTGTTTCAGCTGACGGCGGACTGATAAGCTTTAAGTAGAGGGAGGGAGAGAGTAAATGGAGGCTGCTCGAGCTAATGGGTCATTGCAGTCACCAGTTCAGAATAACATAGAGGATATGTCATATGGCCTGGGGGGTGGGGGGGCGGGTCATTTACAGACAAAGGAAAACACATAAAATGGTTATCTGACTAAGACAAACCATATTAAGAGACACCTTACTGTGATATAAATAGTACTCCCCCCCCTTTTCTAATACATTATTGTAATAGAGTACACTATACTGTAATGGTCTACATCAGCTCGACTCCCTTATCTAAATGGGGTTATGTTGCCGTTTCTCATATGGGAAGTAAGATGTTGCAGGGATGAATTGTGGTCAGGGGCTTTTTTGTGTGTCAGTTGCCGTACTTATGTTCGTGATATTCCTGGTTTTCCTGTGATGTAGCCAGCACACCACACCTTATGACAGTTATATGAAGGTGAGGTTCAGACATTTTTTTATCAATGGCCATGGTCAACTGTAACTAGTTTATTCATCCTATGACACAATGCATTCCAAGTGCAAACCAAACAAAAATATATTTAATTTTCTAGCTGGGGCAGGCATTGTAAGGTCCTTCGCATCACGGTTTACATCACCCCCTTTGTTCTTTAAATAATCTTTAGAACTCCACTCGTCCAACAATTCAATTTTACAGGGCCATTATCTAAGATAAAATGTGAAGGTTAAATATATCAGGGCAGCCATTATGTGAAAATAATTAGTGGTAATGAATAATGCACTAATTCCACTGATGAGGAATGGTTATTCATGTAATGAAGTACAGGTCTACCATGATAAATTAAATTAAAATATTTAAACGGTGTTTAAAGATATTACCTCACGTGTGTAATTTCCTTTACCTACAACGAGTTTCTGCGGATATGACCATTACACTGACAGCTCCAGTACATGACGTAACACTGGTTAACGCGACTTCAATAAATCAATGTGAAAATCTTTCACAAATGCAAAGGTACAGTAACTTTACATATTACACATGCTTGTTTTTCCATTGCATCATTCTTGGTGTTGCTTCTTTAGGGCGTTGTTACACCCGCGCATACGCAGCGCTGCAACAGGGGTAATGTGTGTGTCCGTGTGTGTGTCGGTCGGTCTGTGTCTCACAATCTTAGAGCCTACATTTCTGAATCTTATCCAATTTGGATGAAATTAAATATGTAGGTTGACAGGTGGCCAGGAGCCTGAATTCTCAAATATTTTTCAAATCGCTCAACGACAAGTATTTTAATTCATATTAATTTCCACCACGTCTAATTAAATCAAGGTGGAGGAATAGACGTTGCACGAATAGACGTTACACCTTCTGAACGCACAAGGGGCGCACATCCCTTACGGAAATGTAATATACTGCAGTATATTGTGAATATATCACAATTACCATCACAATATATTTAAAATATACTGCAGTATATTACATTTCCATAAGGGATGGGGGAGAGAAACACTGAGCAGATTTTAGTCAAAAGCTTTGCGTGCTCATGTTTGGATGTATGCGTCTCTCTGAGCGCCATTCTAGTTTAAGTTTATAATAAGTGTCAAATTTGAAGGTGCAGCAAAATATGACAAGCTATGGAACTAGAAAGGTCATCAGGTTTAACCACGAGGATAATCATCCTCTCAAGGAGAACTAAGCCAAGAGGAAATGGCATGGTCTTTTATTATGGCCTCAGTTATGTGCATTAGCATGAAATATCAATTGATCTGGATGTCATATTAGCAAAAAGTTGTGGTTTATTATCTTGCCCGGTCCAAAACGACAGCAGTGTCTATGACCATTATAAGCAGTGCACTCGATTGCCAATTTGAATAAAATGCATTGAAACGGGTTCGAATTTTTGGTGCACATTGTTTTTTATGGGTGTGATGGTCTCAGAATGAGTCACAACATGGGAAGAGAATGCACCAGGATGGATGAAGTTATTTTCTGAACTGTCACTCAGGTGAGAGAATGATATTCATTTTGCAGTTATTATTACGGATGGAGTACACGCACAGCTGGACTGTTTGAAAGGAATTAGAAACAGTAATGCTCAATTTAGCATTTCCTGAAAGACAAGAGGGGTCATTGCTTTCCTCGGAATGGTGATTAATGTCTGTCTAAAACCCCAAGGCGATTGGTACATCTAATACAATAGAAATACACCTATTATATAGTTGGAATTATTTAAAGGCTTCCCATATTTTCACTCAGAAATATTCATATACTGTACATACGTTGTCCTGCCCTTCACACATCTCCTTTGTCATGAGTAGAATCACATTATGACTGTTATCTCACAATACATTGCTTCAATAATGGATCTCATGTATAAAAACTATACTACTAGTTTGCCACAATAAAAATAGGTGTGCATACACAACATAGCTATCAACAGATTGGGTTCCGTAGGGTGAGTTGGGTACAGTGGGCGGTGGGAAGGAGTTGGATATCAATAAAAAAAGGTTGAAAGAGTAGTTTAAAACACAAACGTCTTATATCACTTTAGATAAATGGTTATTAAGATTCCATTCCACATTTTCAATAATAACATTGACTCAATGAGACTTCTGGACTGTAGAAAAGTGAATACAGACCATTCCTATTCTTGGAACCCAGAGAGATCTCACATAAAAATGCTAAAATCAATCCTGGTCCGCAGTAGCAAAGATTATTAAACTCACATATCAGGGTTGTAGAACAGGCCTAACTAGAAAGTAAAGTTTAAGAACAAACTTTAAGTTGGCTTGAAAAAGCCAACGTTGAAAAAGATATTTGAGCTATTGACAAAAAAAGCACAAAAAACGCAATCCTATACTGGGTGAAGCTGCTGGCCAAATTCAGAAGGTCTGGCTGCAAAGCTGTATGAGTACTGTACAGAAATCTGATGTGGAATAAGAATAAAAATAAGGAGAACAGTAAGTTGGCTTAATTATGGCCAACTTAATTATGGCTCCCATACATTCAACTGACATGTCAAACACTAAGTTACTGTACCAGTGCAGTTTGTCATCATTTTTAAATATTGACTACAGAATGTTGAGAGCATTCAAAAAGAATGACCCACTAAACAATTTACCTTTTTATGTTACAGTCACATAAGTGGGAAAATGGCTTAAATGTAGCCGTGTTAATAACACGTTTTAATTAAATAGTGGAGGTGCATCTCGCAGAAAAGATTACAAGGTTCCCCGCTCTCCTACGATTCATGGACAGTAAACATGCAAAGTTCCGTGCCCGTAAGGGAATCAGATCTTGATATCATCCAAGAACTAGAAAATGGAATAAAAGAAAATGGAATGAGACAAGGGTGTCAGTGTAAAAAAATCGTATTCCAATAGTTCTATTTTATAACTGAATGTTGATCACAAAATGGTGGGCATCAATTCCAATCAGAAAAAAAAAGTTTTAAGGTAAGAATAAAAGGTATGGCCCGTGCACCTGTAATGTGTTTGTCTCAAAAAGTGGCTTATTTTGTGCTGGTGGTACACAAGGACAGACAGATGTATCTGGCAGCAGCAAGTAATTCTAGAAACATGGAAGAGATCAGGAGACTGGGAGAAGATGCAGTTACAGTGACACAGTTACAGTGCTTAACTCTAGACACGTCAATGTCAATGACACAGTTCAATGTCTTGGTGAGATGTCTGTTTCATGCTTTCCTGCAGTTTTGTATTCACCGCCATTTTGTCCCCCACATTGGAGTTCAGTAGTGAAGAGTAATAAAGTGTGTTATAGACTGACAAATGAATGTAATGACCATTTGGTCGTTCAGCCATGTTACGCAGAGATACCGATGAGTGGTTCATAAGTGAACCGAAAACTATCCAGGAAAAGGATCAAGTGGGAAGACAACATAAGGATCGATCTTTTAATTTAGAACTCTTGTCTTTCATTTTGGCCATAAGCACCTAGCAAGCATGCATCTCAACAATCGAATATCTGAAATGCATCTCAACAATCACCCCTCTTTTAGAATTACTGCCTTTCTACACATAAATACAGGCAACCAGGTCTGTCCAGCATTTTTATAAATTACTTATTTACTTTTATTTTTTATAAATGATTATACATTTTAAAATACAGTATATATAAACTAAATTAGTATGTAATTTATTTATATGTAATATTCATGTAATCACTACCCATTTTAGATTGCTAGATTAGCTCTTTTTCTCACACTGCAACATAACTGGCCATCCTTCATCCCATTCTCCAAAACGGACTTTGTGGAGGGCAAAATGAACTGTGGTGCCAGGGTACACGGCACATATAATCTGACCCCGTGTGCGGCTGGTTTGTTTTCAATCGGCAGGGATAAACACTAAATTAATCATGCTTCTGCTGAACTTACTATGCCGAAATTTGCTTATGGAGGCCCATAATATTGCGCATGAAATATTAAAATGATTTGTTCAAACTGACAGGAGGTTAAGGCCTAGTGAGCAGATGGGAGCACAGTATCTCTGAAATGGCATAAACACAGTATGGGTTTGTGTATATGTATAGGTTAAGTGGGTTCTGGTTAAGTGTAATAATAAAACAAAGATTTTAAAAAATCTAATTCATTTTAAAGTGTAAGTGGTACTTCTATAGAGATTCGGAATGACGGTTGTTAATAGCATCCTAGTGCTGAGTGTACAGGCATGCATGCATACATGCACACATACACGCATACATGCATACACACATAGCACACTATATCAAGCAGACAATATTGTATTGCATTCCATACACAACTTAACCTCCCAGTCATGAATTGTTTAGCCAGACCACTGGCGGAGTGTGGAATAGATTACTACAGCAGTAATTAAAAGTACTCATAAAGACACTTTATTTTCTTTACCTTTCAACCAATAGTGGTTTATTCTGTTTTAAACAATGTGTCAAATACTGTTGACTGCTGTCTACACATTTGGTTTCATATTTTGTCCTAACTTTTCCAAACAACACAATCTGGAGCAATCTAGTTCAAGTTTAGAAAATCGGAATTTCACTAAAGCGCACTTTTCGAAAAACGGGGAATAAAAAAAAGCAAATCAACATTTCATAATTACCGAGACTACAACGATGTTAGATCGGGGAACAGAATGACTTCACTATTATTGGCTGATTTGCGTATCCATCCTCTGTTATGTAAATTACATGTGACAGGGGCTGCAGAGAGCGCTAAGGCAAGCTGAGGCTGATTCCCCTATGATGATCAAAGCAGCGAAGGACATGGGGGTAAATCTTAGTGGATACCAATGTCTAAATGACAATATTTATAACGGAGAATACACAAACATATAGCAAAATGTTCCAAAGGACATAAGGCATATAGTTGCAAAAATTATATCAGATGAAAATTATTGTACAAGTCATGCATTGAGTGGCCCTGAAATTATACACAGTAGGTACATCTATTAGCCTACATTTGTTTTAATCTTTCAAATGGGTAAAGATGGCCTGGGAAATCTGAGCATCACATTACATTCTGTTACCTGTAACTACACACACTAATTCTGTGAAGCCTGAATTTCATGTGGGATAGGACCATTGTATACACCCTGATACCAAGATCTCTCTTTCAGCAGCCTTCCCAGCCAATTCTCCTCTCCCAGAGGAACAGGACACAGTGGACTACAAAAGGTCAATGCAGCCATTTTATGTGCTGTAATCTTTCAGTTAACACAGCTATAAAAGTAGTGTACTCTTTAAGTTTTCTAGTTTTATGGCTCCAAACAGGGTCACATGTATTTCCTTCCTGTCATGAAATCATATAACCAGGAGTAGCATTGGTGAATACTGCTATTTTTACTGCTATCTATTTTAAGGAATACCCATTTTGACCATTGTGGAAATGTTTTTTTTGTATATGTTTGGAAGCATTTACTATGCCAAATGTCATCTATTTCATTTTAAGGAAGCGTGCTAAATGGAAGCTGTTAACAATTTACATTATTTCTGACAAAAATGCCTATCGTCAATTTTCATTGGTGAAAATGTGAATTGTACGTCCAAGTTAGTGAAGATTCAACACTAAATAAGGCATTAATTGAACTACTTGATGTTCAGTTACGCATTAATATATTCCAATATACTATCAGGTCATCAATATATTCCATTGTACCATCATTTTTCAGTTCTGTAATCAAATAATATTGTGTATTTTTAAAGATACAGATCTGAATACCTGATCATGAAACTGTTCCATATGAAATGTGGGGTCCTGTTGATTAGATGAGAAAGCTTAATTAAATGCATGTGCCACAAAACTGTTTTATTGTCCAGTGCTGCCCCCAAAAGAGCCACAGAGGAACTGCGTAAATATTATTATAAAACCACTGTTTTATCTATGCAAAACCTATATGCTCGAATATTAAAATATCAAAATGCGTGCCTCCTAATCAAAATTGGAATATACCTATATGTGGCTATCTATGAAATAAAATACGTACATATGTCACACAAATTTAAACAACTCCATTGTGAAGATGCAAAGAGCCCCTTTCTATCGCAAATGCACCTGTCGCAAGGGCAGATTGATATTGTGAAGCATCACTAAGAGACGTCTTGGTTGGTATCTTCAGCCCTGCACTTTCCCTGGATGGACCTGCAGTTCACAGGGACAATATTACCTAAAGTGTAGGCTATTGCGCAGAGAAAACAAGGAGTGGCGCCTGGAACTGGAAAGGTAAACCCAGTTCCAGCAAAACTAAAGAACAAAAAACGTTCTGTACAATGCAGTACGGTGACCCGAGAGAAAATTACTATCTTTATGCGTTGCCCATAAATAAACTAAAAGATATGTCAGACAACCTCTGAGAGCCAATTATAAATCTATGATCTAAGTATTGTCACATTTCAATATAACACACGAGTCCACACAAGCTCAAGATACCTCAATGACAGGTTCAGATATAGGCGACGTAGCTCGTGAAATTCCCATTATGATTTTTCATACCTGTCAGTGTAAGGGTGACAAATTGCATTGCCCAATAATTCAATTCATGTAAACTGTAAAGGGGGTCTATACTACGAACGTACAAATGGATCACAAAACAAAATGATGCAACACATTCTTATCAAATGTTGCTTTAGACAGAATTTCACAGTTGACCATAATCCGATTCAGAATAGATCATAGTTGAGTGTATTGTGTCCTGGTAGCTGAAGTGATTCACAGCATTAAGGCAGCTTCAAAACTTTCAGTCCTTGGCTGTTAGTGATGGTTGAGTTAATAAACAAAATTCTTAACATGAGCTGCATGTGCCTGCTATTAGACATACACTTACAAGAATGCACCATTTGCAGAATAGTATTATCATTATTTTTATTATGATGGTGATTGATTGGCATTATTTGTACTATTAAGTCTTAGCAAACATATCAATTAAATTCAGTAGACATTCAATAAATAACACAAATGAACATTGTCTTCTTTAGCGAAAACATTAGAAATTCCAATTTAATTGGAATGGCAATTTCTCAGGACAGATCAGAAAGTCAAATGCAAGAAGAATAGAAATAAGAATACTTGATGCTGTCATTCATTCACAAGGACTGTAGGAAGCGTCCTGATTGGCCAGTGCACGGTCACACCCTCCACACACCTTTAACTCATTACAAACTGAAATGCTACCTTGACACACCGTGCAATTGCTCCACTTAGAGGTTAGTGTCATTGAAACCCCAAAACTGATTCAGACATGCTCCTTTTTGATCTGCACCAGGGTTTGCCCTTGTATTTGACGACTGCCTTTGCCTCACCAGTGTCAGAACCAAAATAGTTTCAAAACATTGTCCTGTCAACCACCTGCAGAAATATCAATTTGTTTGCAGTCATAAAAGTCCTAAAATATCTAAATTCAGGGAATGAAGGCTACCTGTTGAAGTTGTCTGCAGTCTGCACACATTTTTTATTTTCTTTTGCTCAGTATGTGCTTACAACAGTTTCTCTCTCGGCTCTAATTTCCTTGAAATCAGAGACGTTGGGGAACAGACAATGCAATGTCATTGATAACCATAATACCTATTGTATACTTCTTAAATTAGCGCGTTAAGTGGTGTTTCAAGTACTGCAGCCTGCCAACTTTCATGCATCGCCACAGTATTGCTGTCCATTCTCAAGACGATGTCAAGCAACTAATACTAATCACGTTGTCAGATGTCTGCAGAGGATTTATCAGGGCTGACAAAGGATTAGCCTATGGTAACCTGAACTACCACACAGAATAGACACTTAACTAGATAAGCACTATCTAGCTGATGTGAAAACATTTAAGGTTTGTATTTATTTATTAAACTATTTAACAAAAAAACATTATGAGCACATTCAATCATATATGCAGAAAGGATTCGGTTGATATGGATGGGTGAACACTGAACAGAATGAACCTTGCCGATGTCATCATCACATCCAGTTGGTTTATAGATCAGTGTATCCTTGCAGATTTTAGAGCCCACCCCCAGAGGTGGAAAAAAAAAACCTGTGTTTTTCGATGGCGTTCATATAATGCGGGGATATAAATGGAAGCGGCCCATTAGTATATTGTGCGACATCTAATTTAATTGACAGTTTGAGTTACAGCCGAAATATTAGCCTGTCAGACAGCTGCTAACTCGCTTGGAGGATTGCTCGTTGTGTTACGTTAGTTCGCTTGGTAACGTTAGCTATCTAGCTAGCTAACTTAACGTGACAAAATGGAACATCACCAGGCAGCGAATCGATATCAAGTGGTAAGAAAAACGAAATGTCTTGCTAATAATCCTCCAACGAGCTTCTTCGCCGTTACCAAAACGTAGAGCTAACGCTAACTAACTAGCAGCAGTTTTAACTCGCTCGCTAGCTAGCTGCGACTCCGCTAGCTAGCTGCGACTCACTTCCGCATTTCCTCCCTGGCTAGTAGCTTTGCTTTGGTTTTAAATGACTTACTGGCTAGCTTAGCTAGCTTTGTGTGTCGAGTCACCTAGCTAACTGCAGCATCACATGGATGGTTAATATGTTTGACAAGCTAGCTAGCCAACTTAACTGTGTTTTACTTTAAAAAATAATACATTAGCTTACGATGTAACGTTACAGCTACAGCGTTTTCGGTCTGATTCCCTGCCTTAGATGACCTAACGTTAGCTAACGACAGCCCTCGCTAATAGCTAGCCTAGGCTATGTTGAGTTGTTGACTATCGGGTCATCAACATTTAGCTTGTGCGGTAAACTAACGTTAGCTAGCTGTGTTTGCAGCACTTGTTAACAGCTATTAGGTTGTTACTTGACATTAAATGCAGTCTGATCTTGCCTGTTCTTCTGGTGAGACGTAGATAACGTTACCTAGCTACGTTTGTTCGCTTAAATAACAAGCTATCCTTTGATGTAAACCAACGCGTTAGCAATGTTAACTAACGTAGTGCTAGCCTAAGGTTAAGTAGGGAATTATGATTATGAAAGATGTGTTGCCAGTGTCGTGATGATTCGTGGCTAAAATGGTTGTAAATGGGGAAACTAGCGGGTTGCACATGTTTTAAGGTTATTAATGTTACAATATCTCACATGGTGTTAAATATGAAAAGGTCACACCTCAGTCTCAGGCTAATAATCAACATGTAACTTAGTTACGAGAAAGAACAATCTGGTTCAAGGCTTATAGATGTCTCTTGTCTTGACCTTAGCTGCACTGCACGGTCACATGGTGCCACGAAAACAAAAAAGGATAACGTTACACTCCTGTTCAGATGCTGTTCAAAACGTTGTCTCTTTGCAGCGTGGGGGGCTCTAAATATGATTGAGGTGGTCACATTAACCTAAATCTTTATTTTAACATAATTATCAGTAATGTTAGGCACTTAAGTCGTGGGCCAATTACCACAGGTGCTGGAACCCCTTTTTGTCTTGCTCTGGCTATTATTTTATTGTTATTATAGTTGTATTTTTAGTTCTTATAATGTCCATAAGTAAATTTTCATTGACATGATTTGTTGACTGTCCCCAATATTAAAACCAATTAGAAATTGTCCACAAAAATGTATAAATAGGTTAAGCACCTTTCTTAAGAGAACATCTGTTCCACACTAAACCTGCAAGCATAAGGTTACAGTCCAGCTCCCTGGGCAGTGCACAGCTACCAACATTGAGTCTGTAACTAATGAATATGCACCAATGACAAACGTCTGCTCTGTATTGTTGTGTTCAGTTGCACAATGAGGACGACCCCTCTGAAGGGACCTCCAGTACTGACACGCCCTCCTGCACCCAGACAGACCCTCGGGCGGAAGGCGGTGTGCCAGAGGACCCTGAGGCTCCGCCTCCTCCGTACGCCAGCGTTGCGCTGGGAGCCAGTGCACCTCCAGGTGCTCCATATCGTCTTTCCCTGATCGTAGTGCTTCAGTGTACACAGTACATAGACATAGTTACTTCATAGTACAGCCAGCCGATAATTATGTTTGTCCTCATCTAATTTACGTGTCTCTCTTCTAATTTCTTGTATATAATGCTGGAGTCCACAACAAAGAAAATGTCCAGAATCCAAACCCAAACAGTTCGCTGGGTATAACACGTCCTCTCTCCCCCGTTGTTGTGAATTGGTTTGTAAAATGTAGTGTGGCTGTTAAATGCAATGAAAGCAATACTTCAAACGTTCAGTTTAATGTCTTAAACCGTGTGATTGTGTTTTAAGAAATATAGAGAAGATCAATTATTTGTCAAGATTGCAGACTTTCAGATTCAATACACGCCTCCATTTGTGTAAAAAAAGATGGTGTGAAGAGGACTTCCATCCCAAAGATATGATCACGTGGATGGTCTCTTGAGAATACACAGGAAAGCTTTCATTTTGGCACGTGAAATACAAGTTACACAAATTATCCAGAGTAAGACGAAACATAGGATATTGTGCTTTGACTTCTCCTATACCTCATAAATTAGCGTAATACTGGTTTTATACATGCTGTAAAATCTGTATTTAGGGGCTTTGTACTGCGTTTAGTCTATTCCTGGCCTCTTTATCCCCCACTTTGTTCCCACAGAAAACAGCTTTCAGTGCGAGTTCCCTGTGCCACCCCCGTACAGTGTCGCTACCTCCTTGCCCACCTATGACGAAGCGGAGAATGCCAAGGCTGCAGCCATGGCAACTACCACGGAGGGGGTGGTGCCGCGGGTAAATGCTTCCCCCGCTCATTTACTTAATTCTCAGCATTTTTAAAAAGGGATTATGCAGCGCCGGAGTTTTTATAGGACATCCGAACCCAACTGGCCACTGGGTCATTTTGTGTTCTGCCATTTATTAATTTTTTCTCTCTCACTCCCAACTGCATTCTATTTTATGACATAAGACGCATGCAAATAAAGTTTGTTGTAAAGATGGCAACAAATAGGACATGCTGATGTAATATGAAGTCTCACCGTAAATGGCAAAGTAATGTGCCTGAATGTAAGCGGCCTAAATTCAGACGAACCATTATTATAATCAAATTTGGTGAGAGAATAATATTCCATGGAATGCTGCTTGACCATGTGCTTTCTCCGCTACCTTTGCTGTTTTGATGCAGGAGGATGATTTTCCACCTCGAGAAGACTTTAGTGACGCTGATCAGCTGAGAATTGGCAATGATGGGATATTTATGTTGGCCTTCTTCAGTAAGTCGTGCATTTCTGCTGAGCTCATTTTTGTTGCGTGTTTTGCATTTGCGTAAGTGCAGCCATATACATTATTTGAGTTTGATGCCATTTGAAATCTGAACGCTGTAAATGTGGACACTTAATACTATGGCTCCATCTGGTGGTGTATATGTGCAATGTCATTTTCAAGCATTGTTTTTGTTTTCCAAATGAATCTGGCTGCGTGATGATTTGTATTTATAAAATCAAAATTCCAAAATGAAAATGAGTGGTGCCCAAATGGTACATTATGAAGTGTTTTTATTGGAGCTATATGATTGAACTGCACAAACGGTACCAGAGAGAAACTGAATACAAGTCCTTAATATTGCATTTTTAAGTTTAGAGCTATACTGTTCAAAGCATATTTGAACAACTGTAACCAAGATATTTAAGATGAATGTCCTCAAGAGTCACAGGGGCTACTTGGTTTTGTTGTTCTGTCAGCATTTAATAAGTTAAAGCAGTTGATTACATGGTTAACTCATCTCACCAGGGCCCTATTCTTTATAACTGACTAACTGAGTTAGCTGGCTAACTGCTGAGTAAAACCCAGAAACCCTCCGAATATGGAACATATTATGAAGGAAAAACACTGCTCCGGGTTTTATTTGGCGCAGCTAAGTTAGCCAGCTACAAGGAATAGGGCCCTAGGTTCTTGGGTTTGAATTGGTGGCTCATGTTAAGGTAAACACAGAAACCAGCAGACCTTGTGCCTCTCCAGGGCCAGGTTTGCAGACCCTATGTTTTATTTAAGGATATCAGCTTTACAGACGTTTAAATAGATTAGTATTTGCGTGTTTTGCACTGCTGTTATTACAGCGTCGGCCTTCTGTGTTTTTTTCTAAAAACAGTGGCCTTTCTTTTCAACTGGATTGGGTTCTGCTTGTCTTTCTGCCTGACCAACACTATCGCTGGCAGATACGGCGCCATCTGTGGGTTTGGGCTCTCCCTTATTAAGTGGATCCTGATTGTCAGGGTACGTTTATCAGACAGTAATCCGAAACCGAGAGTCACCAAGAGTATTTTTTTATTTTTTATTTTTCCCCCCACAATATAGGCTACTTGAATCATGCTTCTACCGATGAATAGGTTTTTACCAGTTGCATGCAATAGGCTTGAAAAAGCAAAGGGATGGACAGTCAGTGGAAAACATCCTAGATTAATAAAGTGAAACTATTGCATCAGTCATGTTAATATGCACACATATTTGATTGTCTGATCTTTCTGACAGGACATGTAAT
Organism: Synaphobranchus kaupii; assembly: GCA_029718625.1. Lineage (NCBI taxonomy): Eukaryota > Metazoa > Chordata > Actinopteri > Anguilliformes > Synaphobranchidae > Synaphobranchus > Synaphobranchus kaupii. Next base: position 65,402,611 of record CM056383.1, read on the forward strand.
ATATGCAGACAGATGCAAGACTAATGTACAAATAAAGGAAATTATGTCAACTTTTAAAAATGGTAGCGTAAAAATGTCTTACCATTGCCCACATAAATAAATAACATACTCCTTTGTGGGTTTCTTTTTCTTCTTCTTTAGTTTTCTGATTATTTCAATGGATATTTCAACGGACAATATTGGCTCTGGTGGATATTCCTCATTCTTGGTGAGTAAACATTCGAATGCGAATGAAATAGAATTTGCACATGGAAGTGGTTTTGCTGCTTTTTTGTCAGTCCAGTATGGAGACAAAGTCCTTATTTAAAATTTAGTTTATTTAGTTACTGATTTGCGAATCAGCTCTTTAAAAAGTGCAGCAGCGTAAGTCATGTTGACATCTAGTTCAGTCATTCCACCAAGCGGTTAAATCTCTCCGGTGTTGTGTCCAGTCATAAGGAACTCGGATACACGTCGGAGTCTTGTGTTACAGAGATCACACCGCTAAAAATAGTCTGATCCATGTGATGAGTTTAGTGCATGTCTTAAGAACTCCACGTGTAATTCTTAATCCTAGTAGTAATGCTTATCCCTCAGAAGCTGTAGTGCATAGTTCCTGTGTTTGAAAAAGAAATATGAAGATATTTGACAAATTAGTCACTATAAGAAAAAAATCTTTGTATTTTAGCAGAAATAAAATGGGCAAAGCAGTTAAACAAAAACAGTATTGCGCATCCTCACCTGTAATAGAGAATAACAGATTATGCGTAGATTTAAAAAAAAAAAAATACATTGAAAGGATACAAGGGATGGAGAACCCTGTTATGTTGAATGGGGAAAGAAAAACAAACGGTAGAAATTCTTGTTCTTTTTTTCCCCTGAAACTGGGGACGGTAACTTGCGCGGGTAAAATTACAAAGGTGGGAGCGGTTTTTTTTTTATTGCAAATGTCAGATTTGTTAAACGTTTACTGAACCGTTGACTTTTGGCTTCCACAGTACAAGTTGGGAGAAAAGTAAACCTTACATGAAATGCTCATCTCGTGTGAGCCCACAGTGTGGGCTATGCGGCCATGGATATCCAATATATTCATGTAAGCCAGTCACCCAAATGAAAACGGGGCACCTTTGGCAAATGCCATCGCTCCCTGCCGACTGAGTCTAAGCATTTCTGCAGCCTGCTGGACAAAAAATATCCTTTCTCCAGCTCCCCAACTCGTTTTCTTTTGTTAAAAAATGGGTTTAGAGACCTGAAAACCACAAGCCCCCTCGTTTCTACGGTGGCACCCCCGTTTGTATGAGACGGGCGTAATCTTACAAAAAAAAAGCCAAACGCGTAGCAGAGATCCGAGCCAAGATCTCGCTTAAGAAACGTAGCAGTAAATGCATTGTGAAAAGGTCCATTTTAATGCGAGCTCCTTAAAGGGGAGTTCCACCGGGGTTCACAGTTTTTGAGTCCACTCGCTGCTTCATGCAGACAAATTATATTGGTTTCCACGCTTGTTTTTAAATTGTCCTTGTTTTGCTAGCTGTTCATCTGTATTACACAGTACAACGCGGCCTAATACAATATGACGCATATAAAAACGCTGATTATAAACCCCTTAAACGGTATTCCCATATTTTGTTCTTTCACCAAGAAATTGCCACGGAGATGTGAAAGCCGCTAGGCGGCAGAATGCTTTTGAAAATTAGGGAAATGCGTCCGTCCCCAATATGTCTCGCCCGCGACTGTCTGCCTCTCTTTAATCGCTTAATTTCCAGTTGAGCTTGAACGCGTCCATTTATTATTATTATTTTTTTTATACTCCTCACCTTTCACAAGCTCAGTTTGGTTCCGAATGGTCGGAGACCGCCGGCGGCCGCCTTGCTTCAGTTGCTTAGTATCACACCCGGGTGTCACTACCTCGCTGTCAGAGATTTAGCATGTCCCGCTCCAGTGAGCCGAACCGCATAAAGTCGTCATAACCGGGCGTGCGAAAGTGCCTCTGCTTTTTGGCAGGTTTAAAATATTTTAAAATATTAGAGTAAAAATAAACCATGTCATTTAAAGATGGCCCAATAATTAGCATGTTTATTTTCTTGGTGGGCATCGTTGTGAAGGGTACAGTGGCATTGCTTCATCTGTGGATCAAACCTGCGACGTTTTTATTTTAAGCCCGGTTCTTTGCTGCAATGCACTGCACGTCTGTCCTTTTATATTAAATTAAAGTTCAATCTGTGATTCTGCTGATATCGTCTCTGTCCCTCAGGCCTGCTGCTCTTCTTCAGAGGGTTTGTGAGCTATCTGAAAGTGCGCAACATGTCCGAGAGCATGGCCACGTCTCACAGAGCGCGCTTCTTCTTCCTGTATTGAGAGGTAAGGGATGATTGCTTTCCTCATCTACGCCATTCATTAATATTCAGCTCATTAAAACTGATCTTCTAATCTGCGTGTCTGGCAAACTATTATTTTTGAATTCAGCACCCTCAAATTACCCTAAAAAAAACTTGTTTGCCGACTTAACACGAAATGCCTACAACACTTCTTTTTTTTTTTGAAGCACAAATATTGAAATCTGGACCTGTCTCGAGAGCAGAAACTAATGATACTTGCAAGTCCTGCTATCCTCATTTTTTTCCAGCAGTTTTGCTTTGGAAATATTCAACTGGAAATGTTGCTACTGTGCATACATTACTTTTATATGACTGGATGAAAATGCCTGCCAATATATATCGTATATATCATATATACAGAGAGCCATTACTTTGGAAATACACACAGTAGGAACATGAGTGTATGTTTGTATAAATAGCCTGTCTTAAGATGAATTATAATAATTAATATTTAGTTATTGTATATAATAACTATAATTTTACATAGTGTTGTAACTAGGACGATTACTTTTTCCCCTCTTCCTTTTTTGACATGTTGTTCTGTCCTCCAACACCAAGAGGTCAATACAGGGCATTCGGAAGTCACTTTGGTAAGCAATAAACACATTGCAGTACCTTATCAAAAACCTGCACCCACGCTGGCCTCTTTCAGATGGCTTTTCAGTTGATCCTTAAGTGTGTGATTGGTTGTGTTTTATTATTTTTTTTTACTGATAACTGAAATTAGTGGCAACAGTGACACCTTAAGGACACAAAGCAAAATGACACTCGCAGCCCCTAGTCATATCTGTGCAATAGCAAGTTTGCTCAAATCTCTCTGTCTGGTTTTATTTTTTCTCTTTAAGGCTGTGGAACCTGTGATTTCTCCTTGCGATCAACTTTCCCTGTGATGTCATCTACGTCGTCTGCCATTACAGGAACAGAAGAAAAAAAATAAAAATAAATGCATGTACTGTAAAATCTTCATAAAGATTGAGTACATGTAATGCAGATAATATATTAATCATTGATTGCCGCAATTTGGTTCTGTTTAATTTATATTAATTTGCCAAATGTATCCAAGTTGTAGGAACTGCGCTATTTAATGCCACATTTTACTTAATATTCTTAAATCCCTTTTACTTAATAGAATTACCTGATCATGGTAAACTCAAGTTTCCAGTTTTTTTTTAAAAGTTTTTTTTTTTTGGGTGGTCAACAAAATTCACCTATAAGGAATTTTATATTACTGTGGGCGTGTATGTAAATTGATCCTTGAGCCAAGTTCGTAAGCTGCTTAAGACAATATATGCCAATCAACAAATGCACTATTTGCAAAAAATATATTAGCTAGCTTTTTTCAGTCAATTTTGGAATGCAACTTTTCATTGTATTTTGTTGTCCCTGTGCGAGTTTTTATCTGCAAAAATGTGGTCTTTACTGCTATCTTTTACAAAAATATACGTACAAAATGTGACATTCAGCCATTCTGACAAACATGACTTGGCATAGTCGTGTTCCAAAAAGGTTATAGGTCTATTGTACTGTATTTTAGCTTCATAGCAATATCAGTGTGTTATGCAGTGCTAGTCGCAGAATATACAAATAGTAATATTAGCTGGATAATTTAAAAATAATAATAAAAATCAGTAAATTCAACTTTAATGATACATTTGTTTAGCGAAAAGGTAAATGCTTACTGCAGTATATTTGCATGTGAGCTAGCTGTCTATTTTAATCTAAGCAATAGCCACATTTCCACAGTTGTTGTCAATGCTGGATGAGCGAGCGCACGCCAGTGCTTTTTCCTTTGCAACCCTCTTCTGCTCTTTGTCCCTTCTGTGTGCCTCAAGCCTGCAGTTTTAACCCTTCTTATCCACTTGGTCCTCATTGGGCCAGTCGGGTGCCAGTAAATGGATGGATGTGGTCAATGAGAAGGGTAGGATTATCACGGGAAACTAGCCATCTTTCAACGGGAGTATAACGGTAACACCAAGGAGGCGTTGCGTGGGAGGGATTTACAGTGACATCGAGGCCCAGTGGTGGACATGCAAATGGCCCAGGAGTCTTTGGGCATGAGGCTTTTGGCTCTGCCTGGTTGGGGCCTGGCTGGAAATGCCGCTGTGGCTGCTGCATGCTCAAAATACAGTAGGGTAGATCAAATCGACTAATTTTCTTTATTTTTATATTTTTGCTAGCGCGTGATATTCGTCTAGCTATGAATTCAGACGCATTCCCGCATATAATAAACATGTCAGGCGTCTATGATGCAAAGTCGTTTGGTCACTGGGATTCTGGTATTTACATAATTGCTGAATGAAAATGGAAACACTACGTTCTCGAGCAGTTTATTGAAAATTCAAATGGTGGTTGAAGAACTGGAACTCTTCAGTTGCATTTTTCAGGATTTTTATTTTTATGTTTTTTGCATAATTGGAAAGACTGAGTAGGAAGCGGTTCGCCTATTTTATTTAGAGTCCTCTACTACTAAATTGGCATGACTTAACGGGAACTTGCAATATCATTGGTATTTTATTTATGCATTTGCTTATTTATTTCAATGGAACTGTATGAAACTTCTGTGTATTTGCAAGTATGCTTAACTGATTTTTATATTGTCCCCCTGTCCCTGTAGTGTCCTCCCCTATGCTTTCTATAGCAGTCTCAGATCTTAGCATTAAAAATGTCAAAACAAGTGCATGGTTGATTAACTGCTTTAAATAGTGCAGCTTTCTTTAGTAAATGTTTCTAAAAACAAATCAAGTTATGACGATTATCAAATCCAGTCATTTGCTTACTGTACTTTATAAAAACATTTAATAAAAAAAAAGTCTTGCGACCCTGTAAATGATTTAACTGCAATTTGAAATGGGTTTACGCAAATTATAAGTGAGACCCATCTAGAATTAAAAACTAAAACGATAAAAATTCTCATTCAGATGCTGTTGTATGGACTAAAACGCTGTTGTACGTACTTGTAGTCATCAATGAAAAGTGTTTACAGTGTATAGTTTGTTTTGTTTCTCGTAAGCATGACACTTATTCTAACAATACTCAGATATGGGGGTATTATTGTCTCAAATACAGTGCCCACCAGAATTATTGGGAACCTCAATTAATATGAGCAAAATGTGCAGGATTAAATTCAGTTTGTGTAGAACAATGTCTTCTACGCTAATAAAAATGTGTATATTATATATAGTTTAATTGTGATACCATTGATCGGAGGGAAAAACAAAGGTTTAATGCAAAAAAATTTTTTATTTTGAACTCACCGTCATTTCAAAATGGATTGCGTCAACATCTGGCAGCATCATTCAGAATCATAGCCTTTCGATCAGCAGACGCAACTACAAGGGATTTAAAAGGCCCCTCTTACCTTCGATCATGCCGCCAGTGTCTGCAAGATCGTCGGGCCAGATGCTGGATGGCGATGCAGCAGTCGCTTGCAATCTGGGTCACGGCACCAAAATTGTTGTGGAATAAAGCCACTCTGAGGTTCGGACTGGTGAAATTCAAGAGGTTTTATTCATGCATACATGGAGAATAAACACATCGTTCACAGTCAGTGTCCATTCTGAAGTTTCACAAAACAAGCCTTCATACTTAAACACTTTTGGTTATACAAAACAGGATAGAGACCGTCCTCCTTTCCCACCCTTAATTGTTTTGGGAACATCAACCTTGTTTCTCACCCTCAGCCCCCCATAAAATGCCATAAAACCTGTCCAAAAAAGGTTTGCTGGGCCTTTGAGGAAAAATAGCCCCACAACATCAACTTAGTGGGGATAAGGCTCTTTTCTGAATAACAAGGCCTATTATGCCAATCCCACTTTTGGTATTTATTGCCAAAAAGCTCAATTTCTTTCTCATCTGACCATATCCAATCTAAATTGGGGTAACATTTAGCAAACTCCAGGCGCTTACGTTTGTGCTGTGATTGCAGCAGAGGCTTTCTACTGGCAAGCCTTCTAATTTGCTTCTTGGCGTACTTTTGGAGACGCCATGCAACCAACTTCTGCGATTCTCAAACTGATCCTTGGAGAAAGTTTTGACTCCTAAAGCATCCTCCTCACTGCGTGGGGGCAAACTACGCTTCTGTCCTCTTCCAGGCAGGTTCATCACAGCTCCAGTTGCTTTAAATGTTCTTAATTATTGCCGTAATGGTGGAAATAGGTAGTTTCAGACATGACGCTATTTGGCTATAGCCATTGCCTGATTAATAAAGTTTAACCATCTTTTGTCTGATTTAATTTGTGTGTTCTCTGATCTTCCCCATGTTTATGGATGACGAAGGGGTTTTTGCCTGTGTATCACCTCATTTTTATACCCCGGTGAAACAGGCAGTTGCAAATGACCGCATAATAGTTCCAAAAGACGTAGGTGAGCTGAAAATATTAATATACTGAATATACTGGTTTTGTTTAACTATTTCTATAGTATTTTATTTAATTTTACCTCCATTAAAGGTGAGATGTTTCTCATTTAAGTATAAGCTCATGCTGATGACAGATTTTTTTATAGCCTTTTTTTTCCCCCTCATTTTCCATGGTTGCCAATAATTCTGGTGGGCACTAATTAAATGAAGAGTATGAACCTCACATAAAAAAAATTATTCACAAATATTTTACAAACAAAATAATTGGATCACAAATAAAAATGATTGGTTCACACATGTTTTAGCACTCACAAATTAATTTCCCCTGAACAGACAAATGTAATTGGTTCACAAGTGCATGTAACTGGTTCACAAATAAATGTTCCTGGTTCATAATTTGAAATAATTGGTTCACAAATATGTTATTGCATTCACAAACAAATCTCTTCTGAACAGACAAATGTAATACATTTTAATTTCTTGACACGTAATTTTTTTCTGAAAAGATTTACTAAAGTATGGACATTTATTTGGCAATAACTATTTGCATTTATGCATCGCCTGGCACGTGTGGGAAAAATTTGATTGGCTGGAGTAGACTCAATGGGGGGGGGGGGGGGGGGGGACTAATTTGTGGATTTTTGAGACAATCCTCACAGCAAGATAAGTCCACAAAGGAGTTTTTTCCCCCCATTGAGTACTCCAGCCAATCAGATCTTGTCGCTAGCATGGGCAGTGCCCACATTCCTAAGGTATCTCAGAGTAAGAGTGCTGTTCCAATATTATCTATTATGATATAAAATATAAAACTGATCCTAGATGGGCGCTATATGCCAAGCTTCCATCACGATCGCATACCTTTCTTTTTTTCATGATGTAGATGTGTATTTCTACCTTATTCCATATTAATGTGCAATCACTCCATCAGCGCTGTATTGGGAAATCAAGGCTTTATAATAAACTTTACGTGTGTTAATTCTACATTTATTCATTCATATCCTCCAATTTTATGGTTTGGGATTTTTTTTTATTTTCTTGTTTTACCACAGATTATATTTCCCCCATTTTTTTATCTTATGCAAATTCATAAACCTGTCAAAAACATCAGGTGATGACATCATTGATTATCCGCATCAATCTTTTGCCAGTTCACTTATGTACCACAACATGCTCAACATGTTGGTCTTATATTTAAGCCCCTGCACCCAATCAACCTTAATATTATTGTAATGAGTGACCTATTTACATACCGTAACACCTTTCTGGCTGGCATACGTCTGCAGTTATGTAACTTTTAAATATCCCAAAGCATGTTCCTTGTCCTAGAGCAGGGGTTCCCAAACTGTGGGCCGCGACCCCAAGTTGGGTCGTCTGATTTGAGGATGAGGGTCGCCTGATATTTTTGGAAAAAAATATTTTCGAAAAACTCTATTGTCTTATTCTGAGATTTACAGTTAATTATGCCACTTTGAACAGAGGCATTTATGTGCGTACATGCACATGTTGTGGTCGCGTAAATTTGTGAACATTAATTTGGGGTCACATCAGAAAAAGGTTTGGGAACCCCTATCCTAGAGAGAAATAGACTGCGCTTTAGAGGCACAAAGTACAAAGCAAACGAAGAAGCATAATTTTGGGGGTCTGCTTCTGGTTGTGGCCAAAGGAAACGTAGTATTGATTATAAGGGATATTACTGTCTGACCCAGCATAGTGGAAGATTTGAACCTATAGAGGAAACTTAGATCTGATGTTGAGCAGAGACAGGGGTGTTCATAAGAGTCCACTCAGTTTGGTTTAAATCCCAGGTATTTTCCATGCAGTTTTTGTTTAAAAATGGACCTGGCATGGGAGATGCAATTCCGCGAAAGGGGTCACATACTGGAAGTTCCTGAAGAGGAAAGGCGATGTCGTATGTTGTCAGCCTGCTTGGACAGATAATGTGCCAGTATGCAAGTCACCCTGGATAAGAGTTGGCTAAGAAAATCGTGTAGCGTAACGAACAAGGATGTGCTGCTTTCAACTCGCAGAGACTGCTGAGGTAATGTGGTTCGGCATGTGAGAGAAACTGGGTCATTAACGTTACATGCAAAACTTTATTGAGCCACAAGGGGCAGACCTGAGCGGAAGGAGAAAAGAAAACACATACTGACACTTGGGAAGCCAAGGGCCTCAATTATGGGCAGGCTCTCCGCAGGTCAAATGTTCACCGTCACGCTCAGAAGGACAATTCCGGGCTTGAAATGAAATATTTAAAAGGTAGAGACGACGCCATTTCAAGTGCAACTTGAAAGGCATTTTAGGAAAACAAGATAACGGTATATTTGTGGTTTATGATGTTGCTTTCAATTAAAAGTGTCTTAAATTTTTGGCTTTAGAATCCAGCGTTCGCCTATTACTGCAAACAAAATAAAGTGCAATAGTGTGGCCCTTTGGTCTAATATTGAATATCAACTGTATAACCAAGGGCAAAAAAAACACAACACGATCTCACAAAGCCCTCCACGTGATAACAATGTTATTTCACATTTCCTTATGAAGCAGAACAAATAGGCATAAACACAAGATTAACTTAAAATGTGTTCCATTTTGAAAATGGAAAGTTCACACAGCCCTTAATGTTAAAAAAAAATTCCACTGTCATTTTACAGCATGAGGAATGTATATTATCAATTATAGGGTGCAATAAATAGCTCAGGTGGATACTTAAGGTGTATGTTCAAACATATATCAAAATGGAATAAAGGCTTTCCAGCTGATACGTGCAGCGCTACAATGGCGACCTTTGCACAGGCCTCTGTTTAATGTGCGCGACACTCCGTCTAACACATGTTGGAAAGCGGAACTGCTAACCATATGCTACCCAATGTTCCCATGTATAAATGAAGCAGTCTGGTGTGTTTTATTGATTTACAGCACACTGCAGATGCCTTTATCAAGAAAAGTAATGCCAGCGTGTTGTCACTCTATCCCTGGTTCCTGAAATAAGGCTTTAAATGCATTTCAGTATGTGAGCATTCATTACTAAGGACATGTAGATTTAGATTATAATTTTTTTATCAAATTTTAGTCTGTGCCATTTCATAATGCCAAAACAATTTTCAGATATCGATTTTTTGTGTACATTTTCCACATATACATTTGATCCATTCACAATCTCCAGTAACTCGATTCTTTGTTTTCAGGAATTATGTCGCCGACTCCAACAGCTCGCTGCAGACTCTGGGGTTCCTTTTGCAAAGCTGGTGCTGAAGTTGTCCTCACCAACTAGATTGCATGATTTTATTGTGGTATTACCGAAATTATTTGCATGATCCGGAATTAAAAAATTATAAAAAAACATTTATCGAACTGCCAGCATATAATGTACTTTTGATACAGAACATAAAGTGAACATGGTTTTGCCCACTTAGCAAATAGGAATTTTGTTTACCAGTCTTGCAACCAGTGACACTAGTACTTCCTGCCGTGCCCCATTTGACAAGGTTAATCCGTCCTGATGATATGCGGTTGCGCTTGGCTCCGTTTTTTCATAGATTCCTTCCAATAACCGTAATGTGAACTCTGTGGCAATATGTGTGGCTGGAACCTGAAAACACACCATGTGCTATTCCCACATTCAGCAAATCTCCAGGGGTTCGGCTAATGTCGGGTGCAGTCCAGAGGTATGAGGCCAATTTGTGTTGCCATGCTTGTCACTTCCTCCTGAAACCCCAATCGCGCTGGTCATGGTGGAAGTGGAGTGTTTCTGTGAAAAAGCAACCGGGTCAGTGATTTCCCCTGCTGCGGTACCTTTACCTTTTTTCTTACTCCCCCCCCCCCCCCCCCCCCCCCACAGCAGCACATATGCTATTGCTTCTTTATGGGAAACACTGTATATTATCTGCCATTCTGTGCCAAGAGAAACTATGCAAAAAAGAAAAACAGGTGCAAATAATTTTGCAAGGTTTTAATGTTATAGGGGACGCAGAGAAACTGATCCATGCTTTTGTTACGTCTAGGCTAGATTACTGTAATGCCCTGCTATCTGGCTGCCCTAAGTCCTCGCTAAATAATCTCCAGCTTGTACAGAATGCAGCCGCTCGCATTTTAACTAGAACTAAGAAATATGAGCATATTACCCCAGTACTAGCATCGCTTCATTGGCTACCAATTAAGTTTAGGATAGACTTTAAGATTTTGCTTCTGACCTTTAAAGCCTTAAATGGACTTGCGCCAGTGTATATATGTAACCTGCTCTTACCATATAAGCCAAAAAGATCACTCCGTTCCCAAGACGCAGGCTACCTAGTAGTCCCAAGAATATCTAAAAACTTGACGGGTGGTAGAGCTTTCTCTTACAGAGCGCCACTACTGTGGAACACCCTACCAAAACTTATAAGGGAATCAGACACTGTCTCAATATTTAAGTCTAGATTAAAAACGCACCTCTATGATCAGGCTTATAATGAGCTATAGTCTGGAGACAGGACCAGAGAAGCATTTAGCCATAGAGTAATGTGGGGTGGCATCCTTTCCTTACTGTCACCTGTCAACAGCTGTGACCCCATCTTCCTGGGCTGGCTCTTGATAGGTGGGTAGGACTGTTTTCCCTCTCATGACTGCATGGTTCCTCAAACTCTGTCTTCATAGCTATGCAGCCATAGATTACTCCTGGCGGGGGCACCTGTCCAACCCTCCCACCCCTTCCCCACCCCCCACCCCTCCAGTTGGTGCTCCTGCTGCTCTATTACACTTCCCCTAACTGTTTTCTCTCTCTCTTTTTTTCACATTCTGCCGGCGGGGCTTATGCCCCGCATCTCGAGAGCTGCTGTCCGGCTTCCTGTCCGTTGCCGCTTGCCCCTCCCTCCTTACCACCGCTGCCAGCTGCTCCCGCCGCCATCGGCGCCCGGTTCCCCACCGTCACTGCCGCCACATCTGGACTGTCATCTAGCTGCTGCAAATTGTATTATCATGGACATTGGCTGTTTTGACCATGTTGGTCCTTAAGCCCTAGACCCTGAGCCGACCAGAGGAGGATGGGTTCCCCCATTGAGTCTGGTTCCTTCCAAGGTTTCTTCCTAGTTACACCAGGGAGTTTTTCCTTGCCACTGTTGCCTTTGGCTTGCTCTTGTGGGGAGTTTAGGCTGGGTTTTGCTGTTTTGCTGTGAAGTGCATTGTGACAACTTGTTGTGAAATGCGCTATATAAATAAATATTGATTGATATTGATTGATTGATGGTTAGGCTGGTATTTTTCATCAAACGTTTTGTGAATCTTATATATTCACAAAACATATAAATGTCTTAGTATATTTAATGAAGATGACAGCAACACAAACAAGAATGCTTTTGACATGTGACAGTGTAGCACGCCTGCCTCTAATTCAAAAAATGTCAGCCAGAAGTGAAAATGAATCATGTCATCATGGAAGGTTTTTGCCGAAAACATTTCTCACGTGGTTGCACATAATGTGGTTGTCCAGAAGAAGTCTTCTTACATTGTTTTAAATTATTTATAAAAACTTGTAGCTGCGTGAGCACTTTGATAGAAAGTATTGTTTTTGCATATAGCCTATTATTAAGTGTTTATATTAGTGAATATATTTAGCATTTGTGAGACCGTTTTAAACCAGATTGGATCAAAGCTAGAGTTAACATTAAGCAATCATTAAAACAGGGGTTAAAACATTGCTTTAGAAAAATAATAATGTGGCAAGCCATGTCTATAGTTTTTCCTAGTGTTGGATATCACATTTAGACTGGCAAAACGCCATTGAGAACAGGTTCTAGGTGAAGTAAATCAAACCACCTGTTGCAAAGCAGTTGCTATGGGAACACCAACACAATATTTTCATTAGAATGTACAGAAGACATCTGATAGGGACAGTTCCACGGTCTACTGAACACACATTCTGCGTGTTCAGCTGTCCCAAGAAAAATAGTACCCACTTTTTTTATTCTTTTTTTAAAGATAGACTTGTTCATAAACTTGACCTCAAGATGACCTGATTAGGGGAGTTCAGCTCTGATCTTTATTTTATGCCAAAGGGACCTGTACTATCATGATCTGTAATCTACCATCTGCAGATAAAATGCTGCATACTTAAAGTAGACAATGGATTCAGAAAGCTATAAAGTTTGTTAGCATGTTAGCATAGGTACCGACTTTCCATCAGCTGTAGGGGGGGAGAGCAAGTCATTTTTACAGTTACATGCTCGTCACTATAAGGACACGGATCAGACAGTATAATTTCACAATACATTTCATCATAAAACAGGTGCACATAAGTACGATTTGCACAAGTGAGGAGCACTCTTGAAATGGCGTATCCGCCTTTTCTGCTGATAGCAGGCTCACTGACTAGGAAACCAACATAAACAAACCAGTCGGCTCCCCCATAATATCTTTGCTATTAAATGGGAGGTACGGCCCAAGTTCATCTGGCGACCCTGCTGGGCGATTGGGCGCCTATGGTCTGCATGCAGCTGCACATCGGTGGTCTTCCTTCGATTCCGCTCTGTGCAAGTTTGCCGTTGATGCAAATGTGGCTGAGCCACGTGTTTCAAAGGAAAACCCTGGATTTACTACAATGAGGTCTGATACCCGTCATTTCCCGATTTTTAGAAACTTTGACGGAAAAGTCCAAATGCCATCCGTCATTTTGTCAGATAAAAAAATATTGCTGCAAACGTGTTAAACACAAACTGTAAGGGGGAGTGTAAGGTTCGGAGAACCAAACGCGACCGATAAGGATTTCTAAAAGCGTATCTAAAGAGATACGCCACAAAACGCGGAAGTAGCTGAACCAGGACTGATATAACAGGATCGGGAGCAAAACTTCCCTAGCACAAAGCAAAAACAAAGCAACCTCCAAAAACTGAGGCGATCTCGATAAACAGCGAGAATAACTAACAAAAGAACCTCTCGCACTAAATAATTAGGCGTAACAAGAGGTTGTGAAACAAAACAAAAGAAAAACACCCTATAAATACGGGCGAGAGAATGAAAATGAAACTAGAACCTACAGCTCTAGGTGAAAACGAGCTGAACAAAAAGGTAACTGACAGAAGAGTACAAAGGATAGAGAGAAAGGAAAGAAATATTAAAATAAATCTATCCTAACTCTAAACCGGACTTGCTGCGTTTCCTATTCGTACGAACCAGAAATGCAGCGACCAAAATTCCTTTACCTTACCGACTTCATATGTCAAAATAACAAAGATAATATCGAAGTGCAGAAATCCTGCGGTATTTATAGCCGACAGGAAACGCAAAACAGCTGCAGAGAATAATTGTCGGGCAAATCACGAATACCGGAATGGAGGCGGAAAAAATCCGATAGATGTGTGGGCTGTGCCGGACCAGCCACGCATGCCCCAAAACTATAGTAAAATCAGGGGAACGAACTAAAGAGAACTGAATACGTTCAAAATGCCCCTCGTGGAAAGCGCGCATGGTCAGGGAACCCGTGGTCTCTAATGGACCCGGTGCCCAACGGACGGTCGTCGAGGGCAGTGACCAGACAAGGTCGAATGAGGGGGTGTATAGGAACTTTATGTTCACGAGCCCATTTGACATCCATGAGACAATCGACTGCTACGGAATCAATAAAAGCGTTAACCTTGGCCGAGCGCCTATTCCAGGACTGCTGAACCGGCAATAACGTCCGATGGGCAGTGCAATCATGTCTCGCTGGGTACTCGGCTCCCCCAGCTCCCGCCAATTTAGGGCAGGAATTCTTCAAATGGCCCCTGTGCCTGCAATAACAGCACCACTCCTCACGCGGCTTAGCCAGTCTCAGCTCGCGCAGAGAAGCACCATCCACCTGCATAGGCTCCTCCCCTTTAAGGGAGGGAGGGGTGGGAAGAGGAACTGGAGACATTACCGGAGAGGAAGAGAGATGGGGAACCGAATGGTCTCTCTCGCTCCTTGACGCGGTTGTCCAGGCGAATCGCCGTGGTGACTGGAGCACGGAACGTAGCAGGAGGCTCGAGCTGAGCCAACGCGTACTTAATGGGGTTGGATACTGCTTTTAAAAATAAAGATTTTAGCGGACCGTCCGCCCAACCTGTCTCCCCGGCTAAAGCTCGCAATGTGATCAAGCCGCTACGGTATCAGTTCCCTGGTGTAAGCTGGTCAATCTCCTGGCTGCTTCCTCGCCTGAAACCTCATGATCAGAGACCAGCTGCATTTCCTTCATGAGCTGGCTGGAATCACGAATACAGGGGGCGTTGGCCCGAATGAAAAGGGTCAGCCCAAGCGAGAGCTTGATCGCACAGGAGGGATAAAATAAAAGCTACGCGGGATTCAGTAGTGGTAAAACGTGAGGGTTGTGCTTGAAAAGAAATAAGGCATTGTGTCAGAAAGGGGCGGCATTTCCCCGGTTCCCCATCATAACGTGACGGTAATTGGAGTTTGGGCTCCCTAATAGTAGGCTACGTGGTGTGGGTATGGGTGGAGTTTGTGCTTGTGCAACTGGGGGAGCATTAACTGCCACAGAAAGTCTATGGAGGCTCAGTTTTTTCAGGCAGTCTCCCTGGTTCTGCAGTTGTTCCATCAACTGGCTTTGTTGAATTTGCAGAAAAAAAATAGCCTCCTCAGAGGTAACATTTGTACTGCCCTGGCTAGGCAGAGTTTTGTATGAATTGGTAGAAGTCGCTGGTTCATCCATTATGACTTTGATATTCTGTAAGGGGGAGTGTAAGGTTCGGAGAACCAAACGTGACCGATAAGGATTTCTAAAAGCGTATCGAAAGAGATGCGCCACAAAACGCGGAAGTAGCTGAACCAGGACTAATATAACGCAGGATCGGGAGCAAAACTTCCCTAGCACAAGGCAAAAACAAAGCAACCTCCAAAAACTGAGGCGATCTTGATAAACAGCGAGAATAACTAACAAAAGAACCTCACGCACTAAATAATTAGGCGTAACAAGAGGTAGTGAAACAAAACAAAAGAAAACACCCCGTAAAAACAGGCAATAGAATTAAAATTAAACTAGAACCTGTTACCTACAGCTCTAGGTGAAAACGAGCTGAACAAAAAGGTAACTGGCAGAAGAGTACAAAGGATAAAGAGAGAAAGGAAAGAAAAATACTAAAATAAATCTTTCTCCTAACTCTAAACTGGACTTGCTACATTTCCTATTCGTACGAATCAGAAATGCAGCGACCGAAATTCCTTTACCTTACCGACTTTGTATGTCAAAATAACAAAGACAATATCGAAGTGCAGAAATGCGGAAGTCCTGCGGTATTTATAGCCGACAGGAAACGCAAAACAGGTGCAGAATAATTGTCGGGCAAAACACGAATACCGGTATGGAGGCGGAAAAAAAATCCGATAGAGCGTTCCGACGATGCCAAAAGGAAACCCGAACGCAGAGAAACAGTAGAGGCTGCTAGAAACCATGACACTAACTGATTGAAATAGGATTGGATAAGGTATATTTCCCGTGAATTTGGATTGATAATGGTTAGATAGACAAAGACCTCACTTCCCATTAATTCTAGAATAGATTCTTCTAGTTATCGGAATTGCATTTCTCTGTCGTGTCACAATGTTGCCCTGTTTAGCTAACGTTAGAGCAAGGGCATGGAATTAAAAGGTTTTTTTTTAAAATAAATAAATAAAACTTTGTTTTAAAGGCAATTGATCGGCCCTAATTTTAATTTCAACACTAACTGAGCAAGGACAGTGAATGAAAACTTTTGTTTATTGAATAAACATGTTCCACACTTTGCACTATTGCATATGTGTAATTGTTGTGGCTGTAAGGAAGCTGCTAGTTGGCTAACTCATGTCATAATTCAATGAATAATTGTCATAATGAATTGACATATTTGATGGAATTAAAATGTTATAATACTGACATACAGTACATCCTAAAATGCAATGCAAATTATATCCGCAGTGAAAAGCCCTGGTCATTCAAATGCTAAATAAACTTTTTGTGTAATGACATGTAAAACCATGTAAGAATATTATAAATATCTACTACATACATCTACTACATACTACACCACTTTATAACGCTATTACACTATCTGAAATGTCGACGCGTAATACTCCCCACGCTCTGAAAACCTGTTTCGTTTTACGCAAACAACTTAGAATGTTGGCGCAGATGGCAAATTTCACCTATTTACGGGGTGCTCTGTTTAAGGCTTTATAACTCCAGGTGTGAGCATCACATAAACTTGGTAAATGGCTTAAATGAAACAAGACAGGTGTACCATTTACAATACAAACTTAGATTTGTTTATTTTCATAATTTAAGTCAAAATAAAGTGCAACAAATGCAAAGAAACTTTGGAAAACAATTTTTAAAAAAATATATTTTTTATTTTGCTGAGAGCTACATAAGTGAAATCGGTAATATATATACATTTCCTGGATCATAAACTCCATGTCCACAAGTTTTGCAAAATCTGAGGATGATATGCAGAACTCTATGGTCTATGATGCAAAATAAAGCAGTGTACCCTGTTGTCCATTAGTGTCTCCAAATCTATCCAAATGGCTAAATTGTGCACTGCTCAAAATAAAAAGAAATTATGATATATTTAACAACAAATCAACAGTTTTGGCTCATAAAACTCACTTTTGCATAATTTTCAAGTAGGAATTACTAGTTTCATCAGTACAGGGGGGTAGATATCTATGGGTCCAAAACCCCTATGCAAAACATGTCATAAAATGAATAAATTAGTTTTGTCCATTACAAAACAAATACATTTGCTCCTTCTGATGGCTTAAGATAAAAACCATTGATATCACAGTGTTACATACACCTAAATATGTTGCCTAATCATTCACTCTTGTACCTCAAATCACTTGTCCCTGTACTCTACAGCATGTATACTTTTGTCCTGGGATTGCATTTTTCTGTATTTTTTTTAATTTTCCTATTCATAATGACTCCAAGGAAATTTTTACCTTAATTTACCACATATCAGCGCACAGTAAACTGGAATGAGCATTTGTCATGCCCTAAGAGACAAGTATACACCATAGCCTATATTATGTACGATAACATGAACATAAAATAGTATTCCACCATCTGCAAAATGCTGCCAAATGTTCTATCTTCAATGAACGTCGGTAGCCTACATCAAAAATACATTTAACGATTGCACTACAGTATGTGAAATGCACTCATAATGCGAAAATAACAGTAGGGCTATCAAACATATTGGAAAGACAGTGCTCGAGTGGAAACACTAACGTACATATTTAGCCAGCGAGACCAACGGTATTTTAGATGCAAAAATACTTACATATTGCAAAAGGGAAACTCCCCTCCATAATGCGTATTCTATAGAGCTTGCGTTATACTAGACCGTTAAAACGAAAACTGCCGTTACGCTGGGCTGTAGTAAATTGCTCAAAGCACGCAAAAAGACTTGGCATATACCGTTGCTAAGGTTATAATGTACTCTATTGGATAAAAAAGCTGACAATTAAACCAGAATGAACTGTAATGAATGAGACAGTCTTACAGGGCATGGGGGTATTACGGCGGTGACGTTTCAGATAGTGTAATAGCGGTATAAAGTGTTGTATATTTCTCAAACCGATTGTACCAGACAATAAATGACCACTGAATTTTGAAAGGAACATCTCGATGTGTAAAACCAATGGTAGGATTGTATATTTATTTCATATTTAGTAGCATATATTGCTAGTAGAATACATGGTAGAATGAGATAGTACTTTCACAGTTTATTTTGCATTTGAGTGAGCAGGGCTTTTCACGGCTTTTCTGGCATACGATCAGGCTATTGTTGGGTTTATCTCGTTGCTATGACGTTATTCTAATTTTATATGATGAATAAATATATTTATGAACTCAAACATAGACGCTATTGTCCACTATGTCATGCATGGGTAGGTATAGACTAGGTGGGGGGTTGCTTGATAAATTGACTTGCTACAGGGAAATAGTGACACTTAGAAACTCCATATTCGGCAGAAATCGTCACAAACCGTCTACCAATAAATGTAAAACACAGAGTTTGTGATTTCCAATAATAGTTTGGCTACAGTAGCAACGAATGTCTCAGTTGAGCAAAAATCTTCCGGCAGCGTCACCTTCTATGCAAAGGAGTTAAGAAAATTGGTACTATTACTTATTTGCCACCATCTGACCCACAAACATGTCTGGATACATTTGTAAAAATGCTATATGTACGCTATTTTCTAGGTTAAAATATTACTAATTTTTATCTGCATTTATTTATTCATCACCCCTTTCTCATCACCCCTTTCTCTAATCATTTTCACACATGAATTGGCAACCAGAGTCCTGACCTTAACCCCATTGAAAGTCTTTGGGATGTGCTGGAGAAGACTTTACGGAGTGGTTCGACTCTCCCGTCGTCAATACAGGATCTCGGCCAAAAATGAATGCAACTCTGGACGGAAATAAACGTTGTGATGTTGCATAAGGTTGTCGAAACAATGCCACGACGAATGCGCGCCGTAATCAAAGCTAAAGCTAAGCTAGTGGGGCGCCTCCCAACCAGAACAGATATGCCATCACAGGGCCGGGGCCTGCTATGGCATCCAAACCTTTGGATTTACAGCCCGCATGATTTAGCCCCTGGACAGAGGTTGTTGCAGCGCTTAGATCGAGTGTGCTAGAGACACTTCGAGGCATTGAAAGACACTTCTACAAGGGCGCTGTATGCTGGGAAGTGGAGCAGGTTCAGTTGCTGGTAGGGGTCTGACCCAGTCTTACGTGGCATTCCAGTTGCGTTCGTGTTCCTTCAGTCCCTCTTGGAAGAAGGGTTGGGGGAGTCTATGCTGAGAGGATATTTGGCAGCCATCTCTGACCGCCATGAGCAAATCAATGGCCTGAGGGTGGGATCACACCCTCACACCAGCCAGTTCCTCCGGGGGTCTAAAACTGTCAATTAACTTCCCTGGAGCCCTTAGCCGGTCTCAGTCTGAAGCATCTCTCCCTGAAAACTGCTTTCCTGCTCACCTAAGATCCTCTCCATAATTATGGTGGACGTGTGTCTACCCCATAGTGGTGGTTAATTTGCTATTAAGACTCCTTGTAGCTCGCCCTCTCAGCGAGGGTGACCAATACCATGGCATGTTGACCATATTCATAGAACCGAGGTTACCCATGTAACTATTCGTTTTCACTATACCAAAAGTAAAATGATAAATGAAGGTCTGTGTTTTTCTGTGTAGGTCTGTGTATTTTCCCCATTTTTCTCTGGAGACTCCAGCTAATGGAGGTGAAATTTTCCTCAGTAGAACTGTAGTGGCTAGCTTGCCAGTGAGTAACGTTGCCTCTCTCAAAGAACCGCCTCCAGGACTAGTAGTAACGCCCAGCCCCTCCGGTTGTATTCAGTGGGAGTGGCAACTTGACGTGCTACTCTTCTACAAATCAAGTTTCATTTTTCAGTGGAATTCCCCTTTAACAGCTAATTTTATCAGCGGATCTTTGCGAACAGCGCACTTGGAACAAAATAATCACTGCAGATGAATAGCATTCACACCTATGATTAACCTTTCTGTGATCCAGTGTATTTGACACTCAATGGGTCACAGAACACTACAGGAGAGCTTGTGCCGGCTGGAAAGGAGGTATATCTTTAACGGATGACACTGGGAGCCTGTGGCTGCTGGCATGTCAATGGAAGTAACTAGGTTAATGGCAGCGGGAATCCAAGGAACCCTGGCCAACTTTACAGTGAATGACATAGCCAAGGACCAAGGCTGCAATTAAAGGGCCCAGCCTGCATCTTTTGCAAATAATATTATTGACTGAAGCAATTGGGAGCCCTGATTTGAAAATCCCCTTCCTGTTTACTGTTTATTGGCACAAACATAATTCAAAATGAGTTGTTTATGCCTGAGTAAAATAAAAATATGTGTGCATGTAGAATCCTGAAAAAGCTTTTCCAAGGACAGGTTTTTCGACTTACTAAATAAAATAAACAAATAAATTTTTACACAGTATTTACAGTTACATTCCTAATGAGTATGCATTTCCAAATGACTCTAAATTCAATTTAGACTATGCAATTTAGTGTGTGTGTGGATAGTTCTCGAATGCATTCATCTGTTTAAAAAAGAGGTGAGCTTGCAGGCTGGCTGTGCTGGACAAAGCTGGGATTGTTCGCTCCTGTCTATTCATGTTAACAAAGTGCCATTCTGTACCTCAGCAGAACTTAATTTATTCCGACTCTTTGCCCTGACCTGTAATCACCCGCGTCTCTGCCCGTCTGACCCATCTGTGCTTCATTTCCCAATCATCGCCGGCCAAAGCCCTGGGCCGAGGCCACGTTAGGAACCATTAGACAGAGCTTGGCACTCTTCCCTCTTCCTGTACCACATCCCCGGCTGAAAAAAAAAAAAAAAAAAGACCATCAGATCGGAGGAACAGAGTCCGCTTTGTCGACAGCGACCGAGTTCTGGAACCACTTTCAATCATTTGCACTCCAAAAACCCCACTCCAGTGCATTAATGCGATCAACATCAAGCCTGTTGTGGGCATTTTTTTCCCCCCTTCTCCCCTAAAGCAAATAGCTTGCTAACATTCCAGGCATGTACTTCCCTGAAAACAAGGCCGAGACAGGGCCCTGGATATCCAAACTGGAAAAGGAGCCAAGATTCTAAAGCTTAGGTTGGCATCGCTGGTGCTGATTCCTAATAAGTAACTTCCTAAAACTGTGGCACGGTGCTATGCCGGCTTCATTTGCATACCCGATGAATATACTGAAGCAGCATCTGGTTTCAAGTTGGAGGCACCACATTTGAAAACCACATCCTAACCAGGTATTTTAAATGCACAGTAAAGAGAGTCTATTCAGAACAGGAATCTTGCAAAAGGTGAACTGATAGACCACACAGCCTGAACACTTAATCTTTCAGATACGGCTGTCAGCTGCAGCATAGTATATTTACTTTCAGATTCAGGAAGGAATAGTTACTTTGAGTATTTTAATTAATAAACTGAAAGTTTTTATTTTATTTTTAAAATACGCTTTCAATTTTCATTAACAACAGTATCACAATTTCTAGTTATCCATGAAACTGTGCACTAGTCAAACAAATGAACTGGCCTCAACAAGACATTTGTCGAGAGGTATATTACTTAATTCCCCCTACTAATTACCCAAAATAAACTTAATGCATTTTAAATATGAGATTCAGATTATTGTTATACTTTGCAGATAATCCAAGTGACCACAAGGACATTTTGGAAGGAATATACAGTTGTGTGACTGTGACTCAAACCAGCGATCTTTGGAATGCATAAGCTTCACAGTATTTTCCACGTGTTTATTATGCGCAAGGCTGTTTGCTGGGAGCTGATGTCAATCTCTTTATTGTAACAGGCCCCCCTTGCAGCCAGTGCCTGCCAACACCAGCCTAGGATGAACACAGCACTGTGCACTTGGAAGCAAATAGCTTGGCAGAGCTTAGCCCTTGCCTTCCCCATAGCATAGCAACAATCCGCGTCTTTGTGCGAATCAGCTTACTATCTGAATTGTTCTTGCTATCTTACCGTTTCAGTTGACCCATTCAGAGCATGGGGGAATGCATGTCAGCATAGCTCTTTGCTAAATGTAACTCGATCTCGGCCTTTACTTTGGGATCACGAGGCAGTGTCACCTCACTTTATGTAAATTAATCGGCTGGTGAAGTTGCAAAAATGCTGCCTAAATTTATTGTATAGAAATTCCTACGGAAATATAACTTGTCATTTCAGCAGGTCCTCTAAAAATTATTTAATCATTCAATAATTGAAGATGTGTTGTTTCTGCTATATCAGTTGTTTATAAAGTAATTGTTGTTTATGTTTCATGGAATATGGGATAAATTATAGGTGTTTATAGACTTCCTGATTCCCCACGCACCTGGCCTGATCAACAGAGGTCATTGAGAGATAATAAGGAAGTAACAGCCCAATACCAGGCACGGTACATCCATTTAAACCACAAAGAAGGGCACAGTCTTGCTTTGTATAATATCACTGCTCTATCATGTTGTATTTGTAAAATATTAAAAATAGATGGCAGTGGTAGTGGCATACTGGCTACGAGTAGTTGTTATTATGAGGTTGGCTATTTGGGGAACAATTGTGAATTATACTTATTTATTAACTTTTCCAAAACAAAATGACAAAACAAATTGTTGTTGTGATGTAGCCACATTATAAACTATATTTCTTCCAAGAGTTTTGTTCTGAAGCCATTGACAAATCTTGTATGTAAACTTTCTTTTACCAGTTTATGTAGCAAGGATGACTAACATAACTGTTTATTATCCAATAACCTTTGTATTAAGTTTGCTGGGGAGAAAATATTAGTTTTTTTTCCTGATTGCCACCGTGCTTTATGGACCACGCTGTTCTGGGACTATACAGCATGCTTTTGGTGATGATATTTATGGATTGGAAGAATATGCTTACTTTCAGGACCCACTTGTCAACATATAACCTACAGGATAATAACCCACATCTGCTTAACAAGCCAGAATTGATTATTTATACAAGCTGCAGTATACTGTAAATTTCCTATAACAAAGTACAAAAATACATAAGTGTGTAAACACAACCCAAAGTTCAAATGGTTCCAGTCCTTTGGATGGTCCTTTTGGAATTACATTGTGTTATTGTACATATTGCATTTATAAGGCAGTCTTTCAAAGTCTGATATTCTTCAGGTGTAATTTATTTGTAAGCCTGGATGTTTGTCCATAATTGGCTTGGTTTAGAAATGTTAGACAGCAGCTCATTTTCAGTACTTTTGTATTTTGTGAGAATGGCCATAGTTTTAGGGGACCTGGAATAGTGGTACTTTTTGTCGCATGTTTGGCAGATAATTAATTTAAGCAGCACACTCTTTATGTGCCCAATTTAAATAGAAATGTGACCATATTGTGTGTTGTTGCATCATTGGTTCATGCAGAAGAAAGCTAACATTGATGTTGATTCTATCTGTGGAATTTGCATTTGGAGTCTGTTGCTGTTGTCTCTCAACACGAGGACCAAAGTCAATGCCAGTAAAGCAGGCCATCATGGGGTGTGAAAAAAACAGAATAAATCTATCAGAGATATAGCCAAAACATTGTGTGTCAAAATCAACTGTTTGCTACATTGGTAAGAAACAAGAACGCAATGGTGAGCTTAGAAATTGGAAACGACCTGGTAGACAACAGAAGACCACTGTAGCGGATGACCAAATAATGCTGTAAATTATGAAGACAAACCCCTTTTCAACTGTCAAACATATCAAGAACACTCACACAGATGAAGGCATAGATGTGTCAAATACTAAAGTAAAGATAAGACTACACCAGCATAACCTCAGAGGGTTCACTGCAAAATTCAAACCACTGGTAAGCCTCAAGAACAGAACAGCCAGGTTAGAGTTTGCTATAAAAAAAAAAAGCACCTTAAAAAGTACATTAAAAAACTGGTCTGGAACAAACTGTGATGGCCAGGTGAGCTTAATATTAACCTGTACCAACATGATGGAAAGAGATTTACTTAGAGAAAGAAAGGAACCACTCACAATCCAAAGCACCCCCCCCCCCCCCCATCTGTGAAACATGGTGGAGGTGGTGTTATGGCACCCAGCCCTCATCTGTGAGACATGGTGGAGGTGGTGTTATGGCACCCCGCCCTCATCTGTGAAACATGGTGGAGGTAGTGTTATGGTTTGGGAATGTGTGGCTGGCCACTGGAACTGGCTCACTTGTCTTTATTGATGATGCAACTGCCAGCAGCAGCCGGGCGAATTCTGAAGTGTACAGAAACATCTTATCTGCTCAGATCCAACCAAATGCCTCAAAACACATTGGGGGGGGGGGGGGGGGGGTTGGGCACAGTGTCCCCAAACACAGCTGAAGCAACCAAGGAGTTTTCCAGGGCCAGAAACTGTGGAATATTCTTGAGTGGCCAAGTCAATCACCTGACCTGAATCCAATTGTACATGCATTTTGCTTGCTGAAGACAAGACTGAAGGCAAAAATTCCTTTGAAACAATTTTTTTTCACAAAATTCTTTTTATTATTCACCACATTTTTTATTATAATTGTAAAATATTCTTGACTTGCTAGTTCTTATAGTGCAGCACATCATGTGGAGGCCTGCGGCATGTTGATTGCTATTTTTCACTAACCAAAGCAGTCAGAGCTTATAGAGGACATGGCAGCAGATGTGTGTACATAATGAAATAAATAATGGCACAAGTTGAATTATTCTGACTTGATAACTTTCATTAGAATTTTACCGTTTCTTTGAAGCATATGTGATATAATTATAACCCACTGCAAAACACGCAAATTCCAAAAAACATATAAAACTTCTGAGGCAGTAAAAAAAAAAACAATTCCAGATGTGATATATTCTTGGCACTAGATTGTCATGATTTCTACTTTACATGCACACACACGCACACACACAAAGGACACTGTTTGAGCTTGACATCTTTTTTCTCTGGTACTATACTTCAGTGGTGCTTTAATAATTATTTTCATTTTATCAAGCTATTTTAATTGGGAAACAATGTTGCAGACTTTGCCCTAAAGGGATCTCATCAAAGAACAAATTTCTGAGTAGAATGAATCGCTGGAAAATAAAATAACAGAATATACCCAAAAATACTAATCGCGTATGTTAACAAAGAGGACATTGTTGCAAGAAACATTGCACCTGTGTTAATTTCTCTGATGATACCTCTGGCAGAAATAAAGTTCTGTAGGTGGTTATTTTGAATCCTGAGGAATTTCAAGCATTCCAGCCATCTTTCATGCCTTTGACAAATTTCTGTCTTCAGCGGCAAACGAGAACAAGGCTCCCTCACCCCAGTTGCCTTCAGCGGCCTGTCAGGACATAGCACCTGCACATTGTAACACTATACTGGAGTTCTCAAATACCTCATAGTTGTGTGACAGACTCAAGAGATCAATTTCCTCCCATACGATGCACATGCTGCTGTTCTGACAAGGCCCGGCTTGGTGGTAGAGGGAAATATTTTTTCTGAAGCTCCAGGAAGATGTTTGAGCACGAAGAGCCGGAACCTGAAACACTTTGCACTTCCCTTGCGAAAAATCAAGTGTCAGTCACATGCTGTTGAGTTAGTTAGTCATATCTAATATTAAACTCTTCACCGGTACAATAATTGCATTTGCGGAGGAGTTGGCTATATACTGTATCTATGTACACTACCGTTCAAAAGTTTGGGGTCACTTAGAAAATGTCCTTGTTTTTGAAAGAAATTGATAATTTTATTCACCAAGGTAGCATTAAATTGATCAGAAAATACAGTCCAGACATTGGTAATGTTATAACCTACTTACAGGCAGAGATGGGATCACAGTACAGAAAGTGCCGTGATGTGGAATTTGTGTATGGGTTGGGAGTTAGCTGCCTGCAGACTGGTGAAATGTGACATGTGTCATTGGAAACTATATCTCAGCACCTTAGATTATTTTGTCAGTTTTGTTTGTCAGTTGTTTTAATCCATCCATTGTTTTATTTATCCATTGTTTTATGCATTGTTTTAATTATTTTACTTTGTTCTCTACATCTATAACTGTGTATTTGTCTTTTGTTATAAAGTGTCTTTGGGTGTTGTGAAAAGTGCTTTAAATAAAATGTATTATTATTAGGTCATTCAAAAAATGGTAATGAAAATGTGAGTTAATATCAAGCAGTTTAGAAATTTTCTCCAATTCCTGTTTAGGTTTGAGTTTCATAAGGAACGAGGGACTGTGAAAAATAACCAGCCAATAACATGGTGCTCAGCCAAAAACAGGTGTTTTCTGTAATCTGTATTACAGCATTACAGCTGTGTTACATGGAGGGAAAAAAAGAAAGGAGAGAGCCGTGAAATCAAGAAAGACTGTGCAAGAAATTGACACCGGACAGAAGCAAGAGGTGAAGAATTTATTGAGCTGCAGTGAGTGTTTATTTAATCTGTCCACAAATATCCACCATGGAGTCTTTTACATTACATTACATTCATTTAACAGACGCTTTTATCCAAAGCGACATACAATAAGTCTTAGTAAGTAGAGAGAGATAGAGTAGCAAGATTCGTACAGTTAGTGAGCTTTGATTGTTCTCTAGTAAAGGCAGGCGCTTTGGTGCTCTTCCCCTCTAAAAAGATGAAGGGCAACATTGGGGATCAGAGGAGAGCACCTTTTGAAATCATTCTGACCTCCTGAGGTTGTGACTCTCAACATGCCTCCCAAATTTCAGCATTTGTTTGGTCTATCAGCTCTTACTCCACCAGTTCTGCTGTAGATCATTCGTAGTAGTCTATCTATCTGCTGCAAATTCTATTATCACGGACATTGGCTTTTTTGACCATGCTGGTCTTTCAGCCCTAGACCCTGAGCCGACCAGAGGAGGATGGGTTCCCCCCTTGAGTCTGGTTCCTCCCAAGGTTTCTTCCTAGTTACACCAGGGAGTTTTTCCTTGCCACTGTTGCCTTTGGCTTGCTCTTGTGGCAGGTTTAGGCTGGGTTTTTCTGTGAAGCGCATTGTGACAACTAGTTGTGAAATGCGCTATATAAATACATATTGATTTTTATTGTTTCCTTATCATACATAACAGTGGTCACATTTTGTTTGCTATAATTTACATGACCGATTTTAAGAGTTGAAGTATAATCTCTGTTGTTTCAAGTAACAAGAGCAAATCTGAAATCTGTTTAGGATTAGACCTAAATATGAATGTTAGAAGAGGAATGCCTTTTTGTAAAGAGATTCTTGAACTACCTTGTGCTTTTGTATTTTGGCAGCCCTGAGTAGACCTCCTTAATTGGAGCTTTGGGAATTAAAACTTTTGGAAATGGCTAGTTTAATAGCGTTTTAGGGAGCCACTCAAAATTTCAGTTCACCTTTGTTTGAATGGCATGCCAATCAACTGCCAAACAGTGACACACTACCAGGGCAGGTTAATGTTTCACTGAGCACAAATACAAGTGACAAATCTCTTTATTACTTTCTCTGTAGGAGACTTTCTTGTTTTATACTTCATTCACGTTGAATAAATACACATGTACAAAAATAATCCACATGTACATTTTATTCCAAAATCACGTGCAATATTACCTATCTCTACTCTGTTACAGTGCACAAATAAATTACCCAGAGACCAACATTCATCTGTTAACGTCACAGCAATGCACGCAATAGAAAAAGCTACCTCTTCCGTGTGAATTACAAGGTGGTGGCCCTGTCTGGTTCTTCTGGTGCTGGTAAAATAAATTAAGCCTGACCCTATGTTTTATTGGCCGTGTGAGTCGGGAAATTCATTATTTAGCTATTCCCTTCGGTGTGAGAGAGGACAAATAATGAAAAGTTTCATTGTCTGCCTCAAAAAAAAACTGTTTTGCATGATAGAGTTTGGAAAGACAACTGTAAAATATTATACATTGTCAGTTACATCTACAGGTGGTTTGGTTTGCAAATTCTCTCCGGTATCTCTTTTCAATATGTTACTCATTTGAAAGGGCTCATTCAAGTCCGATAGATGGCAAATGATAGATGGCATGACTGATACGTCTGTTCGCACTATGGGAAATGAATAAATATATTATCAATATAATCTCAGCCATATTTGAATCCATATAATACATGGTGTTTGGTAGTTTCATTTGCTTAAAACATTTGCAAATATGACATTATTTCCATCTCCTTTGGATTTGGCTGCGCAGATGCCTAGTGATAATTCCGCCAGGGTCATCATTTTGCTCAACTGAGACATTCGTTGTTCCTGCAGCCAAACTGTTAGTGGAAATCACAAACTCTGTGTTTTAAATGTATTGCTAGATGATTTGTGACAACTCTGCTGAATAGTGAGTTTCTAAGTGTCACTATTTTCCCTTAGCAAGTCCATTTAAGAAGAATTCTTGGTTTACAACTTTGTGGCAACATTTTGGGGAAGGCCCTTCTCTGTTTCAGAATGACAGTGCCCCCGTGCACAAATAGAGGTCCATACAGAAATGGTTTGTCGAGATTGGTATGGAAGAACTTGACAGGCCTGCACAGATCCCTGACCTCAACCCCATCAAACACCTTTGGGATCAATTGGAAAGCCGAATGCGAACCAGGCCTAATAGCCCAATGTCAGTGCCTGACCTCACTAATGCTCTTCTGACTGAATGGAAACAAATCCACACAGCAATGTTCCAGCATCTAGTGGAAAGTCTTCCCAGGAGAGTGGAAGCTGTTATAGCAGCAAATGGGGACCAACTCCATATTAATGCCCATGATTTTGGAATGAGATGTTGGATGAGCAGGTGTCCTTATACTTTTGGCCTTGTAGTGTATACATACAGTTGCACTCAAAATTATTCAACCCCCTTCACTTTTTGCACACTTTATTGTGTTGTAGATTTAATTTTAAATGGATAAAATTGCCATTTTTGCCATCAATCTACACTCAATAACCCATAATGACAAAGTGAAAACATGTTTTTAGAAATTTTTGCAAATGTATTAAAAATCAAAAACTGAAATCTCTCATGTGCATAAGTATTCAAACCCTTTGCTTCAATGTATTTTTAAAGCATCATATTTCATATTTGGTCACATATCCTTTGCATGCTGTTACTTCCTGAAGTCTGTGACCCATCAACATCAAAAGACTCTCGATATCTTATTTTCAGATACTGTTACAAGCGATACTATAACCTCTCTGCATCTGAATGGATCTCTATGGGAATTGGGGGGTGAGACTAGATTCAGCTTAAATTCAGCTGTAAATGACTCTACGGCCAGATATGGAGTAGATATGGATGGATCACTTTAAGGGTTTCTTCTCCTGACTCATTTTCCTATAGAACTAGATTTAAGGCTTTTATTCAGTCTTGAATATATATATCTGATCCTAACCACTATCCAGAAATTAAGTAGAACTGGGTTAGGTGTGTCACTGAG
Organism: Synaphobranchus kaupii; assembly: GCA_029718625.1. Classification (NCBI taxonomy): domain Eukaryota; kingdom Metazoa; phylum Chordata; class Actinopteri; order Anguilliformes; family Synaphobranchidae; genus Synaphobranchus; species Synaphobranchus kaupii. The sequence goes on from CM056383.1 coordinate 65,432,221, forward strand.
AATTAATTACAGGTTCAAACATACATTTTCTAATTTTGAAGGCATGCCTAATTGTGAAGTGATTAACATAGATTTCAGAAATCTCTGGCCAACCTTCCAATATCCTCAAAAATGTCTAATTACCCACTTTGGCACTGAGAGTGAAATAAGTAGTGATCAAATATTTTCATCAGAAAACAAACCTTGTTTCCAAAATAAGTTTTACAATCAAGTTGAAAAGGATTCCCCTTCTTTAAAAAAACGCAATTTATGTGCACAAGTATGCACTACATTAAAACCCAACAAAGGACTGCCGTTAATTTTGTTCCGAAGCTTTGCAACCTCGCTTTTGCGGTTAACAATTGCTCAAAGCTGTAAAGCACATTGAACGCCCTGGTGTCGCCTTAAAATGTTCACTGGTTAATTATTTGCCAGTACAACTGTTCACTTCCCGTGGAGGATGTATGTTAAATCTAGTTATTAGACTTGCTGTGCAGTCGCCATTGTCTGCGACTGGGAGCAGGTTGAAAGGCAACAGTCAGCCTTTTATTACACAACGTGTCAGTGAAGAGTCAGCCTGGCGCTACGCTGCAGCTTTATTTAAGCATGCTGAGCCTGTGTCTGCAGATGCCCGCTGGCCTTCAAATCGATTCTCTCACCTAATATCATTTACAGTTGAAGTCGGAAGTTTACATACACTGAGGTTGAAGTCATTAAAACTAATTTATATAATAACCACTCCACAGATTTCATGTTAGCAAATTATCGTGTTGTCTACTTTGTGCATGGCACAAGTAATTTTTCCAACAATTGTTTACAGACAGATTATTTCACTTTTAATTCACTATAATCACAATTCCAGTGGGTCAGAAGTTTACATACACTAAGTTGACTGTGCCTTTACATTTTTAGTATTTGGTCGCATATCCTTTGGCTTTGCATGCCATGACTTCCTGATGTCTGTGACCCAACAACATCAAAAGACTTTTGATATCTTATTTTCTGGTACTGGTAGGTGTTTAAATATTTGACAGTAAAATCCCAAGCTATGTCTAAAATAGCTAATGCTAAAGAGGGCTGTAGCATTGTCATTGTACTTGCCATTTATTTTCCACAGAAATGGTAATATGTGTGCTGCAGGATGATGTTACACCAAGAGTGTGAATTTGTCACTGTTGCGTAATTATTTAGAGGTAAATTGCTCCCACAAGTATCATTGGGTTGCGACTATTCTCCTTTGCGAGTTCCACATGGCCATCTCTGTCAGTTGTGTGGTAGGACTTTACATGATACTATTTATATGAAATTATGAAAATTCATTGTGAATGTGTATATAATATGTTTTGTGCTGTGCTTCAAAAAAATTTATAAAATCTCCAGCTGTTACACAACAAATGGGTAGTCCATTTATATGCTCTCAAAATTTGAATAGTAACCTTCTTTCTTTGAATTTGTTCTGGGTTGATTAGTATGGGTTAATCGGAGAAGACGTAACAGTCTTGTAAAAATAACCATTGTAACAACCAGGATAATTGGGCTCAGACTAATTTACAGTACATTACATTACATTACAGGCATTTAGCAGACGCTCTTATCCAGAGCGACTTACAATTTTTTATTTTTAACATTTCTTTTACATATATTATCCAATTATACAGCTGGATATATACTGAAGCAATTCAGGTTAAGTACCTTGCTCAAGGGTACAACGGCAGTGTCCTACCTGGGAATCGAACCTGCAACCTTTCAGTTACAAGGCTAGTTCCTTAACCATTATACTACACTGCCGCCAGTATTATGCATTTCAGCATTTAGGGCTCGATTTACTTTACCTTTAAATACCTTTATTTACTAAGACATTTAGCATGTGTAAAACATTTTACCACGTGCAAAACCAATAACATTGGTATATCTTGGTCAGGTGTGGCTAAACTGCTTGGACATAACAGAGCATTACTACTAATGTTGTATTATCTACCAATGTGATAACAAATAGCTTTTCTCCCCTTCCTATTAAAATTCCAGACATGTTTTAATTATGAGGCCCTCACATACAATCGGCTGAATTTCTGCTTCTCGTACATGCCTCCCCTTCCCATCACTAATTAGGCCTTATCCTCGATCTAGTTAATGATGCAAGCACTTTAGATGTATTTGGCCTCTCACACAATCAGGGAAGGAGCAAGGCCAGTGCCTTCCTTTAGCTTTGACAGCGTTTACCCCCCAGGCAGATTGTTCATTTGGAAGCATTTCTGAGATAATAATACAAAGTGAGGCCTGTTATGCAAGTTTTAGACCCTTCTCTAGTTTCAGTTGTCCTCAAATTCACCTTTGCAGATTGCTGTATTAATGATGCATTTAACACAACAAATCCTGACTCCTTGAGTTAAAGGGACACTGGGAGGTGCCTACTGTATACAGTATGTATTGGCTAGAATTTATTTTATTTAGCTTTTTTATTTGATTTTGCATCAGGAATAGTCATGGGAAATTACAGATGATTGATTTTTTTGTAGTAAAGTACTATTTTTTTGGTCTTTGTAGTAAAGTACTATCCTTCTCAGTTTCATAACACTTAAATGAGTGCACACAGATGTTTTTCTTTATTTTTCTTATGTAGATTAAATGTCTGTTTCAGACAGGTATTGTTGAAAAGGCTTACTTTGCCAAACAAAATATATCAATACGTTGCTATAACCAGTATAACCAGTGCAATGTATTTGTTCTATATACGGTTTCTTCAAATTCTTCACTTTCAGTACTATGCGATAGATTTTTTTATGTCCTTTCAAACAACATTTAGGCTATACTATAGTATTGTGTGTACTGTGCACAGCAGATAGCAGGTAGCAAGCTGATTGTTGTTGGAGTGTTTGTTGAGGTATTTGTCTTGTGGGCCCAACCAGTAGTTTTGCAGCTTCTTATTAAGATTGTTTTTAACTGTTTTAACTTTTTATTAACATTGTTTCTAAACAGTTTTTAACTTATTAAGATTGTTTTCAATTCTAAATTAACTTTTTATATAATGTCTTTATATGTCTTATGTAAAGCACTTTGAGTTGCCTTGTGTATGAAAATGTGCTATACAAATAAACTTGACTTGACTATACATAATACAATATTGCACATAAAAATGTGTTAGAACTATATAATATGTACTAATTAGAGTGTATCACAAAGAAAAAAACAAAGGTCGAGGGCTTTTAAGTCAGAGAGGAAATAGAGCTGCTTCTTCTACCACATCTCTGTGGCCAGATACAACACCTAGGCCTTCTGTACTGGAATTGAGTTGCTTTGTGTTTTGACAAATGAAAGACTACAGAATGCTGTTTGAAGTGTTGTCATGGCATCACTTTTCACACCAATGAGTAACACGAGGCCACATCCTGTCTGCTTTTATGTGCTCTGTTCGCGAAGAGGAATACAACCTCCTGTTTGCTCGCAACTGAAAGGCGGTTACAGCAGCAGTTTTTTCCTGAAAAACTGGACTCAATTGCAAAATGAAGTAATGCGTTTTATGTTGCGGCGTAAATAATCTGGCCTCGTCAGTCAGGAATCCCTTGTGACCTCATCTCAACAGGGATTTGTTATGCATTTTGACGACAGATCTAGTAATCGCTTTTATAATGCTTCATTATACTAAATTTACCTTGGCATTCTAGCTACATGCACATCACCTTCTGGTAAATGGACATTGGCTTTGGCTTTTAACTGGTCAACGATGCACAAACACTGCCTAAAGGATCTGAAGTCAGAATTATGATGGCCAGATAAAATAGTTGTGGCCAGAAACCATTTCATATTAAGACCATTTCTGGTCACATGGCTACTACCGTAAAAAAATGTCAATACATTTTTACAATTTTAACAATGCCCTTGTGATTTAGATTTTTATACCAAACATTGGAGTACTATGATTCCTTTTGATGTTCATTATCCTGCTGTTTAACACGGTGTGCTACTTTTAGTAATTGGTTCCTAGTGAAACGGATTGCTGACTGAAATTTAATATGAAAAACAAGGCTGAAATTGTGTAATTCATAAGTTTTTACTTTGTCCCCCCTGTTTTGTTGTATAGCTAATTTATAATGCATTAGCACAATTTCACAATGTTCTACCTACGATGTCAGTATTGATCAGCTGTTGCCTATGAGCTAGCTATTTGCAATCTTTTGAACAAAGAATAATATTGCGCCCAAGCAGAGATAGTATTGCTAGCGTCATGGCTAACCATTAACCAAAATTACCATTCATGTTTCATGACATACTGTATATGATAAAGACAGCTTGCTAACAGTTTAGCTCAGTATTAGCAAGTGTTCATTTGTAAAACTTTCCTAAAATGGAATGTAATGGTAGACATGCATGTTTATTTTCTGTTCAAAGCTTTAGTTTGCTTGTACAGCAAACTCAGGTAAAAGCATTGCTCTCAACCAGTCTTCATGTTAATAACTAAGCTATATCTGCCTTTAAATAATAGGAGCAGTAACTTAATTTGACTGTGAATATAACTTCAACTTTAAGATTTAATATCCATCTTGTATTATTAAGTCGCAAAAAATACCATACTGAATTGTGCAGTTTTTTTTTTCTATATGATTCATAATTTGATTATGAATGGAGACTATCAGCCATAAACATACAGATGAAGAAACGGATGGTGTGGCGTACTTGTGGTGAGCTTCTCCTTTAAGGCAGAGTATTTGGGTTGACTCTCTCTCTTCATTTAGGAAGGAACTTCAAACTAGGCTAAAATGGAATTTATGAAATAAAGAAGCAGTTTGTTGATAGGCGGTGGCTTCAGGATATAGTTTTTCCCCAAGCAGACTATACGGCCTCAAAAACAAGAGTTGTTTACAGCATTGGAAATTATCTTATTTATCTGACGTGATACTTAAGGAATAAGTATAAATATAATTACCAAAACAATGGGAGTTTAAATTGATATTTTAAAATAAGAATTTGTTCTGCGGATTCCTTTATATACAAGAAACATTTTTGTCTTTATTGGTTGTAAATTCATTTTTTCCAATAAAAACATTTTCTTTTAATATACAAGATATATTTATATTTTATATACAAGAAACAGTTGGGACACTCTTAACCCACCACAACAGGCTGGTGCGAGTACCTCAGCTCGGCCCGCATAGCTGTTTGATTGCTTAAGCCCAGTGGTCAGACAATAGGACCATAAAGAATGGCCTCTTCCTTCCTTCCTTCCTTCCTGTCGAGTGTTCTGCATTAGTGAACAGATTCAATAGCGCTCTGCTTCACAGCAACGCTGGACTGCAGCGCCGACTAAAATCAACAAAGAGCCATTCTAGGGCATTTCCAATTGCCCCTCTGCCAAGTCATTGCGCCGAGGAATTCTTTTTGTTCCGTGTGTGTGTATCTGCGGGGATTTGTGTGTGTTTGGGAATGGTGGTGAGGGGAAAGTGGGGGGGGGGGGGGGGGGGGTTTGGCAGCTTCTCTGATATTGAAAAACTAATAAGTGCAGCCACATTGTTTTAAATATAGGCTTGTTTTTAGTGAGACAATTTTATTTAATTTTTAAATATGCGTTTACTTTCAAGCTGAATTATACCACAACTTGAGGACTTGTTCCATAAACACAGGAAAATAAAGCAAATTGACCCTTAGGGAAATATGCTGTTTATGTAACTAAAAGTCCCATGATTGTTATCTACCCAATTAATAAAAAAAATGAATAGTCAAAGCTTTCACATGTAAGGATTAGCCTACATTTTCCAAACTAAAAATTATTTTACTTTAAAACTGGAATTTCTTACATGATCATAACATGCAATCCATATGAACTGGGCAACAATTTACTTACATACCGACAACTGTAAGATGACCTTGAGGACAGACAGCTTATTTACTGTACTATATATTGTGTTTAACATAAACCTCTCAAACCTTTAGATCACTCATATTATTACAGTTAGTGGATAGCTCATTCTTTTTTTAAATTCCCATCACCACACCCATAATCACCATCGTAGACACTGGAAGCCTGCCGTAAAAAAAAAGCATGTCCATTTTGTGTAACCGACTGACAAAGAATATGGGAGGTTCAGTTCGCACCCACAAAACACCCCCCGAGCATCTGTCTTGTAGACTCCTTTCAAACTCTGTAACCTTTTCATAGCGCACTGCCAGAGGCAACGTGTCTTCAGTTTTTATAGCAACCTGTTTTTTTTGACAAGATTCTAACTTCCTCCGTGCCTGTGACTTGTAAGAGCGCACGTTTTTCAGAAAATCGTCTCGCACCGGGTTTCACTCCCATATCGCGTCTTTTTGTTCACGTCGGGCCCGTTTATGTTTCTCGACGTCGCGTTCGTCGTTTATAGTTGTTTGTGCCCCTCTAATTCCCGATGAACTCTGCTTGCACCGACATGCGCATTTGCCGTGGCAGCTTTTCAAAGGGGTGTCATCCCCCCCCCCGAATAATCTGCCTGCCTTTTGTGCCGGAGGCACATTAACAACACATTTACGGCTGGAAGCCTTCTCTCTCCGAGCTAAGATTCCTGTACTATTCTAAGGCTTGCTCATCCCCATTAGCACACAAATACAAAACACACACTAACCCAAAAGCCCCCTCCAAGAATACCAAGCAATGGCAGGTAGTTGAAGGGCTTAGAAAGCCGAAACGGGCAAGCCCATAGAAAACGGGATGAATACGTAAGGGCCTGAATGTGGGGTAAACTGTTAGCCTTTTGTCATTCAAAGTGACGTCTTTAACCCTTTGCCTTCACGGGCCTGCGTGCCACCAACCCCCACCTCTTCTAGCATTCACCATTAAAAACAATAAAGGACAGGGAAGTTTTAAAACTGAAAAAAATAATGCCTTTAATGATTAACATTTGTAGTCTCATGTTTCTACAAATAAAAAGGCAAAAAGGGACCCTATATGAGATGTGAGCTGCAAGGAAATTAAGCCAATTGTTCTAAATGTATATTAATAGAGTAATAGAGTAATATTAAGGAAAATAATATGGATAAATAGTTCCAATAGTTTTATTTATTTATTTATTTTACCTCTGAAAAGGCCACTGGAAGCTGCATGTATATTGAGTATATCCATTTGTATTAGTATCAACTAAATATGAGTGATGGGTAATAAGGCATGTGCAATTGAATTACAGTAAATTCAATTGGCAAAAATTATTGTCAAATCTCCCCCAACTGAACAAGAGGAAAAAGTGTGTAATTTCTGACAGTACATACCACGCAGATATGTGGAACATTCATGTAGACTAATGTTTACACCCCAAGAGCCCACGTGTGTACAGCCATGCCATTCTTTTACTCAAATTCATAATCAAACTTTTAACCAATCACGGTTTCAGAGCCTTGGGCTCCTCCCCTCAATTGTATCCTTGTATTTTGCCTTTGGACAAACCTTCTTATTACATCAGATATAGAACTGATTGAACCCATTGCTTGTAAGAAACGACATGTGTGTGCAATTTCTAAGTTGCGTGTTTATAAGTTGAAGGTTATGCAAAAAAAAAAAAAAAGGACTTGTGTACTTCTCATACCAATGAAGAATTGTGTTTGCATTTTTAAGCAACAGCATGGAAAGTTTCCACAACATGAGTAATTGAAGGAAACCACACAAAAAAGTACTGCCTACAGCAATGATTAATGGTTCACCTGATGACAGCAAGCAATTCACTCACTTCAATGCTTCAACCACAGCAAATGTTCCCCTAGGAGGTATGAAAGGAGAGAAAATCATAGGTATGCACTTCTTCTTTTTTTTTTGCATTTGTGCAATCTATTTTGGGAACTTACCCAACCCAGATTTAGTTCAAGTTATTGGAGGACCAGATACACAAGATCATTTTCTTATTCCGTTGTTTTCTCTTTAGCTGTTCTGAATTTTTAAAGACTTCACTATTCAGACTGTCATTTTCTTTCATGGTAATTACTCAAAGAAAAACCCGTTACTAATCTTCCAGTTAATGTACACATAGTTTAGCATTGAAAAAGGTATATTAATTCATAGGATTTGTAGACCATCACTACAAACAATACCTAAAAGTACACTGTTAAGTGTATTTGTAATCATTTAAGCATCTTTGATTGATGCAATGTATTCGCCCGTTGGCCCAAGGTTGTACTCAGTAAGGCTTTGTGTACACTAAACATCTGGTACAGAAACCAAAAACCAGAACGAGCAACAAATCTGGGACAGTGTATATTGCCCTCCAGCTAGTCTGACTAAAGAATGCCTGCAAAATTATTTGGCTTCTCTATAACTTCCAGATGCACCCTTGGAAAGAACATGAGGATTCCAGCAATTGAAACTAGTTACACAGGCAGTTAGCCAAGTCATATTTCTCTCCCTCTCTCCCTCTTAAAGATAATTGGTACTTCCTTTTATTTCCCAATATCACTTGGTCACAAATAATGTGTACTTCTCTTACCGGATTCTAATCTTTCAAACCTGGAAATATTACACACACACACACACACACACACACACACACACACACACACACACACACACACACACACACACACACACACACACACACACACACACACACACACACACACACACACACACACACACACACACACACACACCTCTCAGTAATTAATCAAGATCAACTTCTCTCACACAGATCACCATCAAGCACCTAGGCACAATCAAATGGACATGGAAAAGCAGCACACAAGAACTGAGACAAAATACACGGTCTACTTTCAATCATTAATATATTTTCTATTTTATAGTGAACATATGCATCAGGCCTGACACCCTTGTCACCCCCATTTTCAGCAACAACAAAAGTATACTTTAAAAACAGGGCAATGTTTTAGATGTCTGTCAAAATAAATATATTTTTTATAAAATAATAAAACTTCAAATAAATATACTTTACACTAAACAATATGTTGAAAATTTAGAAAATAGACTTTCTTAGGCTCACTGTACAATTTGCATGTACAGTTGAGGGGATAAGATTCATGTCAGGTAGTCTACCTGATTGATATACATTCAAATGAATGTACAACATTAGTATGTGTGTACATGCAAATGTATACATATATACACACTTTTTTTTTTTTTTCCCAATCAAGGTGCCTCTCGGTTGGCACAGTCTTTCACAGTTGTAATGTATATATACAAAAATAAAACATCTCTGGCAAACAAAAAAAAGTCTGCTAATTTACATATTCCGCAAGTACTAATGACAAAAAGTTGTAAGGAAAGTTGGTAGCTGTAGCTTATCAGTTGTATTAATAGTCTGTGCGATTAACATTCTGAACCTTTGTCGAAAATAACTTCTTTGCAAACCTCCCTTGTTAAAAAATTGTAGCTGGAAAAAAAACAAAAACAAATGCGAACCCACTCAAAACAAACAGCTATGTACACCTCCCGTTCCACCTTGTACTACAGTGCCAGAACTGAAGTTAATAACCGTCGATGACGCTCCGTATTCAGATTCGAGAGCGCTCGCCTTAACGTCTGCTTTTCAGCGTTTTTGCAGTGGACGACGTTGGTGTTTTTGCACCTGCAACCCGGTCGCCGGACGCGGTCATAGCAGCGCTGGGTCAGCCTGAGGCACCCCTTCGCGGGCAGGTAACACAGCAGGCAGGGCAAGAAGACGGACAGGACGCCCATGGCGGACCAGCGCGCGCAGCGGTGGGGCTGGCCGCAGGAGCAGGGGCTTGTCGGCGCAGACGTCCTCGTCGTCGCTCGAGCAGTGGTAGAAGAGGCACTTGACGCAGCAGACGCACGTGCTGTAGTCCAGGAGGTTCTGCGCCGAGCAGACGCACCGCCGGCCGCAGACCCAGCGGGAAGGCAGAGCCCGGGGGCGCGTGCACTCCTCGCACTTGCACCTCCCGCACTCCTCGCAGCGGTACGCGTGCCCGCCCGGCTCCTCCTCCTCCTCCTCCTCCTCCTCCGCGGGGGGCTTCAGCTCCTCCGCGTTGGCCTCCGACGAGGGCTTGGGCTGCGTCCTGATAATCCGCTCCGAGGGGGAACTCTCCAGAAGCCGGTGCTCGGAGGACGTGCTGCCCAGCGCTCGCACGTGCTCGCCGACCTGGTGAAAGCGGTCGGAGAGGCGTGCACGTGTTGGTCTTGGTGGCTGTGCCCTCTCTGAACGAACCTCTGCGGCTCCTGCTCGATCAACAGGCCCTGAACCGGCTCCGTTTTCTGCTGGGAAGTCGATGAAGTGCTGACCTGTTTGCCTCCCGGCCTGGGCGCCACCATGGGTCCTTCGGTGTACTCATTGCTGCTCCTGATTATCCGAATCTGCTCCAGCGAGAGCACCTGGGCCTGCTGCTCAGGGACTCCCTGGGATCGGAATCCCCGCCACGCTGTCTCCCGTTGTCACGGAGAACGCGCAGCAAGCCAGGAGACCCGCTGCCATTCTGAGTTCTTGTCTCCATGTTTACTCTGAAGAGGGATCCCTCCTGCAGGAATTGAACACATCTGAAGTCCTGTAAGAGATGAAAGCAGTGAGTATAAGCTTGGGCCAAAAAAAAGCTTACATTTTAAGATCGACGGAAATGATAAACTTCTGAGAGCCAAAACTGCCACCGCCAGCTAGCTCATTTGCATCAAATTTGTAGATCAAGATCATTCAAATATTGGCCTGCTACTCTTCTTCTTCCTCCCCCTCCCCCCCCCCGCCCCATTCAGTGGAACTTGTAGGTTACAAAACAGCAAACAGTCGGGTTGCGGGTTTCCCAGTATGAACTTAAAATGAATAAAGGGCTGTGTTGTACTACGTCTCCTGACTGTGTCACAGCACTAAGGCTTGCATGTCTTCATAAGAACAGTCCCACGTTCAAATAAACACCAAGTGAACAATGAGGTAGTTCTAATATTTCTGCACGTCAATAGAATCGCACATGCTCATTTGTAATGAGTCCTACAGCCAATATATTCAATAAGCCTTATTCATAAAAATTCCATTGGTATCAACATTTGAAGAATCCCAATATAATATCAAAGAGTTAAAATACAAAAAAAAAGGAAATTCATACTTTCAGACATCCTGAATATTAATGCAGTGGTTTGATATGTGGGCTACACAATTAAGCCTACGAAAACTAGATTTGCTTGGCTGTAAATGGACACATTTGATAATGTATCGCTAAAAGGTGCACTAACACATGCATCACAATGGTGAAGGCGGATTTTACATAACAAATGGCTTACAATAGACATGTGCATTTAAAAGGACCTGTGAAACTAATTAATTAAGCAAGGGGCGTATGTATGGTTTAATAACAATCTGAAAAGTGAAAACACAATCGCATATATCAGTGGTTCTCAAACTCGGTCCGGGGGGCCCCCCTGTGTATGCTGGTTTTCGTTCCAACCACAATTGCGATCTGAGAATTTTAACAAGCTGTTAATTTTTCTTAATTGCACTTTTCATGTTTTGATGGATTATTTACCCTCTTTTTTTATTATGTCAGAAAATAGCTATGCATTCCATGTAGAATAAATGCCCCATGTTCATATTTTGCTTATTGTACTATATTGCAAACAATTTCATTAAAAAAGGCAACAAAACTGAGCAAATGAAAGGCCGGGGTGAATCAATAGGCTCCTAATTGGTGAAAGTGTGGACACATGGCCATGAAAACTAACCATTTGGTTGATAATAAACAATTCAAAGACAATGCAAACTGATAATGAGCCAAACCTGCATTGTGTTCATAAGTTTAAGGAAACAAAATTATGAAAGAACTTAAACACATTTGTTCAACGACCTAATTAGGAGAATATTGATTCACCTTTGATTAATTTGATCAGTTATAACATTTTGTTAACTCTTTTTATGTAGTTTTTGCAATATAGCACAATAAGCAAAGTTGTGAACATAGGACATTTATTCTACATGGCATTCATAGCTATTTTCTGACATAATTTGGCTTAAGAGGGTAAATAATCCATCAAAACATGAAAAGTGAAATAAAGACAAATTAGCAGTTAGCTTGTTAAAATTCTCGGATCGCAACTGTGGTTGGAACGAAAACCAGCATACACAGGGGGGCCCCAGGACCGACTTTGAGAACCACTGGCATATACAGTGAGAAATAACAAGCATTCACTTACGACTTATTTTGAAGGAAAACCTTAATTTAATTCAACCTTAATTTTACATGCAATATCTTTGTCAATCCACCTTGGTCCATCAAGTCAAGTTTGAGCTGTTATTTTAAATTATATAGAGAACCTTTGGCTACTATGCGCAATAAGTTAAGGTTGTCATTGGGGTGGGGCTTTTGACAGACAAATAGCTAGCCCTCATAGCAAAGTAAAAGACAAAAAGTTTCCGACACCAATTTGTGTCAGCAAAACCGCAAACAAGGCGCACTGCATCTCAAAATAACCTTAACCGGAAAATGGAAATTGTACCATCATCACCGTTAGCTCCCTTAGTCAAATTATCCAGCTAGCAATGCTGGGCAATGCATGCGACTACAGTCAACATGACTTTAGCTGCCTGTACATAAGCGCGTCTAATGTTACTGGGCCAGTTGAATTAACAACTTATTGCTAGCCACTGCCGTATTTACACTAATGTTTACAGTACATATAGCGAACATTACAGAACCAACTACAAGCCTTTTTCCCCCCAGAAAGTTAATAGACAAAATGAACTCGATATAATTCGTTTGTTGGATAGCTAACGTTAGTATACCAAGTTTTGCCGTTCGCCCATTCATGTTTATCGAACGTTAACTAAATAAGGTTATTGTAACTAACGTTAGCCAACCGAAATGTCGGTAATACATTCACTTATAATAATTAGATAACCATATTACAAGGTCACTAACAGCACAGCACGCATAATCTAAAATGTTATAACGTATTGCACACTAAACTCACAACATTGTCGCACTTAAGTCATCTTGTAAAGCTACAGAATGGCTCAAATGGCGCGCAGTGATCTTGTGTTAGACAGAGAGATAGCCTAGCTAGCCACTGCTGCCCAATCCCAACTGGCAGAATACACAAAGCTAGTTGGCGAGAAATAATGCAGTTTGGCTGGCCATTATAGTTTCCCCCAAAAGCATCCTGCAGAAAATCAGATGTTTTACTGTAAGTTAGTTACATAGTTTCCCCCATTTAGTTTTAAACACTTACCGTGCTCACACTGCTGCCACCCTCCTTTTTGTTTTCAGTAGAAGTAGCTAACAAGCTAAATCCCAAAACAAGTGATCGTTAGCTACTCCTTAAAAAAAAAAACTTAATCAAGCAACTGGCAACTCCTCCGCAAAATGCAGTTGAATAATTTTCTTCCAACAAATAGTCCCGATCCACTTCTCTTTTGCACGAAAAAAATGTTTTTAAGTATGTTCCTTTCAAATGAACACGTGGACGTACACAACAGCAGAGAATAAAGCCATTAGCCAGCTAGTTAGCCAGCTCGTTATCTACTTTCTGCAATAAAAGTGCCTAGCCTACGTTAGCTAAATATAATCCACAAGCGACGGGGTTAGCAAAGTCGATATGAAATGTGTAGCTATGTAGAAAATCGCTCATCGACATTGAAACACGCACAGTGGCATGTGTGATGGATTGTTCTCAAGAACCGACGTTGTGGTTATTGAATGTTTGGCTGCTTTTGCACACTGAGGTGCTTTCAAGTTTTTTCTCGTCTTATTTTTTTTCTTCTTTCCGGAGGAGGTCGGGTTTATGCAGTAAATGGCGTCATGTGGAAGTGAGGGGGAACAGAGAAGTTGTTGTCCCAGAGGATATATCGTATCCGGTCCCAGCTCATTGGCCCCACAGGACTGTGCATTCACACTGTTCTGTGCCAGCAACTGCTCTGAACTGCGGGGTCATTCCAAAAAATGTGCAAAGATTTGACAAACAGTTGGCCGAAAAAGTTAAGTATACACTTGCTTTTGCTGTTAGATGATAACAGAAAAGCATACAATCTTGAAGAATAAGTACAAGGGGCGATCATGCAGATGATACAAAAATAATATGATCTATGATTGACATTATAGCCTCATTGCAGAGTTCTCGCAGTATGTGGAAGACATTTTTTCAAGATGTTTTCGCATGCACTGCAGCAATGAATAGGCTGCATATGTGATTCTGATTTGTAATGCAGCACATTTATATAGAAATTAAACGGATAGCCTATAATGACAGAAGAATGACATTTTTTATTGTCCTGAATCAAAATGTAATCATATTTATTTTGGCTAGTTCATACATTATTTGATAAGAAATGTAAGTGTGACCAAACCGAAGGCTAGGCTGCCAGCTCTGCTGTGCCTAATTTATAGGCTACTGAACTATCTGGGACGTGTTATCTCTTTCCAACTTTTAAAGCTTAATAGCTAAATATTCTTGATTTCCAAGTCAAATGTATGGTCACAGATCTGATGAAAAAAAAAAAAAATAATAAATAAAATAATAAAATAAAATGGAGGACAGAGCCTGTCAGAAACTATCGATTACAGTAGCACTTTTCACAAAAATGGCAAGACATCTTTATGTTGTTTCTTTTGGCTCCTCTGTTTCAACAAGGGCTAAGAGCACAATCCAGTTATATTTAATATACACATTACCTTTTGGATTTGCTGCCATGGATGAAGTACTTATGAATAGTCCATCTAAAAATAGAGACTCTGATTGGTCGTTCCTCTCTAATTTGCTTGTACAGCTGGGATGATGCTGTAGTTACAGCAGGTATACTAGGCTGTCATCAGCAACATCATTTCACTGATCAAAACAATATGCCAAAACGTTTGAATCTTTTAACCTAGTTTAAAAAAAAACATTGTGTGCAGATCTGTCGTGAATGTAGTTGCTGAATTATTTAGATATATGCACCTCTTTTCTTTATCTCAAATGGTGGAAGTAAGAGTGGAATCCATTTCTACTATTGGGAATGACAAATCAATGATTTATCTACCTTGTGGTGGAAATAAGTTTTGGAAAGTATTACCCTAAATGAAAAGGCACATGTTTACAAAAGACTCTTGACATATTATATTGCCATACAAAACAAATTAGGATATATTGTATTTCTGAGCAGTTTATAATGCAATTGTGTGCACTCAACAATGTACACAGTCACAGTCAGGATTTTCATCCTCCCATGATATGTGCTGTTGGATAGTTACCTTTATGCTAACATAATGCTGTGTGAAAATCATGCATGTTGCTGGCAGTTTGGCTGGAAGGAGCATGCTCCTGCTTTAGTTGGGAGTGCATTTTACATTAGTTACCACTGTGTTACTATTAGCTAATGTTATTTTTGACCACTGATAAGGTCTGACCAATCTGTGTGGCTATTACCTTTAGTTATACATTCAATATTACCAATACTTTGACACCCACTTGTTGTTAAATTGAAGGGTATAACCAGGTTATCCACTAATAAAAATAGAAAGTTTAGTGAAAACATGGCTTGTAACGGTATTGTAAATAATGAGTTAGTATAATTTACACTCTGTATCTAGGATTCACCAGCAATTACAATCTGTATATTATTAAAGTGTGCTAGGCATAGAGCTAGATACACAGTATTTAACTAGTATGCATAACAGAGATGACACAAACAAATGAGGGCTTTCTACTTGCGTACAGTGTCATGTGCTGGAATACATTTTGACCGCCATTGTTTTCTTCAGGCATCACTTAACCTCATGAATGATGCAAAGTCCAGTGCATGTGTTAGAATCCCTCATTAGACAACTGCATGTCTCCAAAATATATCATCATGTAGCACATTGACCTCATTCATAGAACCAAAATAATCATTTAGATAATAATTTGTAACCGGTTCTACTTTACTTAAGTCAACATGACACACCCATAAGGTAAACGATATTGCAAATAAGTCATGAGGGGATATAGAGGGTTGCACTTGTGACTGTTGGCTTCGTACAAGGATATCTTGCCAAAAACTACAATGAACCATCTGTACTCACCTGTAGAGAGACAAGAAGAAGAGAGGATACGGTTTGAGCCCAGTGAATGTAATCCTGCATCGATGTATGGATTCATATGGATAGCATTATAACCAGAATTCCTGTAGTGGCATAGTGTCTTCAAATTCTTCCATTATAACTAGTTCTGAGGAAAAACCCAGAACATATTTCAACAAAGGACAAGGCAGACCATCAAACAGTTTCTAAGTTTCCAAAGGCTATAACAGAGTAGGATATAATCGATGGACAATGCCTGTTGCGTGCATGGACTAATATAAAGACAATCAAGATTTAATAGCGCCTTGAGAAAGCTACTGGAGGAAGAGCAAAGACCATAACTGACCATTTTGTTGCACCGCAGACAGAGGATGCTTCCGTCACAAAGGAGAAACTGTAAAAGGTTAACACCCTACAATTACCTCTGTCCAGGGGATAAACAGAAAGGCCTCACAAATACAGGTTTGGACGCTAAACCGACCTGTGATCCTGATCCTGAGACACCGGGTTCTGTCTTATACTCGGCGCTAAGCGGCAGTAACCCAAACGCCAGTGTCTTTGCTAGTTTCAGACCGACGCGGTTGTCATTTTACCGTCCAGCGCTCACGTTGTTTAAATAGCAAGTAAACTTGCGCAGATCTGGGTGGGTCGATCTTAAGGTGAGGTGTGGCCGGGCGCATTGTTGGCATGTTGCTATTTTGAGGCAGCAGAAAGTGTTTGCGCTAAAACCACGACAAAACTGCTCTTAAGTCATTTCACAGTTGTTTCAATGTTTTTTTTAACGGCGCAATATTAAGATAGTAATATGCGTCTACATAGGCGTGTGCACGACACGCATACACCCTCCTGTCTGTTACACACACAGGGGCACACACAAACATGCATAAAAATATCAAGATTACAATGTGAAAGCATCTCCAGCATCTCCTAAATTCAATTGGAGGCATATCCCCAACAATCTGCCATAAATTCAGCCATACATGCAGTTACGTACCTCAAGCCTAGTCCGACATGCCAATGAATACATTCAAGTCCCCATCACACCTGTCAGCCAAGAACGGGTAAAACAGGAGTTCACGGCGAACTTTGGATTTCCTGGAGTTCTGCCCCAGCAGAGAATGCTTTTATATATGTGAAACGTAAGGGAGGTCACTCCAACATCCAGGCCATGTGTGATGCTACATGTAAGGTTACACATGTATTCACAAATCTTCCTGGATCAAGCTACGGCTCTATATTGGCCAATAGTTCCTGCAATCTAACGAGGGGACAAAGTTCTGTTCGGGGGCAATGGCTGTCCATTAAAAACTTTGCTGATGACACCATATATATAATGCCCATCAACAATGTTTGAATTGTCATTCAATCAAAAACTCACTTTTTTTTTTGATTGAAAAAAGTTCACAACTTTGTCCACCGAATATAGCATTTACTCACATATATATAGAATTTTTAAATAACATTTTTACAATTGTTTTTATTGGATTCACTGTTTTTTAACTTCTCGATATGGTTCAAGAAACAGAGATAACTTTAAATATCACAATTTTTAACTGAAATGTTTAACCCTATTCTTCTTTTTTTTTAATTACAATGACCAAATTTCGATACTTTGTGCAATTAAAACCCGATTATTCTACCTGTTATTCCATAACTGAACAAAATTATTTTAAAGAGAACTAAAAGTGTAATTAAGAAAAAAATAATTATTTCAACAACTAGAAATTAAAACAAATTTGCAGTACAGGATTTTAATGGCATATATTCTCTGCATGCGCGCTTCAACTTCGTGCACGAGCAGGTCTGTTTCGCCAGCTCTAAATCCGCCATCGTATTAGCTATCTGCCAAGGTGCAGGCGCAGGTGGCTTTTAAAGGGAATCGGAAATGGCACCCTGATTGGTGTATTGTGTGTTATGACCAAGACACACCTATAATTAATGAAGAGACTAAGTTCAACTCGTGTGAGCCTTGCTCCTTACTTTGCGCTCAAATTATACGCTGTCTAACTAGCAAAAGTGGAGTTGGATAATACACTTGCACCATGCGTTTTAGGCCGTACGCTAAGATCGATAAGATAGAGCCCACCATGTTCATCCAGCAGTAAGCACGAAAGGAATCTTACAAGCATGGTTGCCAGCAGTCCCAGATTTGGGTTGCTATATCTTTGCTGTGACCTGTTATTCATAATCTATATCCAGATACACTTGCGATAAATTTGCAAGTTCACTTAATACTTTACTAAAGGCATAATGGTTGGTAATACGAGAGTTGATGGAACCAAACGTGTGACATCAACAAGCATATAAAAATTGCAAATTGATTTAAAGAGAAGGAAAGAAGGTTTCTCGTGGTTGGTCGGCACAGTCATGCCAGTCATTACAGAGGGGTTATCAGCCCCCAATGTGCCCCAATTGATTCTTGACACGTGATTATTTTATCTGCCCAAGTGCATCTTTGTATGCATCCTTAAGTTACTGAGACAGAGAAGTCTGAAAATCTGGTGTCTTAATTGACAATAGTCTGGATATATTGAATGGCATTTAAATATGGAGGATAAACACCAAAACCCACAAGACCATTGGTTACCAATCCCACAACCTTCAAATACTCTAATGCAATACAAAAACTCTTGTAGTAGCACTTATCTGGGAAAGGTCTTCACATGATTTCAGTGTTCAGTTCTACCATCAGCAATAAGGTTCCTTTTTGAAACTGCTGCACCGCCTGTTGTTACTGACGTATGACAGCTGTACACCTCTCTACAGTAACCACAGTGTTTCCATTAGCCCCATAACTGGTATATGTCACTGTACTCAGTTTCCTTTTCATGTATCCTGTTACTTGTCAACATTACTTTGTAATTATGGCATGTATTATCTCTGAATGCTATCCTTTAATGCTTGGTGATAAAGTAAGTACCACCACCACCAAATCCATTAAGGATTGCAAAATAAAGTAATCAGTGACAGTGAAGTGCCAGCAGAATTTCCAGGCCATGTGTTAATGTGCTGGGTTCAAGCACTTAAATACTGCAATGATGTCCATTCATCTTAACTGCACCCAACTGTAAAAAGAAGTGATGTCTATTTTCAGAATGGCGTTAACCACACGCGCTCCCCCATTTTAATGGAAAGTGCTGGAAGATAAGTTTCATTCACTACCAGTGCTGTATAAGGTGACCAGGGTATTTCATTTCTATTGGTGTTCACACACTTGAAATGTCCTGTATTTTCCTGTTTGGTACCATTCTTAGGGACATGAAGGCACACTTGATGACTTACAGCCATTTAGCCAACCATGTGTTCCATACTACTCCAGCGTAATGTACAGCTTAATTAGCCCCCCCCAATTTCCATAGAGATCCATTCAAATGCAAAGAGGTTATAGTATCGCTTGTAAGTAGGGTTGAAAAGGAGGGGGGGGGGGGGGGGGTTTCTAGGTAACTTTCGGTAATTTTCGGAAATTTTGCATGTCATACCTAACCTTCCTATTATGTTAGAATTTTACTACCATTTTTGTTAAGGTGATGTTGCAAGTGATGTTTTATATATACAAAAGTTCCAAACATCTTTTTTACACATATTTCCTAATTATCTAGGATGTCATTAGGTGTTTGCTGAAGATAATCACCAACTTGAAATGATAAAAGTTTTTGGTCGCTGCATTTCTGGTTCGTATGAATAGGAAACGCAGAAAGTCCGGTTTAGAGTTAGGAGAAAGATTTATTTTAGTCTTTTTCTTTCATTTCTCTTTTTATCCTTTGTACTCTTCTGCCAGTTACCTTTTTGTTCAGCTCGTTTTCACCTAGAGCTGTAGGTAACGGGTTCTAGTTTCATTTTCATTCTCTCGCCCGTTTTTACAGGTTGTTTCTTTTGTTTTGTTTCACTACCTCTTGTTACGCCTAATTATTTAGTGCATGAGGTTGTTTTGTTAGTTATTCTCGCTGTTTATCGAGATCGCCTCAGTTTTTGGAGGTTGCTTTATTTTGCCTTGTGCTAGGGAAGTTTTATCCCAGTCCTGGTGTGGCTAATCCCGCGTTTTGTGGCGTATCTTTCTAAATACGCTTTTAGAAATCCTTATCGGTCGTATTTGGTTCTCCGAACCTTACACTCCCCATTACATCCTCATGATGCCATCTATTTTATGAAGTGCACCAGTCCCTCCTGCAGCAAAGCACCCCCACAACATGATGCTGCCACCCCCGTGCTTCACGGTTGGCATGGTGTTCTTCGGCTTGCAAGCCTCACCCTTTTTCCTCCAAACATAACGATGGCCATTATGGCCAAACAGTTCCATTTTTGTTTCATCAGACCAGAGGACATTTCTCCAAAAAGTAAGATCTTTGTCCCCATGTGCAGTTGCAAACTGTAGTCTTGCTTTTTTATGGCAGTCTTGGAGTAGTGGCTTCTTCCTTGCTGAGCAGCCTTTCAGGTTATGTCGATGTAGGACTCGTTTTACTGTGGATATAGATACTTTTGTACCTGTTCCCTCCAGCATCTTCACAAGGTCCTTTGCTGTTGATCTGGGATTGATTTGCACTTTTCGCATCAAAGCACGTTCATCTCTACGAGACAGAATGCGTCTCCTTCCTGAGCGGCTACGTATGAACTTGGTACCTTCAGGCATTTGGAAATTGCTCCCAAGGATGAACCAGACTTGTGGAGGTCCACAATTTTCTTTCTGAGGTCTTGGCTGATTTATTTTGATTTTCCCATGATGTCAAGCAAAGAGGCACTGAGTTTTAAGGTAGGCCTTAAAATACATCCACAAGTACACCTCCAATTGACTCAAACAATGTAAATTAGCCTATCAGAAGTTTATAAAGCCATAACATAATTTTCCAAGCTGTTTAAAGGCACATTCAACTTAGTGTATGTAAATTTCTGACCCATTGGAATTGTGATATAGTGAATTAAAAGTGAAATAATCTGTACACAATTGTTGAAAAAATGACTTGTGTCATGCACAAAGTAGATGTCCTAACTGACTTGCCAACACTATAGTTTGCTAACATGAAATCTGTGGAGTGGTTAAAAATTAGTTTTAATGACTTCAACCTAAGTGTATGTAAACTTCTGACTTCAACTGTACATGAACATAAGATGGTGTTTGTGTCCAGTGATAAGTGCCTATAAGTATAAATATCTCTCACAATGTGCCCCGTATATGTTCATCCAATTTACCAAAAGAAAAGTACACAATGAGCAGAAAATAATTTAAGCACCAATCACACTTATAATTATATGGCTATGGAAATAATAGTATTGTGTGATTGAGGTCACGCCAGAGACTCTTTTGCAATACCTGTTAATCATATTTTTCCACACATTTTCACAGAGGAGAAGATGAGAGAAAGGGGGTAGATAAAGGGGATGTATTTATTTCATAAATAACCAACTAACTTGATAGCCAGCAAACTGGGGCGGAGCTGGAGCAATTTAAAAATATTTTATCTCATCATTATAATTATTATTATAATTTCAAGTGTGGCTGAGGCTTGAATCTTGATGTAGATTTGCATTTTCTGCTTCATCAAAGGCCTACATTGACAGTAAGCCTAATGGAATAGGGGGCTTTCAGTAAAAACACTGGATTTCTGAGCAACGCTGCACGGACAAAATTCAGAAATTCCACCAGCAAGATCTCCGCATGAGCCGCTCCCTGTGCATCCCTTGTATTCTTTACAAATGTGATGGGTGAATAAAAAAAATAAAAACTTCCTTGTTCCATTGGTTGGTTCAGGAAGCAGGGTTTTGAAATATGGCTCAGGGGTTATTTCAGGCTGGTGGGGCCCTGTGGGGCCCTGTGGTGGAGTGGGGAAACACTGGAGAAGTCAGTGGGGCCTTTCCATTTTTTGAAAGGTTTAAGACGCATGTTTCCTGAAAGTCCTTCAGTCATTACCTCTCGCAGCTTTTATTGACAACGTGTGACCGGGGCATCCAAGCATTTAAAGCAGTGGGAGTCCCTGCCAAACAATTGCGCTGTCAGTTACCTTTTCGCCTGGGCCATGAAAAGGGGGCCCAGGACAATGGGGCCCCTCAGCTGGGGGTCGTAGTGTCCTGGGTAGGAAACCCTGGCTACGCCAAGCAGTATTCAACACTATAGAAACAGTCCCTTGGTAAATTCCTTCCTCCGGTTCTATTTTAACATCCATAGGTGCATAGATTTTTTTTTTTAGCTTCTATAATGGAATGACATTTTTTTTTCTGTTATTTTTTGTCCGCTTGTGAAATGCACATTGAAAATAAACATAATGTGGCCTACATTGACACACACTAAGTGGCCTACATTGTTGCTTCGGGGGAAGACTTCCTGTATGCCTTTTGCTCGAATGATCCGTCCGTCATGCAGGGTCTTTGTTCCGCAGTCGCTTCCACGCTGAGGAAACCTGCATTATTTATACAGAACAGCAGAACGTCTTATTGGTGGTGTTTAATGGGGGAAGGGCAGCGGCCAGACTGGTCATGAATCCCGGAGAGAGGGGAAGTGGCATCTGAACAACTGAGGCAACAAGAAGAAGATAAAAGTGAATGATTCGGCGAGAGAGGACTAAAGAGATAAGACCGCCATTGCAGGCTCTTCTCATTCCAGTTTATTTAAATAAAAACAAATTCAGTTTTATGTAACCATTCTGAAGTAGAAGCGACCAGTATTTCTAACTGACGCCGGACCAAAACAGATTTTTGAAATCATTCTATGAAAAGAAAAGATTGTAAAATAACACCCAAGGAGAAAGGGAACTGCTTACTTGATAAAATGTTACAGACGGTTATGGAAGCTATCTCTTGTGAAATCTTCTGCGTCCACTGACAAATCAGAAAGCATTTTTAATGTCTTAATATAGTCCATCCTATATATGGTAATTATACCTTGTAGTTATGATTTTATTTGGGAACAAATAATGAAAAATATATACTTCATACCACAAGATGGTGCCAATTGCTGCATATTATTAGGGATCTGAAAATTTGAAGCAATTAAAGGTAAAAATAAGATCATGGAAAGGCTAAATACCTAGATTTTTATTACATAGACATTTTTGTTGTTTACAGGATATTAAATGGAGAATTCTAAATACATTCTCAAGAAAGAATCATTCTGTTACTATCTGTGTAGCGTGTTTTGTGGAGGCAGATCAGGTCAATATTGAGGCACTACACATCCAATAATTTTTATTTAAAAACATGGGAATTAACGATGTATCTGTAGAAGAAATTACACATAAATGTCGAGTGGAACTCCCTAACCCCTTATTTCCTGTTTCCAGGATCCACCACCACAAACAACGCAAGACTGGCAAGTAAAAACAGACGAACTGTCATAATGTTAAGATTAAGTAAAATTTTTATTTTCTGAATCCATCAGTTCCAACAGTCAATGCAGTTCCAAGAATTCAAATGCGGAGACGTTATAGTGTCGCTTGTAAGTGTACCTGAAAATAAGTCTTTTGATGTTGTTGAATCGCAGACATCAGGAAGTCATAGCATGCAAATTATATGCAACCAAATATTAAATATGATGACTTTATTTAAGCTTATGTTAATTTGTCCAATTACTTTTGGTCCCGTAAAATGAAGGGACCATGTATAAAAAGGACTACAATTGCTACATGGTTCACCCAATATGGATGTAAACACCCTCAAATTAAAGTCTGCACTTTAACCTCAGTCACTGTTCCATTTCACATCCAATGTGCTGCAGTACAGAGCCACGACAAGAATATGTCACTGTCCAAATAATTTTGGACTGCATTGTATATTTTATGTGATGTAAATTAATAATTATTATTGACAATGACAATAATTACAATAATAGTAACAATAATAATTAAATAATTACTTTGTTGATGAAACAGTAAACAGTGGAATCAACCAAGTCAAAACAAACTCAATATCAGGTTTTTAAGATTTTAACAATTGTATTAAATGAAAAACAGGACAAGTCAATTAGAATATTGAATTGAAATCTTACATTAAATCATGAATGTAGGCTCACTACTTATAATCAACTTAGCGAAAGACATGAACCTGTTCACTCAGGCCCCGTAGTAGCTTAGACACCGGTGTCTACATCACAAACATCCTACTGTACCATGTCAGGAGGTGCGGCATCATGGAAAATTGCATATCAGCTTCATCAGCGCTTGTTGGGCTATTATCAAGCTAAATATGAAGTTGTATGTGTCAACCTTGTTCCGTATTTCAAAAGTATCCTGACCACTCGACAGTGTGATCTGCATGAGAGCGAATTGGGTTGAAGATACCGGACATTTAAATAGGAGTTGATTACAGTTATTCTTTCAAAAAAATCATATAGGTCCTGAATATAGGTCAATTAAACTATTATTTTGCCTGCAGTAATACATATCAGGTTTGTCATCAGTTTACATATCATACTCTGTATACATGCTGACAGAAAATGTGGAGTTTTACCTTATTCACATCTTCGATTCTCAGGGGTTCACTGTAAACTAGAGTTTTGGAACTTCATTTTTCACCGGGGTTGTGTATTCACTGCCCATAATTTATATGAATTATGAAATTTTATGGCATGATAATACATTTAATTTAAGCCATTATTGCTGTTTGTGTAATGTTGTCATCTGGAGTTATAAAGCTTTAAACAGAACAGTATATAACAGGTGGAAATGGGCAAAATTATCTTTACAAAGGAGTTAACCAAATTTAAAATTACCAGTAAAGAGAGAGAGACCTTAATAATAATAATAATAATTAATAATAATAATTAATAAGCCAGACCTTGCCAGAGTATTGCCCTCTTCCAGTTTCAGTGCAACAGGAACAGGGAAAACTTGGTTTTTCAAACAACCAAGGGACCACCCAAGGAAAGAGGAAAACCCTTCTTCTTAAGGCTCCAAAATCAACTGAAAACTTTTTCCTTCGGCCACCATAAATACCTTACCCAGCAAGGAATTGAGGAAGCTCGTCCCGATTGGGTGATGCTGAGGTGAGGTGTGTAAGGTCATTTATGACAAAGACTGGCTCATCTCAAAGCTGACAAATTTACGCATTAATTAAAGTGACCTTATATTGTTGAAAGCAGGGCTAAGCACCATGGTGTTATCATCAAAAGATTTATCATTTTAGCATTTTAAAAATGTATGAATTTTTTTTTAATAAAAAAATTTGGCATCCAATGCGGGGCAGAGAATATCCAATTTCCATTCCAATGTCCAATACCTCAAGTTGGAATGGCCAATTGTCTGCAACCACAGTCACGTAACATTGTGCAAACCCCACTGCTCATTCATGAGAGTGTAGACATCCACGGTTATCCTCTGAAACACATGGTGTCGGCAGCTGTTTCTTTTCACATCGCAGACTACAGATAAGCTTGAGTCGGAACCGTTCATGTGCGGCTTTGACTGCAGTCTACGGGCGACAGATTGACCAGCAGGGGTCGCTAGAGAGCAATGCACACTGAACCCTATCTGACTGAACCCTCCCATTCCCTGAGCGGTGCAATCGTCAATTGCATGTCACCCATTGGAGCTACCGGCCACAGGTAGTACTGGCACGGTCCGCAGTCCATCCGAGGCTGTGAAGGCTCATCCATGCACCACAGTACAGTGCCTTAACCGAATGAGGCATCCAGCAGCACGTTTTAGCATCCTTTTAAAGAGACTAAACACAAAGATCAGCTATTGAATACCTCTACAAGATAGAAATGTATTCCTGCTTTCAGCAACAGATGTGATGACTGTAGGCAATAGAGAACTGTTAAGTCCAGACAGCAGTGCACTCTCTACCTTTTGGAAAAATATTATCCATGTGGCAAGGCCAGTCATTAGGCCCAATGACCATTATCTGCATTGACATTTAAACTTTCAATTGATGATTTTAATTGAATGTCACAGATTGACATTCAAACTTAAAATCAAAAACCATGATCCGATCTGGCTGGCCTAACTTTGCCTTTTGGTGTCCCTCCTCTCCAGGAGGCTAGTTTGTATTCCTAGATAAGGGCCTGAGCATGACTTTTAATTGCTTAAGGATATCCCTCTTTGATGCTTGTGGATGGGAGAGGGAGAAACAGGAAGCATTCCTATAGTCAAACAGAGCAGGACACTTAATAACAATGTAATATTGTATGGACCATGAACAAGTGTGCCCTACCGAATTATATTGTCTCTCCCTCTCTCGAAGGCCATAATCAAAACACTAGGGGTTCGATTTACTAAAGGTTTGTGTGTACAAAATCTCATGTAAAACTGTTAGCACCCGCAAAAGGTTGTTAGAGGTGATCAACTAACGAGGTGCAAAGACGACTGCGTGTGTTAAAATGGAAAGATACGTGGATTTTTCATTTTTGTGGGTTAGCCTGAATGAAATTGAGCGTCCCCAGGTTATTTTGCAAAACAGTGAGAGGAGGTCATGCAAATAGATTACTGTAGCATGTGCAATGTGATTTACTAAGCCTGAAGGCAAGTTTTGGAATGGTAATTGCAAAAGACACACAATCGATAAGATGACAGCTGCCATTGTAGCAAGACGCAGACATCATAGCAATCAAAGCCCACAAGGTAGAGAGCAGGTATTTTCCATTCCTGTAAATCTCTTGGCCCATCTTTGCGCATCGTCTAAAACGCTAGGCGCAAGTGCATTTAGGGCGTGTCCAAGTCCACTTTTGCTAGTTAGACGCCGCGTTATTTGAGCGCTGAGTAAGGTGCAAGGTGCTAATGGATATGCATAATGCATAATGCCGATTGGTTGATGACATGCGTGAAATGATAACACGTTAAAATACTTAGTTCACGCATGCAAAATAACACCCCTTATTTGGGATCTTCGTAAATCGGCCCCATGGTATCTCACAACCCCTGCTGCCCCTCAGGCGCTCCGCCTCCCCTCCCCTCCCCTCCCCTCCCACAGCATGCAGGTAAGCAGCCCACACACCAGTGACCCGGCACAGAAACACACTACTCTGCTGAGTGGGGGGTGACTCAACGCTGCACACACACGCAATGTTTCACAGCACACAGTGAGCGCCCCTACCGCTCGGGCCGCGCCGGCGTGCAATGAGATGCCGTCTTCTTGGCCAACCGAAACCCTCATAACCGAAACCCTCATAACCGACACCCTCATAACCGAAACCCTCATCGTGAGAAAACTCTACATCAACTGACGACAGATTTCAATCTGGGGCGTGAGCAGGCAGTTTCGTCGTGAATGGCCCATAGAAAGCAGGTTGGGTTGCAGCGCACAAATCGCTCATTACACCTGGTAATGCACAATGCCAAGAGCACAGGAGTGGGGAAATGTGAAATGGTCAGGTGAATCATCCTTCACCGTGTTCTTGACAAATTGATGAGTGCACATGTGGGCAAGCACTTAATGAAGCCTACGGGCCTGAGTGCACGGTTCCAACACTGACGGGTTCTGGCAGGCCCGTAATAGTGTGGGATACATGTTGCTGGTGTGGTTTGGTGAGCCAATCCCCCTTTGAATGCTAGTTCAATTTCCAAGTTGAACCCTTGAGTAAGTTCATAAAAAATAAATTGGTCTGGCATATCTTTATATGAAGCTAAAATGAGAAGGTCACCATTACATTCCAGCTGTAATAGCTGTTGCCATGGTGCAGTCTAACTGCAGGAACTCTCCTCCACCTTTATCACACACACACACACACACACACACACACACACACACACACACACACACACACACACACACACACACACACACAATACAAACAGCAGGCATATTCACAAGTGCCCACAGGTCAGTTTCAGTACTGAACAAAACCTGTGAAAGTGACTAAAAACAGCATGACTGAAAAAAATAAATACCATCCTGGTATTGTAGAGCCAGATTCAGAGTTGAGATAAGCACGCGTATAGCTTAAGCTATTTGTGATTCAGACATTTGACTTATCCGCTGTTTTAAGCATCTCTCCAGTATATACGTGTCATTAAGCGCACGGGGTGATTTGATTAAATGAGGCGTGTCTGCAAGATGCGCGCATTCAGAGTTTTCACTTAATAATTTTTTTCCGCGCAACTTTGTGGTCTATGTCCAGCGCCGGCAATAGATGATTATGAAAAATACAGCATCTTTCGCAAAAATGGATATTAGAATGAGTGCATGTTCTTTGAGAAAAACATGGTTTTATTTTCCTTTGCCTAGCCTACTTACAATTATCAAAGAGCTGTCATAAAAATAAAAATATGTAAAAGTAGGCTATGATTGACTATCTGGTATATAATAACCAGACCAATATTAGATGGATTCATTGATAGACAGTGTGTGAGCACAGCTGCTCCAAAATTATTAGGAAGCGCAAAGTAACTCCCCGCAGTGTAGATCTACCAGTGCTCCAGGTTAAAATCTCTCTCCTTCCTGGCCACATCCTTCCAGCAGATGACAGATGCACTCAAAAAATAAATCTTTGGACAGCGGTTGCAAGTAATGGGCTATTATTAAGTATATGTGATTTCACATGGTTAAGTTGAAGACGTCGCATCTAGGCTATTATGTTACCGTACATTACATTATTAGGTAGGCTCTATCGTAAAAAAATATATATTTATAAATCTTTTTTTTAAGTAAATCCAACGATTTATTGGACAGCATCTGCCACACGCTCGAAGGATCCTGTGGCCAGGAAGGAGAGAGATTGTAAACACGTGGAGCACCGGAACACTGTGGGTAGTTCATTTGCGATTCCTAATAATTTTGGAGCACCTGAGCTGACACAAGTACATATTTGTCTATCTGTCAAAGTGAAAATGATCCAGAGACTCAATTGATACATCTAATATTGGATATACAGACCAATCTTATCCACCTGAGATGGGTCTGTATATCCTTTGCCTTCGTGACGACTCCTCTCCCTTAAACACAAGAACACATTCGCTGCCAGATACACTGTCAGATGAATGTGATCACCGCGGATCTGGATAATATAATAAAGAGATAATGAAATTGAAATCACATTCTTTAAACTGGTATGATATAGATGGCCAATCATACTTTTAGATATTTTTCTTTTTTATGACAGCTGTTTGATAATTGCAAGTAGGATAGGCAAAGGAAAATAAGACCAATATTATGTTCAAATAACACGCACTCATTCTAATATCCATTTATGTGAAATATGCTGTATTTTTCATCATCATCTATTGGTGGCGCTAGACATAAACCACCTTTTTTCCAAACAAAGTTGAGCAGAAAAAATATGAGTAAGTAAAAACTATGAATCCGCGTATCTTGCAGACGCGTATCGTTTTCAGCAAATCTCCGCTGGGTCTGTTTGTACTGGAGAGACACTTAAAACAGCGAATAAGTCAAATAGCTGAATCACAAATAGCTTAATCTAAGCTGAATTTCGGGAGTAAGTGCCATTTGCACATGCTTATCTCAACTCTGAATCTGGCCCTCAGTCAGTAGTATTTATTTACCTTTATTTATACAGGGTAGGTTGACTGAGCACACAACGCCCTGTTAACGCGACCCCAATTAGCCTAACCTGCATGTCTTTGAATTGCGGGAAGAAACCGGAGTACCCGGAGGAAACCCACGCGGACACAGGGGAGAACATGCAAACTCCACACAGAAAGGCCCCATCTGGGATTCGAGTCTGGGACCTTCTTACTGTGAGGCGACAGTGCTAACCACTGCACCACTGTGCCATGTAAGCAATCCCTAGAAAATGACCAATTATTCAATTAAGGATCGACTGAAGAGTTAGTTGACATAAGGATGCAAGTCTCTAAAGGTAACTGAATTGCTATTGCACATGATTAAGGTACCATAATGTGTCACATGCTCAGAGGCTTCAAAAAATACCATAGAAAATCAGCAGGAATTAGATTCACTTCTGCAAAGTGGCCCAGGAGGAATTCCATTCAACTGTTACTCATGTTTTACATCTATGGATGAGGAAGTAAGGGGCTTACGAAAAATGCAACTGAAGTCTGTTATCACAGAGTCCAAGAACATAGTCTGTCTCTGTATACAGAATCATGTTATCAAACACACAAACCTTTGGATATTTCTATGACCTACCATTACAGAGGAGATTTTTGCTAGTGTTACTATTTTATTCAAATGAACAGTGACAAACAAGTCAGAGGCAAATGCAATCACAGGACGTAGATTACAGACAATTCTGATAAATTGGAAGCCCCACAATCTTGAGTCCATGTTCTTAAACCCCAGAATGCTTTTCCCGATAAGAAATGAAAAGAACGTTGGCAGACCTAGACAAACATGATTGGTTACTTCCTCCCGACCTTTGGAAATCTGCTTCAAAGGTTTCAGTGCTCTGGTTACCGAGTCGGGCCAGTGTGATTTTTATTTGTGCCACAAGTGAAAAGCACTGCTTTCTCCTTCACAATGTTCTCCCCCCTGGTTTATACATTTCTTCTGTATCGACATATTCAAGCACATTTTCTCCCCTCCCCATCTAGGTTATGTCCTTTTACCCAGAAGGTTTCTTATTCTTTAAAGACATTATGTATTCCACTCCACCAAAAGCAAATTTTTTTCTTAATATTCCTATGCCTTTTTATTTATTTTAATTATAGCTGGACCAATTTCGATCGCTTTTTTCCAAGTGATGTTTTTCATGCCTCAAAAATTAAGTTTGAAAATTTGGCACAATTTCCCATTCGTATTAAAACAAAACAAACGCAAAAGAACATAAGCGACAGTTATGAAAATGATGAAAATTGTATGGAATTGTTGCTGGAAGAAGCAATGAAAGAAGAACAACATTTCTTGGTCTTGAAGAAATATTGATTATGTAACCATAGTTACTGGGTTGGACAGATAAAACTGTTTGTGTCTATTTGTGCACAGAAGGCCGTTCGGTCCATCTTCTGCCAGTGCAGAGCACACGTTTTTAATCATTTTCCATTTTCCATTTCTACAAGCAACATCTGCTCTCCAAGCAACACTGTTATCTCTTAGCTGCAAGCCATCTAACCATTTTGAGACGTATTATCTTTTCTTCATTTTACAAATGCTTTTTTAAAATATTCTGTGGAGTTTGCCTCGATCATGTGACCTGCGCAGATTTAAACCTGTATTTAATTTGTTAGTCTCAAGGAGCCTCCGTAGACACTCAAACACCAGAGTTAAGTGACCAACTGTACAAATCGATGCCTAATTGTGACATGGGATTATTCCAGAGGGGGACTAATCTGTCAGGGGAAACAACAGCCTTGAGAAGTGGGTGGATTCCATTTAACGGAGGCATTCTTAAGTGCAAAAAAGCAAAAAGTGGATAATCCCAAATTAAGTGGATTTTTAAACAAGCATATAATAAACGGAGGGAAATTCCAGTAAGATAGACATAATTATGTCCAGAAGACCACTGCTTTGCATAAAATCAAAATGAAACAACTGATTAAAACAACTTGTCTGCAGGCATGGAAGAACCAACAAAGGTCACAGACAAGTATGTTTTACATATTTTGTTTTTTTCTACAAGGAAAATCCATCACAGCTGATATTACAGTTCTCCTTGATGATGTACTGCACCTTACTGCCCTGAATTACTCCTCAGTTGTTGATGGCAAATATATATATATCAGTGCCCTCCACAATTATTGGCACCCCTGGTAAAGATGAGTAAAAAGGGTTATAAACAAATTCACCTTTTGGTGAATTAGCTTAATCTCACACTGAGAAAATGAGACAAATCCAACCTTTAATTGAATACATTTATTCTGAGAAAAAAAGATCCCTCATCAAGAAATAATTATTTTTAACAAAACCACGTGTGCCACAATTATTGGCACCCCTAATTCTTCAAAATGTAACTGAAGCATTTTTTCCATTTATATTTAACTTTTTAAAGTTGAGCAGAGTGTTTAGGAACTTTCAAGCAGTAATCCATTACTTCCTGTTTCACTGGGGTATAAATATGAGGTGACACAGAGGCCATATTCCCTTACTCATACGTCAACATGGGAAAGATAAGAGAACACACAAATCAAATGAGGGAAAAGTGTGTTGAGCTTCATAAGTCAGGGAATGGCTATAAAAAAAATAGCTACTCACCTGAAAATGCCCATATCTACCGGCAATACTTAAAAAGTTCAAAGCAACTGGAACTGTTACAAACTTGCCTGGAAGAGGACCCAAGTTTATTTTGCCCCCAAGTTTATTTTGCCCCCACGCACAGTGAGGAGGATGGTAAGAGAGGCAAAAAAAATCCCCAAGGATCACTGTTGGAGAATTACAGAGGAAAGTAGCATCCAGGGGTAATCAAGTCTCCAAAACTACCATTAGACATCACCTCCATGCCAACAAATTATTTGGAAGGCATGCCAGAAAAAAGCCTGTATATAGCCTACACAGTGCAGTGTTTAAGTATTTGGACAGTGACTGAAAAGAATTTTCGGGTTACTTGCTATTCCCCATTTTCAGTTACTTGCACTGGTAAAGGATCTTTTGCTGTCGGTAAGAATACACAGACGAATATCCCAATGTCCAGTTTGTATTTTAACGGCACACACCACACAACAACATGAGCACAATCCAGGGTTGTCACTATATTTGAGTGTGGTAACAGAAAGCAATATGTATACCTTAGAAAATACATATCCATTAGAAACATAGTGATGGTTTGAAAGTGAGATAGTATACAAATGAAAAAGGCATATACACAAGGAGGTTAAAGAGTGAAAATAAACTATGACTGCAATGTGACTATATTTACTACATGCATCTTACTATGAATGTGAACATAGCGATAGCATTATCAGCCATCTACTCAGCAAGCTAGCAACACGTGATGATATTCCGTGTTATTGCGTACATAGCTAAACACAACTGTCTGCTTTAGTTGTGGTACACATTTATACGCACTTTTGTCTTGCTGTGACTGTACTGATGTGCGGTAGCCATAGCCACAGTAGGCTAGGTGGCTATGCTAAAAACAATAACCTACACAGGGCGCTGCCATATTGGATGGTCTGCACATGCGTGTTGTACCATGAAAATCGGGCCGCGTGTGGCTTGACTGGAGCTATCAGAGAGGGGTTACGTTCATGCACTGTTACATTCAAATTGCAGATGCAAATGCAGATGTTGGGTCAGATGTTGTTTATAACGTCAATATAAATACAACATCAGTGGATGCATAGCACAGTCAAAACAATGAATCACCAATTTGTCAAAACATTAAGTTGCTGAGGAACTCACAACCTCGATCAACTCAAAGACATACTAGATTTCTGCTAAACAGCTCACAAATTCCTTCAGCCAGTGTGGATTTTTTATCCCAAGAAAGTATACAGACTCCACATGACAAATCTCCAACGCGTGGAAGAGGGAGCTGCGTGAGGATGAGCTGGTTATCATCACACTTGGTCCCACAGTTCACACATGGTCCCCAGGTTCTGCCCTACGGCAGAATGGAATGTCCCTGGGACCAGCAGGTACCTCAAACTAGGCATTGTGTCAACAGGAGGCCAATAATCCCCTGAACACTTGTTTACATCAAAGTGTAATGAGGGGGGTCCATCCTTGTTTGATTGACAGATCCAGGACAATGGACCAATCAAATGCACGGGTGACACTGTGTCAATCATCCACCAACCCTAATAGAAGATGTACACATGGGGTTCCGTTACATCAGCTTTCCATTGTATTTTCCGTTATAAAAACTCACCCAACTTTACAGAGTCTGCTCTCAAGGTAAAGAATCTCTCCATAGCAGACGCGCCCCCTGAAGATGTCTACGGATGCTGTGCATCGCACCTCGTATCTCGCCTGGTTGTAGAGGCAGAGCTGGCCTGCCACCACCCACAAAATAAACTAAGCCAATTTATTGTTGTGACAAAGAGAGAACCGTTCTCTTCCGCATCATCCTTGCAGCATGTTCTGGGAGCTGTGCACGTCCAAGTCACCCTGACTGGAACTGGAACTGCTATGACCCAGACATGGACCCAGAAGTCTCCAAAGGAGTCCACGTACTCGAAGCAGAACCTTTGATCAGTTTTACGGGCTGCTCCAATCGCTTGACAGACATTGGGATTGACCTTCCCCCGCATTATTAATTATTGAAATTAATATTTAGCACTGTCACTGAGAACATTATAACTTGCAATACCTTGAGCTGCACTGCTATTACTGTTTTATTATGTGTGGATGTTGGTCAGTAAATCTTTTCATTTTTACCTTTTATTGCCAACATAACATAGTGCTGCTAACTGCTGCATGCTTAGCTGCCATATTACTTACTGTATCATTTGCTCTCATTAATAATTGTGTTATTATAAATCTGTTAACACCAAATATTATCCCATTTTTATACCATTATTTATTTATTTAAATAATAACTTAGATGCAGTTTACACATATTTGAAATCTTACTAAGGCAAAACAATACAACTCTATCAATGCATACAGATGCATCTGTTCGTGTGGACATGTTTTCACCAAGCTTTGTCAACCAATGACAGAAGTGATTGTTAAACAACTGACCATTATCAAATTAATCAGGTTAGAACCTTGAATTTTCACTTGAACTGTGTACACATAATTTTAAAAAATATATACCCCTGTTGTAAGCTGCCATTTTAATGTATTTCCCACTGCTTAAAACAAACAAAAAAAAAATCCCCTATAGAACTTTTAAAAAATTGTGCCACACATCTGCTGTCCTAAATAATCTGAATTAATTTAACATGTAAATGCTGCTTGGAGACATCAATGTAAATCATCGTCTGTGCTTAATTTGTTGTAATTACTTCATAAAAATAATTTATTGGGGTGATGCAATAATAATAATAATGTTTGCGTAGTTTGTTGTCTATCTGTATTTACTGCTTAATAATTTAATATTCATAAGCTTAGTAATAAGAGTTCAATGGTAAGCTTCACACTGACAACCCCAAATCACCCCCAGCAAATGTAATAAATGGGGATGTTAAAAAATGTTTATGTTAAAATGATTTACACTTCATCCAGCCAAAACATAACTGTTAAAGCTTATATTGACATGTAAAGATGGCGCGACAAAGATCAGGCCTTTTACATTTTCCTTCAATCTGATTTTCTTTTTCCCCCCATTGACAACATCCTGAAGTAGCGGGAAAGCTTCCTGGCTGGGTTTCCAGTGATACTAGCTTGCTAATCTCGTACATTGTAAGCTAATTACCAAACAGCACTGGGAGCATTCACAGACAAGACCTTTCCCAGGCTCCGAGCGTCTCTCGCTCAATGTGCTGCCGGTCGGCCCACTGCTTGGTAGGCCCTAAACAACAGCTGCAGGCCGCTGCAAACATCCGGCCTCTACTGAGCGGCATAAAGAGTCGATTGATAGCGAGAGACTGCAGAACGCTCAGGAATGCTTGCAAGTTTACAACTTAATTCAGAAGGATCTAGGCCTCACTCTCTTTAGCAGAAACACTTATTGAAAAACAGATACAACGGGTTCAAAATATAGCCCTCTTTTCCAGGCAACCAGGAAAAGTAGAAAATTAGCATGCCACATATTCATTAGTGAAGTCTGTGCTGTTGGGGATAACGGTCTCGTTGTAAAAGAGGGCAAGTTCAGTAACTTTTTCCGGTCTGGTTTCAATGGAGAAATCTGACGTGAAAAGGTTACTGAACCTGCCTGCGCCTTCTACATTTTCACATATAGTGATGGAGGTGATTATTTATATTTTCTTTGAACCCCTGGGACTGGGCTCAAATACCATCCATGAGTGAACAATACCACTTATACTCTGTTTGAGTATTGTGATGTAACGTCCATTGTACTTCCTAAAATCCCATTAAGAGCCATTAAAATGCATTGACGGGACCTGGTCTTGGCTTTGTTACCAAGAAAGACAGAAGTAACCAGAGGTGTAAAATCCAGGGGTCAGAAAGTAAAAGTCCTGCCATGTGTTTCTTCCACGCATGAACTCAGCCAGCTGATTTCACAAATTAGTTCTACCTCATGGCTGAAGAAGTGTGCTAAATTAGCAAATCCAGGTGATTGGAACAATACTGGGGAGGAATTTTACTTTCTGAACCTGGATTTTACACCTCTGGACGTAACACACATTTTAAAAGACCCAATGAGTCCCATGAAATGGCTGCCCATACCATTACAGAACCGCCACCTCTTTTAAGCAGACACATGCTGCTAATTAGCATTCAAATGAATAGGAATCACGTGTGTAGATGCTTTTGTTATTGTGGTTTAAATGCTTCAAAAGGACAGGGCTGTAGCAGTTTTTAAAAGCTCTGCGCTGAATACACCTTTATGGAGAGCAGGCTGATGTTAGCATTAGGGTTCTTTTGAGGATTTTGCCAAATGCAATGCTCTTGTTTTTGTGTTTTCATTTCCTTTTTACACAGGAAGGTTGAATTAAGCCTCCCCCATAGGGAACTGACCAACAATACCAGTTGTTGGGTTTCTTTCTACATTGATTTCCCGCCGGAATTATATACGTCATCAGACTCAGACTTACACATTCTCTCGTTCACACTGCGTGTTGCGGGTGTGGTGTTGTTGCTACCTGTCGTCTCTCTGCTAGCGGCCCATCATTGTATTGGCTGCCTATCGCCTATATTTTCTCCAGCTTATGCGCTCGCCGGCAGGTAAGTCTCAACATACTCGTCGTGCTTGGAGATACCGGGTGCAATATTGAAGGTAAGTTTCCACTTCTCTGTCTGTGTTGCTGTAGTAGGGATGGCTAGTGCTCCTTCGGCTCAGGTGCCATTATGCGCTCTGGGTTCGAGGTGTGGAAGGCGGGGGTGCGTTCACAGTTTCTTCCTGCACTGTGTGACGAGTATATA
This sequence comes from Synaphobranchus kaupii, assembly GCA_029718625.1. Taxonomy (NCBI): domain Eukaryota; kingdom Metazoa; phylum Chordata; class Actinopteri; order Anguilliformes; family Synaphobranchidae; genus Synaphobranchus; species Synaphobranchus kaupii. Next base: position 65,468,896 of record CM056383.1, read on the forward strand.
GCCTATGCTGCTATGTCTGTAGTTGTAACGCTACTCTGTTTGCTAGTTTAGCAATAAAGCAAGGAAAGTGATTTAATTTGTTTTCTTGATTGTGAAAAGAAACTCAACTATAACTAAACTAACTAATACTTGGTATTATTATGCATGTAACCTTCACTGGAAATTATTACCATATGAAATTCAAAACATCATCCTAAAAAAAGTATTAGGTCATATAGTGTATAAAATCATATTTTCTATATCACTACACTGCATATGCACATAGGTGTGAGAAATATCCCATCCAAATACACTGCTATAAGTCCACATTCATGTTGTTTCATTTTGCAGCGTTTTCTTAGGTGTGGATTCTACCCCCAATTTATTAGAGTGCAGGCTAGCACGCGAATCCTTGAAAACGAACGACAACATTACAACATCTGTGCTAGTCATGTCAATGGGTGCTAGGTAGCTAACATTAGCTAATGACGTGACCCCGATCAGCGATTCTCAATTCATTGATATAGGCATTGGCTTTGTAAACGGCATTGAGATTGGCTTTGAAACGGCAGTGATACCAAGGTTCGAAAATCGCCGTTTCATATTTGAGAGCTGACCAACGCAAACATTCCTGAGCATGGTAATGCAAATTAGGACATTGTTTTAATGAATGCAACTTGGACAGAACTAGGGAGAGGTAATAACAGGTATATTTGCGGAGGTTATGAATAGGATTAAAAATGAAATATACCTGAAACCCCATTTATGTGATATTCAAGTGTATTTATGTCAGAGCTTGAGGATAATGGCCCACAACAAATGCGGATTATTTTCAGACTGCAGGTCTCCATCCCCACAAATCACAAAAGGTAGGTAAAAAGCAATGTAACAATCATTATTATGTTAGCCCATAGGGTACACAAAGAGGGATACACTGATAATGCACTGGATGGATCCTGGCTGGCTGCCTGGTTATATCCCCTCCCTCCAGTACCCTGGAGCACCAGGTTGGCTTCCCCATGCACACTGGGCGCGTTAGTAACTGAGCGCTCACGGTGAGAATGCTCAGTGTGAGCACTGAGCGGATTTTGAATCACTTAACGTTCTGCTCTACGTGAGCGCTGAGCAACTGTCAACAACCGTCTGAGTACTGACAGCTCCGTCAGCAGAGCGCGCTCACATACACACAGGCCTACACACACTGAACCTGTATTTTTCAATGGAAATGATTTAAAATAGCACCAAAATTATTGTGTGACAGTCAAATTTACTTTATTTAACACAATTTACTTCATTTATATTACGTGTGTAAGCGTCCCTGTACTTGGGTCCATAGCTAACGATGTACTTCTGTATTGCTCCTCTCTGATCCACGTCCAAAAGGGCTCAGCTACGCTCTGAGCGGCTCACAGTGAGCGACACTGAGCAACCCGTTAACTGCGTTCTTCGCTCTGAGCAAAGCTGAGCCGCTCGGTCACTTAGCGCCCATTAAGCATTCTAAGCAAGGAACGATCAAGCAAGCCAAACTAAGTAGTGTTGCAACCTCCCTGCATACCACACACACACACACACACACACACACACACACACACACACACACACACACACGCACGCACGCACGCACGCACACACACACACACACACACACACTGATTCCCCACTCTGGCCCCCTGCCATGCTCTGAGCTCCAGGGAAGAGAATCCCTCACAGTAAGGTCTCAGGGGGGATCATTACAGGTCTCGTAACACACACACACACACACACACACACACAAGATGGGTTGTGACTCAGCGAAGCCCCTATACCCACTGTGGCTGCAACCAAAATAAAAAAATCAGAAAATCTCGCTCCCAAGAAAGCCGCAGTTCCGAAAGACTGCACTGACGAGGCTATGGGGCCTGCTGGAGTCATTGCGCAACATCGCCTGAAACCACATTCCTTTCCCTTCAGCTGCTATTATTAATGCCCGTAGCAGAGGAAGTAAGCCTTTCCAGAACATTCTTACATTTAATATACAAGCACATCCTGGTCAGGCACTTATCAAAAGAACAGAGTGCTCTGCGCCAGCTATGACTTGTACTGTGCAGAATTCCGTGACAACAAGGCTAAGTACTCCATTTCACATTTGACAAATAACTTAAATCCCGACCCATATAAAATCATGTGGTAGACATGATATGCCGTAAAGCTAATATTTCCCTATGAGACAGCTATAAATAAGATTTATTAATTATGTCTATTCCATGTAAAAAAATAAATATATATAAACCAAATTAACTTCCTTTACAGTTTTGTCCACTTAGGTCTCTATCAACCAAACTGCCCTGCATATGTTCATTGTAACTCAAGTGAATTCTGCCATGATCAGTTAAGGAGACGCAAGTGGAGAGCTGAAGCAACCAATCATTCTTTCACAATTAACATCACCCTCTTGCTTCTGCAAAATTATTATTCGAGCTATACACTTTTGGATGAATGAAACGGCATTTTAAATAATGGAAGTATTTTGCAGTTCCCTCAATTTCAGGATGGCACATTATGTAAGAATAATTTAGTTAATTGCTTTACATGTCATTTCAAATTAAATGGTGCATTTGGTAATTTCCCCTGACTGTAGTATACCTAAAGTTATATTAACATGTTCAATGAAGCCATTGCTTGGCCATTTATACTAAGAAATACAATATTGAAGTAGGGATTTAATTGGGATGGCAGGTATGCCATCCGCCAAGTTACGGCTTGGTGGGGCATGCCCCATACCTATACAGCACCGGAGTTTGGCACTTTTCAGGGTTTCCTACAGAAGTAACCACAATGACCATGGACTCTCAGCCCTTAAAAACATTAACTTCTGTATGTTCTGACCTCATGTAACCACACAGCATTCAGATACAACTTCACACATCCACACAATAAAGCCCAAAACTTGGGTTATTTTGCCGGTTTTTCTCTTTCCTCTTCTTCTTCCCATTTTTCCTGCCATACCCTCAAAGAATAATTCTCCCCATTGGATAACAACATCACATACCTGCTATCCCAAGCTTATCGACCAATAAAAACGCTTCAAACTAATGTGGAAACATCACAGAATCACAGACAAAACCGCTATATGGCTTGGTGATTTACATTAAGCTACTGTGGCCTGCTGGTTGGAGTTGCTGCCTCACACACAGAGGATTGCGGGTTCGAGCCCAACAGGGCACAAGTTTATTTTCGACAAAAACAATGTGCAACTTTTATTCTTTTTATTAATTAGACCATCACATTAACAAACATATTTTTATTGCAAAGGCAAAAGATGTTTCCAATATTAACTGTTCAATGTTTCACTTGTAGTACTACAGCGAAATGGTGAAAGTCAGACGACACCACTTCAGGTAACATTACGCAGTATGGAAACAAATGTTCCATTTGCCGTAGACACTGATAAATGGCCTGTAGCCTATATCACAACTGTACCAAGAGGCTTTGGTGTAGTGGTAAGAATCAAGTCTTACTATGCAAGAGACCTGTGTTCGATCCCTGCCTGGTACTAAAGTGTAATTTAATTTTGGACTAAAACAGTGTGCACATGTTCTGGTTTTCTCATACAAGAATGTTTTTTTATTGCAAAGGCAAAGACATGTTTACAATATTAACTGTTCAGTTGTAGCCAATTCAGTCAATGGACACCATGGCAGTTATGCAATAGCTAACGTTATGGGAACAGGTATCCCATGGCCATTTGTCAAGCAAACAAAAAAGTTTTAACACAGAATTTGAGAAGTTTCAGCTTATTTTGTTAAATGAGAAAATTGAGATATTGTTGGAAAAATATGTTTACACTCAACAAAGGAAGGTATCGAAAAAGTATTGATTTGGCATCGGTATCGAACACCAGGTATCAGTATCGAGACCGGTATCGAACATTTCAAACGATACCCAGCCCTAGTGATGAGTGAGGCTGTAAGAGTGAATGAAGCTACTGTCATACCATATCAAGTGATCCTGCCTTCCACAGAAAATAAATTATGATTGATCGAATTAAGTGAGTTGCTCACAGCATATTGTAGTTCTACCCACTTCGGGATACATTTAGCCTTAATATACCACCACTAGCACAAACCTGAACAGTTGACCGTTTGGTTCTCACGTGTAAGTCTACGTTTCTGGTCATCTCCTCATGGGAAGGAGCAAGAAGAGCCCATGGTGAACTGGATTAGGTGCAGGTAACTGTTCCCAGACGGCGGCCAATCTCACACTGAGTGCAGTGATGGTAATATTGATTGGTGGCTTGTAAGAAACTTCTCTATATTGATCTAAGGCTGGAAGGGGTCAAATGTGCTGAGAGTAATACATCCAGGGTAATATCACCTCGCTGAGGATGTGTGTAAATTGGAAACTACAGGAGAATGAACATTTGTGGGTCAGTTGCCCTAAATGACAAGGCACAGCACTTGGATGTGAGCATGCGCCGTTCACTGTCTTTTCCCATACTAATCCTAATCAGGACACGAAATGCATACTTTTTTTAAAAATAAACAGTTATAAATGACATTTCAGTAGTTTGATCTTTGGCTTTCTGAAACATGAATGCAGACTGCACATATCAGCCCAAGCCAATGAATTATACCTTTTTCTTTTTTTTAAAGAACTAGCATATGCCAGATTTTCAGTGTTATAATATTGTTAAACTTACACAATATAACCCTTTTGTGATTGCTGACAGAAGAGTGTATTGCTATCAGTAACTGCTGCTGTAACGTGGCACAACATGCTTTTCTACTGCAGAGCCATTCCAGACAAGATGCTTACAGAATTTAATTAAAATAAGTTGAATTACAACAATGCGCAGGGTGCAGAAAAAGAAAAAAACTTGTTAGGTAATAAAATATAACTAAAGAAACTGTACTATATGTTAGGCAAACTTTCAGTGGAAGAAAACACTTGCATAAATTGCAGTTATATGAATCAAGGCCACTGCATTGATTGCATTCATATTGGTCAAGCATAGTTAAACGTAATTGCGAAGAGAGATATTAAGGGAAAACATACCCAACTCCAAGAATTATTGGCACCCTTGAAAATGAGCAAAAAATGGCTGTAAAAAAATGAACAACACACACCTAGAATGGCACTCGGAGAGATGCAGACACCCACGTCAGTGGGCAAAGCACTGAAGTCTATGATATCGAATGGGTGTAACTACTTTCTTCTATTGCCGAAGTTGCAGTGGCCATTAGGCCTATGAAATGGTGTCCAGTGCACTGCACCTCTCAATTTCCCGTTAGGCTATAATGGAGAAACTAAAGGTTTACAGTCATATTTTAAACCTAGTTACATCCAGAATACATGTATGAATAAGAATCAATGCATGGTTTTACTTAACACGGTTCGTTAACAAAGTCATGAGAGTCAACACTAGACTCTGGTTGGTCGTATTGAACATGTGATGATGACTAGCTGATGGAAAGCCTACAAAGACCATTATGAAAAGGTTGACACCATGTAAAGTAAGTTGGAGTGAGCGGTGATTAGTGTCCGTCAATGTCAATTCAATCTATTTAACTTAATGATTTTCTGTCCCAGGCTGCTGAAATAAAGGTTAAGCTATATATGAGTTTTCTCGCAACGTCACACTGACTATGCATGCAGACGGGAAGCAAAAGATCACAAGTAACCAGAGAGAGAGACACACACACACACACACACACACACACACACACACACGTGTGAGATTTGGGACAAAACCTTGTTTATTTGGTCGTTTTCTACTCTTCAATTATGCTGGGAAAATATTTTTTGATAGATCAAAGTCTTGGCTATTAAACTCATCCATCTCCCAGTGATAAAAGTTTTTCTTAAATAGCACTTTTTTTGGCTATTTCTAACATTCAGACAGGACTTCCATTACAGAAAGCTAAAAAATATATTTATTAATGTTTTAATAGTATTTAAATAACCAAATTGACAATATATTGCTAATTTATTTCCAATAGCATGATTCAATTACTAAAGAGAATTGACCTCCGTCAGCAACTCTGTCAGATAAAACAATAGAATTGGCATCTTACAGAGTTGACAATGTTATATTTTCTAATTTCATGGCATAGCCGTCGTGAGTACTCACTACACAAGGGTGTTGCCTGGCCATCGGCAGCTCATTAAAAAAATCTTTATTTGTCCAAAAGGTTAAACAAATTATATTTATTTCATACATGAAACACTTAACTGTACATTTTCACCAGACAAATTGATTTAATTTGTTGTTTTATGTAATTAATTGTTAGATCTTTTTGGTAGGACATGATTTGTCCCAATTCTGAAGTATGGGTAATATACAGTGCAGTGCAGTCCAAAAGTATTTGGACAGTAACACATTTTTATTTTTATTTTTAAATGGCTGCATGTGAAAAGGAACAATATTACTCACTCAATTATTCCATAATCCATTAAATGATGTGATCTGGTAGATAAAACTGGAAAATAAATAATTTAAAATCCACCAAAAATAATTTCAGTACCCAGTAACCCTTTCAGTGTCTACGCTAGAAGACAAAGAACTCTACCAAACACCACTAAAATCAGTTTTTTTTTATCTGTGCTGCTGCTTAGAGTGAGTTCTGAAGTCCATTCCCAAATTTTAACTCTGAATTTAATTCATAAAAATATTTTCTGTCTTCCACTAAGGCAATTCAGTTATAAAAAAATAAATTAGTCAAAGCTTCTTGTATTATGATTTATTTTATTTATGCATCAGTAAAAAAAATGTATGTTAAGGATGTACTGCTCTCTGATTAGTGCCCATTGAAAATATTGTAGATATGAGGAGCAATTCACAAATTGTAATACATGACATCTCAAAGGGCACATTATTGGGTTTGTGCTGTCTTTGCTTGCATCAGAATCAATGTGTAAAGGCCCGTCCACACCAAGAACGATAACTATAACGATAACTATAAATATATCGTTTTAAAAATCGTTCTAACTCAAGTGGAGTCCACGCCACAACCATAACGACAACGACAGTGAGGAAAGATGTCGTTGGGATCACTTTCAGAGTGATTTGATGAACGATAGAAACATTGACAGCCAATCAAAATCCATCAGAATTTACAAGCTGCTGACACAGCTGGAGCGTGCTTGGTGCCACTGTTTACAGAACGTTATCGTTCATCAGCGTGGATGCTCACATCGTTATCGTTATAGTTAGCGTTACAGTTATCATTCTCGGTGTGGACGGGCCTTAATCCAGAGGATATGCTCATTATTGACAATCTCCTCTTCAAGTCCCATGACTGCAATAGCGGCTTACTCATGAAGCCCATCCCACTTTTGGCCTTCTCCATTCATATGTGAAGACCACCAACAGTTTAAGGACAACCCTTGACCTTCAAGAAGCAACAAAGAATGCATCCGTGCTCCCGTTACACCTTGGTCTTTGTCTCTGTGTAAGGAATATTCTCTTTTTATGTTAGGTGCTTTAGAATAAAATGGACCTTTTGAGACTGCTCAAGGATTATCCATTCAAATACGGGTGGCACAAATGTCTTTGATTGCTTAAAGAGAGTGCCTGCTTTCAGAAATAAAACAGTTTTGAGGTTTAGAACATCTGTTAATGATATATACATTTTAAATTTAGTATGTTATCTGCATACAAAACAAATAAGTGTTCAGTTGAAAGGAAAAAAGAATAAAGGGAAAACATGAGAGAGTAGAGGGGGGAGTTAAGGTTATGATTTTACCTGAAAGATTGTCATCTGGAGAGACTTGTCCATGACTAACTTAGTATAATAAATACCTGGTGGTTGTTCCATGCAGCAGGGCAGGGGAGGAACAGTTTCTATAAGAATAAAAATACACATAATCTAAACTGTTGTAATAGGTAACCATATCCTGCAATGCAATTCCATGCATATTATCTAGTGAGGACGTTGGAAGTATAATCAGCAACACACACACATCAACAGAGAGGAAACTGTGGAAGGACACACATACTGTTATTTCTATAGAATTTTAGCATTTTTTGGATACAGATAACTTCTGAAACAGTACATGCAAATCCAATCGCATCAATGTTTTCTTTTTTCAGTTGTGATATTGTAAAACAAAAAGCACATTTTCATATACTATATATGTGCGGTCTAAAGAAGCGACACTGCCTGGTCAAAAAAAAAAGTCGCACACTCTAATATTTCGTTGGACCGCCTTTAGCTTCGATTACGGCGCGCATTCGTCATGGCATTGTTTCGACAACCTTATGCAACGTCACAACATTTATTTCCGTCCAGAGTTGCATTCATTTTTGGCCGAGATCTTGTATTGATGACGGGAGAGTCTAACCACTCCGTAAAGTCTTCTCCAGCACATCCCAAAGACTTTCAATGGGGTTAAGGTCTGGACTCTGGTGGCCAATTCATGTGTGAAAATGATTCCTCATGCTCCCTGAACCACTCTTTCACAATTTGAGCCCGATGAATCTTGGCATTGTCGTCTTGGAATATGCCCATTGATGGGATAACCTGGTCATTCAGTACATTCAGGTACTCAGCTGACTTCATTTTATTGCTGCATAACGTTTCTGAGCCTAGACCTGACCAATTGAAGCAAGCCCAGATCATAACACTGCCTCCAGAGGCCTGTACAGTGGGCACTATGCATGACGGGTGCAATGGCGACTTTTTTTTTGGCCAGGCAGTGTATATGGCCTGACTGATTAATTAATAAAAGGCGGGAGACCATGGGAAGATTCATAATGACCTTTGATAATGTTTCCTTTAAACAGGCTGTTTCCAAATGAGAGCATCATTTAATGGTCAAAGCCATGGCTTTGTATTTCCAATGTGTTTGGTACTCTTGCTATTACATTATTACAGAATCTCCAATGAAGATGTACAGTTCTACAAATATAGGATGTAACTATCATCTTAAAGCTGCCTCAAGAGATGTACTTCCTATGTAGTGATTTATATGATGGTCTTTGGAAATGCATTGCAAACACAGTAATACACTCATAGTAATACACCTGTAATTAATTACCTGTGATTAATAATGATCTTTTCAATACCAGTATATCCACATGCTGTCTGAACGGTAGTTTGAACAGCAGTCATGTGTTTAAAAGGGCACTAAGGAGTGTAAATCAAAGTAAACTTGTGATGTGAATTGCCCTTGTTCACAAACGTAACTTTTGTGAACACGAATAATGCTTTTGCAATATTAATTTGTAGCGCTTACACTTATTGTCACAAAGGAAAATCTGAACACATTGGGTATGTATTTGGGTCTAAGTCACCACAAAAAATGAAGTGTGTAAATTGTTATCACGATACCTTGATTTGACATTGAATATTAGATTGTGAGACCATGCACAGGGAATTTATGTGAGACCACGAACAGGAACTAAGACTAAAATTCATTGGAAATAGCAAAGAAGCACGGTGATCTTTCCCCCTGAGAACATTTTTTTTTCCTTCCTCCCCGGACAAGAGAGAGACTCTCCTCACGTCTGATGCAACTCAGGCCCAGAATAAGTGTAAATCCAATGCGGTTTGTCCCTTAGTATCCAGTTTGAATGTTTCTTTAATGAGATCAGCCACTGAAATGAATAAAAAGGTGCACGAAGCAAAAGAAAACAACAGAAAAACTGTTCAGAATGCGCGGCACAAAGTTCTTTTTAAGGAGGGCTTTGTGTTTCTCCATTCACCCTCATGAAAAGGCCCGGCCAAAAGCCTTGACTGAGGAGAGGTAGGGTTTCTTAGCTTACAAGATGCAGTTTGGAATGTTCAATCATGCATGTAAATACTTGATACATATCTTCGAAGAAATAACATTTTTTCCACCCCATTTAAACTCACACATGAAGAATTAAGTAGTAGTCAAGAACTGACATGATTCACCAAAAGATGTAATGGTGAATATAAATTTCTGTAATTCCGTTCCCGTCTAAAAATCAAAACGCACCTTGTGCTCGATAACTGTGTTTAACACGCCACAAAAAGAGTGAAGTAGCAATCTTAGCATCAGTATAACATTCTGTTGAATTCATTCTGGCTTATTTGGAGGTTATAGAAGGCACAACATAAACAAATTATCCAACCCACTCACCCTGTCTCTTTGGCAACCACTGCAATATAATTATTTTTTTCCCTACTGCATTTGGATCAATTATTCACAGAAAAAAAGGACGAACATCTATCTTGTTAATGCAATTTTCAATATATACTGTAGAGGGATGCATTTCTAAGTGATTTTACAAGTTAAAAGGACAAATGAGTAATCAGGGAGTAATACATGTCATCCGTTATTTTGAGCTCTGGGAAAAAGCACTTCTCATATATGGAGGAAGATAAGTTAATACTAGCCTCACTGTGCCATACAAAATGCCTTATAGCAAAACAACATGAATATCTTTACATAAACCAAATATATCTTCTCAGCATACCCACATACAGTCTACAGTAATATTGACACCTGCATAAAATGTACCTTTTTCCCTTCTTTTTCTCTAAAATGGCTGTTGTTTAGGTCATAGTTTTAAATACCATAAAGGGCTGAATGAAATTAAATCAGGATCTTTTCAGCCATCAAAACAGAATAAATGTAGGATAGTCCAGGTTTTCTGCAGTAAGGCATCTAAGCAAAAAGGTGCAATATTATTGCTTATTATAAATGTGAAGACTTTCCACAACTTGACAATCACGTACTGTATTTGAATCTACTGCAGTGTCTTGTCATTGCAACAGTGTTTGCAGATTAATTAGGAAGTTAAAAAAGGAAGAATAAAAAGGTGATTGATGTTATAATGATGGCCATGATTGTTCTATAGATATCAGGTTTAGTTCTTAACCAACCACAATTATACACATATACAGTAGATACTACCACACATTTTATTTTAATGACATGTACACATATTTCTTACAGATACAACGATGTAGTTATAGGTTTAGATGGAACAAAAACCAGGAACACCTCTGGCAGTCCTGGACCGGGATTGCCTACCTATGAATTATGAGAAACAAATTATTAGCTTTTGTCCTCCTAGTTAATCAGGCTTTGTTGTGACTGTATTTGAAGAACGATTAGTGATGTGGCTAGGTTTATTCAATTAATTGATTCAATTTATTCAATCAGCCTGATTGAATATGCAAAAGTGGGCATCCCTACATTATTTCAGGAAATAGCGGGAGGAGGTCATGCAAATAAATTGGTTTAGCACGTGTAAAGTGATTTACTAAGCCCGAAAGCAAGTTTGGGAAAGGTATTCGCGGGTGCATTTTAAGTACAAATGGAAAGCAGGTTTTAAAAGATGCACAATCGATAAGACGGCGGCTGTCACTGTAGCAAGACACGTACAGGTGTATTTGGAATATCCATAGCTGAACGCTCTGAATGATTGCGTAACAATATGGGATAATTAACTGGCCTTCATTCTAACTAATGCTGAAAATACACAAGAAGAGAATTTGTCGATACACAGGCTACATCATGAACAGTAAGAATACATTCAGTTTTAATCATTAAGAAAATCATGTTGCAGAATACAAGCCTAACTAGTATTTGAATCATACAAGCAACACAATGTCTATTATAACAAAGAGTGACAAAGCAAATAAAACCCATGATCAAATGGAAATGTGATTTTATGTGACACATAACGGCGTAGTGCCAGTAAGTATGGTTACTATCGTTTCAGTCCTGACAAACATCTGTAACTCCTGGCAGAAAGTAAGAGACATCCAGTGAAACAGGTTGTCGTAAACCGCAGCTTGTTCAGTGTAACAGTACCCTAAAATAACAGGATTTCTATATTTGTTTCCATTGATAAAATTGTTTTTCACTGGCAACATTGCCGCCAGTCTTTTCGCCGTTTTCTTACAAGATATTTCTTTACAGTGTAACCATTCCAAACACGCAAAACCTCTCATTTAAATACGGCTGTTTACATAAGGACTCTTAGTTGATCACCCGCAAAGTGTGAAATGATGACACATGCAAATACCTTGGCTGCGCACACAAAATAACACCCCTTATTTGGGATCTCAGTAAATTGACCCATAGGAGCAGTATTTGTAGTATTTCTGTCCTATTCTGGTCTGCTCCTTCATCAGAAGATACATCTGCCATCGCCACACTATACAGCACAGAACCCTTTCCAACCTCCTCTACCCTCTGCCGCAACAGTTTTATGGTCCTGAGGTTGTACGTTACTATGGAACTGCTAGTCTGCTGTCAAATTTATCTCATCCTACTCCTCCCTGCTCTCCCTCCAGTTTATTGCCCTCACAGAAACATGGATCACTCCAGACAGCAATACAACCTCGGCGGCCGTTTCCTCAGCCTCCTCCTGCCACGGTCTGGCAGGGGAATGTGCAACTGGTCTCCTCGTTTTCCTCCTCCTGGACATTTTCTCTTCTCTCACTTATTCATCTCACCATCTCTTCATTTTGAATTCCACAAACCTGTTAATCTTAGGTCTGTACCATCCACCAGGTCTCCTGGCTAAATTTCAGGATGAGCTGGACTTTCTGCTGAGCTCATTTCCACAGGACGGGACTGATTCTGCTAGGAGACTTCAACGTCCACTTGGACAGCTCCTAGTCAGCTGGCTCTCTACGCCACTCTTTTGACCTCACCTTGCTGCACTTACCCAGCTGCTACAGTTTCGTGGCTCCATAGCCTCTCTATAGGTGTCTATTAGGGTTTGGGCCTTAGTCTTCTCCCTCTGTTTTAAGTCTCTTAGTTCTTTCATATTCTCCCACAGCCAAAGTCTTATCACTGCTATGCTTTCTGCTTCCCTCTCCCTAATACCCTGGCCTGCATCTCAGCTTGCTGATAAGAAGTATCAAACCGGACGGCAGACCATCTCCTGAAGCCGAACTCGGTTAACACTGAGATGCTGTACTTCCCGGCTACGGTAACCCCCCACCCCTGGTGGCGGAATGAGCTTCCCGCAGTGGTCAGGACAACAGCGACTTCCCTCCTCTTCAGACCATGTACTAATGGCTCCCCTGACCATCTTTAGCTATTCTCTTTCTTTTTAAATTGCCTTTTGCATTTGCATTGTCCAGGCATAACTGTGTAAGAATAGGTTCAGCTTTGTACTGGTATTTACTTTTTGTTTGCAATACAAATTGTTGGTCAATTCAATTAACTGAAATGGGCCTTCTAGGCCTTCTTGGTGATATTGCCCTTTCGTATTCCTGAGAGTAACACTGACGTTCTCCACTTTTGTATGTCACTCTCTCTGGATAAGACCGTCTGTAACTGCATGAACTACTGTTATGTAATGCATCGTACAAAATGTCAAGACGATAATCAGTAAATTCTACAGGAGGCGTGGTGGATGGGGTGTTCCCTCATGAACCGAGAGAAATGAGCAAGTATCCCATCAGAACTTATACGATGCTTTCTGATCACTGTGCCACCACTGTTTTGATTGGCTGAGGTCAGGAGGGGGAAGAGAACGGCAGGGAAACCCCGTGCAACATTTGAAACTTCACTTTAAGATTATATCCATACACACTTCATTAATGCCTCGGAAAGCAAGAGTTTGATGTACCCCTAACATAACAGGCAGACCTTCCAAGGCCTACAGATACACTGTACATCCAGTCCATTTCTGCAGAGAGAGGCCCGAGGGCATATCAAGTATGAATATTTTTCATAGCATGCTTTGACTTTTTTTTTTTTCTTCTTTCGTTTAAAAAAATCTCTGTGGACACACGAGAGCGACCTGCTCATATTGAAATATGCATCCGCAGAAATATATTGCAAAAGCGCTCCTTCTGAGTGAATATGTGAAGGGTTTTGTTCATTATATTTCTGAAGGAGGTTGAGGTAATGAAAGGAATGAACACAGTGCATCGGGCCCAGCAATCCACGTTTAAATACTGAATTATTTATCGACTCGTTCAAGGCAACTTAAAATGCTTATACATTCGCATGCATTATGTTTGACTTTTATACAGCAGGATGGTTGTTGGGGGCGATTGAGGTAAAGCGCCGTGCTCCAATATACAATTTTAGTTTTACCTTTTAACCCACAACCCTGCTGTACTGGCCACAAAAATATTAAATAATACATGCATCATAATTTGTTTGGGTATTAACATTTTTACTCCAATAAGATTCTAATACATATTCATCTCATGTAGTAATATTTATAAATGACATACTGAGTTTGAGTTATAGTCATATATTTACTTACTTTTCTCTGCAAAGCTATTAAATATCTGTGTACTTTGAGGTTTTAATAATTCCCATGAGTAGAGTCTAATTAGAGTGGCAACTGTAAAATAAAAACTCTTGTCTGAAGTGGGCTGGAATGGACCGTTACGCCATACCGGGACCTCTACGTTTTGTTAATTTGAGTACCAGCACTTTTCTTTTGTTCCACTTCTCATAAACTGTACATTTGTGTACGTACATACGTACGCACGTACGCAGTGTTTGTGTGCCTGTGCGATTCTCCTTCTCTCATTCCCACAACAGTCACTGTATTGTAGTCCATAACTATTAATTGAAGTGAGCCCACCCATTGACAAGTCAAACAAACGGACTACATTACCCAGAGGGTACCTACTTTCTTGCTTTCTCTCTGCTTTTCTGCAATGGAACCTGTCCTTTCGACATGTTAGCTTGGCTCAAAAATGGGAATTTCCAGAACAGACCGTACCAGAATTTTTCTATGAGTACCAGCACTTCAAGCACTCTTAACAATGCTACATATATGGGGCTAATCTAATGATATATTCTACGCAAACAACAATATGTTCTAAGTTACAAGTTGACAATCATAAAAAATATGAATGATTGCGGCATGCCACTCTTACTTGACCTGCACTGCAGTATGTCATGCGCTTTCGAACACACTCTGCTCTTAAAATGGTACTGTACCATGCTTGATCGAAAAAATCAAGATTTAATTTCATTTTCATGAAATCCATGAATGTACTGGCATTGCATAGGTGCAAAATAGCTAAATCAATTCAGCCAAAGATGCAATTCAAGGCAATGTGAGGATTTATATTCAGTACGTTTGTAGTCACGTAGGAAATCATTAGATCACTGGGATGGAGCTATTTGGAAAAAAACATCATGACAGATTGATTTGACCATGGTGAAATATCGATTTGAGTCAAAACTCTGATCCTGAATTTCATAACCATCCTGTGCTCTGGAAGGTTCAAAGCAGATTTCAATCTGTTGATCCTTCTGTCAGGTTAAATTGTCAGCAGCTGTCAGTATTGGCATAATTTATTTAGGGAAAACTGTTGTATTCTAACAACACAATAACCCTTCTAATATTGGTGTGAATTACTTCAACTTTTTTTAAATTAAAATTTTTGCAGATAATACCTAACTAAATAATTACACTTGCATTGAACCCTTATGGAAATGTAATATACTCCAGTATATTTTAAATATATTGTGAAGATAATTTTGATATATTTACAATATACTGCAGCATATTCTTTTTCCACAGGGGAATCCAGACCACTGTCTAAACCAGTCCCATCACTAATGGTGAAAATGTAATACCATACTGCCAAACGGACACACTGTCACACCTGGCCCGCTCAAGCGAAGGGATTTCAATGGTTCTGAGGGAAGCCGCTTCTGGGGGCACAGGAGTGTAAGCTTTCTGAATGTCTCTGGCTGAGGTCTCAGGCCTGTGACCCCGGGTGTGGTGGGACCCTTGTCGCAGCATTGTACGGCGCAGAGGAGCGGCACTGACAGTCGAGCACTGACTCAGGTGCCCTACGACCTTGGTCCTCCAGACAACAGACTGCAACACGGAGATAAGCTTTCAGAATCTGAGAAAAGTATGTCCCTTTGTTAGCACTGAATTTGTATGAGAAATTATTATTTTTTTTTCACATTTTGTTTTCAATTTTGGTGTCACATCTTTGCCACTTCGCTTTGCTGACATTTACTCGGCCTTTATAATGCGTGCGGTTTTTATGGGAGGTATCTTGTCCGTCATATTTCTTGTATGCGGGACTATAAAGGGATCTCTTTATCTGGCAAGCTGGTGATAAGAATAGGGAAATAACAAACATGATTTTTTGATACTGCAGTATGTTTGTGTAAAACAGGGCTTGCCGCACAGTCACTAAGATTACAGACTGCTGGAGGACATCGGATTTGTACACAATGTAATGTCAGGACAACTTTGGAATGGTTTCGCAAAGAGCCTGATGTCGGCAAGCAACCACAATTCAGAACAAGGCAAACGGCGATGTTGTATTGAATGAGACAGATATGGTTGCAGATTACCCGATTTGTCAGTAGAAATTTTGTTTGAAAGCAGTTGCCCGGAGACTAGTACAGCACTGTGCAGTACATTGCTTGACCCAGCATTGTTATTTTGGCCTGAGTTCAGGCTGCCCCTGTTTGATTGGCAATGCTGGCAAGGTCCACATGTATCCACACAGTGATGATCACAGCGGTAGAACTCAAAGCGGTTGGCCAATTGAGATTTCACAAGAAAAAAGAATCCCTTAGCCATTTATTCTGTGCAGTGCGGTGCAACCATTTCCGCTTGTTCGATACGCAATGATTACACTAAAGCACAATATGCAAACGCAGATATCATAATGTGATTATGAAACCAAAGATAGCCTCTAATTGTAGTTAAGAAATGTAGCAGTTTTATGGGGGCATGCGTGTTTAGCATGATTCATACATGGGTGATCTGTTACATGATGTCTGTAGAGGTTTCATTGTTTGTGAAAACGATGGCATTATAAAAAATTGCCTTTGAAATGATATTGTTCCAGGCTTTGATTCTCCCCTGATCGCCCAGCGGAACATAAAAGCACCCGATAAATATGTCTGGGAGTGAAATTCCCACAGTAATATTGCTGGCCATTTATGTTTACTTATTTAATAATTTTTGTGAAGGAAGGACTCTTTTAAATTAATATATTCCCTTGTCCATACAGATGGATTTTAAATAAATAAAGTAAGATAATTAGCATTTTTTTTACTGTGCTCTCTATATAACGGAAATAAAATGGTATTTAATCCTTATATCAAAGCTTACCGACATAAAAGTGTTCTTTAAAAAACATTTGGAAAATTTTACATGTGTGTGTGTGTGTGTGTGTGTGTGTGTGTGTGCGCCATTCTGTTTACTACTGGAATGTACTACCAATGGACTTGAAAATACTTTGTTGGAATTGTGCATCTGAGCTTAGACAGTAAGAAGAGAATATACACTTTTAGGAGGGATCACATTCTATTCACGATTGACAGCTGTGTCACAAACTGAATTTTCTGAGCACAACAGATGGGAGGCAATTAATTAATATTCATGTAATTACATTATTGATATGTATGTGATTAAAGTGATGCAGGATAGCTGTATAGAATATGAGAGCAATTGTGATAAAATGGTGAAATTAATGACCACATAACTTGTGGACATGAGTAATTTATTATTACGCTGGACACACACATTTCTTTGGCTGTGTTGAGGGCTTGAAATACAAAATATATTGACTCTCAAGTTAAACCTTCACACTGCAATTGGTGGGTGAACAATAATTACAATTAGAGATACATTTGTGCATTTCGTTTTAAAATTTAGCTATAATTTGAAATTAAATCTTCATAATTATACAATAACTGGGGGAGGCATTGTCCTAATTCATACATTTTGTAAATGAACACATGGTGTACTGCCCCGCTTGATAAATGGAGACTTCAATATTGCCACTGAGAAATGCACACAGTATCGTAATTACCCCTTGGATAGCCAGATATCTGACTTTTTATCTTTATCAGTGTCACACACATTGCTGAGTCGTTTTGTATTGATAAAACTTGACAAAAATGTTATCGCCATCTCCTTGAAGAGGGTTTCCTTATCAGATGCTCCATCAGATGGTAGGCAATAAGGCAGAAAGGAAATTGAATCTTGGATCTTTTTTTAACCCGGGCTTTCTGATACACAGGGAATACCAAAATAATTAAATTACACATTTCAGATGGCGTAACCTCTGGCTGCCACTAGAGGGCACAATGAACTTGTAGTCCGCTGTGCTTTGTTTCTTTCTATTTTTTTCGCGAGAAACAAAGTAATTGCCTGCGGCAGAGTTCAGACGCTGCTGCTCCGACTGACGCAAACCTGGCTGAGCCAGTCAATCATTATTCATCACAAGAACAGTGGGCACAGAGTTCAGCCCTAACAAGACCCAGTGGTGCATGTGTGTGCATCAGGTGAGTTATTTGCCACCAAAGAGTTCCATCATTTATTATTTTAACCATTATTGTATTTGATATGAAATCTGTGATTACTGTTTGGAAGAAAACATCATCTGGTTACGCGAGTCTATTTGGAAGAAAGCTGTTATGAATGCGCTGATCCGCGGAGTTGAACTGTTGCCAGCAAATCTTGCCATCATTTTCCTAAATCAAGTAAATATTTCAATCAATACATGAAAGGTATTTGTTAAAAAAATTACCAGAGATACAAATTTGCTGTATTTTCTTTTGGGATTATGCTACATTGCTACAGCCAGGGTGAGGCTGCTGTAACAAGCATTTGAACCGGAATAATAATCACCCCCTGCAGTCAGCTTCTTAAAAATAGTTCATGAATTACATTTCTCAGAATGCCCATGTATCCTAAATTACTGGTTAAGCTGGAAAAAAAATTTTTAGGGTGAAGCAGGGACACAAATTTCTGGTAACTGCCAAGATCTTACTGTCTAAAATTGTGTAATGCATCACAATGGAGTGTCACTTATGTACATGTGTAATGGGTTTCAATGCAAATGGAGAGATGTTATTATGATAAGAAACCTGCATATATTTCTGGATTATGATTCTGTTTATTCCTAAAAATCCCATTTTGATTGAAGTTGATGTTGAAGTTGCTATAATAGATCAGGAATTTCAAATTGGGGAGATACAAGGTAGTATTATTAATAAAGGAATATATATTCAAATTGGTTTGACATTGTAACAAATCTATAAATCTACATAATTCCGACTTTGACAAACCAACTGAATAAACAACCTTAGGCATCATATGACAAACATCACAAAAAACATATTGGAGATGGAGAACATACATTAAACCAGTTCTGGCTAAAGGAACAAAGCATTAATAAATACCTCTTATACATCTAGCCCCAGATTACCTACGTGGCGTGATGTGCAAATCCATAATGGATATGTACAAATGAGTCCCGTTGTGTACGCTAAAGATCCCTGATAAACTTTTTTACTTTTCTTTGCCTTGAGAACATAGCTACAGTTGAACCCTTTCATTCACAGTCTGACACACACTATTTTATCCATTTGCCTCAAGTAGACTAGATCACGGCAATGCACTTCTATCTGGCCTTCCAAAGCATAGACTAGGAAGACTACAGCTGGTTCAAAATGCAGCTGTAAGAGTATTGACCAAAACATTTTGAGTGTCAGTAACGTTAATCACATTGAAATGCATTTGATTTTGGGGATTTATGTTTCCTTGATGCTCCAAATCTTGCCGTGATGCAGCACCATGTCTGATTATTACCAGCGGAAACCCTGTGAAGTATCTGTCAACGCAGGTGGAGGCAGTGGGTAGCCTATTCTTCATCCGTTCTTCGCCGGTAAAGTGTAGGCCTACTGCACGTTAAACGTTTCAGTTTTCCGGAACTTTGCTATACTGTTTGTGTAGGCGACTGGATCCGTTAACATTATACTATTTAAAATGGTCGAACTCGCAATGATGTTAAAACGGTGTGCAAGCATTCTATTTACCGGGATTATTGTTATGGCTGGAACACAATTTGACGAATCGGAACAGTGGACCGGATCTATCCATTTTATAACATGAGTTCACACATACTGCTGTTTGCTAAAAATGTTGACACCATGCAACCTCTTTTGTGTAATAACTGTCATTGATTGCTTTATTTTTTCTATGTAGCCTGGGTTATAAGAGGTTATGGGTAATTTAAATATATATATATATATAGGCAAGTAATACCTACTGTAATTATTTGAACCATATATCCACACTTTTAGCAGGATCCAAAACCTGCATCTGGTTGATGGACTTAGTGTCCCACCAGGTGGACTTGCTGCCCCTGTAAATTCAATGATTCTTGAAGGCCATATGGCCTTGCCCCCAAAATGTTGAAATTTAAGGCCTGTTTATATGGTGTCCTGCATCATGTGTCTGCGGAAAGCACTTTTAACAGGTAAATAAACGTCACATAATAGGGCTAGTTATAACTACAGGCTTCAACAATAACTGTCGCCCGAAACTAAATTTTTCAGATCGGGTCAGTGCGAATATGCCCTCATGCTACGTTTTACCGGTAACGTTACTATTTGAAAGACGTCGGTCTCTGAGATTAACGTTAGTATTATTATGTGAACAGATCTTCTTTAGTTTCAGTGGCTCAAACAGATTGTGAGGGGATGGGATCGGAGGACCAGACGCGACTGTGAAGGGATCAAAAAGTTACCCACAACACGTGGGAACCACAAGATGAAAGGGGAGAAGATACATCTCTGCGAACGGAGCAGAGAAATAAACAAACAGGAAAAAAACTCCCGGCGTAAAGCCAAAGAATAGCGATCCAGAAAAGTGGGCGAAAAGCTCTCAGACTGGAGCAGTAAATGGGGAAAAAGAAAAGGAATTGCCTCTCGCTCAATAACTACCAAAGAGCTAAAATAAAAGGCAAACGGAAACAAGGCGAAACCGAGTTACTATCTCAAAAAAGAAAACTCCTAAACCCACGAAGGCAAGTCCCACGTGTACCTTTAGCAATAGCCAAAGAACAAGTAGTCGCCTGAATCCCTATACCGTCTTTACCTGGCTTAGCGTGGCAAGAATGACACAAAAGCCCCGAATAGCGGAAGTGCGGGGCTTAAATAGCAGGTGCACACCTGAAACTAGTAAAGGAATTAACCCGAAGAGGGGGAGAGACATGGTCGAAGAGGGGGAGAGACATGGTCGAAGAGGGGGAGAGACATGGTCGGAGCGCCCTCTTGTGGCAGAGCGGCAACGCCCGCAAAGAGAGAACACGGGCTGGAAAACCATGACACAGATGGCAAGGTTGCACTACACCACTTTTTTTTAAAAAATTTAGCTATCATTTGTTTTGCTAAACAGTGTTTGCATTTCCCAGTCTGCGCGTAACTTGTCTAGAGGCTCTTGGGCATGGCCTGAATATTATAGCTTTCACACCCAACCAGGCCTGAGAACTATATAATCAGCAGAAAGTGACAATATTCAATCATCATTTTTTTCAGCTGTAGACGTTTTTAAAGTCTGAAATCTTGGTGGATGATTATGTTAATAACGAGGAGTAATGCAAAATAAAGAAAACCACGTTTTAAAAACAGTTGTCAGTCCCTTTAAATAATCATGATCTTCAATCTAGACCATGATAAGTAGAATCAGGTGTCTTATTCCTGGGCTTAAACAAAAAACCTGCACCCACACCGGCCCTTTTCAGATAAGATTTCCCACCCCTGTTCTAGACCATGGGTGTCCAAACTTTATTTCAGCCCATTCCTAAGACCTGGTCTACTAATCAGGGTCATTATTGAAGACCATGACTAGTTAATAATTTGAATCAGGTGTCGTAGTGCTGACCTAAAAGAAAAACCTGCAGAGACGTCAGCCCTTTTCGGATAAGATTGTGCACCCATAGTGTAGGAGCATAAAACGAAACATTCACATCACAAAAATAAAAGATTTATTTTTTCGGATAAGATTGGACACAGCCTGTCTCATCGTGGTATCTCTATTTGTAAATAAATCTCTCTTTATTTGTATTGTATATCTTTGTATATTTTCTGTGAAGCACTTTTGTGCTACATAAACAATGCATGTTAAGTAAACTGCAAGTGTGATCAAAAGAAAGTCTCAAAATTATAGATGCTTTGGAAATATGCTTTAGCTGTAACACATTTTTAAAACATGTTTTTCATTATTTCAGAGGTTTTCAGAATTGTACACATCCCTGTTATAAATACATACATGCATACATATTCATAACCAATAACATTTTGTTTTATGTGAACTTGTTTACATTGAGGTACATGTGGGAGATGCTATCTTTGATTGTATAAAGAATGGGTGTCCAACATAGGACACCCAGCTAATCAACATCTTCAATCAAGACCTTATTTTTTCAGGTGTTTTTGTGCCTGGATACAACAAAAATCTCCATCCACACCAACCCTCAGATAAGACAGGACACCCTCACCCTACAGTGAGTCACCTATTCAAGCATGGATTACTCGCATCAACGCTTGGTGACCCAATTTCCAGGACACAACAATGCTTTTCAGATTTTTCAAGTCTCTAGTTGTGCAGTACTGAATAATTTGAGCTCATCTTTTGTGTTTTATCTCATCTCATTATGAGACTTAAGGTTATAAGAAAAATTGACCAGAAATATGTGAGGGTAACAATTTTGCACCATATTAATGTACACATCTTTGAAGACATTCCGGTTCTTTTTGTCATCATCATGAAAGTAAGTGTGTTGAAGAGCATTATAAATATGGCATAACTGATGCATGGAAATAAGTGAAACTGGCAAACTTTCAAGACCTTTCACATGGATTTTATTGGATGTATCAGACAGACATGGTTATAAAGAAGATGTCTGGCACAGGATGGACCCCAACTTTACTTTTCAATGTCCCTGAGGGTGCACCCTGACACTTTCTTCTTGCATTAAACAACAAGGTAAAGATGTGCATTTACTTTTCTGAAATAGCAAATTAAAATGAAAGATAAATAATGTATTTAGCTATATCTTCTTTATAAACAGGATAGATGGAGGTCTGACATGGTGTGTCCTTTCTGTCACTGCAAGGTTGCCTATGATTGGCAGCTCACTAAATGAATGCGTTGTTGATGGGTTAAAATGGCATGGCCATTCTGGCACTTCAAGGTCACGTCTGATTGGCAGCCCACTAAATGAATGCATTGTTGATTGTTTAAGATGGTGTGTGCATTCTGGCACTGCAAGGTCACTTCTGATTGGCAGCCCACTAAATGAATGAGCTGCTGATTGGTTCAATCCCCATGTTACTTACGTAAGCAACATTTCCTATAAACAGCCAATACCAAATTGTCCTATACTAACCAGTATATTCATGTTTTAAGGCTGAAAGAAAATTATAAAAAATCTCAACTGGATACAATAGGCTTAAGATGATAACGTTGGTCTTTTGGCTCTTTATATATATAAATGTAACAAAATTGTGATTTTGATTTCAAAGGGTCTTTCATCACACAGAAATATTCTACTGGCCACCAACTAATCCACTCTCACATTGAATCTTCACCATTTGTCCTGAAAATGCAAAAAAACTTGTTTGAGAAATCTTTCAATGCTTTTTCAAAAAAATTTAAAAATCCAATGCTTTTTTCAAAAATCCTGAAATTACAGTATCCCATTGAGATGGTCAGCAGAACAAGGACTAGATTGTTGGACAGATGAACCGTTTAGAAATGATAGAACCTTTTGTACATAGCCCCCCCCCCCCCCCCCCCCCCATTTTCAGGCATCAAAAAATATTGGACAGTTTAACATACTGTAGAATAAAGTAATAATTTTTAATATTTGGTCGCATAACCTTTGCATGCCATGACTTCCTAATGTCTGTGACCCGACGATATTCAAAGACTCTACTGCCAGCAACCGCAGCCGATGGCCAACCCATTTATACATCAGAAACATAAAACATTATAAAACGGGACCATATAAAACAGCATGGGAGGTTGACATTCAAGTGAAATCCAGTCTCCTGTTCCTAACGCTTCCTGTGTCCCTGGAAGTGTGCATCCCCTCACACGCTAGACAGCCGAGTGACTCCACTAACTCAGCCTGGACGAGGCAATCACTTACCTGTCACTAAAGCGGTGCTTGCTTTTTATTTGTCAATAAAGATGAGCATTGAAGCATTTAGGAGGGCACAGATGTTCTATTTAAAAACTGCCTGCGCATCCTTCCGTTCCACAAACGTGGAAGTGGAAGAAGCGTTTGGCGGAGGTCGCTGTGCCAGGATCATTTAGAAATGGCCCGGGTTTAGAGTACGATTAATAAGTGCGCCCTTGTGTTTATAAGGAATTAATTATTTTAATGGAAATTATTTTTCAAAGTGGTTTAGTGTGGAAATCTTGAGAAATGACTGCTCATATCCGTACTGTTAATTTGCGTGTCATATTTATTTAACCCCTTAAGTAGCACCGGGCCGGAAGTGGTTTGGTTTAGTTGTATTCATTGTCTTTTGTTATGGTAAAATTTTTAAATAATCTGGTCACATTATACTGTATACCAGAGGTGGGCAACGAGGGCCGTATCCGTTTCTGGTTTTCGTGCCAACCTCTGGCCTTAATTACCTAATTAGCCCTAATATTTACGCCATCTGACATTTTAGCTACAATTCTTAAAAAGCGCATGAATGATAGCCGAAGACTTCTTATGTCCCTATATGAAACATTTTAATGTGATCTAATCTACCAGTGTTGGTGTAAACAGCCAATTAGCTTATTTAGCTGCGGGTAATTGGTGGGAACAAAAACCTGCATACACACCGGCCCTCCTGGACTGGAATTGCCCACCCCTGCTATATACTGTTTGAAAGTGGTGAAACTCTCAGAAAACATCCACGGTGTTTGAGCTTCTGTTACTCTGTTTCAGGAAAAACAAACCCCCAAGGGTGACCTTACAGAAGAGACCAGGATTATGCCTGTAGCCAAAGGGGTTCAAGAACAAACAAAAAAAATTTTTGGGCTTGTGTTCAAAAAGTGGTGCGAGAGAAGGGGTTAACAGAATTTTACAAAAGGTTCTAATAGAGATATTTAATAAACCCAGAGTTACAGTTGATTGGACAATTGATAATCAAAAGTCAAAAGACTGAAAAAAACAAACAATTAAAACAAAAAAACAAAAACAATATGGGGGAATTTAATACAATTCAAATTGACATCATGCCACTAAACTGTATTTACAAGATACAAAGGGCATCTGTGTAGGTACAGTAATCTTAGGTCATTACAGGAGACCAAAAGGTGAATTGGAAAATCAATATAAGGCGTTACATTAAGTGTAAAACAAATTTGTTATTGTATAAAGAAGTGTTTATTTCAGCCTAATGGGTTTCAGCATTTTCTTTAAAAAATAAATATTGCGCTTATGCTCAGTATTTTAGCTGTTCCAATTCGTTTTTTGGGGGAAAACAAGAAAGGGCTCACAAAGTAGTTTTGACATTTTCCATCTGTGGTGTTTGGATCTGATGCCAAGAAAACTTTCAAAACTACTTCTTGATTTCTACATATGTGGTTGAACCTTCTCAGGATAAAACTCTACAAGCAGGTGGAGAAAGTGGCCTAATCAGGCTGGTGGAATAGGAAATGCTTAAAAATAAATAACTAAATAAATAAATTGTGGGGTAGCAATCCACACTCATACTCACAGAAATCAGTAGAATTACAAATATTCAGAAGTGAACATATTATAACTGGCAAATATCAGTGTATAATAATTTATTTGTATAGCTTCATACAAATGTTTGCAGCCTAAGCTGCTTCACACAATGTAAACTATATATATTCAGAAACAAAAACAATGGTAGAAAAGGATATAATATAATAAATAAAAACATGAGTAATAAGAAAATGATGGTGTCTTACATATGGTTTTCTCTGATTGGTCATATGACCATATGTACTCCTCCCTGTTTGTCCTCTTCATGCCTGAGGAAGGTGTGTGAACGACTAAATGTCTCTTTGCAAGTATCTCACAGTCTGCAGGAGTTCTTTTCATTTATTTCAATAATAAAATGATAAAAAATGAAAATCAGCATACAGGCAATCATAAAAATAAGACACGAGAATAAAATATGAGGTGAAACATGAGTTTGAAAGTAATTTAAAGGCAAACAAGAAGTGTGTCTTCGGTTTCATCTTAAGATGGTGAATTGATGGCGCCTCCCTAATAGCTTTTGGCACATGGAGTATTCCAAAGACTAGGAGCATAAAAACAAAAAGCTGTCTCGCCACTTCTGTGAAGTTTCACTTTTGGCATGCGGGCCGTCGGTAAAAGATTTTTGATTTTCGGCTGGTACTTTAGCACATTTGATTATTATTATAATTTGATTATTATAATTTTTATTATTATGAGTCAGAGGTGTAAAAGTCCCCCACAGTATTTTGGTCCAATCACCTGGATTTCCTAATTAGCACAATTCTTCAGCCAGGAGGTAGAACTAATTAGTGAAATCAGCTGGCTGATTCTTCCAAGGATGGAAGAAACACACGGCAGGACTTTTACTTTCTGACCCCTGGATTTTACACCTCTTATTAGTAGTAATAATAATAATAACAATAATGATAAAGATAGTTATCTGAATATTGCAGCAGAAGAAGTGGTTAAAAGTGAGTAATACGATGAAATATCTCTCAGGAGATAGAAAGGGATTAATCCTCTAGTTTTTTTTAGCACAATGGAATGGGGAATAGTGACAACAGAGAGATAGGTCAACACAATGGAATGAAGCTGTTAGGAAGAAACAAAGAGGCCGTATTCAGAATTTTACGTATAAAGATAGCTGGAATTTATCCAGGAGGTGTCAGGTGAGTTCACTGAAATATGAGGGGAAACCTCAGAATGTGGGGGTGCTGACGGGGTGGGGGGGGGAGAGTGCCCATCATTTTAAATCATGTTCAGAACATTTCAGTCACTGGTGGTATGGGAGCTTTATTCCCGTAATGTTTCCTCTGTCTACAACAAGAATAGGTCTAGGTAATGAATGAAGGAATTACACATCAGTAGCAATGGCTCAATACTTTCTTTCAGCTGTGACAGGTGTGCTTCCCCAGGCACTCCCTTGCCATTTCTATCTTAAATCTTCCAGCAGACTCTTAGACCCATCATCATCCGTCTTGCTATTTGCTATTTCAGAGTTGAAAGGAAGACTATTTTGTTATCCATACTTTGAATTCATCAAGCCATGTACAACTACTTAAAATAGACAGACTGTTATTATCACTTAATAGTCCACATTTCATGTTTAATTTTAGTGCCTTGCTTAAATGTGTGATTTGCAATGCTGTCAGGGTTCGGTCCATCACCATGGTTATAGTTTTGCATTCACATTAATCAAACAATCCATGACTGCTATTGAAATCAGAAGGTGAATATCATGCATAGAAAGGTGATTCAGTTATTCGCTTTCTAGTTTAACCTCAGCTAAAATTGAATACTGCTCACTACCTCCAGGACTGTTACAAATAAACAAATAAATATCACAGTTGTGACTCCAGCAATGTTAATGACTCCTGGCATCTTCTAGTCAAGTGTCTACCCGAACAATGGCATCGATGGCATAAGTGAATGTTTGGATATATTCAAATTAAAAAATATTCTTCCTAAAAAACTTTTTTCTCAAAAAAAAAAACCAAGACAAAAGTATTGGCAATGCTAGAAATAGTTACAAACCAAACCTAATTGAAGCATATTCCCATTCATATTTTACCTTAAAAGGGTAATAAACACTAAATCAAATATTTTGAGTTATAAAGCCCTGTCATTCATTCAGATTGGTTGCATCTGATTGTCATGAGTTCCTCAAATGTTTCGTCAGATAAGTTGCATCGATCTGGCCTGAATCTCTTCCCTGCCAAACTAAAGATCCGCTCAACAGGGGTAGAGGACGCAGGTATGCCATGGGACTTATATGCCAGTTGGGTCAAGTGAGGGAAGCTTTGGTTTTCTTTCCAGTACCCTACACTCTAAAAAAAAAGGGTTCCGAAAGGGTTCTTAGCAGAGGGGTAGGGTTCTATCTAGAACCGTTTTCTTCCAAAGAACCCCTTTTAGAAGGAAGGATTTTTCAAGGGTTCTTAGGAAGGCAAAGGGTTCTGTCTAGAACCCTTTTCATCTGACGAACCCTTTTGGAAAAAAGGGTTCTTAAGGAACTCTTTGGAAGGTGAAAGGGTTCTACATAGAACCATTTTTTACTATTTTTTCATACATGTATATTGCAAAAATATTATTTTGTCTTCATTTTAAATAGGTGTGAATGTTAGTGTTAATGTACATCAGTGTTTACACTTTAACATTAGCCTAGATGTTTCGTCAGTAATCTGATATACAGCATCCATTTCAGAACACTTTGGGCACAATTTTCAGGCTCTTACTCCAGTGTGCTGTGTGCTATGACAGGCGGTGTGGTAAAAATGTGGCATGGACTGTGGAATGGAATGCTCTGAGTCTACACATACAGTACACTCAGAGCATCCCATATTCCATGTCACACCGCTTGTCGTAGCACACATGAGTAAGAGCCTGAAAAGTTTGCCCTTTGTTTTCATTCAGACTTGCTTCATTCTCAGTAGGACTTTCTTCAGTCAGACCATTGTTCTTACTCAGACTTTGGTTGAAGGGCTAATATTTGTCCATCTGAGTTTCAGTGACAGTGGCCTCTGTGATTAAGGAACAGGACTACTAACCTCAACATTGCATGTTCGATTCCCAGCTGGTGGTTATTTTGTAGGCTTTGGGATTGTGGGTTTGTTTGCCTTTCATGAGGTCTTAGATCAGTAGCATAGTGATTAGTGAACAGAACTGAGTGACGGGTCTTACATTCAAATCTAATCTACATCTCAGAATTTATTTCATGGTTTAAACATTTCTAGAAATGTTTATAGAGGATCAACCATTTCAAGTAGGTGTTGTTTGAAGATGTTTTAAACACAAACTTCAATTCGGGATGCAGTGCAATTTGCAATTTGGGAAGCAAGTCCTGCTCACTAACCACTATGCTACAGGTCTGAGTTCCATTTAGGTGGGAAATGAGCCTAGTAAAAAATCACACACAAACCAAAATAAGCCATTTTAAAAATAATAACGACACTTACACACAGTGGCAGTGCATCACCAGGTGGGAATCGAACATGCAATCTTGTGGTTACTAGGCCTGTTCCTTAATTTACTGAGCCACTGTCACCTCAACTCTGTACAGCAAATGTTTGACTGTCAAAGACTGAACCCAAGTCTGAGAAGGATGCAAATTCTACTGAGAATGAAGAAAGTAAGAATGAGAACAGTGTTTTATTAATGAATATTATAAATACTGGATTATTGAAAAAATATGAATGAATTACTAAATAAATATGAATAACATAACGTGAGGATCTCATTCTTACCCTCAAAAATAAATGTTTCCAAATATTTTAAACTTATTTATTTGTGAATGTTTGTACATGTATCCAGGATCTCCTTTATCCTTTAAGTGTACATATTCTGCCTTACTTGGTATATTTGTCATAATTTCATCCCAAATATTATGGTTAATTTTGTAATGTTTGTTGAAGAGTTGAATTCATTGATAAAGTCCAATCAATCAGGCATTTTTACCAAAGGGCACTACAATCTGCAGCAATACAAACTGAGCTGAGCAGCTTGGCTCAACTAAGACATATATATATATACAGTATACGTATATGCCAAATGTGTACAAGGCATTCAGTGGTGGTACATTGTATTGGATCACTAGTGCTTTGAAAACTGATTATTGCATTGTAGCCTAGAGGTTAAGACTGTGGCCTGGTAACCAGAGAGCTGCTGGTTCAAATCCCAACATGGGCAATAGGGTAAAATTTACTGATGATGATGATTGTAGGGTAGCTGAATACAGGGTTGCTGTCTGGTCAAGCAAAAAGAAAAATCTTTGTTAATTAAAAACAGAATACCTTGAATCATGAAAAAATACATATATAAATGGCATTTGGTCTTTTTAAGCGGTGCAGCCGCTTCTATACGTGACATGTGTGTCCGTGTGTGTGTCCGTTCGTAGCATGAGATTTAGACCAATCAGGAGTAGCCCACGTGTCATGTGCACCGCTTACTTCACCACCTGGGTGTGATTTTTCTACGTCAACCAGTCGTAAAAAAAAAGACACCCATTTTGGCCCATTCATGTTTGCAGAAAGAAATTGATATGTCAAAGCAATATGGTGCAGGCTCCACACAGCCTATCAGAGTCCTTTCATATCTGCAAACAGGAAGGGTTTAGGTCTAGGGCAGTGGTGTCAAACTCGTTCCATCGAGGGCCGAGGCTGCATTCGAATAGTCAAAAAAATAGCTCCTTTTTCGTTTCCTTGCAACTTTTCCTTGACCTCGCCAGAAAACGCCATGGGGGTCAAGGAAAAGTTGGAAGGAGAGATTTATAAGGAATCTAGCGTAACTGTGGAATTCGAACCTCCTTCTCTGCCTTGCGTCGTGGTGCGATGTCCAGTCGTATTGACGTGACTGTTCAACATAGCGAACTACAACTTCACGAAGAATTTCGACAAAAGGCGCATAATTGCCTTCTGCATTTTACTTGAACCGTTCATTTTATCTCAGTGAAATTTAGCCTTTTAACAAATTTGGTGTACTGTCTGATTGTGTCATTGTTTGTTTACTTTATATTATAAGCCGATACTAACCAGCAAATACTAACCTACCTATTCACATTTAGATTTCTGCCATTTCTCAGATGTTCGCCTTGTTTGAATTCGGCAATTCGGTAGGTTCCGGAAAACTCCGATGCTTATGAAAACATTGGCGGCATTGCATTGTGGGGCGCGAATACTACCTTCCTTCTGAAAAGGATAGTCCAGAGCATCCTTTGTGAAAAGACGGATAAAAGGAATCGTGAAGCTCCTTTCCTTCTCAATATAAGAAATTTGAACGGTCCTTAGCATGGCTGCCCGGAAACTATTTCCGGTTCATGTGATCGAAAGGATCCTTCCTTGCTCAAATTTGACTATTCGAATGCAGCCCGAGTGTATGCAAGTTTTTTTCTAACCATGCTCTACACGAGCTGATTCCACTAATTAGTTCACCTTTGGTTGAAGAGCTGAGCTAAATTAGTGAAATCAGCTGGTGTAGGGCACAGTTGGAACAAAAACCTGCATACACTCGGCCCTCGATGGAATGAGCTTGACATCCCTGGTCTAGGGACTGAATTTGTGGGCCTCAGTGTGAGGATTGATTACTCCAGCTGGACTTTCAGAGAAACAGACTGAGAAAAGGATTTTCAACTTGATAGATGGTTATGTTTTCTGGATAAAAGGTAAGCAGTATGGATATTTTAGATATATAGATCTCTTGGGTAGCTTAAGAATTGTGTGGTTCAAGGTGCATTTTTTTCTTTAATGCTATTGTTTGTTTCCTGCTTTATATTGTTTGAGACATGGATTATTTTACCAACTGGACAAGCCAGGAGGTGTGCCAGTGGCTTGGTTATCAATTTCTTGTGCACTTCACTGATTTTTTTTCTTCTTCCAGCTTCACATGTTCACATCCCCTATGTTGAGGATGTTATCAAGTTTCATATGGAAAGAATAAGTTAAATAGCATTTCACTGATGTTAAACTCTGATAAAGTATTTGCACACCTGGTTATTGTAGTACGGGTGCTTGAAGGATAAAGTCAGATATATAGAAAAGAGAAGTACTCCCGCACATATCTTGCATTAATCTCCATTTTTTTTTATTCAGTGCTGACATTTCGTTCAACAACCTTTTTCAAAGCTTTCTGATGTTAAACTAAACTGAAAAGGGTAAATTTTGACCCTAAGATAACAGGAAGGTTAATGGTTTATTTACTTTATTTTATCTATCACAGTTTCTGACTATTTTATTGCATACTCAAGTAATCCAAAACAAGGTTAGAGGCAGCCAACACATTTATCCAGACAGTCCAAGGTCATACACGGAAAAAAGGCAAGGCCAGTCAATAAATCCAAATCCAAGTTTCATAAGTAAGTGAAACAGCCGTGCCTCCCAACAAGAAACCTCTTTATAGACCAAGAAAGTGTGAACATTTAGGACATTTTCTCCATGCAGGAGTTCCTGGACTGATGCATTCTGGAACATGTTTTTTTTTTTTTTTTGTCATGCCATGATTAATAAACATAGAACATAGCACCAATTTTATAATATATGAAACATTTGAATTTCATTGAATTTCATGAATTGCAATTCTACTTTCTGAAACTCAAAATCAAATTCTGTTTCCTGTAGGCAGTGCCAATTCAAATTAATGAATTAAATGAGAATCTACAATGAAATTCACAATTCAATTCAGACGTTGGCCCAACCCTGGTTCAAACCTTCTCTCAAAGAGCCTAATTCATACTCTTCAAAATAGTAAGTGACCTATGACTGCTGCATTAGGCTATAGAGGTCCCACTAGAGCAGGTTTACACACAGGCTATAGATCTATAATGCACATTTATACATTGAGGGCAGCAGACTAGTATATATTATATTTATACCACCACCCATGAAAATCACTCATGCACACCTAAGTAGTATGAAATATATGAAAACATAAACTGTTGACATAGAGGAGTAGTCTATAAAATTTCAGTCATAGCATAACATGGAGGCCTAATTGTCCTGATATGTCATACATAGTGGAATACAAAGGGTAGAAATAAAAACAATCAGTGAAAATATACATTGAATAGCCTAATGCAATCACAGCATACAATTATACATCTACTTATATAGTTTTAGAATACTTCTAAAAAGGATTTGAAAGATTTTGAGTCACCTTTCAAAAGCTACCTACCAATATTATCACATGTTGGCAATCAATATTGGTATGAGGCATAAGAGGAATAGAGAAATAGCCTACACAAAACTGCAGTAGGGAAATACAATGCCTTTTCATACAGGTCACTATCATGGGTGGCAGCACATACTCTAAGAGTATGAATTTGGCTTTTTGAGAGAAGGTTTGAGCCAATCTGCCCAGCGATGAGTACATGTTGTTTGATATACAGTAGAACAACATAGCTACTGAACTGTATAGCAGTCAGATATTTAAAAAAAACTAAAAAAAACAGAGTACTAGAAATCCCTGATAGTGTAGAGAGCTAAAGTTTGGCTTGGTGGTGCTCATTCGAATTTCCTGTCTTTTGCGGCTTTTGACTAAGCCAAGCTTCACACTTGAAACGTAGTTATCAGGCCTACAAAATGCATATTGCCTATGCAAAGCCCCCGATATGGGAGCTGTCTGTTACCCAGTGAACATTATTGTGTCGAAAAGTCGGTGAAACACCGTGTAGTGTTCAAGTGAATGCAAAATAAGTGTTAACATGTGGTTAACCTAGTCCGTTCATGTCAAAACGTCTCTCAACCTAGATTTCCACCCCTCTAGATGCCTAAATTCTGGCTAATTTAGGTTGGTTTCATTTGAGTTTGTTTTAGGCTACAGAAATCCTGCTCCAATGCCAGTGCTAAGTCGTACGTAGGCCTACGACTCAAGTCGGCCAAAAAGTTTCTCGTTTCTTCTGAGTTATAATCTCGTACATAGGAGGCACTTACTTAAACTTAGTTTTTGGCAGACCTTGACCGCAAAAAAAATGTTTTGTTTTCACCTTGCCTTTCAGGGCTTCCATAAGTAGGCCACTCTTGTAAAGCAACTTATTAATTTTGTCTCCGCTTGGGTGACAGGATTAATTTTTTAATGGCTCAGAATTTTAAAGAAGGAACAAAACCACAGCTGGCAGCCATAATCATATATTCGTGTAATCATATATTCCATATTTTTGGTACAGACATGCTAATTGGTGCTCAAACAGTGTTCTGTCTATGGGGTTGCCAATGACAGTCTGACTGATATACAGAGTAGCCTACCTGCAGGCTAGTGATGGCTAGCTAGCTGAAAGGTTGATATGTATGCTTTTTTTTCCCGTGTGCAGTCATTATAGAGCTGTCCCAGTTTGCCTGGCTCAATGGTGATGCCAAATACTGTTATTTTTGTGAGTTATTTCATCCATTGGTGGAATGAGCAATGAGCAGATATCCACACTGCTGATTACTTCACCTGCAGCCTTCCGGCATAAACTCAGAACACACCTCATCACATGACATCTCAGTCCCTTTTGAATTTATTCCCCTCTTCACTAAACACTATGTGCCGCAAAATGTAACCACTTGCTCGATTCTAGGTTTGCCTACTAGTTCCTAAGGTCTTGTTAATGTGCACACAATGCTATTTAACACAGTACAGGTATTGATATTGAACAGAACAGGTAGTGTCATAGCTGTAACTATATGGGTCTGTATATACTAACTACATTTTATAAAGTTTTTAAACACTGTATGATCAATCAGGAGTCAGGACTGCACTCCCTTTCATCATGTATATATTTAAACCAGTCAATTTGTAATTATTTGCAAGTAGTAGATAGGGGAGTAATGGATTTCATGAATTCTACTCGCTGAATTGATGCCTTGCATGTAAATAGCATATTATGCCATGGAAACAAATGATGCAGACGCAATCCACTGAAGTCCTGTCTATTAAACAATTACACTTTAATTCATGAAATATGTATCAATGTATCAGCGATGCCTGTGCTTTTAAAAGGTTGGTATTCCTCATCTGTTTAATGGCTTTTTACATTTATCTTATGGGTCTTACCCCAGTAATGTCGTTATTTTAATGTGGAGAATGTGTCATGGAAAGGGAAGAGACGAGTCTTGCTCTGAACTGTCCAAATTGGAATTAATGTGTCCGGTTTTGAGCTGTGCTGCCAGAAAAACAATAATTTACTTCTGGTCCATCAAACACCCCTCTTCCTTTTCTTGCTAGTTGGCCCCAAGGGTAAATCCTTTAGCTGGTTTTATATATATATATATATATATGTGTGTGTGTGTGTGTGTGTGTGTGTGTACAGTGCCCTCCACTATTATTGGCACCCCTGGTAAAGATGAGTAAAAAGGCTTATAAAATTATATGAATTGGCTTAACGTCACACTGAAAAAATGAGGAAAATCCGACCTTTAATTGAAGTAAATTTTTTATGAGAAAAAAAAATCCCTCATCAAGAAATAATGATTTTTAACAAAACCACATGCCACAATTATTGGAACCCCTGCATTTATATATAGATAAAGTAATCATTTTTTATATTTGGTCGCATATCCTTTGCATGCCATGACTTCCTGATGTCTATGACCCAACAATATCAAAATACTCTTGATATTTTATTTTCTGGTACTCTTACAAGTGATACTATAACGTCTCTGCATTTGAATGGATCTCTATAGGAATTGGGGGGTGGGACTAGATTTAGCTGTAAATTATGCTGGAACAGTATGGAATACTGCATGGATTACAGTATGGATACATACCGCCCAGTGATTCTTCCTAAATAGCACTTTTTTCAGTTTAGGATTGAATTTTGTCAGGCACACAAAAAAGCATAGCATTATAATATCAAATATGAAGGACATGTTTAATGCTTTTTTTATTTAAATATTAAATACTAGATTATTTTACTAGCTGTATAATCAGAAATATTATTTTTTTTCAAGAAAGAAATGCAATTAGTGTTGCCCACTTACAATTAGTGTTTCCCACTGTTGATAATGTACTTTCTCTTTGTGATAAAGGGCATATAGTATAATTTATAACACAATTAACACATTAGGTGTGCCATAGCAGCTTTTTTATTGATATAACCTCATTATTTTAATCATAATGAACATATTCTTCATGAAAATAATAGAAAATATCCAACTGAAGTAGGTGACTCTTCACTGACACTGAGTTGACAGCCAACTGACGATGAGTTGACAACAGTATATTGTCATAAACACACTTAACCCCCCCCCCAACCAGAAATAACACAAAAAAATCTAAATAAAGTGTTTCCCTTGTTTTTACTTCATTAAACAAAAAAACTGATTGTCCTGGAAGCACACTGTAAGCCTGAACACAAAGACTAATAACTAGTTAGTTCCGTGGAACTGAGCTCGACAAAGGCTATACATAATTTAAAGGCATTTTGGAGATATTACAGTCTATGAGATTACAATCGCTTAACAATGCCATCGTATTTAACATTAACCCCTTTTAAATCTCAAATTACCCAGAAGCCATCTCGGGAACGCCGCGCATCTTGGATCATTAATCACCTGACAATGAATAGTCAAAAGTTTTCCGTCCCTCAGCCTACCACACTTCCATTTGGGACCTGACGAAGATGGGGATGGAGTTGGAAATCTCCATAACAGAGTTGGTAGTACAGATGTCGAGACGTGCTTGGCTGCCCCGGGGTGCCCCTGGAAACGCATAAATGAGAAACCGTTAGGATGACGCGCGTTTCACCTGTGGAACATCGGGAGGGATAGAAAGCAACGGAGCAGTCAAAACGCCGAAACAAATGGAGATGCTCTGGTGTGCAGCGGTTTGCCCCGCGCGCTATGTGGTTTTCGTCTTCGGCACAAAAACAGATTCTATTCCATTCTGACTCATTGCTTCAGGACGGCCAGATGAATACCCGGGCGTGTGATCATGCTATAATATAAGGCAGGGAATTGTGGAGAAGCGTGAGTGAATACTTAATTAGGTTTGAAAGGAAGACAGCGCTGAGGGCGATGCATCTTTAAACGAGACAACAGATGGTGTGTTTGAGACATGAGTAAAAATTTACAGACCAGACTTATTTCTCTCCAGAATTTAACTATACTATAAACTTTCAGAACATTTACTGAAGATTTTTGGTTTAAAGATTTGCAAAAACCTCTTTGACACTGAGTTTTCAGGTTCATGGCAAATAAAAAAATAAAAAAGGCCAATTGATGTGTGTAGAAAACACGTACTTTAATTGTTGTTGGATGGCTAGAAATGACTATGGTATCATCACAGTTAGCAATGTTAGAGTAGAGTCTTTATTTTATGTTTTCTGTATTTATGGTCGGTATTCAAATGTATCCAGACTTTATACGCAACCTAGTCTCTCATGCACATAAGAAAAGGGTAATTAGGTATCTGCTGTGCATAAAACTTAAGTGCTCTTATTTCGTTAATGATATTATGATATTACATATTGTAACACTCATTTTATATTTGTGTTTAACAATTAAACCTAGCCACAAAGGAACTACGAGCATGCATTTACCAATCAAAAGATCCAATTAAATGTATTTTCAAATTCACATATTCCCACAATAGGCAGTAGAAAATAATTCTGAAAAAGTGTTTTTACTGAAATTAAATTGTGAAATAAATTTTTGGTGCAATGCCGTACATAGGATCTTCTTTGCACTTGATATGATATTTGAGGTTACCTGTATAGGGCAAAGCTGTGGATACACTGTGATGTTGTATTATAAAGAAGGTAAAAATAAACTTCAGATGTGTACACAAATGATGCAGGTATATAATAATCTTCTCCCTTCATACGCAAAAATTGAAATGTGGGTGGAATGAGGGCCAGTTGATCTTTGAATCTCATGTGAAGCTTCCTGGAACAAGCACATTACATTACATTACAGGCATTTAGCAGACGCTCTTATCCAGAGCGACTTACACAACTTTTTTAAAAATAATTTTTTACATTTATACAGCTGGCTTTGGTTACAAGGCCAGTTCCTTAACCATTATACTACACTGCTGCCAATAGTATACTTGAGTATACTTGAGTACATACTCGAGTGAGCATGAGATCAGGTGGTTCACAAACCCTTCATCAAACTCCATATATCTGATATTTTTCTTCCACCAGCACTCTGAATTAAACCAGTCACCAAGAAACCCAGCCCTTCATCAGTTGACTAAGCTCTACTGGTGGTGGAATAGATGTGTATCATCTGGGGTCACAGGAACAGGTATGGGAACCACAGCTTTAAAGGTAAGCATATATATAAGGCATGTGATATACAGTTGAAGTCGGAAGTTTACATAGACTTAGGTTGAAGTCATTAAAACTCATTTTTAACCACTCCACAGATTTCATGTTAGCAAACTATAGTGTTGGCAAGTCAGTTAGGACATCTACTTTGTGCATGACACAAGTCATTTTTCCAACAATTGTTTACAGATAGATTATTCACTTTTAATTCACTATATCACAATTCCAGTGGGTCAGAAGTTTACATACATTATGCGCTGATATTTTCCTTATTATAGGCTAGCCTATGTTATATAATGAATATGACCATTGACTGCACACTTGAGTGATACCTGGCTCCAAAAGTGGTCATTATAGCCGGCGGTTACTCGACAGGAGGGATACTGGCAATAGCCATTGCTAGCTAGTTAACGTTAATAAAGACGTTTCCAGTTACATATAACGTTACATTTTAACATCAAGTATGGATCGTTTCCAGATTGTTTCCAGTTTCTAATAGCTATGAGGCCTACACACAATTTTTTATCTCATAGTATATGCTCACGTTTAGTTCACATTTTGCATTTAATACTGGCCTGTCTTAGTGTATTGTATACCTTAGTACATTGTGTTAGATTCAGTTTACCCGACCACAGTTAGCAATTTTGTTGGGCACACATGTACGTTGGGGGGTGTGGGGGCATTTTGGGGTGCTGATGCCCAGGGGCGCTATAGAGTCTTAATCCGGCCCTGCCCGCGGTCCTCAGCGGTTCCTGTCACTGCTCTGCGTTTTACCGGTTTACAGAGATGACTCACATTTAGGTTTCCCAGTATGATCCGGTTCCAAAAAGCCCCATGGTCAAACATGGCGGCCTCCATTAACTGGCCTCATGCGCTAATGAGCAGCTCCCATAGGAATCCAGGGAACCGGTAAGCGGAAGCTCCCTCCAGTTCTTATATATCTTGATGGGTGCTACATTCAAATGTGTGCGCATCGGAACTTGCATGTGGAACGTGGAAGAGCAGGCGCTAAAATGAGGGATTTGGAGTATGAAAACAAATTGCTGTGACCACCGGTCACCTCATGTCAGGAAGTCCACCAAAAACTGGAAGATTTAGGATTGACACTTTAAGCTCGATGAAGAATGTTACGACCAAAGATTTAAAAAAAAGTTGTTTCTGGATTGGTGCACTGGTTGATACTCCTGGTTGATACACAATGACGTGTAGAGTTTGGGTGGGGGGAACGGGTATTGAGATTTTTTTCTACATCATAAAATACAAATAGTAAAAATTGTATGTTGTATTTCAAACGTGTATTTCAAATACATACGTATATCAGAAATACTGCCCATCCCTGCCTGATGAAGCAATTCTTAGAGGCCACAGAGAGATCAATTCTGAAAGCACAGGGGGAAAAAACATCCCCAAGCCAGCACTTTGCTTATTAAAACTTTTTTTTATATATAAAAAAATAATTATATAGGGTTAAGTGTAAATTAGGCGGCATGGTGGTGCAGTGGTTAGCACTGTCGCCTCACAGCAAGAAGGTACCGAGTTCGAATCCCGGCCGAGGGCCTTTCTGTGAGGAGTTTGTATGTTCTCCCTGTGTCCGCGTGGGTTTCCTCCGGGTACTCCGGTTTCCTCCCACAGTCCAAAGGCATGCAGGTTAAGCTAATTGGAGACTCAAAATTGCCCAAAGGTATGAGTGTGTGAGTGAATGGTGTGTGTGCCCTGTGATGGATTGGCGGCCTGTCCGGGGTGTATTCCTGCCTCTCGCCCGATGCATGCTGGGATAGTCTCCAGCACCCCCCGTGACCCTGACCAGGAATAAGCGGGTTAATGGATAATGGATGGATGGATAAGTGTAAATTAGAGGAAAGTGTTCTCCTTACTCCTGGCTGCAGTGGGAGTAAGTGGCTCACTTTAGAGAGCAATTTAAGTAGAATGACTCCTTCACAATTTCCTGTTCTGCCTTTTTTCTCTTATTTCACTCAGAAGGTTCAGCCTTCTAGGCAAAAGGTCAGCAGTGTTTTAGTGTTTTTTTAATTTATTTCTCCGACCAGGATCCCTGCTGGAGGTGATTGATAGGTAGCAGTGTGTTGATCACCAGTGAGGGAAGCCGGTGTGTCAGGTCCTGGTCACCTTGTTGCACTTTGCTTTGCACTTTCAATGGTGGTCCCAGTCTGCTGTTCAAATATTAAGCGTTGGGTATGTGTTTCTGAGATGATAAACATTAACCAATGCATCGTTCAGTTTAAACCCCTTCTCTAGCACCACCTTTTTTGAACACAAGCCCGAAAATAAACTGGTTACTGTACCCCTTAGACGACAGGCATAATCCTGGGCTGTGTCCGAATCAGCGCACATGCCTACTATTGAGTATGCCAGTTGAGTATACTTTAAAAAAAAAAAGCTGTTAAGTACGTGACACTTCTGAAAATTGAGTGTTCTTAATATCCCCAGATTATATACTTATTTCCCTGTTTTTGCTGATAATAGTATGGAGAATATTTTTTTGCATACTGCATGTCACTAAACACTATACAGTAAGCAGTATACAGTATGCTAGTACAGAGTACAAAGGACACAGGGCTCTGACACAGCCCTGATCTCTTCTATAAGGTAATCTTTGGAGTTTGTTTGTTTCAGTAATAATTCTGAATCTTGGCAAAGTAACAGAAGCTCAAACACAGTGGAAGTTTTTTTTCTTGCCTAAAATTATTTATTTATTTTTGCTGGGATAAGGATACTGATTTTACCGTTATTTGTGTCGTCTGTGGATTTCCCTGGAATATATAGAACGTACGGGGTTGTCGTTTTCATTGAGCCTGTGTTGTGTCATGTCACAAAATAAGGAACCGTTGTCGTTACAACATTGGGGTCGCAAAATAGTTTATAGATATAGAATTGTGACTTATAACACATTCAATCAATATACGTATTGTGTGACTAGATTATTTAAAATTTCACTGTAAAAGAAAAACACAATGAATGGAAAGCACTGTTAGGATGTACGGAGACAAAGTAAGAGCACTCTTTTTAAAAGTGTCTCCTACATGCTCTCCGACAGTCTCTTAACATACTTTTTTATTCCTCTGATATTCTTCAAAGAATGTCCTCTCATTGCGGCTGGGACGTTGATGCGATGCAATCCACCCATTTCCAGAAATCTCAATCTCTCTCTGGGAAGTATCCCCGGACTACAAAACAAATCTTTCCCACATTTAGGTCGTCCAGTCCTGATGAATTGGGAGACTGATTGCAGCTGGCTGGCTGTTTGGCAGCTCCAAATGTCATCTATTATGGTGAAGCAGGCAGGCAGGGGGGGTGCAGCTGCTGCGCTCTGAGCCTCACGTCTTTCTGAGTGTTGATAAGTAACCTGCCGGTTTCTGGATTGAGTGTCGCCCACCGCCAGGTCTTTCCCGAGGCATTCTCATGCCTGCCTTTGAACTTCGCTAAGTGCGTTCGAAATCTCTTTCCAAGCCTTTGTTGTGAAAGACATTGTGTACTACCGCAGCTCTGGCTAACATGATCAGCCAATGAGGCGGCA
The DNA here is from genome assembly GCA_029718625.1 of Synaphobranchus kaupii. Lineage (NCBI taxonomy): Eukaryota > Metazoa > Chordata > Actinopteri > Anguilliformes > Synaphobranchidae > Synaphobranchus > Synaphobranchus kaupii. Next base: position 65,510,069 of record CM056383.1, read on the forward strand.
GCATATTTTAAACCCTCGCAAAGCCTTCTGGCGTGTGAGAGGACTGCAGAGAACGAGCACACTAGGGAGAGACCAGCGCGTCCAAACAGAACAGACACTGCATATGAGTTGTCTAATTGTGTTTGCCTAACGCCTACTGAACCTGTATATGGGCTCTCTGGTGTGACTGGTATGAACACCACAAGCACTGGCTGGGCCCTTAAATTCACAAAGCAAAATATTCAGGGTAAAATAAGTTGAATACAGTACATTTGACCCCTATTGGGACACATGAAAACTGTTAAGAGTTTGTTCAACTCTGCTATTATGTATGGGGTCAATTTGACCATATTCAGTGTTTGACGTCTTTTAAAAACCAGTTAACTTATTTTTGCATCTTGATACTATATGACTTTTCCTAATTTGGTGTGATTAAATACTAAGTAAGTAATGAACATAATGCTGTGTTTTCAAATGACCGGAACCACCTTTGCATACAAAAGCGTTGCATTTGTAGGGTAGCTCTTTAGCAAAAACATTTAAGACCATAGGCCTTATTTTGGTGACAACAGCATGCACCTGTGTGCTAGTGGCGACAATTTTATCCTGCACAAATGGAATATTTTCCACCTCTATTAGGTTTAGTAATTTCGTGGTCCACAATAAAGCGGTTTGTGTCAACATAAATTGGGCAGTACAATCGGGGAATGGGTCAATAATAATTTTTGGCACTGTGCTAGTTTAGCATGGAATAACTTGTTACGTTTTAACCAACCCAGACCAAACCTTAACCCAAATGCAGTGGCACTGTCCTATATTGGTGGCTATACCAATGCAGACATATAGACATTGAACATATGGAGCACATAAGGGATCACAAAAAGCTGTCTGGTAGATGGTGAGAGAGAGACTCCAAACATGACATTTAGTAAGATATGCATTTGCTAAATACATGGTAGACTCACAGTGCAGGGAGGTGACTGAGCAAGATACACCCAACTGAACTCAAGCAATGGTCTTAAACAGCCAAAAAGTAAATATCCCCAAGTCAGGTCAATACATAAATAGAAAACAAATTTCCTCTTTCAGAGGGCATAAAACTCTTACAACAGGGGTTCCCAATTGCTTTTTGTAGCAGGCCATTTTTCAGAAAGAATGAGAAACCATGGTCCAGGGCTAACATCAGCGCCAATGCATGACCAACAACTACCCATATACGTATTTCTATACATTAATAAGTAGGCAGTTAGTAATCTAGGCCTAGTGATAGGTAAGATATAAGTTGCAGGTATTTACAATAATTTTTAGATCAATACATTAGTTGTACCAAGGAATGGCAGAGAAATGACAGCTCCAAGAAGACTCAACTTGACAGGGTAGTGAAGTTAGGCCAGATGTTGCCAGATGAAAGCACTGTGCTCATCATAAATCAGAGTTTAATTATGTTCAGTGTTGAGATTGATGCCTCGTAGATGTATGTTGAAGGGAACGCCGCCAGCTGTAAAAAGGCAATAGGTTTCAAGGACCACACTTTTCCAGAGTTTGACAGGACTAATATCCCTGTGTTGTCCTTTGAGTAATTTCACTTTTAGAGTTCCGCGATTTACAACTGGAGAGATATCTCATCCATTAATCGAAGCAGCCTTTTTAGTCCATTCGCCATCTGGTGCCACAGCGGTTGGTGTAGAAACAAAAAGATTTCGCTTGAGAGTTTGAAATTTTCTGACCGTACACGCTTAAATCTGTGGATCACCTCGTGTTTGTTTTTTATTCATAGCAGCAGTTGCGGAAAGTGAAGCATTCCCTGACTAGATCCCTCTCAAAGATTGTCCGTTTGGGGCAGAAAGCTGATTCCTGCCTTGAAGTTTCAGATTTAGCTGCTTTAGGTGAGACATGATATTGATTATGAATTTCTAATTGCATATATTTTGCAGTCCATAAATCGTGTTTTGTTTATGTCTGCCTGTGATGTCGGATACTGTTTTACCGCCTAGATACCGCTCAGATTTCTGCGCAGCCGCCATATTAGGTGGTCAAGATCGGCATATCTTGGTCGTGTATTGACAGATGCAGACTTGCCCTGATAAAATATACTATAACTCGCTTAACTGCCAACTAATTTACGGAACATTTGACTAGTTATAAATATGAGAAATATCTGCATAACACAGGTTACCTTATTTCCAAATTTCACAGAACAGCTAGCCTATTTGTAAAACGCCCTTTCAACTATTATAGCGTACAGGAGTTAATGTTGGGTTTGTTTTAATGTTAAGTTAATTTATAATTTCAGAGAAATATGAATAGGCTACTATAATTGGGACGTCAACGACTACCACTAGGGGGCCACCATGGATAGGGTAAGCATAATATGCGAAGGGTAATAATGAACCCTACCACCGCTATGCAGATGACATGCAACTTTATATATCAGTTAAGCCAGGTGAATTTGACCAGTTTTCTAAACTACAGACCTGTCTTAAGTTAACACCTGTCTCATGTTAAGTCCTGGATGACCCAAAAAGCCCTCTTATTGAACTCCAATAAGACTGAGATATTAGTAGTAGGTCCCAAATCTCTTTGAGATAAAATCTTAGTTTTCTTTAAATTTAGATGGCTTCTCTGTCTCCGCCAACACAGTTGTTAAAAACGCTAGTGTAACTGTTGATTCAGACCTCTCCTTTCAGCCCCATATTAATAATATCACAAGACTGGCCTTCTTCCACACAAGGAATATTTCGAAATTAAGGAAGGTGCTGTCCTTGGAGGATGCTGAAAAAATGGTTCATGCTTTTGTAACCTCTCGGCTGGATTACTGTAACGCTTTATTGTCTAGTTGCACTGGCTCAGCCCTGAATCGTCTCCAACTTGTACAGAATGCAGCTGCTAGGGTTCTTACTAGAACTAAGAAATGGGAGCATATCAGCCCGGTGCTCAAAACTCCTCATTGGCTGCCTGTCAAATTCAGAATTGACTACAAGGTTTTACTTTTAGCATTTAAAGCTTTAAATGGTTTGGGCCCAGAATATTTTAGTGACTTACTCATTTCTTACTGTCCTCCAAGATTACTTCGTTCACAAGGTGCTGGCTATCTGAAAATTCCTACTATATCTAAAATTACAATGGGAGGCAGAGCCTTCTCTTACAGAGCTCCTGTCTTATGGAACAATCTCCCTATGTATGTTCTCGCTTTGGACACACTTTCTGTCTTTAAGTGTAGGCTAAAAACGTACCTCTTCAGTCAATCCCATAGTTAAGGATGTCTGGGGGGGGGGCATTCTTTCCTTCTCTCATCCTGAGCTGCAGATTACTCCAGCCCTGCCACCCCGCCCCTTTGAAATTGAACATTTTACATCCTTTCATTGGACCTACCAGCTAGTTTAATATCTCAGACTGCAACATGTTCAACCCTCATCATTTTTTGATCCATTCAAATGCAGAGAAGTTATAGTGTCGCTTGTAAGAGTACCAGAAAATAAGATATCAAGAGTCTTTTGATATTGTTGGGTCACAGACATCAGGAAGTCATGGCATACAAACTATATCCGACCATTATATACATTATACATTATATACATTATGTTAAACTCTCCAATATTTTTTGATGCCTGAAAATGAGGGGGACTATGTACAAAAGGGTATATAATTTCAAAACGGTTCATCCGATATGGATGAAAATACCTTCAAATTCAAGCTGACAGTCACCCTCATTGGCATGATATCCTTTCAAACTCAAAGTGCAAGAGTACAGAACCAAAATAACAAGAAATGTGTCACTGTCCAAATGAATTATGGTGCTCACCGTAGCTAGGCTATTACACTGTGACAGGCTGTAGATCTAATGCAATAAAAATGAACATTATTATTAAAGTTTGGAGCAATAACTGCTGAAATACATTTGTATAGGCTATCATATGTCATTCAGTCTAGCAGTATTAACCCTCCACTTAGATATTTAATGCATAGCTTATATCACAATCAGCTCTGACAACATTTTGACAACTCCTGTAGGCTATAATAAAAGAGGGCATTTTACAAAGAGGGTAGCTGTTCTGGGAAATTTGGATATAAGGTAACTTGTGTTATGCAGATATATGCCTAGCATATTTTATCAGGGGAAGTCAATACACTCCGAAAATACGCTGATCTTGACCACCTAATATTGCGGATTAGTGAGCGGTATTTAGGTTTTATATACTGTATATATGGACTGAGCAACCATTGATAATAGCTGAACATGCCCCTTTCATGTTGACTGACAGGCCGAGTCATTTTGAAATAAATACCCATTGAAATAAATAAGATTTATTTATATTAATTTATTTCATTATCTATTCCATTGCTTATTTATTTATATAATTTAGTCACATTTGGGCTTCCATACGAGCGCACAGGAGGAAGGAATAGCGTAGTAGTCACAAAATACAGATTGGTTTATCTATGCGTGCTATCTGTAATAGGCCTACTATGTAAAGACATTTTTAAGTGCAAAATTGTGGGCTAAAAAGGCCTCCAAAATACTTCTGAGGATAATAGGACCCGTTCATATATAGGCCCAGCTATCATTGTCCGGTTTCGTCCTTCGCCAAAATGAATCAGTGAAGAAATATGGGAAATAGTGTAGGTAGCCTGATATCTCAAGTGTTTTGACAAGCTTACCTTCAATCCTCTGGGATCATCCTCTTGCATTGCCACTTCAGCAGGGCAGCGCTTTTATTTCCGCGAATAACATGCCTGATCTTCCAAGAAAAAAATTTGAGCGTGATTTTGAAGTTATATGATTACAAAATGTTTTTTTTCAATGCACCTTGCTTATGCTAAGCTAAGCATCTATGGTAGATTACCCTATTACTCAGTGAACATTTTTGTGTTGAAAAGTCGGTGAAACGCCGTGTAGTGCTCAGGTGAATTCTAAATAAGGGTTAACGTTTTATGTCAAAACGTCTCTCAACCTAGATTTACGCCCCTCAAGACATCTAGATTTCAGCTAATTTAGGTTGGTTTCATCATGACTATGTTTTTGGCTACGGAAATCCTGCACCAATGCCAGTGCTACGACTTAACGGCGGAGGCCCTGAAAGGAAAGGTAAAATGATCTCGTACGTAGGAGATATTATCACATACGTACGAGAAAAAAAATTCTTATTTTTTTTTTCACCTTGCCTTTCAGGGCTTCCGTATGAAAACCAAAAACTGTTCAGAATTCTAGCACAAGACTCACAAATGGCCAGTGCATCTGGTTTCTTGAAATCAGCCGTCAGGTACAAAAATCAATCCACCACTAAAACCTCCACCTTCCAACAGTGCTGTTATCTGGCAATGGGTCTTGCTTTAGTAAATCTGTAATAGCTTTCTGTGTTTTCTTGGTGACTCAAAAACTCAATAATACAGATAGCACAAGATTTTTAAAGGTCTGTGAATGTTTTTTTTTTTTTTTTGTTCTTTGCAAGGTGACATGAGACATAAAGTGATGACAACGTTATATTTCATTGTGCAGAAGCTGTTTTATAGCTTTAACAGAGTGACAGTAAGAGGCAGTTAAGCTAGCTGTCTTCTGTTTATGAGCTTCTGATTTTGGAGGAAAGTTGTCATGCAAGCTGCTGTGCTCTGTTTCAAAATGTCCTTTGATGTTACGAACAGATTGTGAACAAGATTTAGTCTTAAATTGTCAGGGTTAATAGACTGACACAAAATTGACCAGTCCAGACTGTATTACACAGTCCACTGTGATTTTTAGTGGCTATGAATTTGCAGTTGGGTGTGCATATTGGTTAACTTCACTTACTGAAGTATGGTGGTTCGGACTGCTGAAAAAGTAGAAATTCTGATCCGGGTGAAAAAAATGTTGTGAATATGTGGAATTTGTACTCAATTATTGTGCAGGAAGATTTCTAATTGGCTGTTCAAATAGTGTTTGGATTTTTTTGACTGTTTCATACACTGATTTATGCTTTTTTTTTTTTTTTTTTTACAAAACAAATGCTCTGAGTGGGTAAAACATTTAACATTGGGGATCACTGTCTTAGAGGGTCCAGAGGCTGGAGAGTCAAAACATGCAGGGTCAATTGCAATATGCTTAGCTGGAGTTTAAACCATTTAATCCCACCAGTCACTATAGTAACAAAAATAATTAATTAATAAATATATAATAATAATAATAAATGATAAATATCTTTACTTTTTGAGGTGTAAAATTGTTTAAAGGATTTATAAGTGTTCATTTGACATAAAATGAATTAATAACATTAATCAGGAGAATCTAACATCAGTCTGGATAATATATGCAGTTTCATGCGTTTGTTGTAAATGGTCACATGAGCAGTTCACTTCCTGGGTGCAGTCACAAAGGACCATTAGTAGATATGGATGGATCACTTTATGGGTTGTTTCTCCTGACAAATTTTGAACTCTATGGAAAAATAAGTCAGGAGAAGAAACCCTTCAAGTTATCCATCCATATCTATTGTATTTCGGGAAGCAGAGTGAAGATTTAAGGCTTGTTTGATATGTCAGACCCTTGATGACTTGATGACAGCCATTTAGCCAACCATGTGTTCCATACTGTTCCAGTGTAATTTACAGCTAAATCTAGTCCCACCCCCCAATTCCCATAGAGATCCATTCAAATGCAGAGACGTTATAGTATCGCTTGTAAGAGTACCAGAAAATAAGATATCAAAAGTCTTTTGATGTTGTTGGGTCACAGACATCAGGAAGTCATGGCATGCAAAGCCAAAGGATATGCGACCAAATATAAAAAATTTAAAGGGACAGTCAACTTAGTGTATGTAAACTTCTGACCCACTGGAATTGTGATATAGTGAATTAAATGTGAAATAATCTGTCTGTAAACAATTGTTGGAAAAATTACTTGTGTCATGCACAAAGTAGATGTCCTAACTGACTTGCCAACACTATAGTTTGCTAACATTATAATAATAATAATAATAATAATAATAATAATAATGCATGGCATTTATATAGCGCCTTTCTAGATACTCAAAGCACTTTACAATGATGAGGGGGAAACTCGCCTCTACCACCACCAATGTGTAGCACCCACCTGGGTGATGCAACGGCAGCCATTTTGCGCCAGTATGCTCACCACACATCAGCTGAGGTGGAGAGGGAGAGAATAATTTTTTTAGCCAATTAAACTGGGGGATGGTTAAAAATGAGTTTTAATGACTTCAACCTCAGTGTATGTAAACTTTTGACCACAACTAAAAATAATTTAAATATATGTCATCACATTGTGGTAAACTAACATCATCTTTGTTTGACATTTCTTAAAACCCATGGTTTTCTCCCAAACAATGTGTGCAAAGTATTTGTAGTGACCCCTCAAATAGGCCCAATGCATACAAAAAACCTGTTTAAAACCCTGGCTTTAGTCTGTGACTGTGCCATTGAATCACCCACCAGATCTCAGGGTACCCACACCCCTGATTTATAAAGAACATTGTTAACAGTATAAATTCCCAAATGACCTCAAAATTTCCAAAATGACCTCAAAATTCCTCAAAAAGGGAAATTTTCCCGGAACTTTACAACCCTAATAGGAGGTAGCACACAGTAAAACAGATAGGGATCGGCGGATTTGGGAGAGTATGCACAAAGTGTGCCAAGAAATCAAAAACTGATTTTAGAAAAATTCCAGAAAAAAAGGGACATCGGGAGAGCATACACGAAAAGTAAAGTCCTGGGGCCTGTTAGCACTGCTGCATATTGTGAGGAACATTGGACTTTGCCATTTGAAATTGGAAATACCCCGGTGAAATTTTAAACGGGAACGGGAGCAAACGGCCAATGTAATGTGTGAAGAGACATTCAACAACTCCATCGCGAAAGAGAATTTCAGCAGTTTCAAAGACTGTGGTGAACAGCCCCAGAGGCCAGTTCAAGAAAGCACAACATATAAAAATGAAAAAAATGGGTATGCTTTCTCAGTGGAATTGTGTCCGGGGGCAAAGCGTAAGCAACTTTCTTAGTCTTTCATCTGCAGCTTGAATGCATTGAAGAGGTTTGTGATGCATTTTGGGGAAAATGGTCCGTGGTAACAAACCAGTGAAGATCTTATTCAATGGAGATACACGGCCTTAAATGCTTGACGCAGTGACGCGTTCAGAATGGCATTGGAGAAAGAAAATCGTGCAATCGTCAGCGTGGTGTGCAAAAAAAAGGAAAAATGGATAAAGGAAATCGAATAATAGATAAAGGAAGCTGTTAAAAGCTGACAAGATATCTCCGCACTACAAGAGCATCCGACAGCCTTCATCACCCACTTGTGTGGTGTTACATTTTTTTGCATTATCCTGGTCAGTGGACTCGTGCATATCTCAGATATGCATATTTTTCAAAATTCGTCAGTTATTCATAAAGATTTTGTGAGTTAAAAGTAGAACATCCTTTGGTAAAACCTCTAATCTCCTTTTCCCCATGTTGCTAGTTCTTCCCAATAATCAGTTGGCATCAGAAATAATAAAACAGTCACAAGATATTATCTCATTGGAAAGAGAGTTGTACATTGACCCACAATGCACATTAGAACTGGGTAGAAATCAGAGGACGTAAAACATCTTAGTATTAGAAGAGCTTTGTTGGTAGTCGACTCACGGTGCACTTTGAGGGAGTTCAGCCAATCAGCTGGCAAGCTAGAGTGGTGAGTATGACCAGTCACTGTCTGCAAATGTGTGAAAATGAAAAAAAAAACACATTCAATTATCTTTGTTCCCCTTTGGAAAATATCTAGTTAGCTGGTTATCTAGTTTAGCTTTCTTGTAGGTTTTCTAGCGCACCTCTGGCCAGGTGCTTTATTGGCTTGGAGTTAACACACATCCTGGAAAACCTGTGAATTCATAGACTAGTTTTCCAGTCATGGAGAAAGGAAAATGGGAAGAAAAAAAAAAAGTAGCTCAAAAAGTTGTATGAAAAGCCCCGCAGATTGGTCTTGGGATTTATCATGTGGGAGCAAGATTTCTAGCTACATTTTCTTCAGTTGCTAGCACATTTTTTGTTATTGCGAGTTTGGCTAATGTTAGCTATGTTAGATAGCTAGCTAGCTAATGAGACAGGACAGGTGTTTTTGAGAGACTAGGGTGCTGATGCTGCGCTTGATTTCATCTTTTTTTTCTGACCTCCTGGTCAGGGAGGACAGTCTGTGAACCGAAAAGGAATGAAGGATGTCTTTTGGAGAATGCGGACAGACGTTAAGGTAGGTACTTAAGACCCTAACCCTAACCCAAACACACACTGTATATTATATTATAAATTTAAGACGCATAATATTTGCATGTTGTCCCTTGCAGCTCTTCATCTCCTTGAAATAAAGTACGGAATTGAGTTGCGGAGTACAGTGCAGGTCCACTTACCCTTCGAATGGCTTTTCTAATTAATGTGAACTCAATATTAGCATTGTCATCCTGATAGTTTACAGCACCACCATTTAGCACGATATGTTGTTGAAATATGTAGTATATTTTAGGCTGTTTGTTGTTACTTTTGGAAGTGTAATACTGTCACTCTTAGCAATAAAATAGGGGAAACAAATGATTTACGGAAAAGATTGTGGACATAAACCATCCACATTTCGTTTGTTTGGGGTTGTGCACCTTAAAAAGGTTTGGGTGCACTACATCCCTGATCCTGGTGTTTGTGACTCTCTGGGAGAACAAGAAGTAAAGTAAAACAGTGCTGTTGACAACTGAAGCAGCAGGGCTGAAATTGTAGGGAGATATAAGTACTGAGGCATAAACAGCTACACCTCCTTAGATAGGATAGACCAGATGGCGCTGAAACCAAACCAGACATGGCTTTAGGCATGTGGAAAAAATGGCCCCAGCAGAAACCATGTACAAACTGAAACTAATTTTCAGCAAGATTAGTTTTACTTGGCGGGTTGCAGCTGACTTTCAGAACTGTGCATAGAACACCACGATATGCACTGCTGAACGCCAAAGGGAATCATAGATCTCAGATCATACACATCCATTCCCCATATTTAATAATTAAAAATAAAAATAGTAAAAAAGAGAACATTTAAATAAATAAATAAATACTGTATATAAATCCAGTTCATAAATAATTTTATGGCAAAGTGAAGAAAAAGAATTGCGGTAAAAGTCAGCCAAAAAATGTGTTTATCTTCAACTAGAATGGCACTTAGAGAGATGCACACACCCATGATTGGGTGTAATCGCTTGCTTCTACATAACCATTTGCTTCTATTGCCAAAGTGGCAGCGACCAATGTCATATATGGCGTCCAGTGCAATGCACCTCACAATTTCCCCTTAGGCTGTAATGGGGAAACTCCTGCCTTTTTCTACCAAACTAAGGGGTTTACAGTCAACCCAGTTATACCGATAATACATAAATAAGAATCAATGCATAATTTTACTTGACATGGTGTGACAGCAAAGTTATAGTTGTGTTGTTTTACTCATTGGAGAGCCAACACTAGACTCTGGTTGGTTGTGATGTGATGATGACCACCTGATGGATAGCTGACAAAGACCATCACGAAAATGTAGAACAAAATGACAGTTAGTCAGTTAGCAAGTAGTTGATTAGTGTCTGGAAATCCAAACTATTCAGCTCAATGTTTTTTTGTCCGAGGCCGCCGAAATAAAGTTTTATAGATGAGTTTTCTTGACAAGTCACACTGAATATGCATGTGCAGACGGGAGGCAAACGATCATAAGTATCACGTAGAGTCTAGGCCTATCTTAAGTATCACGTAGAGTCTAGGCCTATCTTAAGTATCACGCATAGTCTAGGCCTATCTTAAGTATCACGCAGAGTCTAGGCCTATCTTAAGTATCACGTAGAGTCTAGGCCTATCTTAAGTATCACGCAGAGTCTAGGCCTATCTTAAGTATCACGCAGAGTCTAGGCCTATCTTATATCACCGGCAATATCTATAGTGCTTTAGCGTAGACTACACTACATTAAACACTACATTTTATTTTGATTAGATATAGCTTTAATCTTTCAAAAAATTTGATGGAGCTACATTCATAGTCATAACTGTAATTGGTGTCACACCCTTGCTCACCATAAAAATAAAAAATAAATAAACAGCCCTGGCTTTATACGAATCCAGTTCCTAGTGGTCCCAGAAAAATGATATAGGGCTAACATTAATCTAAAGGGAAGAATATGAAGTGCTGGCACACATCTCCCAATAAACAGACAAAATTAATCATTGATCATCCCACCCCATCGAACAGGATTGCAATAAGATTATCAATTAGACACAGCCAGCTGCGCTAAATGAATGCAGCCAAAACGTCCAGAAAACACAAACTGTTATCCGTGCTCATATTTACTTTATCATTTATCATTCGATCCATATTTCATCGACCGATATTCCAGATGGGCTAGCGTTACTCCTTAACTCTTTAAGATGTAAGATCACAAATGGGTGATGAGAATGTTCTTAACCCCCTTCTCTAGCACCATATTTTTTAACACAAGCCCGAAAATAAAATGGTTACTGTTCTTGAACCCCTTTGACTACAGGCATAATCCTGGGCCATGTTGAACTATTGAACTCTATGGAAAAATAAGTTAAAGAGTCTTTTGATGTTGTTGGGTCACAGACATCAGGACGTCATGGCATGCAAAGCCAAAGGATATGTGACCAAATATAAAAAATAAGTCAGGAGAAGAAACCCTTCAAGTTATCAATCCATATCTACTGTATTTCTGGCAGCAGAGTGATGATTTAAGGCTTGTTTGGTACGTCAGACCCTTGATGACTTACAGCCATTTAGCCAACCAACAAATTCCAAAAACATTTCATGAATTGTTAAAATAAATTTTCTTTACAAACATTTTTTTTTATTATTGTTGTAACATTGCACTTCAATTTTTTTTATTAAACAAAATATCTCATTAAATCAAATGTCTGTGGTGGCCTTTAAAATAGCTTACACAATGTTTATTTTGTGGCTTGCTCCAAGACTTTTAGGCCTACCAAAAACTGACTGCTGGTAGCCCGACCTGGCAAACTCATTTCAAAATAAGAGTTGGGCCCCCGTGAGCAAATAAGTATTCATGGATATCGTTCTGTTATCGGGGCACGTGAGGACGATTATCTTGGCCAACCAATCGTGTTGCACGATAACATCGTCATATCACCCAAGCCTACTTTGCAGTTTAAGTTATGTTACAATTTTATCTAGGTTACTCTCAGATCATTCCCCGGTTAGTTGTAATTTGGTGACTTTGTTTGGCTCTTCCTCTGCAAAACAATGGCATTTTAACTCCTCTCTTTTACAAGAGAGGGGCATCATAGAACAGTTAAAAGCAAAGCTGGAGGAGTTCATCGAGTACAACTCAGCCTCGGCTCCAAACTCAAGTTTTATGGGAAGTCACAAAATGCTTTATTCAAGGAAATTGTACCGCCTTATGGTTAAATCAAAGCCCATCGAGAGAAAAAGCCTTGCCAAGTCCAATGACTGCAATGTAACGGGGGAAAAGGTGCAATTCTTTGAGCATCAGGGGGCAGTGCTGAGGAAAAGCATATTTTCTTAGGAGCTCATAGTCACCCCTAGAGGTGAAACATGATATTCATGTAGTTGGAATATCTTGGTCCTATACAATCTCTGGTTAAATCCACTCGGATGGCATCGTTTTAGCAAACTGGACGCCCAAATCTCTCTCTTGAGAACCCGCAGAACAGGGTGTTTTCTGAGGATAGTGCTAAGCAGTTCAACCTTCTCGTAACAAAATCCAAAGCTCTATTTCTCAAAAGTGTGGAGTTCTTGATTCATCGTACTAGACAAAACTATTACTATAATGGGGACTGACCTAGCCATTTATTAGCTTTTAAGTTAAAGCACAAGGAATCCATGACAGGAATAAATTTAATTAGATGTGATGCTTTATTCACTATTCCACAGGATGTAAACAATACATTTAAGTCAACAATACATGAAAACGGATTCATCTGAACCACTGGAATGTCAATCATTCCTTTAGGGAATAAATATTTTGTTTATTTTGCAAGGACAATCAATCATAGGTGATTTGACAGTCATTTTTAGCAGATACAGTGGATATACACACTTTGACAGCGACAGAGACCGTTGCATGGATTTGACTTTAGCAAATCGATTGCATTTGTCTTGGACAATGCAGGCTACACAATTAAAGCATGCAATGGCATTCCTCTGGTTCGAGAATTGTAAAGGCAGAACTCATGAAACAGTCTTGTCAGTCTTAACATTTCTTATTCATCTGTGTTTCACTTCACACCTATCCATAATGATGACATTTTATGGGTTTGCACTGATGCACACCTCATATTTAGTATCTGATCATATAACTAGTCACATGTCTGTGCTAGTTGGCACATGACTGCTGAACTCTGAGTGCCTACATAGATGCGAGGAGGATAACTGCTGAAATGCAGGCTAACAGCACAGATGGTCACGTGATCAAAATTTTCTCTGGGCTTTAGTCATTACTTCAGTTATTTTGAGCTGTCTGCTACCTGAACACAATAAAGAAAAAAAATATATTCTCAAACATATTGTATCATGCAAGACAATAATGATTTTATTTGTTGCTTTTCTTCACCTTATAGGACAAGTGATATGAATAGATTTATTTCTGATCTATGTTCAAATGGAAGCATGTCTGTAGCATAAAGTATATAAACCAAATTATTTTTTTATAGATATGTCATTTACAGTTTTGATTTTTTTTAAAGTAGTTCTCTCCGGTCTTTTATTCTCTTGTTGTCTGATGGAAACTGCTGCAGTTGCCAAGCAACGGCAAGTCTTTTTCCAATTGCCGACTATCATGGTGGAAAGAGAGGAGAGGTAGCCTTTGGAAGAACAAGTTAACCTTGAGGGACTACAGCATGGCAATCAGAAACGGCGCCATTACAATAGTACCTGCAACATTTATTTTTGTTTTTAACTTCTTTCTTTAAATTTTATATCAAATTCTCAATCACCCCATGTGTTAAAAATATTTTATTGTAGTGTCGTTAGGTACATGTGCAATGAATGTGCAGAATATACAAATAAATGTATGTAGCTTCACATTGGGTTACCAGGTATGTTGGTAAGATACACGCATACCCTCACACGAACGCCAACTAGTGTTGAGAATATACATATACAGAACTTCATATGGTGACCTAATGGTGCAAAAGTATAGTTAATCAGTCTCATAAAATTAATTATTAAATATTAATAATTGAAGGGTTTCTTCTCCTGACTTATTTTTCCATAGAGTTCTATAGGAAAATTTGTCAGGAGAAACCACCCTTAAAGTGATCCATCCATATCTACTGCATATCTGGCAGCAGAGTGATGGTTTAAGGCTTGTTTGATACCTCAGACCCTTGATGACTTAGAGCCATTTTACCAATCATGTGTTCCATACTGTTCCAGCATAATTTACAGCTAAATCTACCCACCCCCCACTTGGCAGCCACTTGACGGTATGACTGTCCCTCGTGACTTGGGGGGTATAAGTCATCCGCAAGCTGTCGACCATAATGATCGAAGGAACGAAATAGAACGAAGGTTACGACTGTAACCATGGTTCTATGAGTTCCGGGTGACCATTAGGGGTCATGGTCACCCGGGACCCTTTCAGGGGCGAGAAGAGTTTTGTGAATGTCCGCATTGACGTGGCCTCTATTTATAGAGGACGTGACGTCGTCACACAGAGGTCATGGCCATGACGATTGTGGGGTATAAAAGTCTCGAACGTATCCAGCTGCGAGAAAGTACATTCGCAAGCTGTCGACCCTAATGGGCATCCAGAACTCATAGAACCGTGGTTACAGTCGTAACCTTTGTTTCCCTGCTATAACTACTACAAATAACGCTAACCTAAAAACAAATTAAATAAATATTTTATTTAAAAATTATTGAGACATCAAATTAAATGTAATTCATTTGCAGATCAAATAAATGAAAACGAGTCCCATACACCCCTGGGGCATTTCCCAAAGACCCGCCAACCACCACTGCGGTGCGCACACTTACTACTATAGCCATTGACAAATAAGGGCACCTTTAGTTTATTGATAGTTGAGTCAGACCTTGTCAGGCAGCTGGAATTTCGAAGATAGCCTATTGTGACCGCTTTTACTAGGTGGAAGTTGAGGAAGACATTTGTGGGTAAGAAACATTTTATTTATATCACTGTAGTGGTATTTTGCATAGCCTAATGTGTTATTGACGATGCTTTGTCTATGCCTTTGGTTTTCATACTGAATATGAGTAGGCCAGTCAGTGCATGTTATTGCAACAAATTCAGGCCTTAACCTCTTAATGCCAAACGCCCCCTAGCGGTAACGCCGGCGTGACGGAAATTATTACATTATACATTTCATTAATTTAATAATATATAATAAACTGCTCACCTCAATATTTTGATTAAATATCCTTAAGATATATCCATTCCTTCTGGGAAAGTGGTTTTTAAGCCCAAAACGTCGGAATAAAACTTCGTAAATAACGTTGGAAACTCGGACCTAATTCTCAAACATGTATTGCAGCTTGATGTCACACCATAAACAATGTGCTGGTAAACTGTTCTGCTTAATTGTATTTCACAAAACTTTGGTTTGAAAAATCATTATACCTTTAGGCTTCAAGAAAAAATACTTTAAAACTTTCATACGGCTGTACATTATTTTTTTCCAATTTTAAACCGACTTGTGCTTTTTTGCACTTGATTACGACTCGTTCGGCTGTGTTCACTTTGGCGTTGTGAAACTCAGCCAGTTTCTGGAGTACCAATCCCATGGCTTAGTATATGTTAGCCAGAGTAGTTTTGAACATGCTTGCAGAGATTTATGCAAAACCGTCGTCAATTGGGTGTATTTCTTTGACTGATAGCACAATAGGCCTATCTGAAGTGGGAAAAACCGTCTTCCACCCGCCTCCACTCTGAGTATTATTAGCTTTCCATTGGGTTTTAAAACTGTCTGTCAAATATTCCAGGAAATAGCCAAGACTCTTATCTTTGAAACAAGCCGGCTATTGAATACAATAGCCGTCGTAAAAAAGGAAATCGAGCCGTGCGTATGAGGAAGTGGCGAGCCACGCGTAATTATCGAACCAAAATGGCGCAGTGTTTTTACCTTGTAGCGTAGCTCGCTACATTCCGTTTAGCAAAGCACAATTAAATAGGTAAGGCCCGCAGTTACATTTAATACTTTAGAGTATTTTTGATACAGTTTTTGTGTAGTTATGTCGAGATTTTTGAGGCGTTTATCCGTGCACCAAGTGCTAGACGAACTGGATAAGCCAGAAGATGTTTTTGCCGAGGGAGACTCATCCTGTCTCAGTGACGCTGAATCCACTGATGACCGAGATGATGTTGCTGAAATGTAAGTTGTTTTATCATACTAACAGTGTTATGCTATAAACGCATTGAATTTCGCCATGGCAGGTAACGTCGTTAGGGCTGGTGGTATTACCGATTTTTCGATATACCAGTGTGAATTCACGCAATGCCATGCGGGTTCGTAATTACATTGTCAACTGTATTTTATTGTTTTTCATACAATTAATATTACAAATTGCACATTCCAACGGTATGATAAATAATTTATGAAGTAAACTTAGGGTGTATTGTCTGTGTTGACAAACTCGCACGTGTTACGTGGCGTTGCCAACAACACAGATGTTTGGTGTAAGCGTCGAAGGAAATTTAGCTGCAATGCGTGAATCCCTGTGTTTCTTCTGTGAAGCTAACTAACCTTATATACTTATGCATAAAATAGGTCCCTCTCAGCTAAATTAATATAGATAGTATTGCCTTTACAGTGGCAAGCTAGCAAGCATCCCTGTGTTTTCCTGTCTGTTTATTATAGTTTATACGAGTATTAGGAATGGAAGTGTGGTGTTGCTGATTTGCCCACAGCTTACTGTGAACTACAGTCGACGTTCATTGCTAGGGATAGCTGCTACATTATGCGAAGGATGTGCTTTGCCTTGTCTGTTCTGTAGTGATCTTGATGTCTCTGTGCGCACTTACTGTACGTCGCTTTGGATAAAAGCGTCTGCTAAATAAATGTAATGTAATGTAATGCAAGCAAAATTACAGGTAACAAGCAGCTAGCTATCTATTTGTGTCTGAGATGAGCTACTAAAACGATTTTTTGAGTGTGAAATGGCTTCTGGAAGTGTTTAGTAAAGTCATTGTTCCACCTGAGTAAATTGTTCTGTATGCAGTACAGAAGGCTGTGCAGGTAAACAAAATGGTAATTTATGCATGGTATGAGGGAGAGAACATGATAACATGAGGGAGTACTTGTTGATTATTATTATTGTTGATTGTTGTTGTATAAGGGGGACTAATGGGTATATCAACATGGTGGACAATTCCATGGACAGGGTTAGTGGGATTTGTAATGATGCAGATTGCTCTCCTGAGGGAATGTGTAGTCTAAATGGCTTCTGTATGAATGGTTAAATAATCTCTCCTCAACCTCCACCCCCATGTTTTGATCCTTTACCTTTTTTTGTTTTTAGTTCATTTTTTTTAGCTTTTTGGACCCTGCCATTTTGTACTTTCTTTGTGTAAATACGGTAACTTCAGCAATTAGAGGCAAGGATCTTTTTATTTGTTACAGCAGGGGTGTTTTTATTTTTTATCTAGGAAACTGGTGGACTTTTGATTTTTTATCCACTGCACTTTTAGTAGTACACCTTAGTGCACTTGTATATAGTTGATATATGTTTGTCATGTATAAAGTTTTGCCTCCTAAAACCCAACCCCAACGTCCCTGTCATAGGCGGTGGCAACAGAATAAAGGACAGGACTGGCAAGCATTAATGTGTAGGGAAGTTTCATACTATTCCCATTATTCATTTGAAAACCTGTTTGCACATTCCTGGACTCATTTCTGGCTAATGGGGCTCTGGTGAAATACACAAGATTCACTGTGCTGCTACATGGGTTTTGACAGCTTTTTGTAACCTTGGGTAGTTAGTTGTGTAATATGCAGAACACCAAGAACACGTCTAAAAATGAACTTTTATTGCCAATATTGACAAATTATCTCATTTTATTGTAAAAACCTAAAAAATAAATCATATTGAGACCTTTCTGGAACATTGCCATTTTTGGCACATTTGGCACCATTTGGCACCATTTGGCACCATTTGGATAACGAAAAAGGTTCACCTGAAAAAAACCCTGTAAAATTTGAATGGTTTGAGATATTGACACCAGATTGTTACCAGAGGTAGGCAGCATATTGATGAATCAGATAGAGGAGTCATTTCCTTGATTGCATTTGTAGCTCCCCAGGTAAAAATTCTTAAACTTGAATGTAGGTACCCGTTTTTTAGTTTTTTTATATTTTCTGTACATAAATTGTTGTAGTTAAGTATCAAAAACTGGATTTCTATGAGTTCTCACTGCTTAGTCGTAATACTGCAGGTGTCTGCTTTAATAAAAGCCATGAACCATATTTGTACCATTTATAGTTTTTGAGATAACCACCTTTGTTTGTCACTAGTGAAAACAGGCAAAATGTGGCCTATTTTGCCCTCGGTAGGAAGAGGTTAACTGCCGCGCAAGTGGTATAATTTCATTTTTAATGTTTGGCTACTGTGTAAATGATCTCAGCAGATTTGTTAGTGCTAAAGGATGATGATTAGTATCTCTCAACATGGATAATGTTGACGTTATCGTCCGTTTATGTTCAAGTCAATTGTTGGATGTGACTTGCGTGTGCAGTTTATAAAACCTGCATTTCAATGCCCTGCTGTTACACCCTGTAAATGCCCAAAGTTGATCCGATTATTTGCTCGTGCTGCTGTTGGTGATTAGAATTTTGCATCTCTTAAAGAGATAGTGCAGAGCCTTTTCTATGGCCTTTTTTAGTGCTTCAATTTGAACTGGAACTCGTGCGTAGGTGTGGTCAAATGACGATGATGCCACGTAGTCATATTATGAATATTCATACAGTCAAGGAGTGAAAGGGTGTGTCGATATAAGTCGTAATATTAACGTTAGCAGTACAAGGGTCTCAGTCTCAAAGAGGAAAAAAAAAAACGTTGGTCTCTGCTTTTATACCACGTGCCCAGTCGAGACCCTAGGATCACCTGAACTCCACCCATTTTTATGTTAAGGATCTCGTGACGTCACGAACCCCCGGAAACCAGCGTATTGGTAAGCTTACACAAAAACTCAGAAAACACCCATTTTGACTAAACATGAGATTTCCGGACAAAAACACTTGTGTATGATCAAAACATCGGTTTTCAACGGGAAAAGTCGGTTTTTGACTGCAGTATCACTTTAAGACTTCCCATTTCTCGATATCAAAGCAATTCTCAATGGGTTATTTTGTTGTGGTGCTGTATTTGTCGTGCCAAGTTATTCAGTGCTAACGCAGTGCGATATTGTATGTTTTTCTTCATCCATAGAATGCATTTATTTTACTAAACCGGGCGGGTAGTGGGTTGGGTGGGAGACACCATGTGCATATCAACAGTCAGAATCCATGTCCATATCAGAGAATGATTGCAGCACAACTAAATGATAACTCTTCATTTTACCCATGTCTATTAGGCTATTATCTTCGTAAACGTGCTCACAACGATAATATGTTATGAGACAGGATACTAGGCTGGTTTGATTGTTTGGGAGTTGGGAGCAAAGGAACTAAATTAACCATTTTTTTATTTTGTTTTAAGCAGTTCAGGAACGTTATGTTGCTGGAGGAACAAAAAAAAAAACTGAAATGTTTTTGCTCGGAACAAATGGATAGAAAAACAATTTCATTTTCAAGCCCTGGCTGTTTCTATCAGCAGTTACATCATCAATGAAGACAACAGAGCCAGTACTTGTGGCAGCCATACATGCCTAATCCATAACACCCCCCACCACGTTTCACAGATTGGCCTCCACACTTGCCATCACTCTGACACAAGGGAGTCTTGGTCTCATCTGTCCACAAGACCTTTTTCCAGAACTCTGCAGATGTTTGAGGTTTTTCTTCATTATGTTGAGAATTTGTCAGTCATAATGAAGAGGCCTTCCTTAGCCTACCAGGCCGTTTGTGATTACTGAGCACCAGTGCACTCATTCTTCTTAACCATGTTCCAAACAGTTGATTTTGGTAGGCTTATTATTTCTTAGCCTCATAATGGCTTCCTTGACTTTCATTGGCACAACTATGGTCCTCATATTGACAAATGCCAATAACAGACTCCAAAAGCAATCAAAAGCCTAGAATCAAGAGTAGATACTGAAAGCTCTCTTATACCTGCACTATGGAAGAAATTGACCACAACTGACCAATCAGAAACTCCCGTGAAGCCATTTGTCCTAAACATTATTGTGCCCTAAAATGTGGGGGCTATGTATAAAAAGTGCTGTAATTTCTAGATTGTAAAACCAAAATGTATAAAAAAATATTTATTTTTATTTAATATTTTTGTTCATATCGCTTTGCTCGTTACCTTTATTTTATATCGCTGTTTTTGCTCCCCTTTTATCAGTTGTGCCAATAATTCTGCAGGGCACTGTATATGCTCAGTGCTGAACACTAGGACACTTTACTTCGGGAAATTGTGAACTCTCTTGCTCAGCCTGTACAATCTCCCTCAAAAGGCATACAATTTATTCCAATAGAGCACTGAAATCGGCATCACTCAAGGACATTCGTTAGTTATTGAATGAGCATTAGACATGCTGAAGGCAAGATGGAGGTCATTTTTATTGAAGGCACCTGGAGATGAAAGACTCCCTCCGCTGTCTGGTCCTGGAGAATGGAAATCATGGGTCCTCAGCATCCACCCGACTTGTTTAAGGAGCGGTGCCCAGGCGAGGAACACATATTTGAAGATTTCGTCTTTGCCTTTTCCCATTTTTTTCTCTTTTCTGTTGTGTGTGTGTGCGCATGCCCATGTTTGTGTCTCTATATGCGCATG
Organism: Synaphobranchus kaupii; assembly: GCA_029718625.1. Classification (NCBI taxonomy): domain Eukaryota; kingdom Metazoa; phylum Chordata; class Actinopteri; order Anguilliformes; family Synaphobranchidae; genus Synaphobranchus; species Synaphobranchus kaupii. Next base: position 65,530,974 of record CM056383.1, read on the forward strand.
CGGGTTGGTTGTCATCTTTTTTTTGCATTCTTTGTAGGTCAGAAGATGAAAAAGCAAATTCATACCTCTTACTCATCTCATCATTGCTGGGCAAACCCTTATGGAAATGTAATATACTGCAGTATATTTTAAATATATTGTGACGATAATTTTGATATATTTACAATATACTGCAGTATATTATTTTTCCATAAGGGTATATGAATTGGAATGGGGTTTATTTTCTCTGGCACTATTGCTCTACTAACCGCCTTGTCTTTTTGCTTCTTTCCTGACAGTGTGATGGGTGATCCCCTCATTTAAAATAGCTGAAATCCTGTGAAAACTGCACTATTTTGTTTGTTTGGTTGCCATTTAAATTAATAGAATAGAATAGAATAACTTTTATTTTCCCGTTTGGGAACTTGTTGTTGTAGCCCCAGCAACAACAAAAAGACAGAGATAGTGGGGCAGACCCACAGCACACAAACAAACATATCAAATAAAGACATTCAATAGAATCATTTCATTAATCAAGTGAATTAGGGAATAAGTGGAATACAGCCATGCTGTCATGATTAAAAATAACTCCCGCTGTCCCGAGATGTCCAGTGGCGTTAAGCAGTCCAACACACAAACTGCGCCTCTTCCTCCATACATGCAGTGTTGCGGTCTCTGTACGCTGCCGAAACGGATCCACCGAAACTGCGTCAACCTTCCCAGTCGTCGCCTCACTCCTCCCCCGCATTATCTTCTCCTTCCCTTCCATGGTTGCCCTTTGAAGACCGCCTGCACTCTCAGGCGACATCAGTCCCGACACCTTCAACTCCGGTGAAGAGCGATGGTAAACTTTGCTGCTGCAGATCCAACGGACATTCCTGAGCATATGTTGCGAATGCGTCTCCATGGTGACGACCACAAACAGAATGATCCCGGCGAGACAATTACAAGTGGCAGTGCCCCGAAAAAATCTCCAGCCCGCCTCCCCGCACCACAACAGACATACAGCGCATGAAAAAACAAAAGTCAAAAGCCCGACACAACAAAATACATTCAAATTAACAAACACAAACACGAGAGACAGCTGGACTACATGTCGCCATTACAGCGCCACGTGACGTCCATAGAATTAATTTAGACCAGGATTTAGAATGAATCCCATTGACCTTTTTTTTTATTTTGGGAAAACCAGGAAGGCTGGAATAACTTACTTGTGGTAACTTTCATTTCTTTGTCATTGCAGTCGGTTGGATAGTACATACAGTTCTCCTGTGTCACTCACATTAGAGAAAAAAAACTACAACAAATTACAGCAGTAGAGATGGATATTGTAGAAGCGTGAATCAATTCATAGAACATTTGTAACAAACATCTACTTGGAAATTCAATTGCAAAATAATAAAAAATATACTGAAAGCACAAATACGAGTAGAACAACATGCGTGTAATAACTGAACTATATTCCAGACAAGTGACCATAAGAGACGGAGACAAAGAAACAGGGAATTTCAAATAAAAGGTCGACAGAATGATTTCAACCGCCGCTACATTTCAGAATGGTCCTGAGCCGTGCATTAATTTCAGACGAGATACGTTCATCACTCAGCACATTACTGGGGTGGGTAGGTGCGTGGGGGACATTTTGTCTAAAAAGAAGCCACGCGTGATACAGCAAGAACCTTGAAAAGCAGTGTGTAAGTAAGAGTACCGTAGATGCATTTTTATGTCAACTGAGAAATCGTGCTCTCAAAAAATACATTGAACAGATGCTATACGGTTGTAATAAAAATCCTGATTAAATAACTAAAGCCAACTTAAAAATCCCAATATATTTTAAATTCTAACGATGTTGGCCTCCATCCTCATTTTTTTTTATACAGAAAAAATCTTCCTTTTCATCCCATTAATTTTTCTCCTCTAATGCGCCTTCTCGTTGCTCCCCTAACCTTAGTGAAAAAGGCCCTGCAGTGCTCTGTGTTCAGACTGTAGATGTCTAAAGGCCAACGTGGAAGGCCCTGGTCTACAATCGCTAGCCTGAGTCTCGCCGTAGGTCGTCTCCTCCCCAGTGACGGAGGCTGTGGTGACATTTGATGCTGCGCCTCTGTCTGAGACCTCGCCTGTGGACGTGTTCTCTTCCTCACCGGCGTAACAAATTTTAAATTACAGGCATGGTTTACTTCTAACATCGAGCAATTGCCTAACTCCATCACGGCGTGGGCTATAAATACTTTTCCCACTTCCTTGGCCCCTCTTCATCAAGTTCATCGAAAAGGTCTGTACACAACACAAGGGCACATAAACGCATTCTTTGTTCCTGTGATATGCTGTTCCCTGCATTACTCTGTCTCATACTGTTCCCTTAATAATACGGTACAGAACACCAGCCAAGCTTCAAAAAGTTACTATCAAATAATTCCAGGCAGCATTCAAGTAGCCAGCTTAGACTGATATTTACATAGCCACAGTTAATACTGTAGAGGAAATTAATTCCAACATTGAGTGGACGTAGTCCTTTGCAGGCCATTTTCCTACTCAAAAGGCAGAAGTTTTTTTCTACTTAAAGGCAGAATCCATGGTGGAATGTTGTTATATAAAAAAAATCAATAAATAAATAAATCAATTGTGTGCATCTCCACACTATCCAACATTCCATAGGCTTCTTATAAGTAGTAAAGGTTAAGTTATTATTTACATTCTATTTAAAGGGGCTATATGTAAGATTTTTACATGCATGAATTGCTTTCAATTGCCAATGTTTGAACAGATTCTAATGTAATGAGACCTTCCCCGACTTTCTCCATTGCGTATAAGAGCCTATGGGTTGATTTTTAGGTAAAGAATTTGCGTTAAATTTGCCGGGGAAATTATTTTGTGAATGAAGGATGAGATGTCAAAGTGCGCTCCCGAGTGCTTTCCCTCTCTCTGGCTGACCCCACAGCATCACAAGGGCCAGCGAACTGAAGTTGTGTAACTGTAACACAACACTAGCTCGTTAGCTGCTGAGAAATTGACCAGTCAACCAGAAAACGACCGGTCGAGTCCACCGAAGGCGGAGATAAAAGTTTTATCGACCAAACGGCAGTGTGGCCGAAATCGGGCAAAAACAAGGGAGAACATCGGCCGGGCATTCCAGCCATGGAGAAACCTAACGATAAATTTGTTGTTGGGGATCAAAACCGACCCCAAGCTGGCGTTCTTCTTGGACAGATAACGTTACTGCAAAGCACGTGAAATATATTGTGATGTTCCTGATCCCGACGTTAGCTTGGAATGTGTGAGATGTTGCTTAGGCCAGGGGTTCTCAATCCTGGTCCTGGGGGACCCCTGTGTATGCTGGCTTTCGTTGCAACCGCAGTTGCAATCCCAGAATTTTAACAAGCTGTTAATTTTTCTTAATTAGGTGCTTGTCATGTTTGGAGGAATTATTCACCCTCTTAAGCCACATTATATCAGAAATAGCTATGGATGCCATGTAGAATAAACACCCCATGTTCACATTGTGCTATATTATTTAAAAAAGATAAGAAAATTATTTAACAGATCCATTTAAAGACTGATTTGAATCAATAGGCTCCTAATTGGTGAAAGTGTGGACACATGGCCACTAAAATTAACCATTTCGTAGATAATGAAGAATTCAAACACAAAGCAAATGATAACGAGCCAAACCTGCATTGTCTTAAGCTTAAAGAAAAAATTGAGTTAAACACATGTGTTCAACAACCTAATTAGGAGCCTATTGATTCACTTCACTCTTTCATTTGAGTGAAAATACATTATTTTGTAACCTTTTCTTATGTAATTGTTGCAATATAGCACAATAAGCACAATGTGAACATGGGGAGTTTGTTCTACATGGCATGCATAGCTATTTCTGACATAATGTGTCTTAAGTGGGCGAATAATTCCTCCAAACATGAAAAGCACCTAATTAAGAAAAATTAACAGCTTGTTAAAATTCTGGGATTGCAACTGCGGTTGCAACGAAAACCAGCATACACAGGGGTCCCCCAGGACCAGGATTGAGAACCCCTGGCTTAGGCTACGTGATGGCTTGCTTGTTAACGGTATCACAAGCAAAACCCTGCCTGTGTTTGAATCGAGTTACATTGATTCAAACCCGACTCCCGGGGCTGACCTGGCTGGTAACGTTAGTTGGCTAGCTTGCCGTTTACAAATTACTTTACCACGTTACCAAGCAACGCCGGATCCAGGCCAGGTAGTAGCAAATCTTATCCAGCCACCAAATACTCCCGAGCGTGAGGAAGCTCGCTAGCAGCAGGCTGCTGGCTGCAGTTCACTTACTGCCACCGGTGTCAGTAATGAGAGATTTTCTGAACGTTAAATATAGCCCTATATACTATATAGTTTACTATATAGTTACATATAGTAAAATTGTGATGCAATAATAATCCAAAAACATAATGTAAAATGTAAAATCTGAACCAAACATTCCAGTTGCAATATTGCATCAATATAAACCTGTGAATTAATCCCATCTTTTGGTGCAAACTCTCTGTCTGGGTTTGTGATGACATGGGTGCTTTAGAAGCATCTCATGGTGCAACAAGGTATTAGGCTGTGACCGAATACGACCCCTACATCCTTTTGAGAGCGCATATGGGGGCACTTAAAATACCAGGATGAACCCCTTATTTCCGGGGTTTTGTTGAGGGAATTCAGGAGCACACTAATCTGCAGAACGGTGCACTTATCCGACAATTTCAGTAAGTAACCCGGAAGCAAAAATGTAATGTAAAAGACAGAGTGTATATGCATATCTATGGTACAAGATAGGTTCATATTACAAGCTGCTTTTTTTTTTGTTAATTCTATTTTCAGTCATAATCTACACTTTGTAAAAATCGTTATACGTATGTTAACTGATCGATATTCTCAATAAAAATAAATATTACGACCTACTTCCTCACTAGTTTGGAAAGAGTTTTGCGGGATTTCTTTCGCACACTGCTTGCAGGGGACAGGGCACATAGTAGACAGGGGACAGTGGACAGGGAACAGGGGTCATATTCGGACACAGCCTTAGACTAATTTAAACCAGAAATGTTATGCGCCAGGAGTGAAAGATTACATTCCATGTGTCCAAGGCGAATTAAATAATTTAAACATTTAAAACAGCCTTTTGCTTTAGTTCTGCCAAAGAGGATTACATGGCTCCAAGCACAGTCAAACCTAATATTTTGGATGAGCTCATATTTATTGGGCTGAACTTTACCTTAAGTGCACGCTTGACGAGGGCCGCACAAAAATGTCCTTCTTATAATTTCTTAATCCTCCATTTCTACTTCCCCTGAAGTGCTGTGGAGGCTCGCAACCGCTCTCCGCACACTGCACATTATACAATTTCGCTTCAGATGCCGTGACAACCAAAAACGGTAATTGTTAGATGAGGAGAAAATAAGTAGGATGTAAAAATAGCAACGGATAAATTTGGCAGTGACCTTACTTAATTTACTTAGAAGGGCTGCGTCCCCAGATTTCCGTGACCTACACACGATTTTACTCGAGGCTGAATGACTTACGCGAGCACACAAACGCATCACTATTTTGCTGCTGCTACAACATTCTCACTGCAGTACGTGTCAAATCATAACTTATCGGTGGTTTTAATTAAATGCTTATTTTTCACGATTCCCTGTGTTCAGAAACCTCAATCTATCATGATGCCATCAGAATATGATATGGACCACTAAAGGAAATTAAACGCACGTTTTAAGGGGTGAAATAAAACCGTGCACGGCCCTATTTTAATAGTCCAGGCACAATTGTGAAACGCTAGCCGTAACACAAAGGCGCCGGTGAATTAGGGCTTATCCAGCTCTTATGTAATTTTTTGACACCAGACTACAGCAACTACAACACATTTAGAAAAGAGGCTGGTTTAAGATGAGGAAATTAACTGTGGGTATGATGGAGGTTTTGTTTCATTATTGCCAATCAAGATTGGCCAATTTATTTTCCTTCAAAAACAGTGCGTTAGCGCCACAGCCAACTGGCCAAAGAGCAAGTGCGTTATGAGAGGCTCCAATACAACCACCTACAGCAGGGGTCTTCAACCGTATCCCGCAAAGGCCGGTGTGAGTGCGGGCTTTTGTTCCAACCAAGCAGTTACACACCTGATTCTACTAATCAAGGTCCTTAGCAAAGACTCTAGTGATTGATTAGTAGAATCAGGTGTGTAACTGCTTGGTTGGAACAAAAGCCAGGATAAGGTTGAAGACCCCTGACCTACAGTATGAACGCTTACACTACAGTATGTCAAATGCACTCAAAATGCGAAATTTATACAGTACTGTGCAAAAGTCTTAGGCACATGTAAAGAAAATCCTTAAGGCGAATATCCTTTCAAAAATAATTAAATTAAAAGTTTCTAAATATCAAACAATTCACTACAAAGAACAGTAAACAATAAAAAACAGAATCAAATCAATATTTGGTGTGACCACCCTTTCCCTTTAAAACAGCATAAACTCTCTTCGGTACACTGTTGTTCAGTTTTATGAGAAAATAAGCTGGTAGATTGTTCCAAACATTTTGGAGAACTTGCCACTGTTCTTCTGCAGGCTGTCTCGCTTGCTTCTGTCTGTCCAGGTAATCCCAGACAGCCTCGTGATGTTGAGAACAGGCCTCTGTGGAGACCATACCATCTGTTGCAGAGCTCCTTGTTCTTCTTTTCTCTGATGAAAGTTCAATTACGTTTTTGGAAAATCAATGTTTGGAAATCTACAATTTGCTCTTTTGTCTTCTAATGCAGAAGCCAAAAAATAAACATCTAAGAAAAAATCTACATAAAAAATCTAGGGTGCCTAAGACATTTGCACAGTACTGTATGTGAGGCAGATGGTTTTATTCAGAGTGGAATACAACGTACCATTTTAAACTACATACACCACTGGTCAAAGGTTTTAGTACACCACGATTTTCAAGCCATCAGGGATAGAAGGAAAAAAAAAATAAACGCCTTTTATTTTACAAACCCCAATTCCAAAAAAGTTGGGACAGTATGTAAAATGCACATAAAAGCAGAAAGCAGTGATTTGTAAATTCTCTTTTACATATATTTAATTGAAAACAGTACAAAGAAAATATATTTAATGCTTTAACTTATCAACTTTATTGATTTTTGTAAATATACGCTAATTCCGAATTTCATGCCTGCAACACATTCCAAAAAAGTTGGGACAGTGGCAAAAAAAGACTGTTTGGAACATTCCACAGGTGATGCTATCATGACTGGGTATAAAAGCATATCAAAAGACTCTTCATATCTTATTTTCAGGTACTCTTACAAGTGATACTATAACCTCTCTGCGTTTGAATTGATCTCTATGGGAATTCGGGGGGTGTGACTATTAAGCTGTAAATTACACGGCAATAGTATGGAACCCATAGTTGGCTAAATGGCTGTAAGGGTCTGAGGTATGAAACGAGCCTCAAACCATCACTCTGCTGCCAGATATGCAGTAGATATGGATGGATCACTTTAAGGGTTGTTTCTCCTATTAGGAAAAATAAGTCAGGAGAAACAACCCTTCGTAAAATATCTTTTCTTTGTACTGTTTTCAATTAAGCATATGTAAAAGAGAATTTACAATTCACTGCTTTTATGTGCATTTTACATACTGTCCCAACTTTTTTGGAATTGGGGTTTGTAAAAGCCTACTGCAAACTACTAGGCTATGACATGAAACTATTCACTGGAGATATGTTTTAAAGCGATTTTATTAAACCACTAAATCAATGTTATTTACTAATTTATTTTAAAAACTTTTAAAAGAACTCTTATACTTGGGTGCCGCTTTCTCTATTTTTAGGATTTTTCCCAGGAAATATGCAAAGGGGTTAAATTTAGACTTCCGAAACAGGACGCTTGGGGTTACAGTAAAGCATTCTGGGAATTTTCACTGCCCTAGGTCGCAGTCTTGCAGATCGAGGGTCGAGGGACTCATTTCATGTATTCCACTTGCATTTCTAACAAACTGGACTGCACTCGCCGTTGACAATGCACAACTTCCGGTTTCTAAAGGGATTCCCCCAAGTGGTGAGGGGTCGTGCAGGAGGGCAGAACATTTAACAGATTGGACCGCAGCCTTAGCCTTGCAATATCTTCTTTCAATGTGCATCCGTTCATATTAACTCTAGGAAATCAATGACTGCTAACATATGTGTTCTGAATTCAGGTAATTTAGCACTCTGATAATCCACAAATTCATAGTTTGCATTTATGCACATTATTATATTTGCACATTATCACATGTCAATTGAAAACCATGCATGATTAACCTCATAAAGGTAGATAATGGAAAGAGAAAATGAAGCCAGTAGAAGTCAGGAATGACATATGCGAAAAGGCCAAAGGTATAGCTATTGAGTTTCTGTAATAGATAATCAGCTCAGGACTCCTTTAATTGACGCGTCTGTCAGATAGAGATACATACAAGTAATTATTTGTTTGGTAAACAAGCTTCAGAAATACACCATAGAATTTTGTCACACACACACACACAAATTAAATTACTACATTTTGGCCCTTTAATGAATTAAAGTAATGAACTAAATGCGGTAAATTCGTTTTCGTGAAGTATTTAGCAAAACCTGGAATGTTCTTCAATACGCCAGAGGTTAATAAAAAAATATTGCTTCCCCCTTTCCCTTCCTGAAGGATGGAGATATATTTCAGTTACACACTGAGAGAAAACAGCATCGTGTCAATCATGTGACTTCAATAGCAACAGGGGCCAGAAGGGAAGAACCTTTTAGATAAGAAAACACAATTATATTTTCACAGAATTAGAGGGAATTAGACCCATGGGGGTCATTAAAATGGCACAGCATCGTCATACAAATATTATAGCTATAAATATTATGGTCCGGAGCATCATCAGTATTGAAGAGGGGTTTTGAACCGCGGTGGGAGATTGCGACTGCAGAATGGGGGGGTGTTTAGAGTGCGATCGTGGACCTTCTACAGTACCTTCATAAAACCCAGGTTTCCATGGACTCGAAATGCTTGAAATCCCAGGGCATAGAACAATATGCCTGACCAGTGGCGGAGAGAGTGCAGGCAGTGGGGCCCCTGGTCTGAGAGGGCCCGTGTCACCACCGCGGAGAGCGGGCCCTACATCAATGAAGTCCCTTCTTGCACGGGCTCTTAAATCTGAGGCACTCATTGAGCGTCAGAGAAAATGTACTTCTGCGTTTCCCGTGCCATCTGTTTTCTATATACCTGTACTTAAATAAGCAAACTCATCTCTGTCATGGTTATTACACTTTCCTTGGACAATAGTGTGATGATATCAAACTTAGCTGACATGCCTATTCTACAGAAAACGTATTGTAACACAATTCAATTCAATCATTTGTGGTAGTTTCTTAGGTTTTAGTGTAATTTTCTGATGTGCAAATATTTCTGGGAAATACAGTGCCCTCCACCGAAAATATTTGAAAAATCCAACCTTTAATTGAAGTAAATTTATTATGAGAAAAAAAAAATCCCTCATCAAGAAATAATTATTTTTAACAAAACCATGTGTGCCACAATTATTGGCACCCCTGCATTTATATATAGAATAAAGCAATAATTTTTTATATTTGGTCGCATATCCTTTGCATGCCATGACTTCCTGATGTCTGTAACCCAACAACATCAAAAGACTCTTGATATCTTATTTGCTGGTACTCTTACAAGCAACACTATAATGTCTCTGCATTTGAATGGATCTCTATGGGAATTGGGGGGTGGGACTACATTTAGCTGTAAATTATGCTGGAACGGTATGGAATACATGGTTGGTAAAATGGCTGTAAGTCATCAAGGGTCTGAGGTATCAAACGAGCCTCAAACCATCACTCTGCTGCCAGATATGCAGTAGATATGGATGGATCACTTTAAGGGTTGTTTCTCCTGACAAATTTTCTTATTGAACTCTATGGAAAAATAAGTCAGGAGAAGAAACCCTTCGGGCTCTATTTTAATAAACCAAACGCAATGGTGAACGCAAGAGTAATCGCGTGGCGGTATCGCTCTGAGGGCGTGTCGGCGAGAAATTTGGTAATTTCATGACGGCAATCTTGGCGCACCTTATGGCGGTATTGCTAAAAGGCTGGGTTTAAATGTCCAAGGTGTGTCTCTATGGTAGCCAATCAAATTGTTGTTCTCATGCTTTAAAAAAAAGCCAGTTGGAACGCAATCGCTCCATGCAATTTCATAATGAGCAACCCAAACGCACTGGACCGTCAACGACAAGAGCGATTTTCCACACAGGAATCAGACATACTTGCAACAGAAGTACAGGCTAGGACTGTAGTAATTTATGGATCACAATCCACACCACCTCGTCTCCCAGAAGTTCGGAAGGCACGGGAGGAGGTGGCGAATGCATTAATTAGCCTACATTAGGTGATGTAGGCATAATTATGATTCAAATGGTAGGCTTATGATTCAACTGTGTCAATGTGTAATTTATATATTATAGGCTATTGGCCTACATGATCGCAAGTTTCTTGTAAGCTGTCCTGTTTTATTCTAGTAGTTTAAATTAAAATTAATTAATTAATAATAATTATAGGCTATTTGCTCATTAAATGGAAGTGTAATGTTGGCATCACCTATAGATACTACATAGAACTACATGACGAATAAGTTGCCAAATTGCCAGAGTCTATTGCGTTCCCGCTAAGAGGTGGTTCCAGCTGATCATAACGCAATGGGTTTTCGTTGGTTCAAATTGTCACTGAGCCGAAAGTATTTTAGAACACGCCCCAGACAGCGCCACCCATCCCACTGCAGCGCAAGCGAAAGGATGTTATGTTGAGAATTTGTTGATCCTAGCGGTATTGCTGAGAAACGCCATAGCGCCAGTTTTAAGACGTTGATGCTGTCAACAAGCTTGCGTTTGACTATACCGTCCCCTTGCGCTGGTTTGAAAATAGAGCCCTTCAAGTTATCCATCCATATCTACTTATTTCTGGCAGCAGAGTGATGGTTTAAGGCTTGTTTGATATGTCAGACTTGATGACTTAGAGCCACTTAGCCAACCATGTGTTCCATATTGTTCCAGTGTAATTTATTTTTCTTTTTCGAGTTTTAACATTAGTCACCCAATGAAGCATATTTAGATAACGTTACAGGTTCAATTTAACTCAAACAAGTCCAGTTTATCTAAACCTCTTATTTGGAAGTGAAAACAAGTATGTAACTTGAAATTTATTTGCCGAAATTAAAATTTTAATATATTACCTACCATAGGCTACCTATTCCGTGTGCATAGAAATGTATTGTTTCCAGTGGTGTGGCTCACCTTTATAAGTGAAAGTGGATAATCTAAATCGAAAACCTACATGAGCTGCCCTGCCAAACCACTTTTTTGTGCTTTTTGTTCTGACGTGTTGTGTTGTGTAGGCCTAAGTAAGCTATAGGCCTAACTAGTTGGGATGTTGTTTTTCTCGGTGGCAGTTTGTTTACGTTTCCGCCAGCCTGTGTCCGAGCACTTTCCCAATAGCCTAACTCAACACATTATCTACTATAAAATATCTAGGCCTAATGGTGCCGCGCGTGTGTGTGTGTGTGTGTGTGTGAATGCGTCTGAGGTTGAGAGGGGGCCCATAAAAAATCTTACACAGGGGCCCGTCATAGCTAGCTTCCGCCACTGCTGGTGAGTTTTCTTTGAAATGATAGTTCTGTGGTGAAATGCCTTGAGCAGATATAGTTGTAGACTTAATTTGGGACCCATGGCACAGTACTTTCTCCTTTCCATCTGTTTGGCCATATTCTGCCTTGCTGATAGCCCCAGACCACCTGTTTCTCGTGCCTCACTCAGAATCATATAAACAGTTAATTGTTTATCCATTTTTATACCTTTAGCAATTAACCACCCAACAGCTTTGAACCATCTGCACAGTAGGTAATAGTGATTCATCGGTGGTGAAAATAAACAGCGTTTTCTTTTCAACTCCACTGTTGCTAGGAAACTTGAACGTTCAGAGTCCGAAGTGTCGGAATTCTACACCATCTCATGGTTTGGAGAGTGTCGAGGACTTGTGTGATGGCATTCCCCTATGAGCAGTCAGAGGTCATGCAGAGTTAGCCAGCTGTCCTTTTTAAAAAGCAATTTCCTTGGCTCAAATGGCTGCCGTCGGTATTAAATGGCTTAGTTTAAGAGGATCTGGAGCCCTCTTACCAGTTAATTTAGATCGCTTGTTTTTTTGTGAATGGCATGCTCCTTTTATCGATTGCCTATACCATTGATGGCTTTTCAGTGTCGTATAGGTGATGTTAAAAATGTCAACTTCTATATCCCAAATCTCTTTTTGATTGTTTTCATTATGAACAAGTGTGATGAATTAAATCATGCAGGTTACTTGCAAGTGATTGGGTAAAAAATAAAAGGTGACAATAATGCCACTGGACACTGGCTACGTCTTTGGCTGACGACCACGATGGAGTCTACATGATGGAACAGAGTAGGAGTCCTCCTGCCGGGGGTTGGATTAGTACAAGTCTACAAAGGTTATTTGGGTTATTTTAGCATTATTTACCACCAATGGTACACCAGGCACCACAAGTAACTGAGTGTGCAGGCGGTAAGATGGTGAGATACACATTTTCATTAATTGCTTTGCATGTCTCGCTTGACAGAAGAGGCAAAACTTATTATACATTCCGGCGAATGCAAAAGTTTCATTTGCCATTGGGCTATTGTTGTCAGATTTGTACTCTCCCTTGGAGAATAGTGGTATTTCCATGAAAATCATGTTCTTTGTCTTTCAACATCAGCTCAAACCAACCAGCTCATAAATTCAGAAATATTAACTTCTATCCATCCACTATAATTTGGACAGTCAACTGCTTAATGTACCGTATAGGCATCAGTTTGTGGCACACCATAAACTCTCAGCTGTGCCCTCAGATGTGAACAAATGCTCTTAGATGTGCTCAGCAACTGCACAGATATTTCCCAAAAGGCTGCATATCCTTCCTACAGTCCATATGTTGAATATATTGTGCTGAAGACCCTGTTATACTCATAGACCTAGGATAGAAATATGTCATGACCAAGTAAATAGTATAGGTAAATATAGTGTTACTAAACTTTTCAATTAAACCATTTTCTTATAAATACTTAAAGCCCATTGATTTAATTTGTATTCTGACAATAACATAGCTCTTTCTCATCTGCCTGAATTGTGGACAGATATGCCTGACATTCTTTTTTTAGTGGAGAGTTACCTGGTTACCTGCTTCTATTTTTTTGTGGGGGAGAAGAAATAATTCTATAGATCTATAAAAATGATTTCTAGACCTTATATAATGGAAGCAACATATAGGTCTGAATCCCCTTACATACTGAATAACATGGTTGATAATTAAAAGTTCAGTTCCGTCATTTAAATATAGACCACAACCATGTCTTTATCAGTGCCTATAACGGATTCTACATGTATGCCTACCATCCTTTAAAAATTACTGTTTACATCCTTTAACATAACACTATTGTAGCTGTATTAAATATTGCTTCAAATACTTTGTAGTTTGTATAGTTTCTAATTTGTACCATCTTAGAAATAATATATATTATGTGAGTGATACCTTATATTTATACTTTGTATATTTTACCTACACAGACCTGAGAGTTATTTCACATTTCAGCATACCTACAATCAAGAATATAACCCATTAAAAACACTTACTGTAATCTTACCTTAAAGTTTTACAAACACTTTCATTCACTTGTTCATTTAGTTCATTCACTTTCATGGTAAAGAAGAAAATTACTGAATCCAGGCCCATGTGCTTCTTTCAGCTAAAATCTATGTGTGTTTGCATGTGCTGTATTTATGTGTATGCTTGTTTCTCTAGATTTAATTATCTTACGCTTCATAGATTTACATGCATTATCATTATCTGTTACTCATGACAAACACAGTACAATAATAAATTATATCTACACAAATACATTTTCACTGTAAAAAAATGACAAGCTACTTATGCATACAAAGCACTGTCTATAAGCCATTAAAATTAGCTAAATCTAGGCATGCCGTTAAAAGCATTGATATCAAAATGGGGTTACAACAAACAATGGTGGCTATCTTAGCTCACACAAATTAAACAAGCTCTATTTCAAAGCAATGTTGCCTAAATTATTTAATGTAACTTGGCCCAGCATACACAGGGGGGGCCCAGGACAGAACCAGTGCCCCAAGGAGACGAATGTGCAATGCTCATTAATATAAGTTGTTAGAGAAAGGTATTTGACAACAGTCTTCTGAAGCAGTCGACACTGTGCTTTGTGAATGTAATTACAAAAGTTAAGTACTGTCATTTTGGTAATTACTCAGTTCTCAAAGTGTGTTTTTTTATGTCTAGAAACCAGGGGGGTTATTCCAGTTATTTATCTCTATATGTTCATTTTAACTTTAAAGCACCCTTCACGTAGTCCTACTTTATGTGCACATGCTTTCATTTTATGTTCAGTTGTGGATGCCATTCTGGAATATGACCCAAGGGTCAAGAAATCCAGCATATGCAGATATTATTCAGAAGGCAATGGTTATTTGTATTTAAGGGACTATGTAACTGGATTTCTGTTTTAATCGGGCGTGGCCCGTCTATAGAGCTACCACATAAGTGTGCGCAATCACAATAGCTACCACATAAGTGTGCAAAATCACAATAAGGAGGTGGAGAAAAACCGACACATTCTATCGAAACTAATAGACTCCATAAAACTTTGCGGGCGTTTTGAACTAGCCCTTAGAGGCCACGACGAGACTGAATCATCGGATAACCCAGGCGTGTTCTGTGGCCTTGTGGATTTAGTTGCGTCATTGAACGGCGCAATGCAAGAGCACCTAGAAAAGGCAACAGTTTCGAACTGTATAATTATTTTGATAAAATTAGTTCAAAACGCATCACTTCCCTTAGTTCACGCATCACTTCCTGTCAGTCAGACCAGGAAGTGCCAGAAAGGCAGGGAAAGCCGCATGGTTGTCAGTTTTGTTGAATCCATTCGCGTCCGCACACAAGGACTGATGAATCAATGTCGTAAGTCATCATATTTCATTGTTAACATGATAAGGATCGTATGTCAGGAGTTATTTGTTAGAAATGTGTTTCATAGGTTAAGATTGAAGGGCATTGTGTTTCCAAGTATGTACAAGGTCATGCCTTTACTATGTTAATTCCTGTACATTTCTAAGTTGTAAAAAACAACACAAGACTCGGTTAATTTTTATTTTCTTTTTTATTATCCTGCAGTTTTCACTCCATGTCATTGTGAATGAGTCACCAGTAAACATCTCTTCAATTACGACGACCACTTCATTTTGAGTGGAGTTTAGCTTCGTGTTTAGTCTGCGGCTCTTACGCCCCTACGAGAACACTAAAGATACGTCAAAACCGATCCAAAACTAACTACTGGATTGCATGCTAGATATAATGCAGGGATAGCCTACATCATACAGGACTTGAAAAACACAATTCATGTCAGTCTCCACCATATTTAATCAAACTAATACATAGATTATCTTACTTCTGATTGGTGCATAGTTAATGCATAGGCATAGTGTAGATTATAACAAAATACATAATTCTATCGCTGATTGGTACATGGTTACACATTAGCATATAGTAAAATATACAAAGTCAGTGATTGGTTAGATCATGCATATTGAATGAGCGCATAGTGACCCCTAGCCCTTAACGTCACACAAACAGTTTTCAATAACTATTTGGTCTTCCAGAGTCGTCTTGTTTTCAGGAGTGTCTCGTCTGGCTCTCTAGCGTTAAGATGGCCTTGTGCCTGGGATGTAAGCAGGTCAGAGGCCACAGGCCTGCAGTACAGAGAGGGGACAGACAGAAAGGAGAAAGAGAGAGACAGAAAAACGCACGTACAAACAAGCTATAAGCTAAATATATATCGTCTCTGGTTAGCTTTGGCTGACTGAGAGATAAACCGAGACCTTCCAGTGGTTAAAGAGCCTGCAGTCCGCCACTTCTCTGTCTCTTGAGGATTTCGAGAATTTAATATACGTTTCAATTGGTATGATTGTACAATGAATACTGTATATACGTATAGAGATCTTTTCTCTATTACTGTGATTATACTAGTGTGAAAACATCCTTCTGAAAACACCCTCCTCTTCAGAAGGAATCAAAAATAGTGAAGAAAGAGGAGAGGAATAGCAGCTTTGAGGCCGGCTGAGAGGAGGAAGAGGAATAATTGTGAGGCAGGAGTAAACAAAACGTCAGTTGGAGTAGGAAATCAGAACAGAGTGAAGAACAGAAGAGAGGAATGAGAAACTGGGTACCTACAGCAAAAGAGATGAGCCAGTTGTTCACCTATGCTGTTGGCCTAGACACAGCCGATTACAATGGGTATACAGAGAAACTGCAGCTCCATGTTGGTGATGCCATCGTGCCACTCCCAGTCCCCTATAATCTTAGTGATGGGTGGTTGACTGACCCTGCTAAGCTTCCTCCTGTCCAATACATGGATATTTATAACTACCTCATAAATACTCCAGGTCCCTTGAGGCTTTGAGGGCATACAAATCATTCTATGCCTATAATTATTATGTTTCTGGCCATGTCAAAAGCTTAAGGCAACACGACATCACAGCAGGAAGCACAGTTACTTTTGTAACAGCGACTGTCATCCCTGGACAGTGTCAAACTGACTCCCCTTGCCACCCCTGGTTGTGTTTAGACAGCAGGCATGGCTATGTGATAAACACAAGTCTGGTCCATAGACTTGCCTAACGTGGTAAAGAGCCGCCCACTTTGACAAGTTGGCGCATTTGATTGACGTGCAATATAACCAACCACAGACCGTCTATGTTCCGTGACGTATTGAGGCGGTACAGACGGCGGTCGATTCAGAAACAGCGCTACAAGAAAAACTTGACTCACGTGAAACAAATTTACACAAATGGCATGACAATCTCCAGCCTATCACGCTGAAGAAATGTCGTGAACTTCAAAAACTTTCTTCAATCCAGCGTTAAGCTCTTGGTCCGAAACGCTCATTGTTCTTGATGGATTCGCAGCATTTGCTAGCTACCGATTAGTTTCCCGGCGGACTGATAAAACCCAATGCACCGCGTCGTACTGGAAATACGCACACACACTCCTGTGATTGACAGTGCTGCTAGCCAATGAGTGCTGACTGTCACTTTTCCACAGTTCTACCCAGCTTATGCAAGCCTAAGCATCAGACGCTGCGTACGAAGCGCGTCAAAGCGGCTGAGGCTGAGACTAAGCGCCCACTAGTCAGCAGGTGACCCACATCTCCCAAGCCACTGTTGACCAGCCACGCTCAGCACTTTGGAATCTCTACAGAAGAGGACGAGTGACAGCTAGCAATGTTCACCGTATTCTCAGCTGTAATGATGTCATCAGGCAGCGTGATGCATGCGATATTAGTCATATGTAGCATATCTAGCAATATGTAGTGCATATGTAACGATATATGTAGTATTTGTCAAGTGGGGGATAGCACGTGAAGACACTGCACTGGAGGCATACTATAGAAGTGTCAAAAAATTGCATGCAAACTTCGTTTCGAGACATGCAGGTCTCGTGGTCTACCAGCCCTATCCTTTCCTGATTGCCTCCCCTGATGGAATCACAAGCTGTGACTGCCATGGAGAGTCAACACTCGAGATCCAAGTGCCCTTAAAAATATAAGGATTTGTCACCTGCGGAGGTCCTCGAAATAAAAGACCCAAACTTCTGTCTAGATGACTGGGGTTTAAAGAAGACACACCAGTACTATCTGCAAGTACAAACACAAATGCTGGTCACTGGAACACATGCGTGTCACTTTGTGATCTGGACTGAGCGTGGGCTTTTAGTCTCGAATGTCCCTCGGGATGAGGAGTGCATCTCTTGGATTTTGAATGAGACTAAACTAATCTGTGGCTTATTTTACTAGTGATTTATTCTGTTATTTTGTACCCAAGTAGTTGATAAAATTAAACTAAATTTGTTTTATTTTTTGCAAAGGTTTGTGGAGGCTTGTTAGCTGGGATTCCATGGAATCACAGTGGTGAAGAGGAAGACAGTGTAACAATATGCACATGTAACAGACCCAAATTTGGCAGGATCTGTTGCAGAGATACTTGTCCTGTGAACGAGTTTCACTATAGTTGTGTAGGAGTGAAAAGGCAAAGTAACAACTGGTTCTGTGTGCACAAAAAAGAGGCCCGTGAGACATACATACAGTTGAAGTCGGAAGTTTACGTACTTAGGTTGAAGTCATTAAAACTCAATGTTAACCACTCCACAGATTTCATGTTAGCAAACTATAGTGTTGGCAAGTCAGTTAGGACATCTACTTTGTGCATGACACAAGTCATTTTTCCAAGAATTGTTTACAGACAGATTATTTCACTTCACCTCAAAAATTAGTCAGGAGAAACAACCCTTAAAGTGATCCATCCATATCTACTGCATATCTGGCAGCAGAGTGGTGGTTTGAGGCTCGTTTGATACCTCAGACCCTTGATGATTTACAGCCATTTAGCCAACTATGGGTTCCATTCTATTCCCGTGTAATTTACATCTTAATCTATTCCCACCCCCCAATTCCCATAGAGATCCATTCAAATGCAGAGATGTTATAGTATCACTTGTAAGAGTACCTGAAAATAAGATATGAAGAGTCTTTTGATATGCTTTTATACCAATCATGATAGCATCACATGTTTACCTGTGGAATGTGCCAAACAGGTGTTTTTTGAAGTACCCAGTCTTTTTTTTGCCCCTGTCCCAACTTTTTTGGAACGTGTTGCAAGCATCAAATTTGGAATTAGCGTATATTTACAAAAATCAATCAAGTTGATAAGGTAAAACATTAAATATATTTTCTTTGTACTGTTTACAATTAAATATATGTAAAAGATAATTTACAAATAACTGCTTTCTGCTTTTATGTGCATTTTACATACTGTCCCAACTTTTTTGGAATTGGGGTTTGTAAAATAAAAGGCGTTTATTTAATTTTCCTTCTATCCCTGATGGCTTGAAAATCGTGGTGTACTAAAACCTTTGACCAGTGGTGTATGTTTGAAATGGTACGTCGTATTCCACTCTGAATAAAACCATCTGCCTCACATATAAATTAGATTTATAAAGATGTTTATTCTGCCCTTGTTGACATGATTTCTTTTATGAAGCACATAGAAAGAACAAACTTTCAGTTATTCAAGCAGTCATGCTCTGCCAGGGTATTCATTCTTTAGAGAGAGCTCGTACATGGAAAAACATGGAAGAATGTCTTCAAAGGCTTCAGATTAAAGCACAGAACTGAAAATCAGCATAAGTTCCCTGCATAACGTTTACCTGCACGTAAGTGCATAAGTCCCTGCACATTTACACCAAAGTTAAGTTACTGTTAAATATTTATGAATGTTCAAAAAAAAAAAACCTCTTGTGCTTTATCTGTATTTTGTAACTTCCACAGAATGTGGAATAAATGTAGCATGGCATAGAAATGTCCGTGAATACATTAAAGTGTGGAAGCAGTTCACTGAGAAGCAGAGAAAGTAGAGAAAGTAATTGTAGTTATTGTAGTGCTGAACATTTGCACAGTGCCAGAGATCAACTGCTGTATTCCATTGCTTCCTTCCAGTATTTTCAAAAGATGTGCTCCCTCACCTTTGGTACTTCTCCTATGTACCCACTGGCATCTCAAGACAATAATACCAGTTGACTTTGGAGAAAAATAAATGGGGGGGGTTTTGGCATTAAGACCAGTAGCGGCTGGTGGCCATAAATATTGGAGGGGCAGATAATGTTTCCAGAACAAAAATGGCTAGCCACACCCATTTTGATATAATACTTTTAATAATAAATTGTATCCATAACTAATGGGCTGATGGAGACACAAAATTAAATTAATGTAAAATGTTTGCTTTGGACTTGAAACACGCTTATAAAAATAATAAAATGCATAAGCACTCATATGTCCATTATATAATGACATAAAATATTAGGCTCATCAAGTTAGTCTCATCTGTAACAACCCTGTAACAAAAAGTTATCCATGCATATCTACTGCATATCCGGCAGCAGAGTGATGGTTTGAGGGTCGTTTGATACCTCAGACCCTTGATGACTTACAACCATTTTGCCAACCATGTATTCCATACTGTTCCAGCATAATTTACAGCTAAATCTAGTCCCACCCCCCAATTCCCATAGAGATCCATTCAAATGCAGAGACGTTATAGTATCGCTTGTAAGAGTACCAGAAAATAAGATATCAAGAGTCTTTTGATGTTGTTGGGTCACAGACATCAGGAAGTCATGGCATGCAAAGGATATGCGACCAAATATTAAAAATTATTACTTTATTCTACATTATGTTAAACTGTCCAATACTTTTTGATGCCCGGAAATGCGGGGACTATGTACAAAATGTTCTATAATTTGGCCCAACGTTGGCAAACTGTTGTTTTGGAATGTTGGCCAACAGTAGTTTTTGCTCATCGGCGTTACATTGTGCCAACCACGATTGCCCGACGTCTGACTGTATTGCTAGTTACAACAGTGGCCCAACCATTTATCTGCACAGCTGTTTCAACGTTGCTACCCAACCAATAAACGTTATGCTTTACATTGATGAAGTCTATTGGTTTTCTCCACTATAAATAAGACTGCCTATTGTTAATTATTCATTCGATAAAATTGAAAAGGCTCGGCTAGCCTACTGCTGATTAATTAAACATTTATACTTGTAGCCTAACTCCCTGATGTTAAACTGTCTAGTCTAGACTTGTCTATAGTTGCCTACCTACTTTACAGAACTGCAGATTGTGCATGTAGGCTATTTATAAGTACAATTAACAAATATTTTGAAGCAGACTAGTTCACTGACTGGTATTAACATGTCCAGGGATAGACGTAAAAATTGCACTGATCACATGGACCACCAAGCCAATGAAACTGGTGTCCAAAATATATTCTTGGTAGCCAATGGGGGGGACTATGTACAAAAGGTTCTATAATTTCTAAATGGTTCATCCGATATGGATGAAAATACCCTCAAATTAAAGCTGACAGTGCACTTGAAGCTCATTGTCATTGTATCCTTTCAAACTCAAAGTGCTATGAATTATGGTGCTCACTACCTCACAGAAATACGCGAACGTGGACACTTCAAGCTATTTTGTCTTCCTCAGTTTCTCTTGCAGAGTACCAGCCCCCTGGCCATAAAAAATATAACAGGAATGTAGAATACAATTTGTCAGTGACCAATTTTTACATTGTTTGGAGCCTACAGCCTACACTGTTAAACATTTTCCTGTTTAAAAAAAACAAAAAAAAAAAACAACATAAAGAGCTGGCGGCAGGGTTGCCAGTAAGTTACTGTAAAATTCACAGTGCCTTACTGTTGCTGAAATTTACAGTTTGATATCATTTTTTATTAAATATAGCATACAACTGTAAATTATTACTTTTACTGTATAATACTGATAACAGGGTTAGCAGTTAATTGCCGTTTTGCACTACCTCCACTGGTAGGCAAGGCTACATTTTACACTATTTACACTATTTTACAATTATTTAGTAGAATAGTGGCAATTAGGAATACAACCAATTAAGAGAATGAATGTTTCATATTAACAGTGATGGAAACCTACGTGATAAACGTGCGTGATAAACTACTGGTTGTCAATCTTGCCAAAATAACCCAGTGTCCTACCTCCGTGAAGAAATAAAACATGGCCTTTTCAATTTTGTGACTTAAAAATTTGAGACAAACACAGCTTCTAAGTTTTTTCTTCTGTTACCCAGTGAACAATTTGTGTTGAAAAAATTTTGTTAACTTTGATGACATTAGTTAAATAGCTTTGTAGGTAGCTAGCTAGTTAACTACAACCCTACATTACTAGCCCAGCTAGCTAAGGTTAGTAGTGCTAGCTATTGGTTGTGACATACTTTCATAATTACACAGGTAAGAGGACACATACCACTCGAAGCCCTTCTCAAGTTAGCTTTTTTGTGCATTTGTGCACAACCTAGTAATTGTGCGCACGTCGTTGTTAATTTTGGCAGTTAGTGTGTAAACAGTGGGTGACTTGGGATACTTGGATACTTGCCATCTCTCCTGTGTGTAAAGACACATGTCTGCGTAAAGATGAAATGAGCATGCTGGCTGAGTGAAACATGGAAGCATTGTGTGCATAGAGCCATTTCAATGTCCTACAGGCCAGCAGACAATTAAGCCTCCATTTTACCTCTTCACGTTTTTGGAACATCTTCATGTGTGACAAGGTGAAGAATTTATGTAAGATGTGCAATATTTATGCGATCCAAATTTGCTCTGGACAAGGCGACGTCACACATAGCCTACATATATTTCAGCGTGTAGAATATATTTATATGTATTTGCAAGGAAAGTGCACTCAATAAATGACTGATTTTGCTATCAGGATTCTGAACACGTTTTATGGCAGCGTTTATCTCGCTGGGAAAGCAGCACAGCTGTATTCTTCATTTTCATTTATTTTTTTTTTCTTTATGATCTCCTCTCAATCCGACGGCAAGCTAGGCTTTGATGGTTGGAAAAAAAATACTGATTGTTATATGGCATTTCTCATCACAGTATCACCTGTCTTTGATCTTTGCAGTCATGTATGCAACAAATGCAGATCTGAAATTCCTGAAAATGGCACAAAGACACTTGAGACAAATGTGTGAATAATTAATAACATAGCGAGTATATGCTTTGTGTGCGTGTGTGTGTGTGTGTATATACACATACATACATTAAAAAAAGTATTCAGCCCCCTTAGACTTTTTCATATTATGTTGTGTATGAACATTTGATAGATGTGAACAGTAAAATCTACAATATGTTCCAAATTATTTATAAATATGAAACAGAAAACAATCAATTGCTTCAGTATTCAGCCCCCATGCGTCAACATTGCACATCATAAGTTTCCCAGACTTCATATTTAGATTGTATTTAAGGACTTTGAACAATATTTTCTTTTAATATTTGTGTTAGTTTTGTGTATTTTTTCATAACAAAGCCAAGACCAGGTCCCCTCAATGCAACTTAATGGCTCTTAATTGGATTTTAGGAAGTAAAATGAAAATTACATCACAATACTCAAACACAGTATGTGTGATATTGTTCACTAATGGATGGCATTTGGGAATAGTCACTCTGTGTTCAAAGAAAATATAAATGATCACCTCTCCAACACTATATGCAAAAATGTAGAAGATTGAACTTCAGTAATTTTTTCCTGTCCAATTTCTCCATTGACTTCCAGGGCTCTAGATTGACAATCTTAGTGCATGGTCTAAAACACATGATGCAAGTGCATTTAGGGCGTGTCTAACTCCACTTTTGCTAGTTAGACGGCGTGTTGTTTGAGTGCCCAGTAAGGCGCAAGGTGCAAATGGAATGAACTTAGTTAATTATAGGTGTGGCTTGGGCGTAACATGCAATAAACTAATCGGAGTGTCATCTCCCATTCCCTTTAAAAGCCACCTGCGTTTGCACCTTGGCGGATTGCTAATATAATGACGAACAGTAAGACTGTGAAAAGTGCAATTTACAGCTGGTGAAACAGACCTGCTCATCCATTAAGTTAAAGCGCATATGCCATTAAAATGACTCGTCATATGCCATTTGCAAAAATCTCTAAAAACATGTTTTCACTTTGTCATTATGGGTTATTGAGTGTAGATTGGGGGGGGGGGGGGGGTGGCTATTTTATCCATTTAAAATTAAATCTACAACACAATAAAGTGTGCAAAAAGTGAAGGGGTTTGAATAATTTTGAGTGCAACTGTGTATAAAACCAAAATACGGGAGATTCAAGGGAAAAAATACCAAACGGGAAGACAGTGGGAGAGGGGGTTAAAATGTGGGAGAAACCCGGGAAATACAGGAGGGTCGACAGGTATGTGGATAGCTTTGGATAGCTTGGATACTTTGCATATGTTTTCATGGGTTTTCATGAGGTTGGAATGATTTGTGTAGGTTTTTGGACACCTATAACCATTCCCATAATCTTTTGCAAAAGTTGGAAATTATCTAATGGTATAGATGCAAATATAATTCCAACGAGTCAAAAGAGTTTATCTGTTGAAAAATTTTGATTATCTCCTGAATTACTGTGATGCACAATTATCCATTTTGGGTAGACTTTTGGACACCAAGGTACACTGTTTCAAATTGCCTCATAGGATTTGAGCAGTAATACACATCACTTTCATATTCTGCACACATGCAGACAGGACATTTGCAAACCAGAAAATGTAAAGTTTAACCTTATTCATATATTTTACTCTCAGTTGTTCACTGTAAACTGGAACTTTGTTTTTCACCGGGGGTGGTGCATTCACTGCCCATAGTTTACATCTTCTTTAATTTAAGCCATTATTGGTGTTTGCGTTACATTGATATCTGGAGTTATAAAGCTTTAAACAGAACAGTACAAAACAGATGAAAATGGGTAACATTAAGCCTCTGCGCAAAGGGGTTAAAGTAACCACAGTAAACGGTAAAACCATGGGGATGGGGATTTTTGCTTCATTTTATTTTAAAAAGATTTATACAAAGTGTTGCACACATTCATTACTTTTTTTACTACACATGCCATTACTATCATTGTAATCAATCTTGTGCACACTTGCCATACAGGGGATTAATAAAACTATAAAATATAAAACCAAATAAAACTACTTACGTAAACAGTCAGTAGAACAACAGCCTTGAATAAATGGCTCTGAGCATCAAAAAAATGTGCCATACAGGCAGTGAACGTTCCTCAGTCAAATAATTTTCAGTGCAGATCTGTATAACGGAGTTAGTATCCTACTATACAACTGAATCTGAAGCCAGCTTACTTTACAGCCATTTCAGGGGCCAGTGAAAAGAAAAATCCACTACTTGTATGTTTTTGAAATTCTAACCAGTAAAATTTGTGTTTTTTACAGCAATAATATCAGTATTATGCCATTATATTTCCATCTGATGCAGATGGGGGAATTAAACCAAATCATATGTAATGTCAAACAGTATGAACCTATCATGAGCATGCTTTTTCAGGTTGCAAAGATGTTACAAGCAAATTTCTGTAGATAGCCTATCTATTGTCGATAGACGTAGCCTATCTCTTCCCAGTACCGGTACATGTTTTACTCTAGGTCAGCTAATATAATGTGCTACACTTTTAGTGCTACACTTTTTTATCAGTGCTGTTCTTTAGTTGTGTCAGTCTCTTGCCAATGTGTTATGCATGCTTTCCAAATGTCTTAAGTTGTTTTCCATTTACTTTCCTGTCTGGCATGTGATATTTCTGGAAGGTGTTTTCATTTGACAGCACTATTATCTCCATGCATTTAATTTAGTGGAAAAATTGAGTTTGACAGACATGACCCTCAGCATCTAAGCTATGAATATTCTTTACAGATTTTGAAGCCGTCAGTTTTGGTTAAACTCTTCATTTATCTAGCGAGAATCCTTTGAATCACTATTCCTAGTAAAACATCATGCACTCCATCAATTAGCTCTAAAAATATTTTGCTTTTTCAAACTGTCAGCTAGGCACCTGTGAAAAAATGAAACCCAGTCCAACAAGAACCTCTTTATTGCTTCATGCAATTCTTTGTGTTCCAGTGGAGCCTGTTCCAGTGTACGTCCTTATTTTATGTTCCTCACAAGTGCCATTTGGCATTTTCACCTGAAAACCTCCCATATTACGAGAAATATATGAATTGTTCAGTTACTACATTTAGATAATCAGATCATAACAGCTGCGTCTTCATAGGATGACATATACAGTAAAATGTTCAGTGTTTATTCAACTCTAACAGTTTTTCTGGCTTCAATACGGTTCAAATTTGCTCATGAACATTTTACTCTGTACGACTGTAGTGCAGCCAAACCTACCAGGTTGTAAAGTAATGTGAAAAATGTATTTCATGGAAATTAAAATTATCTGTTACCAACAGGTTTAGCCACATTTTCTTATGGGGACAGATGCTTTACATCATTTATAGTGAAACTTTTTATTAGATATTAAATAAATTAGTATGGATTTCCTGAGTATAGTAAATACTCTGATGTTCCATCACTGTCTGGTACGACTCAGCCTCGGCTCGCTCCAAGGCCAAGCTACAAAGGGTCGTACGCACAGCTCAACGGCTGCCACCTGCCCCCCCCCCCCCCCCCCCCCCCCCCATCATGGACCTTCACAGCTCCAGAGCACGGAAACGCGCAAGAAAGATTGTGGCTGATCCCTCTCATCCAGCTCACAGCCTTCCAGACGGCGGTACAGGTCCATTAGGACTAAAACAACACGCCACCTGCACAGCCTTTTTCCAAGGGCGGGAGCCCTTCTTAATCCCTCCTGAACTTGACAGCTTTGCACTGCATTTTTTTAATTTTTTTTTTATCTTGTCCTGCGTATTGTATTGTATTTCTTGTATTCATTGTGTATTGGATTGTTCTGAGCGGCATGGAGAATACCAAGTCAAATTACTAGTACATGTAATGTACGATGGCAAATAAAGGTGAATTGAATTAACGCAAACAGGATGTTACTGCTGTTTTCTTTAAAAAAGCTAGTGGGGACAGGGTTAAGAGAGTAAGTACGGGGTTTCAGTTTTGAGACGATGTTACGACTCAGTGTCTGCTCGTCTAAATGGCAACTTTCCTCTGTGAACTAGGAGGATCAGTAGCTTGACCTGTCTCAGTTTGTGTAAAATTAGACCTGATACTAGCTACCTTGTCTTGAAAATGAACTGCAAATTCCTCACACTTTGACATAGAATCCTCTAAAGTAGAGGACCGCAGTAGAGGCTGAATTCAAAAGGCTGTTAATTATAGAAAACACAGTTCTTGGATTATGTTCGTGATCTGTGATTATTCCAGTAAATAAAGACTGCCTAGCATCCTTTCATGCTCTGTTGTAGCCAGCAAGTTGCTCTTAATAAATCTCACAATGTACATGCTTCATGCTTTATCTTTTGCCATTGACGTGTGGCCTTACAGCAGTTCCTTTTCAGCCTGATTGTTTCTCTGTTTCTCCATGGGGCTTTCTGTTTGGTGGACAGCTTTTTAACCCCTTCGTGCAGATGCCAAATTCTTAGGGGGTGTTCTATTTAAGACTTTATAACTCCAGGTGTGAGCATCACAGAAACTTCAAAAATGGCTTAAATTAAACAAGACAGTTGTACCATTTACAAAACTAACTTGTCTTTGTTTATTTTCATAATTTTGGTCAAAATAAAGTGCCACAAATGCAAAAAAAACTTTGGAGAAAAAAAAAAAAAAAGGTTAGCAACGAAATACTGACAGCTACATACACTGGATGGCCAAAAAAAAAGTTGCCGTTGCTCCTGTCATGCATAGTGCCCACTGTACAAGCCTCTGGAGGCAGTGTTATGATCTGGGGTTGCTTCAATTGGTCAGGTCTAGGCTCAGCAACATTATGCAACAATAAAATGAAGTCAGCTGAGTACCTGAATGTACTGAATGACCCGGTTATCCCATCAATGGGCATATTCCAGGACGACAATGCCAAGATTAATCGGGCTCAAATTGTGAAAGAGTGGTTCAGGGAGCATGAGGAATCATTTTTACCCATGACTTGGCCACCAGAGTCCTGACCTTAACCCCATTGGAAGTCTTTGGGATGTGCTGGAGAAGACTTAATGGAGTGGTTCGACTCTCCCGTCGTCGATACAAGATCTCGGCCAAGATCTGGACGGAAATAAATGTTGTGACACGACAAATGTGCGTCGTAATCAAAGCTAAAGGCGGTCCAACGAAATATTAGAGTGCGACTTTTTTTTTTGGCCAGGCAGTGTATTTAGAGTTTTATGTCCGTATGCTGCTTCTTGAGTGCGTCCCAATATTCTTCACTCCCCACCTCCCTTCCTCCGCTCCCCCCACTACCACTCCTCTCCTACCTACGGAAATATGCAAAACTGCCTGAACGTTTTGAGTACAAGTATTTGCATGTACAGTATACAACGTACCTGACATTGCGGTTTGTGTCGAGACATTAATTAATATGTAACCATTAATACGTAATTAAGATGTAATCAGCAACATTAGATTAAAACACAAAGATCCGTTCCTGGGGCACGGAGTAGAGGAGGTGGTAGTGGAGGAAGGGAGGGTGCATTTTTCGACTATTGGGACGCACCCCTACTGATTATTTTGCTAACCTGTTTCCTTGTCTTGATTGGGAAATTACAGACACCTGTGGTGGATTTCCCGGGATCATTTGTACTTGCGGCTTTCTGTAGCCCGTTGTCTTTTCCCCCCACTTTGGCTTCATGCACATTGCCAGCTTTGCTGCCGTGCTGAAGGGAACTTTAAAATACTACTGTGCGCGTTTTCTTAGCATGCCGTTTCCTGTTTAAAAGCCAGTTTTATCTTTTTTGAGTTTTTTGAGCATACTGCCACTTTGTGTTTCTACAATTAACTGATAAACTATATTTCCTTAGGGGATCTTTTTCGGTGGTAGGCTACTTGTGGCTACTTCGCTTTATTCGTCTGGACCTTTACTTGTGTGCGCTATCTACTTTTGTTTGTACCCAACGCGGTTTACGAATTCTTGGTCTCTGATTTTTAATGCAGTTTAGAAGCATTATCTTTTGCCAGCGTGCTTTAATTGTAATACCGTTTCTTGTGGAAATAGGTTTAGATTAAAGGACACTGACTATTTGGGAATGAACCTTCTCCACCAGCTACGTTGGCAATTTAGGAGGAAGCTCCCCCTTTTTGTAAAATGTCATCTTTTTAATCAAAAGGAATAGACGCGAGTATTATATAAAGCCTGCGGAAGACTTTGTTTTGCCTTTTGCCCGTTTCTTTCCCGGGGTGAGCTAAATAGCTTTTAAAACTAAATGTCAGGTGAGCTAGCTGCCACTTGTGCTGTTACTCCTGTCAAGATCTTAAAAGTTACAAGTAAATCTGTTTTGGCCTATCCTTGACTCTGTTGGAGCATTTATACAGGCTTATTTAGTGCAAGGCGCATTTTCATGTTCAACCTTTTCATACCCCTCGGTTATTGTAACGCGGGTGCGTATTGGGTTGTAACGAGACAGAAGGAGACTGAACTTTTTATTTCCCCTATTCTAGGTGGTTTAAGGACCGGAGATGGTCGCCTTCATTCCATGCATTTGAAGTTTACCGATAAGTGAAATAAAATTATTTTTAAGAATCTCTCATTGCCAGAGGCGGGTGACATTTGTACCAGCATGGATGACGACTTTAGTGTTGTCTTTCAATGTCGGAAACCCAAGCCCCAGGGAAACACAAAACAGGAAATAAGGTCAGGATTTCTGGTCTGGATGAATTATTTACCTGGAAACATTATACCAAAAAGTAATTTTCAGTTATGAGTGGTGGAAAGCTTTATTTTATTCAAAGAAAATTCAGAGTAAATATGTGACTGAGTTTGTGGGACTGAAAAGCAATACAGACTAGTTCAGATAGTGGCTGTGATTGGCAAGAGAACTAATACAGAGCAATATCAACACTATCCCTGGCTTAGCCAGAGAAAAGCTTTATTTGCCTTTTTAAACCCCCCTCCAGGAAAATGACAGGTGTTAGTAAAGCAGTGGGCTGTCACACACATGCAGCAAATCAGATTCAGAAACATGACTCGGTACGGTGATCAATATACTGGGTTCCAAGATATGAAGTAGGAAATTAATTTGTAATTAACTACAGTCATATTAAACCCAGTATTTGTGAGTGAAACAAATACTTAAAACAAAGCTAGTAACTTTGTTATTATGAGCTATTTATTATTATTGTTATTATTATTATTATTAGTAGTAGTAGTAGTAGTAATATTAGCATATTTATTTCAGCATGAACAGTAAAACATTGGAGGATCTGGACAAAAAGGATAGAATAAAAGCTTTCTGCCTCATATGGCTCAATTCCAATTAAACCGTGAGAGGTTTACGTAATATTTTTATTATTCAGGTTTAGTATGAAGCGATCTGTAATCAGAAGGTTAATTCTGTAATTGGTTGTCAGACAGGCAAGAGGCAAGCCTTGGCTAATTCATTTTTGTAATTTATGGATGCTTTTAACCTCTTGTGTGGAATGAAATGATCACAGAGGCATGCAACGTCGGGACTTGCATTTAATGACTAGGATTCTGCCAATCCGAAAATATGCTAATTGTAAAGGGAATTGAGTCACATGAAAAATGTCAGCAAATATCAGATGTGTTGCTATGAAATTGACTGAAATTGTAGGATGTTCATTTTTTATTTGAAATTTGATTCCTTTTACACTTCTGTCCAGGGGGCCAACCAGGGATTTTGGGCCCCATGAAAAGACCTCAGATTGGGTCCCACCAACCCCATCCCTGCAAAATGACTGTAACCACACCTCTCGAAGCTAATTGACCCATTGATTTTAAATACTAGCATTTTATTGACCGTCATTTTAACACCGACACTACAGCGACATTACACTGACTATCATTTGCACTGGCAGTCACCTTATCATTGACTGTCTATATTGACAGTAGCATCGCAATGGCTAAACGTTGGCCGTCACTTTAGCATAGTGTATCACTCAATGCTTCAAACTGCCCACCGCCCAGTACAGACTATAGGCTATATTTTATTGCTATGATTTTACGTGGAAATAAAATTTGAGTATTTGAATTTTTATTGAACAAGGTATTTAACCATTTGATGGAAGGAGCCAACCCTGTTCACAGACTTCACAGAATCTGAAAGGATAGCAATAGTGATGGGGGGGGGGGGGGTGCACTTTAGAGGCCCTGATGTTCTTTTTCATGATTCGTTTTTTTCCCCCATCCCGCTTTTGCTCAATACATTTTATGCGGTGCAGTAAGTTATATGTTATAAGTGACAGCACTATGTGCCTAGTTAGGTCTGTTATGGGGGGGATGGTGCAATAATGGTTGTGCAATTTGATGTCACGGTGGGACTGTGCAATATGATGCTTTGGTTTTTATTGGCAATATTGTATATGTATGTAAAATGTGTATGAGATGTGTCATATGTCTGTGCGTATATGTCTGTGCAATTATGTCTTCTGTAATGCTGCAGTGAGTGAGTACAAGACAAATTTCCCTTTGGGGACAATAAAGTATATCTTGTCTTATTCACACAGTTTAAAATAGCCGCGCAGTGCAATTTCTTCAACTGTCTTTTTTTTTTTTGTTGTTGTTGTTGCTCCAATTGTGTCTACGTTACACTCTGAAGGTTTGACCTGCCTACACTTGGTGTCCAGCAGCTAAGATTTTGTGGGTGTCGTCACTTTCAGCCTGATGTAAAGGGTTAAGTGCACAGCGGGCTCAGAAGTTGACTCAGAAGTTGGTCCTCATTGCTACACTCTTTGATCTACTGCGTCACACCCGCAGCCACTGCAAGTGTAGCCTGACCCTATATCACTCGGTAGAACACAGGTGCGCTCCTCAACATGGCATGGCAGGAATTTGTTGGGAAAATCCCAAAGCAAAGTTTGCTGATGTTAAAATGGGAGTAGCTAATGATGTTGCAGCAGAGCAGGCATAGCTACATTCTGGTTTTGTATTTTAATACTTCTGTGGCTTTTAGTGTCATATCACTTCACTAATTGTAATAAACACATTTTTCGTGATAGTAATTATAATGTATTCTGTTTCTGCTAAATGCTATATACCTTTGCTCAATTGCTCAGGAAAGTAAAGCACAGTTTTTGACGTGCACATTTACATTTCTCAATGATTAAGACATACAGTGAGCACCGTAATTCATTGGACAGTGACACATGTTTTGTTATTTTGGTTCTGTACTCTAGCACTTTGAGTTTGAAAGGATACAATGACAGTGAGGTTCAAGTGCAGACTGTCAGCTTTAATTTGAGGGCATTTTCATCCATGGTAGAATTTAACAACAAGAATGTTTGCAAGCAAAATTATGAGGAGTGAATAAGCCTGTGCTACCTATTGTCAAACTTCAAGTAGCATAGTGCCCCTTTGACTTTCTCATAGCCTAGAGCTTGCTAGGTTGTTGCTCGATGCTATGAATGGCATAGAATATGTCTGTTAGATAAAGCTTCTTAGACTAGAGATTCCTGACCTTGGGCTACTAGCTAGCTGCTGCA
Organism: Synaphobranchus kaupii; assembly: GCA_029718625.1. NCBI lineage: Eukaryota > Metazoa > Chordata > Actinopteri > Anguilliformes > Synaphobranchidae > Synaphobranchus > Synaphobranchus kaupii. The sequence continues at coordinate 65,563,100 of CM056383.1, forward strand.
GGTTTGATTCTAGCATTAGACTACGGTGGCTTACTAAGGACATAATTAAAACCCTTTCCAGCCCAATGATGACATATGGCATCATCATTTTCAATACCCATTTTTTAAACTTGCTGTTGTAAGTAGTCACATGACAACATTACTAGTATCAAAAGCCATTATTGGTTCAAGTTTTAGACAATGGTGGGGAGGCCCTCTCTGGCCCTAATGCCCTCTATACTGTTGGCCCTAGCCCCCTCTGCCCCTAATGCCCTCTATACTGTTGGCCCTAGCCCCCTCTGCCCCTAATGCCCTCTATACTGTTGGCCCTAGCCCCCTCTGCCCCTAATGCCCTCTCTACCATTGGCCCCTGGCCCCCTCTAATAAAATGATACTCTGAAATGAAGTGTTTCAATGAATTGTTTCTACCAATGTTACATTTGATGTGTGTTAAAATGGTTATTACGTGAAACTATCAGCCTGAATACAAAATTCCAATGGTCCTGGAAAAAAATGGAAATTGACAGTTGCAGCCCAATGATGCCATATGGCATAATTTTTTTCTCAAAAATAAAATCTTACACAATCATTTTTTTCTGATGTGTTTTTTTATGGCCTATTTTGAACATTTGTACCAAAGAAATTTGTAGAAAACTGTAGAAAATAATTTGGGCTGGAAAGAATTAATAAAAAGGCATTTAAAGGGGTAGGAAACACTAAAACAAATTGTTTGAGACGTCAACTAATATCTATCTATCTTATTCTTATTCTTCTTCTTCTTCTTCCGGGGTTGAAAATCAAAAAATGGGTTACGTAATTTTCAATGACTACTCCTTGATGGAGTGATATGCCCCACAGTCTGGAATGGAATTCTGACTGTGGCCAGGACAGAGTAATGAGCCTGTCGCACCACCAAAGAAGAGATGGTTTTAGCAGACAGGGTTTACCTTGACTCAACGCACAGTAGCTGCAGCTCCTTTCTTTAACTGAGTGACTGCTAGAAGTACAATCATCATACCTTGGGGTGTCACTGTAGACATTGGATTGTGACAACCTGCTGACTAATTATGCAATTATTTATCAATTGTGACCCTCATATAGGCAATTAGATAATGTAAAACGCTACACTAGATGAGAGGAAGGAATGTGACGGATGACAATTTAAAAACATGACAAAATATTTCGGTGACTATTGCAACAGTACCCTCCTGGTACACTGCACACAGATTAAGTTGATTTATTTTTCACAGTCACAGTTATTACAACTAATCCAGGAAGGCACAAAACAATGGATCACCATTTACAGAGAAATAAAACATCAATCATGATCTGAAATAAACAACGTGAGGGGAATCCTCTGACAGTGGAGAAACAGAATTGAGAGGCGGAAATTTGTCATCTGAGATTTGACGGAATAATTTTTGAGTGCAGACATTCCACTTGAAAAAAGCAGACAATCCTAAATGGCAGGGATATTCCCGGAAAACAATTTTGGCAGAAACAAATGCCACAGGCTGCTGACACTAGTACAAAAAAAAAACAATTCTATTTTTTTCTGCAAGTAAAATCAATTATTAGTTCTTCTAGCCGACAGCTGTAACTTACAGCATCAAGCTACACGCTAAGTCACAGAGAGCATTAAACAGGGCCTATTGAACTGTTAGGTTACTTTCAGAAATGTAATTGCATTTGTCTCAAATAATTATATGTTGAAAGCATAAAATTAAACCCTCAAAGGCTTGATGTCAAGTGCATTTCAGTTGACATGTAATGCTCACAAGTGGCATTTGGGCAAGCAGTTACTCATACCAATCATACCCTACTCATACCACTCATACCCCACTCATACCCTACTCATACCCTACTCATACCACTCATACCCCACTCATACCAATCATACCCCACTCATACCAATCATACCCTACTCATACCACTCATACCCCACTCATACCACTCATACCCTACTCATACCACTCATACCCCACTCATACCAATCATACCCTACTCATACCACTCATACCCCACTCATACCACTCATACCTCACTCATACCAATCATACCCCACTCATACCACTCATACCCTACTCATACTACTCATACCCCACTCATACCAATCATACCCTACTCATACCACTCATACCCCACTCATACCAATCATACCCCACTCATACCCTACTCATACCATTCATACCCCACTCATACCAATCATACCCCACTCATACCCTACTCATACTACTCATACCCCACTCATACCAATCATACCCTACTCATACCACTCATACCCCACTCATACCAATCCTACCCTACTCATACCACTCATACCCTACTCATACCACTCATACCCTACTCATACCACTCATACCCCACTCATACCAATCATAACCCACTCATACCACTCATACCCTACTCATACTACTCATACCCCACTCATACCAATCCTACCCTACTCATACCACTCATACCAATCATACCCTACTCATACTACTCATACCCCACTCATACCAATCCTACCCTACTCATACCACTCATACCCTACTCATACCACTCATACCAATCATACCCCACTCATACCCTACTCATACTACTCATACCCCACTCATACCAATCCTTCCCTACTCATACCACTCATACCCTACTCATACCACACTCATACCAATCATACCCTACTCATACCAATCATACCCTACTCATACCACTCATACCCCACTCATACCAATCCTACCCTACTCATACCACTCATACCACTCATACCCTACTCATACCACTCATACCAATCATACCCTACTCATACTACTCATACCCCACTCATACCAATCCTACCCTACTCATACCACTCATACCCTACTCATACCAATCCTACCCTACTCATACCACTCAATTTCCTTTATTTCCACTAGGGCGCAGCCATCTGCACAGATTGCTGTGTGTCAGGCGTGTCATCAATTTGTGCTTCTGGCTAGGCTAGTATTACTGCTACCGCGTCCCCCTAAGTTTGGTTTTGGTTCCAACTTGCAGGTTAAAACCCAAATTTTGCCCGTCAAAATCTCAGCCATTTTAGCAGCAATTACCAAGCCAATTACCAAGACAACTAAAAATAAAAATATATGGCAAAGATTTCTTCAGCTGTTTTCATATAGTTAAGTACCTAATAAAATAGCATTTAGATTAAGACTTTTTGTCCAACAACATAGCTCAAATTCTACAACACTAAAGTAGACACAGCTATATGTCGGGCATGACATGAACTAATGCTTTTGTTTCCATTTTCGTTTTTGTTTCTGGTTTTCGTTTTAAACCCGGCTATCTGTGCACATGCCTGCTCCCATGCATGTATGACAGTGTCCTAAAATGGATACACCAAGTGTGAATGATGTCAGGCTCCAGTGGTAACTGTGATGGCAGCTATTTGATGTCAGATACCTGTAGTATTGCATGTCTTACAACCTGTATTTTCACTATAAAAAATAAAAAGGTGGACAAGAGGTAGACAAAGTAATACTAGAAGAGTGAGAGATGTCTCATTAAACCTGTCACATTATTACTATTAAGGGGCAAGGGCATAACTTTTTAATCAGTGTGGACAGTGCTCGTGTTGGTAACAGTTCCCTCTTCAAGAATGGGAACATTATGAAGCCAGTGATCTATATTGGAGCCATGGGCATTGTAGTAATTTCGGTTGTTTGCTGCTACTGCAGGTGAAGCTGCCATTTGTCTCCATTAGGGCTGAGCATTGTTACTGCCTTGCACTTTGTGTAGCAAATGGAATGCTTTTCCACCTCTGTGCATAAGAAAGTCGAGGAAAGACATATCACTGACATCACTGAGCAAACGTACTTATGTCCCCTGCTGTTCTGGTGTTTCACTGGAGAAGCAAATGGGATGCCAAGCAGCGAAAGATGCATTACAGTGTCCTGTACTTTTGACATTGCATCTCTGTTCACATATATCAAACCAAGCATGTAGATGGACTTCATCATTTAGTTTGTCGTTGATGAAATTTAACACAAAGCAAGGACAACTCTAGCGTTGTGGCAAGAATTTGCGATGCAAATTTTGATTTGACGTGTTTGTGTGTGTGTGCGCGTGTGTGTGCACATACGTTTGCAACTTCAAAGAATGTATACTACTTGCAGGCAATAGAAAGCAAGGATATAAAAAGGTATTGATTTGCAGCACGGTAATGGTTAATTATCTGGCCATCACAATCGCCAAACCTCAACCTGGGAGATAACATATGTTTGAATGATAATAGATTCAAATAAAGAATAAAGTTATTTGAAGAAACTGGATGATTGGTCAGAAGCCTTTCCTGAGAAGTGCCTGAGCCTCATTAAAGGTACATAAAAAATGTGACCCAGGACTCATTACTAGGTTTTATTAATTCTCTAAATGAGTCTAATGCAACAGATATTCATGGCCTGAATCTAGAATTTATTGTCACTCATATCGATACATTTCTCCCTGTTCTCTTCATCTTATAAATATCTGCATTACAAAATCCCTGTGTTTCCCTTACAAAGGAAGCAATCCCAGATTACTCCAATTTATACATCTGGGGATCCCACTATCATTTCTAACTATAGACCAATATCTATTCTCCCTGTTATGTCGAAATCTTTTGAGAAAATCATGGCAAATCAACTTCTTCAACATTTGGAAAGTAATAATCTTCTCAGTAACTATCAGTTTGGTTTTCATTCTAAAAGATCCACAATGACTGCAATATTATATCTTACAGAACATATTTGTCAAGCCCTAAATACAGGCAAAATAACTGGTGCAATATTCATTGATTTAAAAAAATCTTTTGACGCACAATATTCAATAAACAATATCACAATATTCTAATAAACAAACTACAATCTTTTAATTTGTCACTACCTGCTATTAATATACTGACTGCTTATTTATCTCAGAGATCTCAACTTGTGTGTATAGAGCAAGCTAAATCTGCCCCGGCTATAAACAATATAGGTGTACCACAGGGTTCAATACTGGGACCATTATTATTTATTTTATATATTAATGATATGCCAACTGTACGTAACTTATCTGAAACAATTCATCAATCATCAATTCACCTTTATTTGCCATGGTACATTACATGTACTAGGAATTTGACTTGTTATTCTTCATGCCACTCAGAACAGTACAATACACAATAAATAAAATAAATACAATACAATACGCAGGACAAGTTAAAAAAAAGATTAAAATAATAAGTAAATAAATAAATAAATGCAGTGCAAAGCTGTCAAGTTCAGGAGGTATTAAGGAGGGCTCCCGCCCTTGGAAAAAGGCTGTGCAGGTGGCGTGTTGTTTTAGTCCTAATGGACCTGTACCGCTGTCCGGAAGGGAGTTTTGCAAACAGGCTGTGAGCTGGATGAGAGGGATCAGCCACAATCTTTCTTGCACGTTTCCATGCTCTGGAGCTGTGAAGGAAACGTACGTATGCTGATGACACATTTTTACATCTGGCCATAACATAACAGAAATAAGCTCCAAGCTCTCATCTGATTTGACAATTAAAAATCAGAATGTATATATTTTAGATTTCAATCGAAAAAAATTCCTGTCTTCGCTCCTATAAACTTGAAAAATAAACCTCTCTCCATTACAGAGACATAAATAATTGGGTGTAATATTGGATGCCAATCTTAATTATAAATCACACGTAGAAAGAGTAATCAATCAACTGAAACAAATAATGTTTGTTTATAATAAAATCCACCTTCTTATAACCAGCTCTATTTCAGTCACCTATCTTAATGCAATAGCACTCTCAACTTCATCATCCTGTTTGCCTATTTGGACTCTTATCAGCGAAAGGCATATTAGACTCAATTGCACGTCTCTGCAACCGGGCCCATAAAATACATGCCAATGTTCCTCTCCGTTCTCATCACTGTGATGCATTTAAGAAAATAAATACTTTAAACTTTGAAAATTACTGTAAATCATTATCAATTAAATTCTATTTTCAAATACAAAATAACTACAAACCGGTTATAATAATGATCTCATGCCAACACACACAACACACACCTCATCACTGTGATGCATTTAAGAAAATAAATACTTTAAACTTTGAAAATTACTGTAAATCATTATCAATTAAATTCTATTTTCAAATACAAAATAACTACAAACCGGTTATAATAAATGATCTCATGCCAACACACACCCCGCAACAAGACAAACTAGAATTACGCGTGCAGTCACAAACAATGAAAATCCGCTACCTCGTTATGAAAACAATTATGGTCTCAAATAATTTTCTTATAATTGTACTTTCATCTTGAATACAATTCCATTACATATACAAAACAGTACTTCTCCTATCATATTTAAGCAATTATACAAAAAAATACCTAATAGAAGGGTGTACTTTTTTTAAATTTTCTCTAGTTTCTTTCCTTTCTCCTTCCTTCCTTTACCAGTGCAGGACAGGAACCCTCTGCAAACCAGCAATTTTGCTGAGTAGGGCGAAAGTATTTCATAACCAGTTGTTGGTGTATTAACCTTTTCCTGTATAATAAATTAAATGAAAATGAAAAAAGTAAACAGTCCAGAAATATGCAAGAAGTACATATTGTGTGCATGTGAATAAATATGATTATTCTATCTTTGCAATAATATGCAGCTCTGCTGTGCTGCTTTGTTTTATCATAATTATATACAGTTGAAGTCGGAAGTTTACATACACTTAGGTTGAAGTCATTAAAACTAATTTTTAACTCCACAGATTTCATGTTTGCAAACTATAGTGTTGGCAAGTCAGTTACAATCCATGACACATTCCCAACAATTGTTTACAGACAGATTCTTTCACTTTTAATTCACTATAATCACAATTCCAGTGGGTCAGAAGTTTACATACACTAAGTTGACTGTGCCTTCAATTTTTTTTTATATTTGGTTGCATATCCTTGCATGCCATGACTTCCTGATGTCTGTGACCCAACATGATCAAAAGACTCTTGATATCTTGTTTTCTGGTACTCTTACAAGTGATACTATACCATCTCTGCATTTGAATGGATCTCTATGGGAATTGGGAGTGGGACTAGATTCAGCTGTAAATTACACTGGAACAGTATGGAACACATGGTTGGCTAAATGGCTCTAAGTCATCAAGGGTCTCACAAATCAAACAAGCCTTAAATCATCACTCTGCTGCCAGAAATACAGTAAATATGGATGGATAACTTGAAGGGTTTCTTCTCCTGACTTATTTTTCCATGGAGTTCAATAGGAAAAGTTGTCAGGAGAAACAACCCTTAAAGTTATCCATCCATATCTATTGCATGTCTGGCAGCAGGGTGATGGTTTGAGGCTCGTTTGATACTAATAAATAAATAAATAAATAGAATAAATGTACTAATACATCTCGAACATGGAGTTTGTTGTTTCCACACATAGCTTGGTTGCAGGAGCAATGAATGTCTCAGTTGAGCAATATCATGGCGCCGGTGCCATGGCCACTATTGACCGGCAAATTGACCGGTTTTGTTTTGTGGAGACTTTGGAATTGTTTTCAATTCGGGAAGGTTGATTACGGTGGTTCCAACGCTTTCTAGTGCAAAAATGCCAGCCGTCGTCTCACTGTCTGTTAGTCTGTTTTCATTGTCCTTGTCCTTTTTTCATGTCTCTTTATTGTGATATTTTAATAAAAACATTTTGCAACCGCTCCTTATTGTGTTTGAAATCATTTGTGTTCCAGCCCCTCGATGTGAATGGTTTCCCACTGGAGCATGTTGAAAGCTCTGGCAGTTTACTGAACAGGCTGCTGAGTTCAAGCCATGTTCGTTCATGCATGCTTGTCCCTTGTCCGTAGAGCAGATCATCTTTTTTAATAAATGTACTTTCGCAGTTATTTTAATTAGATACATGCTTTTCCTGTTTCAAGCTAAAAAGCCGTTTTAACCAATTGAACAACGACACTACCACCTCATTCAACTGCCTGATTGCTATCATTACATCTTTGATAGATTAAAGTAAAATTGGCAAACATACATAAAATGGATAGAAAAGACCAATATCTTGAAAATTGCAAAGATTTTGATTTACCCTTGAATTACGAATGGAATAGCAATGTAAATATAAAATGTAAAAATATATACAATTTGAGAGCCACATATTTAGTTCAAATAAAAAATTCCTAGTTTGCCAAAATAATCTGCAAATAAATGTCACTATTATTTTTGCAATATTGTCAACATATCACCATCTTCAAGCACTACCGGCTTCAAACACTATCAACAAAGGGCCAGTTCAAGACTGACATTTAGCTGAAAGAATAGCACTTGCACATGTTGCATAGCAACAGAAAGGCATTATGATACACCCTGCTGAATGGAAGCACGGTGATTGGTTTGTGTCCAGAATGCAGTTGAGCACACAGGCAGCAGTGTTCAACTCATTTGAGAGTGTTTTTCCAAAACAAAGATATCTAATCATGCATTTTAATCACTGTGATTTAACAGATGTGCACATGCTTCACATCCCCAGGAAATGTCTTTCAATGTGATTTGCATTGTGAAATGGTTCATTGAAGCCTTGTAGTGATGTTGAATAGCAATATCTCAGGGAAAAATCTCTAAGCAATCAATGTTCTATTTAAATGTTGACTGGAAGTGGAATGACGTTCATCTGGAGGAATATTTGCTACAGTTTATAAGTTTAAAACCAAAAAGATGTTATTTACATCGCTCATGCACATTGAATACAGTAAAAATGGAAAGTTATATTTTACTTAATTAATCTTACTGTATGTCAGCAATAGTACCGGGCCGAAGCAGTGTAGGCGTTTAGACGCCTTGCTATTTTTTTGTAGACTAATTTTTTAAATAGCTATACAATCCACACCATTTCCTGAAAACGAATGGGTTACGTATGTAACCTCGGTTCTATGAATACGGTCAACACGCCATGGGTCATCCTCACCGAGAGGGTGAGCTACTAGGAGACTGAATAGCAAATTAACCACCACTACGCGGACACCACGTCACGCCATAAATATGGTGCGCGTACGCCGCCCGGCCTCTTTTGCCGACTGCGGGGCACAGAATTCCTCGCATGATCACGCTATGTGGGGTGTTGTCCATATTCATAGAACCCATGTTACAGTATACCAAATAAAGTCATGCGGGGGATGTAGTGGGGTAACGCCACATGCCACAACCGTGCGTTAGAAATATATTCACAATATATTAGATGCTTGTTCTTTGGAAGAAGCTAATCTAAAGCGCAAATACCACTGGTGATAAAAGCTCCACGGCGGGCGCCACGGTGGTGCAGCGGGCTAAGGCGCGGACTCTGTCTGTGCTGTTGCGCCCCGAGGATCGGGGGTTCGATCCCCGGTCCTGCCAGATCCGAGCATGGCTGGTGCCCAGTGGGAGCGGCAATTGGAGGCTGCTCCCGTGTAGGGGGAGGGGCTCGGAGAGTATCTCTGAGATGGGCCGTTTTATTTTTCTCCCAGGTCGGAGGGGGAGAAATAGGCCTGTGTTTAGCAGCAGTGTCGGTCTCGTCGAGAGTGTGCATGTGTGTGGCCTCCCCAGCCACTTCCACGGTCCCCGGTGAAACACAACAATCGTGTTCCTGAAAAACTTCTGAATATCCTTCGTTTCTAACGAGACAACTGATGTGAGTAGGCCAGTACCGTATGTGTAACCTGTAGACTACTGTAGGCTAACAAAAACGTGGTCGTACAACACACTAAGCAACGTGGATGGGTAGGCTACAATCATTCTACAGAAATCATGCATCTCACATTTAACATTTGTTTATTAGCCTCTAGCCTATGGATTAATTTGTGCAGAAAAATTGGTAGATAGCCTATTTCAGTTTCCGTTGTTGCTGCTATTTGTAGGATATGGTTATGATGCCCTCGCGCAAAGGAGGCCTAGTAAATCACACACACATACATGTAACGACATTTCATTGTATTTCGGAGATCAAACACACATGCGCACACACACCCTCCCTCTAGCTAGCTAGACTTTGCAACAAGCGCTTAAGTGTAGCCTTGTAAGCCTACCGTAGAATGCGCACAGTGTACATGAATGAAAGAGGGACTTGCTGGCATTGGCGAAATGCACTGCCAGTCATATTTAAGTTTTCTGATTGGGTGAGTGCCAACTGGGTGGGTCTTTCCCACCTAGGCCCACCCGTAGCTACGCATATGACTTCTGGTGATCCCGGTGTATGGAGATGTGGGAGTACGCCTCCTGTAGGTCCACCGAGGTGAACCAGTCACCATCCCTCGCCAATAGACAGGAAAGGCGGAGCATGCAGAAAAAACAGGCATCTTAGTTCAAGATAGTTGAACTGGAGCCTGTACCGGCGGCGTATACGCACCACTTATGGCGTGACGTGGTGTCCGCCATGTTGTGGTGGTTAATTTGCTATTCAGTCAGCCACGTGTTTCGAAGGAAATCGTGGATTTGCACTGAGGTAAGATACCCATGTGTCCAGTGCAGTGAGGTTGTTTCATTAACGCAGTTTGGGGAGACAATTGGACATTCTAAATTGGGGTGGGAATTGGATATAGACAGCCCCGTGTTGGACGCCAAATAATTTTTTTTTTTTTTTATTATAAATTTGCTATTCAGTCTCCTGGCAGCTCATCCTCTCAGCTATGGGAGGACCCATACTGTGTTGACCGATATGAAATAGACTTAGAGAGGGCCATTATGGCCTTAGATATGCCCATTAACCAAATGCAAATCAGACATGACATTTAAGTTACATAATCCATTGTTTAACCAATCTTTACATAATCCATTGTTTTTTGGTAGAACCGCCTTTCCTCGGAGTACAACTGCACTACATCTTCACCTGAACATTACTTAGCTTTGTGGTGGCTAGTTAATCTCAACAGCTACTGCTACAATATGAAAATGGATAGTTCAGTTTTTTTTGTGCAATGAATTTTACATATTTACAGAATGTTATGATGTCTGGGACAACTGTTATAGGGGCTTTGGGGTTCATTATCGAAAGCAAGAGAGCAGTTGTACAGTGGTCCAGAGGTTATACCTGTGTATATTACCTGATTATTCTTTGAAGAAATTACATTTAATCTAACTTTTGGTTGGAACCGTTTGCTATGGTGGCCGAGACATCCAAAGCAACGCAACATTATCACAACATGAATGCAAATCAGAAAACAGAACAACACAAAACACACAACAACTTTACAGAAATGCGCTGCGTTCCAGAGAAAAACGACAACGGAAGTGTTTGCTTATGTTATGGAGCTCAAGAACTGACAAAAGTATTTGAATTTGAATTTATTATATTTGAATTATATACGTGTAACATTTAATAAACTAGAATTTTTTTGTGGTGTATTTCATAAATTTGCATTTAAACAATTTTTTTTCAAATATCAACAATTCAGATTGATATTCAGATTTAAAAAATTCAGATCCATAAATACAAATTTCTCAGATAAAAATTTCTGAAATTCAGATTGATCTTCAGATTTTAAAAAATTCTGATCCATAAATACAAATCTCTCCGATTCAAATTTCTGAAATTCAGATTGATCTTCAGATTTAAAAAAATTCTGATCCATAAATACAAATCTGTCCGATTTAAATTTCTGAAATTCAGATTCTATTTGTTAACTAGGCCAAAGGTGAAGCTTCCGGCCTACCCAGGAAAAGTAAAAGCTTTCGGAATTGTCGAACTTGCGTTTAGCTTAGTGTTGCCAGGAAGACTTCAAGCTAGCGGCTCTGACGCAAGTGTAACGTTAATGGGGTAAGTGCATCCAAAGGTCTTATGATTTACTTAGCTAGATAATATACGTTTAACCCTCACAGGCCGGCTGGATTGCCGCTGAACCGAGTAACAAAAAAATTATATTTCTATTTCTAACTTCGCAAGATTTTATCATACACGGCAAAAACATTTGAAACCTTGGAATCGCAACTTTCTGATTTGAGCACTGGCAAATAATATGACATTTTTTAAATTAGGTTAATTTGACAAAAAGCAAACCCTGTCTTTTATTCTCTTACGGCCTTCTCTCTACCTGGAAGTGCCATCCCACTTCTACTGACATGGTAAAAAGGTGCTAGTTTTGGGGAGACATAAAATGGCAGACAACTTGAAGCACATTTTATTCCTTTCCGGAAGATCAAGATGGCAAGATTATCTGCTCATAACTGTATGCTATTATTGTTGGAAAGTGATGAGGAAGTCGCTGACAACTCATCGGGTCCCGATACTGACGAGGAATCATAGGAAGAGAACCAGAATTTTGAATTGAGAATTGATCCAGCTGAGGACCTAACTGATGATGAGTAAGTAACTATTTTGTACTAAAATATATGAATTCTGCGTCTTGTACACACATTCCGTTTGTTGTACAAATTGCAATAGGCACTTTTGGAATGAGCCAGAGCCGTAGATAGACAAATAGAAGGCCCTGGAGTTGTAATGTTACAACTGCCACACAGATTCTGGATGTCGACAAAGTGGCTTCTGTTGGTCGCAATAAATGCATACTCCGTAAGATGGAGTCGGGGAAACAACAGTGCACTCCGTGGAAGTGCAAGGATTGTGATGTTCCCTTGTGTCTACAGTTGACCAGAAACTGTTTTGAGAAGTGGCACCAAAGACTGAACGAAAAGATTGTTGGTTTCAGTAAATCTTCTTTAAGTCTTCAGCATGGCTCACTGAATATTGCTTATTATCCCCACTCCTTTGTCTTTGTCTGAGAGAGAGAGAGAGAGAGAGAGAGAGAGAGAGAGAGAGAGAGAGAGAGAGAGAGAGAGAGAGAGAGAGAGAGAGAGAGAGAGAGAGAGATGGCACATCTGACAGATCTTAGAGGTGTGGATAATGAATATTCAGGCCATTAGCAGATAGCCCACCCACAGGCTGCTCCATTAGCAAATAGCCCTTCCACAGCCTGCTTTTGCTGAAATAAAGTTGTGAACAGTTGTGAAAAAAACAGGTTTTTAGTTATTTAGATCTCAGATATGCTAAACTATTTTGACAACCTTACATAACAAGACCTTGATGAACAAATTTCATATTGACAAAACAATTGGTCACTATAGTTTAGTGTGTGCTTTCACATTTGTGATGGCACAGAAGTTTACTCTTTATAACTTGTGTGTTTGTAGATCTATTTACAAGCTGCATATGATACTGACCAAACTATTTATGGCATATAAATGTAGCTGTGATTGTCCTTCAAATAAAAATATCAAACACTGGAGTAAGTGTGTGTTAAGTTGACGAAATTTTGATAAATGTCAGACGACACCAAAATCACAAAGCTTCTCTGAATTAAGCACGGACCTGGGGGGGTTAATTGTTTTTTTTTTATTCCCGCCTTTGGGAGATATGGAGACATGGACGTCGCAATGTACAAGAAGATGCCCGTAGCTGGGGACACCGAGGACCGTCATGGAGTAGTGTTGTTGAAAGATGCGAGACTGTACATCTCCATCTGCATCAGGGAGTTACAGCAACCTGATGCTAGCAAACACCACGACTTTCACAAGGCTGCCTGACTACTGATCTGAGCTTACCATTGTTATGCAGTTAACCTTGGTTGAAAAACAGACTACAGTAGCTAGCCCGTGACTGGACTGATTGCTGCTAACACCTAAGCAGCATTCTCGCTAGATTATTAAGGGAAACGGCAAATGCTTATTTGTTTTAACGTTTAAAAAAAATATTGTTTCTATATCTGAACATGATTTTCTTAGCATGTATAAATGGTACATTTTATGCATTTTATAGTCTGTGGTTGTGGCAAGACGGAGGTCGTACATACTTTGAGCTGTTAACAGCACCCTACTATTTTATTGCCATGCAGTGCAACTGGAAAGGCTGAGGTTTTCGCAAGCGGTCACCCTTTTAGAAAATCCTTTTCTTAAAGCTATAGTTTATAGTTTCAGACAAACATGAATACTGTAATTGGGACGGATACGATTACCACTAGGGGTCAATATGGATCAGGTTAAATATTTATGTATACCATTCATGTCCCTTGGGGCCTCCATCTTGTGCTTGGCTCCTCAGAAAAAAAATAGCTGTACTTTGTATTTGAATTGCATGCTCATTTGTATTTGTATATGATGTGTTTTAATGGTTAATGATCTTTTTTTGATCTTTTTTTTGTCATAAGCCAATTTAACACTAGAACCGCCAAGTGCCATGTAATGATGATTTTTTTTTTTTTCAAGAGGGAAATAATTTTAAGCTATAGCGGCAATTCTATGGTTAGCCTATATGCTGTAACTCCTAATGACACCGGGTGCAGCCAAATAGACATTCCACGTAAGACTTAATTATTTATTTTCTAAAGGGACCCATCTAATTTATCAAAAGAGCCACTCATCTTGGTTTTATTCTGATAAGGTAGGCTACCTGTTTGTGTTTAGACCACTGCAGCGTGACTTTGGAAACATTTTCTGAAAATAGATATAACGCTGGAAGTGTAAATGGGCTACCAGTAAGATTTTAAGAAGCTGTCTGTCTTGTGAATTGTTATTTTTATTCAACTCAAGTATCCGGGAGGGCTTTTCTGTTTTCAGTGCAGGAAAATAAAACAATGTATGAAAATGAAAAGGCCGATATAACATCACAAATGACAATTCCAAACAGTGCAAGGAGTTTGAACCTTTTTTTTATTTTTTATAATCTTCTAGGTTATGTCCGGTAAATCTCTGAGCAGCATCTATCTTGTAAGAAAATGCATTTAATTTGTTTTCTTGCTGGAGGATAGTAGGTCCCTGCAAGGTCTGTTTGACCTGTCGCATACTGTTGGATCTTACACTGATGACACTAAGATGAACTCACTTGGGGGGCTTGAATGCTTCTTCACACAAGCCTCAGGATATACCGTAGATCCTACATGCAAAGGGCACATGGAATCACAGTTCCACGTTATATTCCCTTTGAAATGCACATGGTGTAGAAGTGTGGAAAATGCTATTCTCAAAGGCTGTGGAGGTATGCATCGGGCCATTTTAGGCCACACAATGAACATAGCCATGTGCAGGGAGAAGCTGTCAATGCATGCAGTGATTGTGACCTACTACTGCCATAGGTGCTGTTCAAATTCAGGGGAATTCCCTGTGGGACCATGAAGGTCATTTACTATTCTCCTGTTGCCATGCAACTAATTCCAACCCTCCTTGACAGTGGCTAAAAGGAAACCCTTTCTAGTGGAAAATATGTAATGGTATAAATGATCAGAAAGGAGAACTTGTCTTGAATGTATTCTGATATTAAACATAGTTGCATCACCAATACCTCTATGAAATTGTATTGTACCTGTCTTGCACAAAACGCGTTTTAATAATGTATTACGCAAACATCCGTTAGGTAAACAACGACTTTCTGATTTAAGTCCAAAAATAATACAATAGCAAAGCAAAATATGCAAAATATATATTTTTTTTCACAGCAAGAAACCAGTCAAATTGAAGTCAAACTCACTCTGTCCTCATGATTTTTAAATTATTAGTAGCTAGCTAAACATGATAATAAAAAGGGCAGTATTTGTGGAACTTATTTGTCCATTGTCATGTTTAGCTAGCTACTAATAATTAAGCTACTACTAATTTTTAAATGAAATTTCATAGATGTACATAACACGGCAAGACAAAGCCGAACGCCCGTAAAGTTTTGTGCTTTTTGGAAAAAAAGAGATTAAAGTAAAGCCTTGGGTGCGGTTATTAAAGTCCCTGAAATTCTATGATAAAACATGAAAAAAAAACTGGAAAATTACTTCCTGGATGAACTATTTTCAAGTCAGGGCTTCGAATGGTTGACTAATTAATGTCAGTAAAAAAATTCTTTACCATCTTTGTGACTTGTAATTATATGTTTTTTTCCAGCCCAGTGCCTATATGTCACCACTGGGTATAAATTAGCCTGAGTCTCCTTAATGGACCCTGACAACACTGAATAATGTATATGAAGTTGACAGGCATAATTGCAGCGATATTCTGAGTCTATTAACAGAACATGTACAGTGCCCCACTATTATTGGCACCCCTGGTAAAGATGAGTAAAAAGGGTTATAAAAAATTCACCCTTAGGTGAGAAAAATGCAACCTTTAATTGAAATAAATTTATTATGAGAAAAAGAAATCCCTCATCAAGAAATAATTATTTTTAACGAAATGTGCTGCAATTATTGGCACCCCTGCATTTATATATATAGAATAAAGTCATTTTTAATATTTGGTCGCATATCCATTGCATGCCATGACTTCCTGATGTCTGTGATGGATCACTTTAAGGGTTGTTTCTCCTGACAAATTTTCCTATTGAACTCTATGGAAAAATAAGTCAGCAGAAGAAACCCTTCAAGTTATCCATCCATATCTACTGTATTTCTGGTAGCAGGGTGATGGTTTAAGGCTTGTTCGATACGTCAGACCCTTGACTTAACACAATTAACACAAAGTATGTCATAGGCTACCGGAGA
The DNA here is from genome assembly GCA_029718625.1 of Synaphobranchus kaupii. NCBI lineage: Eukaryota > Metazoa > Chordata > Actinopteri > Anguilliformes > Synaphobranchidae > Synaphobranchus > Synaphobranchus kaupii. The sequence continues at coordinate 65,579,541 of CM056383.1, forward strand.
AGGAAGATTCAAAGCTTTGTTTCAAAAGCTTGCAGTGGCCAAACTGTCTTTTGTACACTGTCTTTTAGGTTTTGAGTCTGAGTGAAATTTTTAAATACAATATTTCTGGTTTTCAAAAAAATTTTAATTCAGCTAATAGCCACTTAGCTAAGGTCAAACAGTTTGAGAAGCTCAGAATAATGTTCATACCACCAAAAGTGAAGAATTACAAACATGTTATTTGAGGGTAACGTGCTTGCTTGCTGTAATGCCATGGTTAGGTGGCCAAAGAAGTTCAAAGTACATGTCATTCACAAACTTTATATGCATCCTTCTAGCTAGATACAATGGCAGTTTGCATGACTTATTTTAGCATAAAAAAGAGTTTGATTTAAGCATTAAATAACAAAATCCAGCACAATTTGACGCTCTGCAATGACAGGGTTGCGGACCCCTGGTGTGGCCCTTGGTACACTTTGGGGTGGAGGAAAGCCAATATGTTTTATTGCAGATAGAGGTGGGTTTTGGTGGGGCTGGCCTAACTTTCCATGGGGATGAAATTCTCAAAAGTTGAGAGAGTATTATGAAAGTTATCCATTTTGGGAAGCGTAAAGTATACAATGCTATTTTAAGCAGAAACATTGTGTTCTCTGGCATACTCTTATTGTATTTACGCCTTAACAGTGATTAGAAATTAAGTTTTGTTTGTTCTGTATGCCTGGCTTTTATTCCGGTAATACAATGAGAGGGTACATATAAACAGATCAATTTAATTTAATTTAATAATTTTTTTTTTTGGTACCTACAATGTTGTATACTGGGCACCTACCAGACATATTTAAAGCAATGTTAGCCATCTCACAGCCAGTTACACACAAGGGACTATTTTATCTCTCTTTATGCATTCTGAAAGCAGGCCCTAAAATGTGCACCAAAGGGAATGCTTAAACAATTGGAGACATGTTTTCTGTTCCCAGTTTTTGGGTTATCACCATTTTAAATGGCAGTGTAATTTGGCTGAAACACAGTCCATAGCCAAGACAAAATTAGAACCGCAGCCTAGAAGCCAATAATCAATTACAAATTTGTAACCCAGCAGTTTATTTCATATTCTTAAACCCATCAAGTACGCTTCATAATTTAGATTTCCTGCTGTGTTTCGTCGCAGAGGGAGGGAAAAAAATAATGAGAATTTTGGCAGAAGTATTGTTAGAATTACATCCTGTAAATGACTGTAACCATCTTAGAAATGGCTTTATTAAATATTTGCCCTACCCATCTATTTTGCTTACTAACCATGTACCTGGAGTTATATAATCCACTGAGGACCCAGATGTATTTTTGTTTCTGCCACCCTGTACAAGAGCATAAATATGTACCTGTCAGATTTGATAGGAGGTTCGCTCAGCTGTGACATTAACTTCCAAACTTTCTCCTGTCTCTTTAAACTTATTACTGTTCGTTCCAAGAAGGCCAAGCATAGCATCAATGTGACAGGCTCACTGTTTGAGCTTTACAGTGTCTCGGTCTTCGGTTATACTGGAAGGAGAAGGAAAAAAGCCAGTAATAGAACAGTGGGAACATTTAACTGTACAGACATTCTACTGATTTACAAATAAATTGTAAATCTACTACATATTTTTGTCCCCACACACACACAAATCAAGTATGTTTTTCACAAGTCAAGAATATGTGACCTGCTCCATCATTTTGAGTTGCTTTGACCCAGAAACACATTTTTCTGGCACTACCAACATTATTTTTCTTAATTCTACTCCAAATATTAAGTGTTATGCTCATTTAAATCTTGACTATCACCAAACCGTGTTTTTGATTTATTCACATAAATTTGAACTGTATTGATCCGCCGAGTTTGTTACAGAATGTTAATTCAGACATAACCCAACATTAACAGTCAGACAGCCCACACGTTATCTTGGACTGTATGCAAAATGTAGGCATGTTGGCGTGTTTGTCCCTTTGTGCAGCAAACAAACTTACTGTTAGACGAACAGGAGTTGATGCTTTGAATTGGATGGCTATTTATTTATTCGTCGCTCTCTGCCAGTCTGCAGGTCACGCTCCTGCCAGGTCCGGAGGCAAAAAATATCCTGCTATGAGCTGGGGGCCCTGTTTGTCATTTCTTGCTCCTCTGACATTGATTGATTTAAAAACTTGGGTAATCTCTTCCTCTGAAGAGTCAATTTTCACTAAGTCTAGCTAGCTAGCCTAACTTCCCGGAGATAAAAAGTTTTGACTAAAATTTCAGTATCAATGAAGTCCTCCTCCTGTGGGTGGGCATTGATTGGGCGATAACGATTACGAGAAAGATTACAACCTACTTTTCAGCCAATTGCACCATATTTTTAACATACCCACAGTTGTTAATTCTACATTTGAGAGCTGTAGCATCATAAAACGTTTGTGTCCTGTTTACCCTGAAGGTGCCACTGTGTCCTATGTCATGGTGATTACAATGCGCTTACTCAAGAACAGAGGACGGTGGTGAGCATGACAGGAAGTGGAGAACGAACTGGCGAGTTGGCTAGGCTGCCTGGGCTAAAAACAAAGCTGGACCAGATTATTCAGTAACACGACTCGTTTGCTTCTTGTTAATTACACTGCTAGACACAATAGTAACCGTATGACCATTACAGCCGAATGGGATTTTGTAGACTAATGGGATCAAATCCTGCCACTATGTCACCAAATTGTGCTTTTATTTTTGTTTTTTTTACCACTTCCAAACATCCAGAAAAAAGCATCCAAATTTAACGTTGAATATCTCCGCCATTGATTGGTCCACAGAAATGGCAAAATAAAAACAAAATAATCAAAATAAACCTGTGAATCTCTGCTTTACAATGGAAGTAACCATAAGCCTCTGTCTAAAATGGCTGTGACATTATTATGCGAGTTATGCTGTCACACCTCTCAACATAGCAGCCAAAGATTAATAATATATATATTATAATATGCCACTTGTAAAGCTTGGTCCACAGATGCTGCATACTATGTTTTGTGCATATCGGTCCAGTCATTCTGGAACAGCTGTCATGTTTTCACAAAATTTAAAATGATCCTGCATACTATGAAGTAGTATGGTAGCTGGTATAGGCCTACTTGGAAGAACATAGGCCTACTATCTAGCATGCAAGGATGCATAACGCAAGTATGCATAATGGAACACAGCCAACATTTTTCCACGCTGGCCTGAGTGACCGCGTGAGCGTAGCAATTTAGGCTTTTTTTTTTTTTTTTTTTAACAGCAACATTTTATTAGGAAGACATGACAGTAATTTGGGTGCAAATTATCTAACCGTTTAAAACAAACCTTAAAGGCCATAATAAAAATGTAAAAAAATAAATAAATAGTTTAGCCACGCTAGTATTTCCATGCCGACTAGCAGGAGCAGCACTGTTTACTCGGCTAGCCGACTCGTCCCGCACATCCCTAATGGTGGCTAGGCCTATAGCATTCAATACAAGCGTGCGCTTGATCAGAGCGGAACAAACGTTACGTAACGTTTGTTTCGTTCATCGCACATGCACTACACATTCATAAAATTTTTTTTAATGTTCTCTTTCTTTAAATAAAAGGCTATGTAAAAGGCTAATTGTCATTTTTTAATAGAAGGATGTGTGGACATGTAATTTATTTTAATATATTACGTTAACATTACGTTATAAATGTGCTTAGGATGATTTTTTACCGGACATTATGGCCAGCAAGATTTCAATTTGTTGGACTTTGACAGTTTTTGCTGGTAAAAAAACGGTAATCGTCATATGTAAACTGATTGATATTCTCAATAAAAAAATATATATATTATGAACTACTTCTTCACTAGTTTGGAATGAGCTTTGCGGGATTTATTTTGCAGGCTGCTTGCAAAGTGAGGGGACAGGGCATCCGGACGCAGCCTTTGTCTCTGAATTGACCAAATTTGGCATCTGCACGAAGGAGTTGAACAAAGCTAATAAAACAGAACAAAGTAGAAGAAAACAATAAAACAAACAAAATGTGCTGAGCAGGCCCTGCTCCTTTCTGGAGAGCAGGCTTCTGTGACATATGGTGCCATCACTGCCAATGCACAGTGCCTCAATCAAGATCAGGGGAAGGTTCTTATAAGTTTGGCTAAATTTACCAGCAAGGAAGGGCTGCGGAGTGCTGATGCCATCTGGGAGGCGGCCAAACAAATCAAGGCAGCAACCTGGTGGAAGGGCCTCTAAGTGCGAAGACATGTCCCGTGTGCCCAGGGCCCTGAGCAGCCACAAGATCAGCGCCTATGCTAGGGCTAGTCCCGCCTTTATTGCACTATTGCTTCTGCTCTAGTGACTCATCTGGCCAATAAGGTGTCCGTTGCAACAGTGTCAGTTTTGCAGGCCTCCAATCAAGTAACGACTGAAGCAGGTGGATTTTATTTTATGACCAAGGTAACGAGGATGAACTGCTCCAGTAAAAATATCCAGTTGTATAAATTGATTGTGTGTTGTTGTCATTATTATTATTATTATTATTATTATCAATAATAATAATAATAATGTTCTTGACTGAACTTAGCTTCATCGTGAATCAGGTTTCAACACAATTCATTTAAGTACAATAGTGTCTATTAAGATAAAAGTTGTGCGATCCACAAATTGGGAGCTGCGAATTGAAGGGAAAACACAGTTACATCTCAGCTGGATTCCACAGGACATTATCGCTTGATTTGCATTACTGAGGTGGCTGGCTTCTGTGAACCAATGATCTGTTCTCCCCTTGCTTTTAATCCCACATGAGATGTGTAATTGTGTCTGTGTATTCAGGGTCTGATTTACTGAGACCTTTAGCGTGTGCAAAATTATTGCTTGTTTTTGTGTCTCTTTTTAGAATTTCACCCTCTGTCATTGTATATCCATGTATTTAGTAATTGTACAGCACTTCGGTTGTTGGTAGTCTTTTTAAATGTGCTTTAGAAATAAAATTGACTTGGTTCCGGGACACAATTTCCATTTACTCCTGTAAACAAAATTCCAGTGCAATTTAACCCTGTTCTTTTCATATTTATTTATTTATTTATTTTCATGTTTGATATTATTTTTGAAATATTTTTGAAATGCATGTATCGCCAGGCCATGTCTTTGACAGAAGCCTTCTCAACTTTCATTGGCCTCAGAATTTCTTCATAATTCATACGGTTTAGCAGGATTACGAGTGCAAAAGCACAAATAAATGATGTCTAAATTACTATTAGAATGACCTGCACATCAGTCACTTCTATTAATTGAAAAAGTAAACATGTTAATACATGGAAACTACATATACATTTACCTATAAACTACAGCACATAACATTTCCACTTAATATTCCACTTTGAACCAGCCAGCATCATTTACTTAATTATTGATTGATTGTGTAGAATATTTCTTTCTCTCATTTGCCCTTAGGAATTAACCAGCCCCCTCAACATTTACACACACACACACACACACACACACACACACACACACTCGTACACACACACACACTCGTACACACACACACACACTCGTACACACACACACACACACTCGTACACACACACACACACACACACACACACACACACGCACGCACGCACGCACGCACACACACATACACACACACACACACACACAGTGCACACTGCAGTCCCTGCTCAGTCAATTTTTTGCTTATCAGGCCAATCAACTCTATGTCAATCAAAGTCCCTCCTGATTGTCCTTCGAGAAGCAATATTGTATTTCACATGAGAGACCTTGCCAATTATATACCAGAAGTGATTAGCTCTATATAATCGTATTACTTGTTGTTTGTTTAAGAAGTTATTATGTATAAAACTCTATTTGAACCAAGGACAGAAACCGTATTGTTTAATGAACTTTTAGAAGCAGTTACAGATCAACTATTATATATCCACCAGTAAAATGTTATAATGTGTAAATAATACCTAAAGACGAAGGTTTTATATTTTTCCCATCATGGCAATGGATTGAAAATATGTACCTTGTTTAAAATATATATATAAATAGATAAAATAAAAATGATCTTGCAGCTGAATCTTTAATGAAATGTACTGAGAATGCGGAGGTAGTGAAGTGTAGGGCTTTATTCATTTTTAAATGCCTTTATTTAAAAGAGAGATACAATCACATTCTCAGACATGCATTGCACCATTAATATTTGAGTATAATATATTTGGTCATTATGGACTATGCCAGGGTCCTTTGGATGGAGAAGGGGGTACCATGATTTAATTGTATAGTAAGGACATTTATTTTGTATATTCAACCTAATACCTTTTGAATTCCTGCAAAATGGGGGGGGGGGGGGGGGGGGGGGGTCATATATTTGTGGCCCATAAACTTGAATTAAGTAAACCATAAGCCTGGTAATAAATGTGGGATTACACTGTGAACAAATATATTAACAAAATAATTATTCATTCACAGTATGGCATATCCACTACAAATTTACTGAACAACATGCAAAGTCTAGCCCAGTTACTAGATTTTGCGTATAAAAATGAATTATGCAAGAACAATGGATAAATTATCAAATGCGCCCTTTCGTGCTTTGATTAAACACAACTTCATACCACAAACAAGCCAGGTCAAGTTCTCACTTTTTCACCAAAATATTTTTTGTTCATGGTAATTAAAACCCACACAAGATATCTATCATTTCCTTTTATTGCTTTGCCATCAGCAAATAGGAAGAGAGCAATATAATGTGCGGTCCCCACACACACTAATCTCCTTAAAGAATATCATTTTATCTGGTGATTAGTATCTGCAACAGTGATGATGATAATGGACTGTGCTGTGGTGTGATACAGCACATTCCGTTGAATGCTTAAGTGTGATATGTATACGTATATATTATATCCGATTGTTAAATAAACCATCTATATAGTTAAAAGGGGGTGATCCCAAACGCGCTACAAGCCGGCTATATAAACAAGGAACTATAGGTGCTCAACAGAAGGACCAGTGAATAAAGAGAATACCAAACCCGGACTACTTCGCTAGGACTAACCCGAGATAAGGAGGACTGGAGCACACAGAGCTCAGAGCAAAACAAAATATTTTAATGCGACTGACGTTTCGACGTCAACGACGTCTTCTTCAGAGTCAAAATGGAAACATCTATATAGTTATTTCGGAAGATGGAGTCTTATATAAAAACAAAAATATTCAGTGTACAAACTCTAGAGTTTATATGTTGAAAGTCTCATTAAATAACTGCAGTAATGTTATGCTCAAGTGATTTCGGACCCACTTAATGAAATTGAAAGTTGATACTTAAACTGCAGCTGCTATTTTGCATAACAAACTAAAGATCAGGCGGCAGAGAGTCCAGAAAAAAACTATTATGTAATCAACTGTGAAAATAATGACAGAGCACACGGGCATTACCGCTGGTGATTCACTTCTACTTCCTCATAAGAAACTGTCTGCACTGTGCAGACATATACTTTACATCTGTTCATCCTCAGGCTGCTAAAATGAGTGCCGATGATTAAATTAGGCTGCCCACTGGCACTCCTGATTAGAAAAAATATATATATTATAATAATATAGAGCAATATTTCTCCTTCATTCTCTCTCCAGAGCTAGAAATATAGCAATCAGTGTGAAACTGTGTTAAAATAGCCTACTTTTGGAATGAAATGTACTTCAGTTTTTATATACATTGCATTTCTTTTTAATTGACCGCTAAAGAGATATTAGTTAGCATAAGCCTTTGTGGCAATGTAAATTGTACAAATGAGTCCTTAGATTGAACTAATTTAATTCATAAATATTAGTTTAATTAATATTGGTTAATTCCTAAAGGGCATCCAGTTCATCAAATACATTATGATAGTTGTTTATGGTTTTTATAATGTTAACTATAGAGAGTAAACTTAAATTAATAATTCAGGGCGGCTCAACTAGATGACGTAATGAATGGAATCTGTGTAAACTGCAATACAGCCATTACATTGGGAGGACAGTTATTTTCATAATAGGCAAACATAGTTATTCTAATCAAGCTATCTGGTGAACTATTGATTATGGTCAGTCAAATTTGTTTAGATTTTACAAAAACATAGCAGTGAGCCAATACATCCAATAATTGGCTTCCTCTGGAGATAACTTTTAAATATGGTCACTTAATGAGAAGTACAATCCCTAGGTCTGCATAATCCCAAAGCAGGATTGATGCTTATGCCCTTGTATCAAGTTGAACAAGGTAAAAAAGGTAAATGAGGACAGAGATCCTATCAGATGCTCTTTATATGCCCAGACAAGCTTGTTTTCTGTGATTTGTGCACAAAGCCATTACAAAAGGTTTAGCTGAAATTGAATGCATTAGTATCTGTATAAAAGCAAGAGTGCATGTCTCACGTACAAAATCATATTGTACACTGCCTGTCGCCGTTGCACCCGTCATGCATAGTGCCCACTGTACAAGCCTCAGGAGGCAGTGTTATGATCTGGGGTTGCTTCAATTGGTCAGGTCTAGGCTCAGCAATGTTATGCAGCAATAATAATTAATATAAAACAAAAAAAATAATAACAAAAAATAATACATAATAAAAAACAGCGTATTTCCATCTACGAAACATACGTAGCTAAGGTCAGGCCTCTCCTGTCTCTTCAAGACGTCGAGAAGCTGGTCCATGCCTTTGTGTCAAGCAGTCTGGACTACTGTAATTCCTTATACATAGGCCTTCCTAAAACAGTTATTGCCAGACTGCAGACTGTCCAAAATGCTGCTGTCAGGGTTTTGACTAAGACTAGGAAAAATGAACACATTACTCCTGTAATTTTTTAAATTACATTGGCTCCCGGTTCTGTTCAGAATAGATTTTAAAATTCTCTCTTTGGTCTACAGATCATTAAATGGGCTTAGCGCCCTCCTATATTACCAAGCATCTAACACCTTATGTCCATGCGCGCACACTCAGGTCCTCTGAGGCCAGCCTTTTGACTGTACCAAAGACCAAAAAGGAAGTTGGCGAAGCCTCTTTCTCCTCTTACGTCCCCTAAAGCGTGGAACAGCATACCGCTGTCTATTTGCATGTCAGAATCATTTGACATTTTTAGAAAGGACCTAAAAAACGTATCTGTTTAATTTATCTTTTAAGTAGAGGACTACGCAACTCAACCCCATGCCTCCCACATTCTTTTTTATTATCATGTTTTGATTCTTTCTGTTTTGTTGTTTTGGTTTTTCTTTTATATCCTTATTGTAGTCCTTGGTGTAAACATTTTGTGTGTTTTTTATTGAATGTTTTTGTTGATCTGCTTAGATATGTTTATGTACAGCACTTTGAGCTGCTTTTTTGCATGAAAGATGCTATATAAAATAAAATAAACTTGAATAAAATGAAGTCAGCTGAGTACCTGAATGTACTGATTGACCAGGTTATCCCATCAATGGGCATATTCCAGGACGACAATGCCAAGATTCATCGGGCTCAAATTGTGAAAGAGGTTTAAATTTTTTTCGGTGTGAGATTAAGCTAATTCACCAAACGGTGAATTTTTTATAATCCTTTTTACTCATCTTTACTAGGGGTGCCAATAATAGTGGAGGGCACTGTATGTAGTATATAATATATATATATATATATATATATATGTGCAGTGTATATATATATAGATCAATGTAACACAACTTTCACATTACTTGTGAATAAATAACAGGTAAACTAAAGTGTACAAAGTATACTTTTTTTTGTTTTTTAGTAAGGTCTACATGATGCATTTGTAGGTAGAATTGAGGCTGTATGTGACTCCATTGGGAGGTGTGGAGTAATGTCTGGTTTTCCAATCCAATGAGTATTGTTTTCTTGGCGATAGTAAGGGCGACTAAGATAAGGTTAGTGTTGCGAACAGCAGGGTTACGAGCGGAAAGGTCTCCCAGTAAAAATGTGGGGGATAGTGGAACGCTGCAGTCCAGAAACCAGGACATAGTGCTGGTGGCTGCGTTCCAGAATTGATGAACAGGTGGGCAGAGCCAGGTGGCACGAAGATAGGTGTCAGGTGTATCACTAGAGCAGCGAGAGCAGGTGTCGGAGTCAGTGAAACCCATTTTGTACATCTTGTGCAAATGTTGCTCTGTGATTGACTTTTGTATTGAATTAGTTGTGCATTAGTGTATGAAGCCATTGTGAAAGTGTTAAGTGTAGTTCTTTGACTTTGGGAGAATACAACATTTTGTCAAGTTCTGTTGAAGATATTTAGTATACTGCGTACATAATCCATCACTTACATTTTAAGCTGAGCTACAGAATTCACATGAAGTTAATGAGCTTTTAAAATTACGTGTGTGGTTATTGTCTTATAACTTTAAGCCTTGATTAATTTTTTTTTCCCATTTACTTGTCTTGAAATCACCTTGTGATTTAAAATTGCAAACCTGAAGTAATGGTGCAGGATATTTCTATTCATGAGGGACAAGAAATTGCTGAGTAATTCAAATTATGCAGTAGTCTTGAATGTTGGGGCCTGTCCAGCCCCAGTTTGAAAATTGCATTTTGAATTGCAGCATTATGGGGTGTATGAAACAGGACGGGGCAATATTTAAAGCTAAATTTTATTCAGTGGAATCTACTCAAACCTAAAACTGTGACAATTGGCAGCAGTTTTTTTTTCATGGGTAACAAAAAAAAAAAACGGGTGAATTATTTCTGTCAATTATAATGGCCTGTGTTATTTGAGCTTTCCAGGAAATGTATTCAGAACTAAATCTATAGATGTGTAAAAGTTTATCAAGTAAAACAAGTGAAATGAAAAATAAATAGTTATGTGACTACTTTGCCTTATTTTATGAATAGTGTAATTTCTTGAATTTGAAAGGTTCAAGGGCATACGGCATATGCAATTTGTTTTATCCATTTCAATGGAAGGTTACACTTTGCAATGTTTGTAACTTCCTCCCCTGGCAGGATTTACTGCACAGTTTGTGATGAACGATGCTTTGCGATGACATGCATAGAAAGTTTGATTCTTTTCTCTTGATTGCAATATAGACCATACAATTATCGAGGGAAAATAAAATGTCTACATTGTGCCTGAAATAATCAATAAGCCAAAAAAAAATTCAAAAAACTCTTGGCAGCCAGTTATTTTACTGTTTTACATCTGGTTTAGGCCTTGCTGGTTAGCCATTATTAGTGTGGTTGCTTCAGCAACACACTGCCTGTTTTCTTGCAAACTTCTTATAGACCAATTCCATTGGGTCACACAATTTGGATGCGTGCGCAGATCGGTTGCAGAAAAAACACGTATAGATACGAGCCTAACAAATCATACAAAATACCCTTCAACAATGTCTTGTTGTGTTGTTTGGTTGTTAAAACCAAAGGTTAAGGTTGGTCTTCACTTTTATAGAATGCCATCTAAAAAAGCGACCATTTGCATACTACCGGCCAGCAAAGGACATTTAATTTGCTAAAAAATTAACCAAATCTACCAAATAACTGACATGATTATTAGAAACGACTTGCTTGTTTTGCATTATGGTGGTCAAAAACCGATATAGATTATTATCAACATTCCTAAATTTAGTAATTTATCTATGAATAACCTTTAAGGTGATTGCTTCAGAAGTTGTTTTTGCTGTCACCAGATGAAAGTTAGACAGCTCTAGCTGTGGCGGCGATTTCTCTAGCGGTTGCTACACACGGGGATAATTGAATGATATAGGGGTTCAATTGGCTACTAAAATTGGGAAAAAAAGAAATAAAATATTAAAGAAAAAAAAAGAATAAAAGTTAGTTCAAAGTTTTAAAATTTCCATAAAAAATGTTTCATACCAATAAAACATTTTTCCATGTCCAAGGATCAAAAAAACTAAAATTTGATTAAATTGAAAGTATTTCAGTTTAACATAATATGTTTTTCATTGGTTCCAGACAGTGGTTGTGTGCATTGAAAGATATTTTTAGATGCTTAAAGAAAGTTTTTTTTTTTTTTTTACAATCTGCCCACATTGGTTGCTAGAGGGGCATTCAGGTGTTTTAAGAGAATTGGTTAATTGCAGTTTCCCATCTCAAATAAAATGTCATCCATGGAAATAGTAGGTAAAGTGATTACTGATTACTGCGAACAAAAAGCTTGACGTGCCACAAGGTCCTTTGAAGCGCAGCGGGCGGTTACTGTATAATGGAATTGGACCAAAGGCAGCCAAAGGGATGAGATGTGCTCAGATGTGCACTTTTCAGTCTTCAAAAACAAATTAATGAGTAATAGGTGCGGTGACCTGTGAAAAGAGTGCAGCTGATCAGGAAGGTAGAATGCCATTTGACAAAAATAAAATGGATAGAATTGGTGGGGACCCAAAAGATAAACACGGGATTAAACATTCTTTTTTTGTGACTGCACTTGGCAGTTCATATAGGAAGGGATTATAACATTGGTTTGTGACATATCTTTTTCTTATTAATTTGTGTGGTCGTTCATTAATTGTAATGGTTTTGCACAAAAAAGACCTAAAAAAGAAAAGAGGAGAGCAACTCTCTCCCTCCTCCTTTTTTTTCATAGATTTTAATTTTAAAAAGACAATAAAAAGTCAAATAGACCCTGTGTCGGGGTTTCAAATTCAAAATGTATTAACACCTGGTGAGATAGAACAACGTTTATACAGAGGGGGTAGCATTTTAGTATTCATAAATGCAAGTCCTTACAAGACGCAGCAAAGAGCAATGCATCCAACCGACAATCCAAAATGGCTGCTTCTTCATGTCCCACCTTGCCATACCCAAGGAATAATAATAACCAAACAGATTATAATATCAAATTGTGGCAAGCCTTCAGGATTGAATTCTTCGAGGACATGAAGCCGGCTAATAAAACACGTCTATCCTTTAATGAATATGGGTATCACGGCCATAAAGGAACAGCTCTGGGCATACAGGCGCAACTACACACAGGAGGAAAGGGGAAATTGTTTTAGCAACAAAATTCCAAAAGGACATTACAACAGGGTTTTATAGAACATTTACATGACAGTACCCAACTCATACTCACACACAGCGGCAAGCTTTTTTTTCCCCGTAGATTTTAATTTTAAAGAGACAATAAAAGTTCAAAGTCAAATAGACCCTGTTTCAAATTCAAAATGTATTAACAACACCTGGTGAGGATACAACAACATTTATACAGAGGAGGTAGTAGCATTTTAAGTGTTCATAAATGTATTGTAGAGAGAAGAAAACAAAATCCAACATGTTGTTAAGACAGATAATAAAAAAAATGATGTATCTTACAATATATACATCATTGCGATAATCTTCTTTTTAATAAACATGAAGTTTAGAGGACAGTGGACTGATACATCAGAGAATGTGAGCATGCAGAATGACACGGTTTATGGAAATTACGTTCCTGCCATGCAAAGTAAGGTTCACATTTTACCATTTTGGCAAATACATTATATCATCAAAAGCAATCCAATCTATTCAAAGGAAAACTAGAATTCAAACAGCAAAATTGGAACTTCGCGGACTGTGTACTTTTGAGCCAAGTGTTTGGCAATTTTTTGATGTTTGGCCTTGTGGGAAAAGGCAAATTTTCTTTGGAAATGAATAGGACTCTTATTGCCTGAGAAAATGGAGGACTGAGAATTTCAGACTCCACGCGGATAGGCCACCAACGAGGGTACAAGCGCAGCAATATTTGATTTATTAAAAGTGTTTTGGTGGCCTGGATTTTGCAGGCCTGGATCAGAAGTTAATCTGGTATTCCTCCAAGAAGAGAAGGATGGATGGAATTATGTATATTTAACATTTGATATTTGAAACTTTTCTGTCAGTGAAGCGCAATTTGCTCACACAAATTCACCTCGTTTCCACTTAACAACCTCACGTAGGGAACTATTTATGGAGTGGTAGCTATTTTATTCTCAGTAATCTAACTTAGAAAGCATATCAAGGGTTCCCTCCAATAACCGGGCAAGTAATATATCAAATACATAATCATTTTAGAGGAAACTATGAAATACTTTTTTATTTGAATTTGTTTTTAATCAGTAAAATTCACTTATCTGAATAATAAAGGGAAACAAGTTGCAACACAACATTTCAGCTAGTTTACTGAAGGCAAAGATGATTGGAGAAAGTTAATCATATTTTACTTCTTTCCCTGTACAGCAGCCTCAGTTTGAAAATATTTCAAGCACAAAAATAATATTAAACGTAATAGATTTTTTAGACTAATTGGGTAATATACATACGTACAACCTCTGGAGGCATAAGGACAATGTACAAGCTGCTTTGGAGTTACCAGGCGTGTATTTTTTATTTTTTTTGCTTTAGGCCACAAACCTCTGAATCATTTATATCTGCCATTGCAATTAAAAAAATACACTGAAACAAACCTAAATAATCTGTCTTTAAGAGATTCTGTGGCCAAATGCAGCTAGAGCCAGGAGGGACATTGGAATCCAGAGAGTGGGGTTTCAGCAATTTATCAATGCAAGGGATGGAATGACTGTTATTGTTCCAGGGTCAAAGCTTTTCCAGTGTGCTGTTACCCCAGCTGTGAAGAAGGAGTTGGAGCACAGTGGGCCCCATCGAGCACGTCACAACAAGGAGGACTCCAGTACTGCTCGGCTGACTCGTGAACGTCGGAGCAAAATGGTCATCCGGAACCACATCCAGGGAGTTTCATCCCCCATGAATATTGTGTGCTGGTAGAAGCCATTGGAGAAGAGACATAATGGCAGGGTTGTCCAGATGGGTGCCCCTGGGCCTAGAATTTGCAAACCCGTGATACTGTTCTACAGGAAGGGGCAGGAGGAGTGGTGGAGGTGGCATTCCAGACCATACAGAGAGCACCAGATGGGGAGGCAATGGGGGAGTTGGCGCTGGCCCATGAACTGTTGGCTACCCAGTGGCTCAGGTCCAGCAGCCCCTGGAGAGGTGGAAGTGCAGTTTTTGCTCAGCATCATGGGACTTCAGCCAGACAGGGGCTGTCCTACACAGCATTGCCACCGGAAATGCTCTGACCTTTTGTGAAAGGAACTACCCTGTGTTGTACAGTCTGTATTAGGAGTTTTGCTTGGGACAATGCTTGAAAATCTTTTTGACCTCTCTGAATTTGTTAACTTTTGGGAAATTGGTGCCTCTTGTGAGTGCCAATCCTGTATGGATAAATGCACTCTCTCAGTGTGTAGTGTGCCAGGAGGGTACTGTTTACACACAGTCACTCAAATACTTTTTTGTGTTTGACATTTCGTCCATGTCATTATTCCTTCCTCTACCTTAACGTCAACAAATTACTTTAATAAGGATTACAATTGATCACTAATTGTATAATTAGTCAGGTGATTGCGGCAATCCAATGCCTACAGTGACCCCAATGGGATTCAGATGGTGATGCAAGTTGAAATAATTTTGCCTCACATGCCCTAGATCAGGGGGTATAAACTACAGTTCTGGAGGGCTGCAGTCTCTCCCTGGGTTTTTTTTTTGTACGCATTTTGGCATTCATCAAAGTTTTCTTACCTAAGATTTGTTTGTACGTACGTACAAAATTTACACCTGCTCAGGACCACTCATACCGTAAATTCAAAATGCCGCTAAATTTAGCTTCTGAATGTCAGTTAGAATGTACATTTATTTTAATTTTCTATTAAATTCACAAGACTACATGTAGACTTTGAAGTGGACAGTGCAAATGTAATAGTTACGATTATAAAAAGCTAGCTCCCTAGATTACGCCTATTAATCAATTGTAGGCAATTCACTTATTTAATCAGACCCATAACTTAATTAATGCTCCCAGTAGGCTACTATCTTTCAGAATTTATTAACTTAAAATGTTATATGATGTTAAATATTCTCATTAAAAACACACATTTAACTAATGGACGTAATTTGCTATAAAATGGGCTTACAGGTCTGTAGCCAGCATTGCAATGGCTGATCTTGTGCTGTTGGAGGAGATGGCGCACGGCGTCCTTTGGAGAGAAACGCATCTTTAGGATTGTGAACATTTGTTGGCTGTGAGTGATGAATGGCTGGTAAGTCGTTTTCGGGTTTTTATGAAATTGCCAACCTGCCCAATGTTATCAGTGCCATAGACGAAGCTACGTTTGTGTATACAATAGAAAGGGCTATCACATCAATGTGATGCGACATTTATTGCTGAATGTCCTGGCATGGTGGCCCTGGTGGGACCCATGACAGCTTCATCCTGCGGGGCAGTTCAGTTGCCACTCATTTGGAGAACGCTGCGATGAGATTGCTGTTTACTGTGTCGTATATATTCCCTAACGATCTCTTTCCATCACTAGGGGATAGGGGGATTTCAAACCACCTCGAACACACAAAAGGAATAATATTTTATTTATTTCCAGGCTGAGGAGAAAGACCATAGTGCTTGGCAGATGGAGGCGATGTGCTCGTCCGATGCAGAAAGGCTTGAACTTTAACAGTTCTTGTGACGGCAGATCCTGCATTGATGGCCCATGTTATCTTCTGCCTGGCAATTTTACTTTACCAGTTCCTATGACAACGGATCAGACAATACTAAACTATTTTTTCCCCTTGCCTTAACATCTGTTAGTAATTCTTTCTTTTGCTTTTTCTGGGCCATTTTGACTTTGCACCTGCAAATGGAATTTGCAACTTCCATATATGGCAACTTAAGTGGCATGGATTTATGCTAATCGCAAAATAAGGTGCAAGCACCTGTCATTTAGGATGAATCTGAATGTATGAACATACGCAGGGAATACAAACAAATCTGCCTTTCCTGCACGGTTTGATGAATCCAGCGTAAATCTTTCGTACCAACTTGTTTCGTACGTAAATGTACGCACATATTTAGGAACGTTCCATGAATGAGGCGGAAGGTGTGCAGACTCTCTAGCCAATCAATTACTTCATTTAAAGGTGCACTATGCAGGAGTTTTGACGTTAAAATATATAATAAAATAACCCCACAGCAAGGCTAAAAATCCAGCATTGTGCACTTTAAGCACTTAAAGGCAGGGACACATCAGAAACCAACAGACACAGTGGCCCTCCAGGATTTCAGTTTGAGATCCCTGCCCTAGATACATTGGTGTCCCTAATTATATGCAACACAAAAAAAACTTGTTCACTCCAAAATTAGATGCATCCTCATTGTTTTCCTCTTGCTAAATTCCAATAGAGGGAGTTATAATAAGTTATATGATATTTGAAGGTGAATGCATCTGCCCTCAGTATTGCAATGCTGCAGATAATGATCCACCATGGTAAAATGTCAACAATGTCAGAAAATGCGCTTTGGACTTATTTTTAATTTAATCAAAGTCCAAGTTCAGATTTTTAAAATAATATATCATTCACTACAATCAGGAAAATAATGAGGAAGTTATGGCTTGCTTAATTTTGCTTCTCTTTGACTGTAAGTTCTGAGAAAAAGGCTGATTAAGTGGAACTTTTTCCTACACATTTTCAATGAAAACCAGCAATAGGCATGCATTTTAAAAAGCAGAAGCTAAGTAAACTGTCCACACATTCCAGTTTTTTTTTATTGACTTGGTATTATTTTCATAAGTATGTGGTAAAATTTCACAACTCTCAGTACAAGACTCAAAACTTTAAGCACAATTTCAAATCACTAGGTAGAACACATAAAACCACACAGTAACGTAATCAGTGTTTCATCTAGATATACCTTTCTAATTGCCTTTCACAATGTAATGCTCAGAATACTTTTCATATAATTATCTTTAATTTGTTTAAATACATTTGCCCATCACTTATACTCAAACTGCTCTTAATGGTTAATCAATTAACCGTTTGCTAAAACCTATAGATTTTAAACCGTTTTTTCTACTATATATGGATTTTGAGAACTACGGACGTTTGACTATACTACTATAGTGTGCACAGCTATGTCCAAAGATATTGTGGTAGGACGTAGGCCACTACTTGGATCCTACAATGCAGGACATTGTGTTTCTCAATGAAATTGAGCAGGCCTGTCATAGGAGTCACCTATGTTATTGTGTGGGACAATGTCAGGGTCCATCATGCAGAGGATATTCAGGCATGATTTTGGGCCAATCCCTGATTTGTGACCCTATACCTTTTTTTTTTAGCATGGAGGAGGAAGGTATACGATCGCCATCCCATGAGCGTTCCACCCTCGTTCGGGCCATGGATGAGGCAGGCGACGACATCACACCGGACCAATGTCAAGCTTGTATTCGCCATGCCGTAAGGTTTTACCCGTGGTGCATGAACAATGAGGTCACTTCCTGTGACGTGGACGAGGATTTATGGCCAAATGTGCAAAACAGGCTCGATGCACCAAATGTGTGCTAAATGTTATGTTTTATTTTCATTCATCATTCTTTATTCTTTCAATTTCTTACATTACAGACAGTACACCTATGTTGAAACTATCTGAAAAACAGTAAAGTATTGTGATTGAATGATTGTAGGGGATGTTTTCTTTGATCACACATTGGATAGATATTATGGAAATTACAGATTTTTCATTATATAATGTAAATGTATTGCCTAATGTAAAAACTGTAACCTACTGTAATTTACAGGACTGTATCACATTACTTTCAACACTTCTAAGGGTGATTTGAAACACGTATCTTGCATTGTTTGCGATTTGATTAACTGGTCATTAAAATTCCTAAATTGAAAAGATATTATGTTGTGCTTTGGTGATTAAACCAATGTTCTCATAGCATTTCACAATAAACTTATATTTTGAATCAATGGTTGTGTGATCAGATATGTTTACAATCCAAATCAATGCACAATGACTGGCTGTGTTACAAGTGTGACCGGTTTTGAGTTTTGTACTATGAGTTGTGAAAATATACCACACACACACTTGTGAAAACAGTAGTCATTAAAAAAAACTGTAAAATAGTGCTATACTGTTGGAGCGATTCAATGCAAATATATTAACATGGATATTTATATTTTAATTTATAACTATAACTAGTTTATTAACTATTAATGAAATAAAATGATAATTAAAAAAACATTTCATACGGATAGATATGCAATACTAAAAGTGAAATATGCAAGTAACTAAAGACACACAATAACATTATTTAGGTCTATTATTTAGATTTTGATCTTACCTGTTCTTAAAACTAAAAGAAAATTCAAATAAAAAAAACTAGTGAGAAATATGGTTCAATATGGTTATTTTTGTGGTTCTAAATAAAGGGAATAGTAGAACAGAGTGGAATCATTGAACAAAAAATAAATGAAATGAAAATTCCTCAACTGCAGTGAAAAACAAAAAATAATGACATTCAAGGGTTAGTTATTTCCTTCAAGCCTATCTTGTGGATTTGGCCATAAGTTGTCATCCACATCACAGTGGATATTTTAATTTGCCAGACATCGGGGGGAAAAACCTTCTGGAATGGCGAATCCAGCCCTGACATTGGTCTGCTGTGATGTCATTGCATGCATTATCCATGGCCCGGAGGAGGGTGGCACTTTCGTGAGGGCGATGATCATACACCTTCCACCTCCATGCAGAGAATAATTCCTCAATAGGGTTGAGGAAAGGAGAGTATGAGGGCAAGTACAGAGTTGTAAACTGTGGATGGGCCTGAAACCATGTCTGCACCATTTCAGCATGGCGGAACCTAACATTGTCCCACACAATCACATAAGTCAGTCCATCAGCTTGACAGACCTGCTGTAGCTCATCAAGGAAATTCACAAGATCTGCATTATAAGATCCCATAAGAGGTCTGCGTCCCACCACACCATCCTCCGATACTGCATCACATATGGTGATGTTGCCCCCACGTTGTCCAAGCACCTGGATGGTTGCCCGCTGGCCAATGAAGTTCCGACCTCTTCCGCCTTGTTTTGGCCAGGTTGAAGCCTGCCTCATCCACAAAGAGGAATTTGCGGTGGTTCTCTGCAGCATCCAGCTCCATCACCCTCTAAAAATACATTGAAAGAAAATTACCCTACAGAATAATGTTGATCAAACTTGAATCTTTGACAACAGGAATCCTGAAACTGAACATACGCAGCACGCAGTTAATTTACTCTTTCTGCATTTCTTTCAAAAGGCACCAAGTATATCTGTTTTAGAGACATCTGGTGCCTTTTCAGAATTTGTGTAATAGTCGGCCACATTGTTGAAAATGTCGTCATTGGCAATGATGTGCCGCTGAATTTCAGGGTCAGGCGTATATCATTTCTGGCCCGAACTAAATTGACCACAGCCAGTTCTTGTTGGCAATTCAGAATTTTGCCTATGCCTCTCCCATTTGGCCGAAGAATGCATTCAATTTGACAATAGAGAGTAATGTGTAGCGCATGCCGAAGACTTACCGGTTCTCATGGCGGAAAGTTCGAATGATCGAGGCCACGGTGGATCTCTTGAGGTTAGGCTGAATCACTGCAGCAGCGCCAGCCATTGTCATGCCATGATTTATTACAAGGTCCACAACCATTGCTCGGATTTCATTGGACACCCGCTGTCTTGGTCCGTGGCCTTGTCCTCAACCACGTACCCCCCCCCCCCACCTCTCAAACAAGGCCCATGGTCACCTCTCAGAAGACTTGTCCCCTGCCATGCCTTTGTCCACCACGGCCGCCGCCGCCGCCGCCGCCACCACGTCCACGTCCTCCTCCTCCTCCTCCTCTCACTGCTCTATCCTGACCTGGATCACCTGCCTGCTCCGCGCTGTCACTATGTTGTTGTAGGTGGATACTGATCCTTTTATACGCTTACTACAAGGTGAAATCAATCATCGGAAACGAGTTGTCATTATTGGGAAAGGCAAGGGCCTGCATACATACATTGTCTGGAACAGTGGTACATGGGACCATAGAAACAGTGTCTGATAAAGGATGATGATGAAATCCATAGGTAATGTAGTCTAATTGGTTCATGTTCCACGGTAATTGGTGTCAATAAGTTCCCATAAAACAGTTACTTATCATTTTGAGCATTTGTATTAATTTATAGTTAGATGCATTGTAATGAATTAAAAGACAGTCATTTCAAATGTAATGTGTGAATTGCATTTTGAAATAGTAATTACTTTATTGTTAATTGTGTGATATTGAACAGGTGATTTGGTTCAATCAACAAATGATCTTAGGTTTATGTGTATTGTATCCAAGCAATAAAATGTGGGGAATACTGTATGTATGAAAAGGGCTACAATTGCTACACGGTTCACCCGATATTGATGGAAACACCCTCAAATTACATCTGAGAGTCTGCACTTTAACCTCACTGTTCCATTTCAAATCCAATGTGCTGGAGTACAGAGCGAAAACAACACAAAATATGTCACTGTCCAAATACTTTTGGACTGCACTGTAAGTGGCACAACTGGAATCCGTATAACAGCAATGTGTACTTCCGAGGACTCAAGAAATTCCTTGTTTTATTTGTCTTAAACTCAATGCATCGGAGCATATTCCGCTAACATAGTACCAGAGTCATTATAGGCAACAAACATTAGAACCTGTTTACATCCCTCTTATCTAATAAAATGTGTTATTTATCCAAGCAGAATCACACAGAATTGTGTGCCTGGTGCAAGTCACAGGTGCAGTAAGCTGTTCTTAACTTCTGCACACACTTCCTTGGAGAAAATATCAAAGGATTTCAGTGTTCCTACGTTTCCACCTTTTTATCCTTTCCCTCGGGGAAATAACAGCCGTTGCCAGGAAGTGGGTCAGCAGAGGCTACTGCGAGGCAGCAGTAATTGGAGCAGTGCTCTCAAGTATTCACAGAAATCAGTCTGAATATTAATAGGAAATAGATACAGGCAATGGTTTTCTGAATGCCAAATGGTGCATGTTAGCATAGTGTTAACATGGTATTTTTGAATACAGAAGATATTATCAATAATTAATACTGTGACCTTGGGGTAAATACAAATGTACAGCTACAAATAGGATGTGTGGTCCCGTGGAATTCAATTCAATCAGTCAAAATAATATAATATACACATAGGCTAATGCGTAGAACTATATATAGTACTGTGGTGGATTACCAAAACACTGCCAGAAAATAAAATTCAATTAAAGATGGATAAAAAATGTGATATTGTTTTATAATACCTAAACAAAAAGAAAACGGTGCTGGTGCAAATGTTTCAGTTGTTGGACCATCAACATGAGGCTGGCACTTCTGTATTAGACAGAATTTGGGACTTGGTCAAGGTGACACATTAGACTACCAGGTGTGGACCAGTAACATGGAGGATATCACTCTGCAGGTACAAGTCAGGAACACAGTATTTGTGGATAAGAACATTTCATGTTTCTAACAAGAGTTCCAAGAAAGCAATATGAAAAATAAAATGATACTGATACTGGAACTAATGAGACAGACTTATAAAAATTCCATTGTTTAATTTAGCGCACACAAACACACACACACACACACACACACACACACACACACATATATACTGTATATACTGTATGTATGCTGAAAACAATTAATTCCTTAAGTATTCAGCCCCCTTGCTTCATTGTACTTTATCACCCATACAGGCAGCCATGTGGCACATGTGGTTTTGTTAAAAATAATTATTTCTTGATGAGGGATTTTTTTTGTCAGAATAAATTTACTTCAATTAAAGGTTGGATTTTTCTTATTTTTTCAGTGTGAGATTAAGCTAATTCACCAAAAGTTGAATTGTTTATAACCCTTTTTACTCATCTTTACCAGGGGTGCCAATAATTGTGGAGGGCACTGTATGTACATTAGTTTTTCCACTCGAACACTGTCTTGTCCAATATGATTGATAGGCCTATTGTTATTTTCTCATTTTGAGTGCATTTCATATACTGTAGTGCAATCGTTCATCTTATGCATGATGTAGGCTACCGATTTTCATTGAAGATAGAACATTTGGCAGCATTTTGCAGATGGTGGAATACTATTATATTTTCATGTTATCGTGGATAATATAGGCTATGGCGTATATACTTGTCACTTAGGGCATGGAAAATGCTCATTCCAATTTACTGGGCGCTGATATGTGGTAGATTCATGTAAAAAATTTTCTTGGAGTTCCCATGAATGGGAACATTAAAAAAAAACTACAGAAAAATGCAATCCCGGGGAAAAAGTATACATACTGTAGAGTACAGGTAATAGTTTTATTGAGGTACAAGAGTGAATGATTAGGCTACATATTTAGGTGTATGTATCACTGTGATATCAATGTTTTTATCTTAAACCATCAGAAGGGGCAAATGTATATGGTTTATAATTGTATTCATTTTATGACATGTTTTGGATAGGGTTTTGGACCCATAGATATCTACCCCCCTATACTGATGAAAATATTTCCCACTTGAAAATGATGCAAAATTGAGTTTTATGAGCCATAACTGTTGATTTGTAGTTAAATATATCATATTTTTTTTTATTTAGAGCAGTGCCCAATTTAGCCATTTGGATAGATTTGGAGACACTAATGGACAACAGGGTACACTCCCTATATTTTTCATCATAGATCTGCATATCATCCTCAGATTTTTCACACTTGTGGACATGAAGTTTATGATCCAGGAAATGTATAGATTTACCTGTTTCACTTATGTAGTTCTCAGTATTTTGTTGCAAACTAAAGAAAAACAATTTATTTATATTTGTGGCACTTTATTTTGACTTAAATTATGAAAATAAACAAATGTCAAGTTCGTATAAATGGTACACCTGTCCTGTTTCATTTGCGCCATTTATCAAGTTTCTGTGATGCTCACACATGGAGTTATAAAACCTTAAACAGATCACCCCCTAAATAGGTGAGAATTGACCAAATTTGCCATCTGCGCAAAGGGGTTAAGGACCTTGAACAATATTTTATTTAAATATTTGTGTTATGGATCAAACAATGACAATGAGGCAAACTTCAGAATGTCTAAACATTTAATTAAATCTTTTTTTTTTTAAACAGACATTGAATGTATTCAAGTGTCTGTCCTGGTTAGCACTGTCGCCTCACAGCAAGAAGGTACCGAGTTCGAATCCCGGCCGAGGGCCTTTCTGTGTGGAGTTTGTATGTTCTCCCTGTGTCCGCGTGGGTTTCCTCCGGGTACTCCGGTTTCCTCCCACAGTCCAAAGACATGCAGGTTAGGCTAATTGGAGACTCTAAATTGCCCATAGGCATGAGTGTGTGAGTGAATGGTGTGTGTGCCCTGTAATGGATTGGCGGCCTGTCCATGGTGTATTCCTGCCTCTCGCCCAATGCATGCTGGGATAGGCTCCAGCACCCCCCGCGACCCTGACCAGGAATAAGCGGGTTAGATAATGGATGGAAGTGTCTGTCCTAATACTTTTGAAATTAATTGTGTGCATATATATATATATATATATCAGTGGCGGCTCCTGAGCTGAAAATTGGGGAGGCAGAAAACTTCCCTTTAAACTGATTATTGGTCTTAATCATTTTTCAATCAGTTTCCTTGATTAACAATAGGCTACATCAGCGTTTAATTCACCAATTACTCAATGCCATCAAATGTAGCCAGTTCTCCTCAATTAGGCTATTAGGCAAGTAATAAAATTATTTTAACTTGCATCGCAAAATTGTGCACATTTTAATCAACATTATAATTGTGGATACATGTGCTCTTCGTTCTCCGCACTCTTAATTCCGAAAATATCCATGGAAATTAAACGATCTGAAAGCTCAGCTTTTGTTAGATTCTTTTTTATTGCAGGTTTAGCACAACCTCATCTTTTGTTAGATTATTTTAAAAAAATAATTAAAAAAATTATCTAACAAAAGCTGAGCTTTAAGATCGTTTAATTTCCATGGATATTTTCGGAATTAAGAGTGCGGAGAACGAAGAGCACATGTATCCACAATTATAATGTTGATTAAAATGTGCACAATTTTGCGATGCAAGTTAAAATAATTGTATTACTTGCCTAATAGCCTAATTGAGGAGAACTGGCTACATTTGATGGCATTGAGTAATTGGTGAATTAAACGCTGATGTAGCCTATTGTTAATCAAGGAAACTGATTGAAAAATGATTAAGACCAATAATCAGTTTAAAGGGAAGTTTTCTGCCTCCCCAATTTTCAGCTCAGGAGCCGCCACTGATATATATATATATATATATATATATATATATATATATATATATATATATATATATATGCAGCATATATACAAGGGGTGGACAAAATATAGGAATCCAGAAAACAAGTTTTGTTCAGCGAATGGAAATTGAGCATAGTGTCAAACGTCTGTCGCCAAACCTCAACCTGCACTCAGTCAGGCGGTGGTAGCAGAGTGCATGTCCTTCACACTGGGCAATGTTTTATTTGTAGTGCAGTTTATCACAAGAAGAAAATGGGTCTATGGCAGAGGTGGGCAACGAGGGCCGTATCCGTTTCTGGTTTTCATGCCAACTTCTGGCCTTAATGACCTAATTAGCCCTAATATTTACACCATCTGACATTTTAGCTACAGTTATTAATAAGCGCATGAATGACAGCCGAAGACTTTTTGTGTCCCTATATGAAACATTTTTAATGTGATCTAATCTACCAGTGTTGGTGTAAACAGCCAATTAGCTAATTTAGCTGGGGTAATTGGTGGGAACAAAAACCTGCATACACACCGGCCCTCCAGGACTGGAATTGCCCACCCCTGGTCTATGGTGTGTCAGCTGTACAATTTGTTTGCACTGATAAGTGGGGTCCGTTTCCCTCTGCCACTGATGTTTTCTTTAAGTCAAGACAGTGTCAGATTCATTTGCATTCTGCAGCTTTGCTGCTTTAGTGTAAGACTTACAGATTGTATTAATTTTGTCCTTATCACCTGTCTCTGAGGGCTATTGCAAGGAGATCAATCTGTTTTACAGTGTCACCTCTGAGAAAAGAATTTAACAGGTGTTATCGGAGCAAAATAAGAGGTAAGAGGGCACCAAAAATAGAATGATAACTCAAAAACACTATTTCACATGTACAGGTGGTGACCAAAAAAAACTATAAAAATGTTATATCTGTGGCCTTTAAATTATTTAATGTAACTTGCCCCTGTGTTCTTTCATCTTGCCATCTGAAGAGAATGTGGTCATTCAAACTTGTATGTGTCACATGAAAGTGTCAAATTCACAATAATTTATAGTGGAAATAATGTGCAATTCAACTGTTTCCATACCATGCAAATACAAACACCAATTCCAAAAAAGTTGGGACAGTATGTAAAATGCACAGAAAAGCAGAAAGCAGTGATTTGTAAATTCTTTTTTACATATATTTATTTGAAAACAGTACAAAGAAAGGATATTTAATGTTTTACCTCACAACTTTATTGGTTTTTGTAAATATACACTAATTCTGAATTTGATGCCTGCAACACGCTCCAAAAAAGTTTGAACAGGGGCAAAAAAAAAACTGAAGTTAAAAAAAAAAAAAAAAAAACCCTGTTTGGAACATTCCACAGGTATACAGGTGATGTTATCATGACTGGGTATAAAAGGATATCAAAAGACTCTTGATATCTTATTTTCAGGTACTCGTAGAAGCGATATTATAACCTTTCTGCATTTGAATGGATCTCTATGGGAATTGGGGGGTGGGACTAGATTAAGCTGTAAATTACACATTAATAGTATGGAACAAATGGCTGGCTAAGTGGCATCAAGGGGTATATGTAGTATACGGGTATTTCCCGTCCCAGCTGTTCCAGTGTAACCCAGAAATTGCAAGCCTCTTAAGCAAACACCAGCCAAAAAATTAGTTCTGTGGTGTAAGAAACAAGGAAATGACCTGACAAAACATTTTCACCTGCAGAAACCTACAGGTCTGTCCATGTGATGTGCCAATACAACATGATGATAGTGTTGAGCCGTTCCACTTTCTTTATTATTTTGGCAACATGAGGGCATACTACAATCCATTATATCAGACACAGTATGGTACAGTACAATGAAATGCATCTCACAACCATAAGGAAAGGGCTATTCTGACAAGGAATCAATGAAGGGACACGATCCAGGTATGAATGGAAGTAGTTTCCTGGCAGACGACTCATAAAAATAAAAGATTCATAAAGAAACATGCCGCTGGAAGCATTTTCCAACCATTATATTTGTTGTTTCTTCATCAGTAACGTCGGCATTGTTCATTTTTTTTATGCAATGATTATTCTAATAAATATCTGCCACCTGACATCATGATCCCAGAGGGGCCTTCAGTATGCTGAATACACACGTGGCCTTGTGGGTTTTCCCTCAAAATGCATCACCCATCCACTCCTTCTGTGCTAGCCCGAAGAGTCTATTTATAGACTAAACATATTGATCACCCTACAGCAGCACATTTTTTATCACCTCGCCAAGCCATGCATCTTAGGTGTAACGGTTTATTGCTGCACAGAGAACAGAAATGATTGCCTTCTCATTTCTTTCCAGGCTGAGTTGAACACTTATCAAATATTCTGGACTCACAATGAAAGCCAAACACACGTGGGAGAAGGCAATATACCCGTAGCGCTTGCGTCGGATTGTTTGAATATATATGGCCATTAAACTTAATCTAGGTGCAGAACCTTCAATTTGTTTCTGTTAGTTTTTTTCCCTCTTGCAATCCTCTGTGACAATTGTTTGGCAAATTATACTGTGATTGTTCATAACCTCTGGAGGAGGACGATTCCTCTGTCCACCCATATGCAAATGGTACAGGCAAAATAACAAGAAAAAAATAGAAACAAGATAAACCCAACAATTGCCAGATAGTATGTCAAAATAAGCCCTGCTCACTCAAATGCAAAATAAACTTCTTGTGTAATTATACCACGCCATTCTACTATCAATATCTGCTACTAAATATGAAATAAATATCCAATCCTACCATTGGTTTTACGCATAGAGATGTCCCTTTCAAAATTCAGTGGTCATTTACTGTCTGGGACATCATCAAAAATCATGTTGTTTGATACCTCAGACCCTTGATGGCTTACAGCCATTTCGCCAACCATGTATTCCATACTGTTTCAGCATAATTTACAGCTAAATCTAGTCCCACCCCCCATTTCCCTTAGAGATCCATTCAAATACAGAGAGGTTATAGTATCGCTTGTAAGAGTACCTGAAAATAAGATATAAGTATTTTGATATTGTTGGGTCACAGACATCAGGAGGTCATGGCATGCAAAGGATATGCGATAAAATATTAAAAAGGATTACTTTATTCTACATTATGTTAAACTGTCCAATATTTTTTGATGCCTGAAAATGGGGGGGGACTATGTACAAAAGGATCTATAATTTCTAAGCGGTTCATCCGATATGGATGAAAATACCCTCAAATTAAAGCTGACAGTCGGCACTTGAACTTTGTTGTCATTGTATCTTTTCAAACTCAAAATTGCAATTTCACTGTTATAATGTCACCATGAGGCAAATCATAAAATGTTGGCTTTCGCCATTTGGAGTATGCCCTTCCATCAATGTGCAAAGAAATAGAAATGAGCTTCCCAAAAAGTGCTTTGCCCCTAATAATAATAATACAACCAGGAAATACAATAGGGTTCCAGATAATTAACCGCTTGGACCCTTAATGCAAAACAAACACCATCATGCTGGTCATGCTTAATCATTCAGGGCTCCTTGTGTTGCAATTCTTGGAATGTTTTTTTATCTTTTCTACTATAAAAAGGTCAGAAAACATTGTGACACTAAGACTGTATTCATTATGAGACATTTTACATACGATACAGGTACTCCACTACAATTCTCTGAGGCAGGTAATTGTCTGCTCCGAGCATCTGCTCTAATGGCATGGAAAGCTTTCTTAAACAAGCTAGTGAAAAACAAGACATATTGTGGCCTGTTTAGCAATGCATCACAAAACAAGTAAAATTAATACCGTTTTATAATGATGTAAGAAATGATAGAAATTAATACCTACTGCGAGGATAAACAATTGCAGACGGCTTTTAATTGTGTTGTTCATTATGCTTTAAGTGCAGTGTTTTCCCACCCACAAGGAATTTGGGACAAAACTTCATCAGTCAACTAGTGAATATAAATATAGATTAATATCCACCCATTGTTTTTGAAGCAGATAAAATGGAAATGATTGAAATTGCATCAATGTGCTCAGTTGACACAACAGCTCAGCAGTGAATCCCCTCTGAATTGAAATGGGCTTATTTTTAATCTTTAACTTATTTTGTGTTGATTAGTCCCTTGTGTGGAGCCTATTAATGTACCAAAGTTCATGGGAAGTCAGTTATGCAAATGGGCAGTTGGGATTTGAAGGGTCTGAAAAAATGTCTGGCGTTCTTTAAACATGCACCACCAGAATGTTTAGAAATGTAATTATTAGTTAATTGTAACTAATCTGTAAAGCAATCTGCCAAGTGAAGGCTTGGTTGGGGCATTCCACATACCGATACAGAACTGAGAGTTTGTCACTTTTCAGGGTTTCCTACAGACATATCCACAGTGACTACAGACTCTCAGCCCTTACCCCCAATGCGCAGATGCCAAATTTGGTCAATTCTCATCTATTTAGGGGGTGTTCTATTTAAGGCTTTATAACTCCAGGTGTGAGCATCACAGAAACTTGGGAAAATGGCTTAAATGAAACAAGACAGTTGTACCATTTACAATTCTCACCTACTAAATACATATTTAATCTTCTAAACCTATCCAGACATTTTCTTGGCACCAGCAAATTAATGTACTGTATGTTTATAAATAATGTCAATAATAAAAAATAACGCATTGTATTCACGATGTGCTTTTCATACAACCAAAGCACTGGATGCGGACAATTATTCAAACTTATAAGTTTACAAATTTTTTTAAATGTTTAAGTGTTACAGCTGAAATTATGATTGCCATTTGACGCTTTCACATGACAAAATGTTTGAATGGCCACATTCTCCTCAGATGGTGAAAAAGATGAAAAAACACAGGGCCAAGCTTTTGAATAGAGCTTCTTTAAGTTGTGTGAGCTCAGGTAGCCAATATTATTTTTTATAATATTTGTAATAGTTTTTTTGTGGCCTCATTTTGATGTCAATACTTTTAATAGAAGCCCTTTATTTTGCTAGTCGTATTATAAGAAGTGCTTTGGATACATGAGTAAAATGCCATTTTTGTACGTTGAAAACGTTTTTGTTGAGATATACATCACAAAGCCACAGGACACACATTGCAAATGTAACCTATTTTTCCTTTCCTTCTATATAGCTCATAAATATGAATTAATATGTAAGCGCATTAATGATAAGGTGGATAAGGATGTAGAATTCCAGGGTAAACAAGTTTAAAAAAAGTTAAATTATAGATCAGTTTGGCAGCATACAGCTTTGGCAGAATCAAGCTGTTGCAGTGTACAATCCCTGCTGAGCACTGAAACCTGACAGATGGACACACCAGATGATGAGCAACCAGATTTATGCTTCATGGTGGGCACTGTTGATGACACCATTTAAGCGATGAGAACATTTGGGTTTACATTTGTGCCAATTTGGGAACAGCAAGAGGGAATGAAGACTGATCTCCCCCTTAACCTCATAATCACAGTTGGCATTAAAGAGACCTGGGTGAAGTTCGAGAATCTGGTGGGCGTCTGTCTTGTCTGGCCTCTGAGAAGCTCTGGAATACAAAAAAAAAGAGAAGTCAACGTTGAAGTGTTCTTATAGTTATCCATGACTTTAAATACTCAGAATGAGGCCGGCTGTCTGGTTTGACTTATCAGAAGTATTATTGTCCTCTACCATGCAGAACTTGTTGAGACTGTTAGGCCATGCATATTACAAAGAAGACAATTATTCAGAATGGAAATGAAATATGCATTTGTTGTTCGTGCCAGCCATTTCTAAAGAAGGCTTATCGGCCAGTTTCTCATTCAGTGCAGCTGGCATTTTAGTATTAAAATGCAGTGGTGGTTCAATAGCAGCCAAAGTGGCCTTGTCTTAGTTACTAAAGAAGAAAATCAAATACCTGAAAATGAACAACATCATGCCTGGCTGCTGCCCTGCTTAGAATTTGCCAGTTGTATATGGATTTCCTCATGCATTTCAGTGATCATAGCCAGGAAAACTACTTTGGAGCACTCTTTTGAGTTATTCCCTTGTATTGCAGGGGCAAAATGTGCTTGAGAAATTTAATGTTGAAGACATGGAGAAATTTGAAATGTATGCAGTGGTAACACCTCAAATGTGAGTGTACAGCCCATCGGTATATGAGCATGAGAATATGTTGTTGAATCCCTGAATGGGTACAAGAGTCTGTTACTTTTACATTGAGTAGCTTCAAACTATTTTGAATCAGTGTGCCTCAGTCGTCAGTCATCGATACAAACAGATTTGTGCATATAGCGTGCGTAAGAACATTTTCATGAATATGTTTGGATTTATGAATTTCTTTGTTAAAATGTGTTCTTTGCCTCTTTGCCCATTCCAATAGAACACACTTAGAACACGGTTTTAGATGGATATGATTATGATGAGATGTTTAAAGTTATGAAAGAAATAAACAAAACATGTTGCTTAGTATACACGTGGACATTTTGTGTTCCTCAAAGATCCTCAAAGGCAAGCTATATGTCAGAATAGGAAGACTCAACCTTTGAAATGCTACAGGTGAACATTATGTAGGGGACACGCCTTTACCATCCTTATACAACTGGTGGCATAATTTTAGTTTAATAAATCAAATGTATTATACTATAAATATACTATACTCAAAAGAGAATATGCTGGGACTTCCGGTGAGCCGAATACAAGATGGCGGCTTAAGCTCTTTTCTCCGTCGAAAAGAACGTAAAATTTATCCTCGTAAGTTATCCTGACTATTTTTAGAAAGTGTATCGGCGTATATTTATCGATGGCTACTCCCAGCAAAAGTGGTCATCCACCTCCGTCGGCAAACACTCCACCAGGGAAATCCCTGACTGAAGTGTTTAACGTGCCCGATGCTAACATTAGCTCCGAGGCAGGTCCTCTTAATAAAATGATCCTAGACTCTGCTGTGCAGTCAGCGCTAAAAGACTTGATGAAAGACAGCTTCGCCGAAGTTAGAGGGGTGAGGGTCGACCTGACAGAGATAAAGAGCAATATTTACACATTAATAATTACCCTAACAAAATCACAATTATGGACTCGGTTGATAACTAATTAATATAAACGATTCAGCTAAGAGGTGAAGGCATATACACTGGCTGGCCAAAAAAAAAGTCGCCGTTGCACCCGTCATGCAGGGCTGTTTCTAGACTGCTTTGATTGGGGGGGCATGAAGAGATGTTGGTGGCACACAAGGGGGGTACAAAGTAGTGGGGGGTCTGGGGGTCCTCTCCCAGAAAAATTTGAGCCTTTTAAAACTCATTTCCTGCATTTCTACACAAACTCACACAGGGCATTTTCTAAAATAAAATGTTTAATTTATGAACATTTTGAATATTATTATTATTATTATTATTTCTGCACAGCTGTGAGGAGAGAACACCTCTGTTTAAAGTGAAGTGAACAGCTGAATAAAATAGAAGATCATCGAAACTGGTCTGGAATCCAACACTTGCACGTAACATGAGTCACATATGGCCCAATTGTTAATTGTTCCTTTACAGTTAAGTTTTTCACTAATCACATACCACTGTACTACATAGAGGAGATCAACTCCTGTTGTTGGGGACCAAAATGTTTATATATTATACACTTATACATTTGTTGAAGTGTACTAACTTATTACTGATATAACAGCAACATCTAATTTATGATTTATCAACATTTCATAAAAATATGACTAACAGGCAATTATGGTTGATTAGCATAATTATAAAGAAAAAAATGTCATCATATAAAATGTACACGTGGCACAAGATTTGCAAAACGGCATAATCAGGTTAGGAACAGAAGTTGAGTTTTGTATACCAAACATGTGGCAGGTGTTTTATTTCACCTTCGGCATGAACGGTGATTTGTTGTGGTGTCGTGGTTTCGCAGCTCGCCGGTTCTGTTCTGCGGACGTTTCCTTTCGGTGCCGCGGGACGGCGCCCCTGCCGTGTTTTTCCGTCCTACCTGGCCTACCTTCGTTTCACCTGCGCTAGCGTCAGCTGGTTATTTAAGCGCAGCGATTTCCTGTTTCGTTGCTTTTGTGTTATTCTTTCCACACAAAGCACGGTAACGCAGGTATAGGATTAAGGCGACCACTTGTCTTTTCGGCTTTATTGCTAAATCGACACGCGCAAAACTTCCCCTGAGTGTGCTTAGGAATTTATTTGTTAAAGAGATACTGCAGAGCCTTTTCTAAGGCCTTTATTACTGCTTCAATTTGAACTGGAGTAGGTGTGGTCATATGACGATGATGCCACGTAGTCATATTATGAATATTCACACGGTCAAGGAGTGAAAGGGTGTGTCGATATAAGTCGTAATATTAACGTTAGCAGTAATACCAAGCAATTCACATTTGAACTTGAACTAGCTAGATAGCAGTACAAGGGTCTCAGTCTCAAAGAGGAAAAAAAAAAACGTTGGTCTCTGCTTTTATACCACGTGCCCAGCCGAGACCACCCTAGGATCACCTCAACTCCACGCATTTTTATGTTAAGGATCTCGTGACGTCACAAACCCCCAGAAAACACCCATTTTGACTAAACATGAGATTTTCGGACAAAAACAGATGTGTATGATCATAATCTAACCCAAAACATCGGTTTTCAACGGGAAAAGTCGGTTTTTGACTGCAGTATCACTTTAAGATTTATTTTCTCTTTCACATTAAGTTCTTTCCTTGGTTTTCTGTCCCTCTATCTGACAGTATCCTCGGTTTGCCTCGTTTCTGTTTGCCTCTTTATTTTAGCTCTTTGATATTTTATTGAGCTAAAGGTAACTTAGTTAAAGGTAACTAAAGGTATTGAGCTAAAGGTAAAAGGTTTACTGCTCGAGTCTGCGAGCTTTTCGCCCACTTTCCTGGGTCACTATTCTTTAGCTTCGTTTCTGATCGCCTCTTTATTTCAGCTCTGTGACAGTTTATTGAGCTCGAGGCAATTATTGTTTCTTTCCCCATTTACTGCTCGAGTCTGCGAGCTTTGCGTCCGCTTTTCCTGGGTCGCTTTTTTAGTTTGGCATTTACTCTGCATATTTTTTTCTTCCTTTTTAAATTCTCCTTACCCTCTATTTGTGGTTTGTTCCACGTCTGTGGAGAACTTTTGGAATCCTCTCACGGTCGCGTTTGGTCCTCCGCACCCACCGCCCTCACAGTTGGTTAAAAAAATTAAGTTGGTGACCTATAAAAAAGCCTTTGGAGAGAGCAGCATTGTCTATTTTTCCTTTCATTTTTCTTTTTTTGGGGATGTGTTTGAAGGGGACGACATCTACATATTTGATACCTTTGTGCGTGTGTGTGTGTGTGTGTGTGTGCGTGCTTGTGCGCTTGTTTGTGCCCATAATTTAAGGTTGTTTTGGCTGATGACTACTGTTGAATAGCACTTGTGCCTTTGTCAAGTGCTATCCAACAGTAAAACTAATATTTCAGTTGATTAATTCATACTCAGTTGATTAATTTTCAAAGACTGTGTTGCATGCTCATTGATTACCAATGTTAAAGGGAAATTAAGTGAATAGAAATTGCTGGACAGGACATTAGACTTGAAAATATTAATCAGACCGCTGGGACACAAAGACACATTGTAACGCAAAATGGACACCTGCATTACTACTGTTGTTTACTATTCATATTCAAATAGATTTTACAACTACATGAAAAACACTATGGCACTGACAGAACAGTTGTGACCGATGTTTTCAGTAGGTAAACTAAATTGGATTTGTCACAGTGTGACACGAGTAAGGGCCCACTTACGATTCATTGTTTCATTTTTCCACCATCTGCATGACCATACCACTGCATCCTACCAGATCTACACACAGGTTCATGCTGAAGATGGAACCCAGGCTCAATAAGCCAGCCCTAACAGTGACCCGGCAGCTGGAACCTCAGTCCGTCCAGACTATAACAACAAATAAATTTTTAAGACTCAGTAATTTTGTGGAAAATATTAAGGCATCAGACTGATTTGCAATTCATACCAACACTAATGGGAGTCTGTATTTGTATTGTTACACTCTTCATTTTTAATTAACCTTTGGGTTAGTTGATTGCTTTGCTATTAATTTTTACATGATTGAGTTGTAGTTTCATATTATCTGCTGTTATTCTAACTTCTCTCCATTTACATAACCATTCCACTCGCCATTCTTTAAACAATGTAAACTGAATAAATGTTACGTATTATTTGCATTAATGTGTTTACACATCATTGTCTGATTATTGTAATACGTTTGGCTCTCCTGAAAACACACTCATAATTTACAATGTGCTTCTGTATGACTGGTGTTAATTCATTAATTTCCATTACTTTAAATGAGCAGATTACTTGGGACTGGATAGTTCACTGTAATATCAACAACACACTTCCATTCCGATAAGCAATTTTTCATTGTAATTTTAATTATTGTTTAATTATCTGGATATAATTATATACTGCCAATTTGGTATATTTCAAAACATTTTTGTTGATAAAATAAAAAAAAGCACTAAAGCATACTTGGCAGTCATTTGTTATCCTGAGGATGCACAGTCCTTAGCGTATTGCATATTTATCAGCACTTGATTGTCATCTGACTATATGAACGGGGGAAAAAACTGTGTACTTCAGTGTTTTCAGCAAAAGTAATTGAATACTATAAAAAAACATGGGGAAAAATTACTATGGACCAAGGAATCCGATGTGATAAATGCTGGCGTGAAATAGTTTGCTTCGACAGCTTACCTAGTTGAGCACATGCGCGTTCAGTTCAATCAATAGCCGCCTAAGTACTTTTGTTTATTAACCCCCACATTTCATCACTTCACTTACATGCGGTATTGGCAGGTTTCAATAGGCTTTGTAATTGGTTATCTGAATGTGTTCTGTGAAAAACCATTGTGGGCGGCAAGAAGACAAATTCAAAACAATCTTTGCATACCGCGAAATAAGATTCCTCATTCTGAACTTCAGTGTGTTCTGAAGTGTTAGGTGAATCCTTTCATTGGTCATGTTGTAAACACACTTCCGAGAATACCAAGAGTTTAGAGTAGAATAGAATAGAATAACTTTTATTTTCCCTTTCGGGAACTTCAGTTGTAGCCCCAGCGACAACAAAGAAGACAGACAGTGAGGCAGACCCACAACACACAAACAAACACACCAAATAAAGACATACAATATCAAATTAAGTGAATTCAATTGGAATATAGCCATGATTAAAAATAGCCCCCGCTGTCCCGAGATGTCCAGTGTCATTTAGCAGTCCAACACACAAACTCCGCCACTTCCTCCATACACGCAGTGTTGCGGACACTGTACTGTTGAAACAGAGCACCGAACTGCATCAGCCTTCCCACTCATCGCCTCACTCCTCCCCTGCACCATCTTCTCCTTCCCTTCCATGGTTGCCCTTTGAAGACCGCCTATACTCTCTGATCAGTCCCGACATCTTCAACTCCAGTGAAGAGCGATGGTAAACTTTGCTGCTGCATTCCCGAGCATATGTTGCGAATGCGTCTCCATGGTGACGACCACAAACAAAATTATCCCGGCGAGACAATTTATGGGGCATACCCATCAACCATAGATCTTTGCTTTGGGGAAAGGGTCCCCTGGCATGTCTTTTTCACATTGTGTGAACAAAAACATTTGGCTGGTTTCTTGGCACTGCATTTCCATTGAGAACCCCATGCTAAACCCAGCTATATAGAAAAAGAGACCCAAGCCAACAATGATCTTCCCGTTTGTGGACTCCAGGGGCTTATCCCGGGCTTGACACCGCGTGCTGTTGTTAAAAGGTTGCAGTCTGGAAAAACTATCTCCAGTCAAGAGTGCTTTTCTCTCTCTCTGTGAGCGTCTGGCCTCTACAGACAATTTACCGCTGCGCAGTTGCTCAAATTTGAAATCCTGCCATACAGCAATTTATCACTTTGTGACATACTGCATTGTTAATTAAAAACCCTTCAAAATACAAGGATCAGAAATAAGAAGCATTTACTTCACAGCGAGACATTGTTAAGGATAGTTGCCCAGTTAAGTTCTGCTATGGCTGCTTGAGACACACAAAAATTATCTACTTAAAAACTATTTGGGTACAAGTATGTTCATGCCATGATGATAGTGTTAACAATATACAGTGAGCACCATAATTCATTGGACAGTGACACATTTTTTTGTTATTTTGGTTCTGTACTGTAGCACTTTGAGTTTGAAATGATACAATGACAATGAGGTTGAAGTGCAGACTGTCAGCTTTAATTTGAGGGTATTTTATCCATATTGGTTTAACCGTTTAGAAATGATAGAACCTTTTGTACATAGTCCCCCTCATTTTCGGCATCAAAAAATATTGGACAGTTTAACATAATGTTGAATAAAATAATATTTTTTTAAATATTTGGTTGCATATCCTTTGCATGCCATGACTTCCTGATGTCTGAGACCCAACAATATCAAAAGACTCTTGATATCTTATTTTCTGGTACTCTTTGAAGCGATACTATAACGTCTCTGCATTTGAATGGATCTCTATGGGAATTGGGGAGGTGGGACTAGATTTAGCTGTAAATTATGCTGGAATAGTATGGAACACATGGTTGGCTAAATGGCTCTAAGTCCTCCAGGGTCTGACGTATCAAACAAGCCTTAAACCATCACTCTGCCGCCAGATATGCAGTAGATATGGATGGATAACTTGAAGGGTTTCTTCTCCTGACTTATATTTCCATAGAGTTCAATAGGAAAATTACAGTGCAAACTAATGCGAAGACTGAAAAAGGTGTAATTTTGTGAAAGTGTTTGAGAAGTCCCAGGTTCCCTTTAATGAAAATGAATAAGACAGACCAATAAGGACCTTTGGTATGCCTTTGTACAGGGCCCCAGTAGAATACTTTGAAGTAGCATCCTTATTCCTTTCTTTCCTTCATCTTTCCTGATCTGAAGTGGCTATTGATTGACTGAGAGGTTTCTGCCATTTTCCCTCATGTCCACACTCTATCAGGCGAAGGATGCAGGTTTGTTTTTGAATACAGCAACGGTTTTCAGCGATGGTTTATTTCCCCTTCTTTTGTTTCCCCTAACTGAAGGCGGTGTCTTATTCTCGTTCTATATCCCTAAACCCAGGAGCATGTTTAATGCATTATTTGATTGAACTGCAAACGGCTTGTCCTTTATCAGCACATTTCCGTTCGCTTTAATTGTCTGCGCCGTACACCCAGTTGCACTTTCTCCAGAGCTGCAGCCTGATCATTTATCTCGTTTTGGTGCAAGATGAAGTGCAGCGCACAAGACACGAAAGCAGCATCTGTTTAATTAGACGATATTCATCAAGCCTCTGTGATTGGTCAAAGCGGACCCGGATCCATTTTGAGTCTCTGGACATATCTGAAAGGCTCCTACCCATCACAATGATGCCCAATTGCCCCTTGAGTGTTTTTTTTTTTTTTTTTTTTTTCTAACCAAGAAAATAAGCCTTCCAGGGCATCTACATTAAAATTTTGCAAAAAAAAATCACATCGGCTACACTCTCCTCGTCGCAGAAATGAACGTTTCGCTTTCAGAGGTGCATATGGGCAAAGGCGGGGAAGAGTAGACGGAGCCTGGAATTAATGAAAAGGTAGAGAGGCGTAGTGTAATCCATCACCGCAATCCGTCGCATTGTAGTGTGATTGCCGCGGCGAACGGGCAGCAGTGTGAGAGAGAGAGGAAAGGGGAGGCACGGGCCTACCTGCGACACATCCATCACGAGGCGGCTGTCACATGCACTCAGCAAGAAAGGGGGGGGGGGGGGGGTGGGGATACAGCGGCGAGGGGGGTGATGGCAGCGGACGTGTTGGTGAGCGCGTGAGAATCACCGACGTGTTCCGGCGCGCTGAGGCTATACACACACACACACTCCTGGCCCGCACGAGCAACGTTTCAACCTGCCGCCTCACATTTGCTTTGACAGAAAGCCGAAATGTCACCCCTGCGCACAGTTCACGGTTCGTACAGCTTTAAAAGGGAAACCTTAAAGGAATATCTTTCCTTTAAAGCAATTTTCCTAATGTTTAAAACCAAAATCTTTATTCAAAATTGATAATTGACGGCTTATTACAAGGAGTACTGCAGTTCAACCGGAGTTGAGTTTATTTGATTCTTGCTCACAGTATATACACTGAATAAACGCAGAATTTACAAAATAAATATAGTAAAAGCCTATATAAAAAATACAAGAAATGCAAGATTAAAATAGATAGTAAAATAAAATGAAAACACACAATCACAAGATCACATTATCACAAGACAACACAATATAAAATCGCAGGAAAAAGTGTCCATTTTGCTTATTTTGTGTTTTTTAAAGTCTGAGAGTTTAAGAGCCTAACAGCAGTGGGTAGGGTTGCTGTTCTCAGGCGATTTGTCCTGGCCTGGAAGAAAAAAAAGCAGTGTTGTGTTACAAAAACTGATCGGAACCAATCGCAGACACCAGAAGTAATAGGAATATGCTTTATTCGTGGTAGACAAACACAGGTCAATGTCTAGCAAACAGTGCAATAGAGGGCAGGCAGAAACGTAGTCAAATCCAGGCAGGGGTCAATGTCCAGCGATCAGTGCAATACAGGGTAGGCAAGAGCGACGTCCAGGAACAGGGCAAGGGTCAGAACCGGGGAATCCATCAGGGCAGGGGATCAGGAGGACGAAGGGCAGGAGCAGAGCTAGGACTGGGAAGGGCAGGTAGGCAGGAGGACTGGAGCAGGGCTGGACAGGAACAGGTAGGACAGGAGCAGGTTGGACAGGCAGGAGAACAGGAACTGGATGGGTACACAGCACTGGACACAGGAACGAGGGGAACGGGCAGGGAACGGGCAGGGAACCAAAAACACTGGAAAGTAATGAGACAAGCACGAACGCTGGAAAGTAATGAGACAAGCACGAACGCTGGAAAGTAATGAGACAAGCACGAATGCTGGAAAGTAATGAGACAAGCACGAACGCTGGAAAGTAATGAGACAAGCAACGAACACTGGAAAGTAGTGAGATAAGCACGAACGCAGGGCACAAGACGATCTGGCAGAGAACACAGAAACAGAGGAGACTAAATACCAAACTAAGGAAGAAACAATGACGAACAGGTGAGACGAAATGAATAAGAAAACACAATTCAGTCGCGGGTAAGTGGAGATACAAAATGGAGGGGAGAGAGGGAAAACACGGAACGGACTGCCAGATAGAAAATACATACGTATAAACGGAAAAACCAGACGTAGACTTAGGACGTGGAGGCACGGGACGTGACAGTGTTGACCAATAGCATTTGTATGAAATGTACACATGAATATTGTAGTACACATTTAGCAAGAAGGAAAATATATCAGGTCAATATTTTGCCCAATTTGCAACATACTCTCTGGCTGAGGATAAAGCCTGGGATATTTAAAGGCTACCTTAGCTCACCAAGACATGCCACAGTAATGCACGCTCAGCAAGTATGCAAAGCACACTGATAATGCTGAGAACAAAGACATAACGGAGAGAAATGCAAGCTTACCCATAACACCTGTGCCTCCTGGAGTAGTTAAGTCAAATAATTTACATATTCATGTGTATAGTAGGGAAAGTGGTATTCTCACAAAAATATGAAATACAAAATGACTGAACAAACAGTAAATCTAAACATCAATTAGCAGTGTTTTTTTCTTTTTACTTTTGCGCCACCACAGAACATATATAAGCCCTCGTCTGAAATTGAATTTCTGACTGGACAGTATCTTTACAAACTTGATCATTAACCTTTTAAGAGTGCATAAAGAAAATAAATACAGAAGAGGATCAACAACCAATGAAATAACTTCTTATGGCAGCTCCGAAAGACTTCACTCTGTGGAATTAGTTGTGTACACATGATCTCAGTGAGCTAGAACAATTACATGAAAATATATTATAAACAACCGTGATATTGCTTATGAAAAATATAGACCACAGTGCTTATGTGAAGAGTCACCTCACAGATAGAAGGTCAAAATGATGTTCTATTTTTCACAGAGGTACTATAGGTAGCTTTGCTAGTGATGAAAGATGAATAATGATGGGTTAATAGTTTTCCAGTCAAACTGTAAACATCTAGGGCCCCTATCTTACACCCGGCGTTAACCCAAACGCAAGTGTCTTTGCTGTCTTACACCCGGCGCAGGGTTCATTATAACGCCTAGCGCTCACGTCGTTTAAATATGTCGCAGTTGTTTACATGTTATTTTAATGGTGCATATAAGTGCGTCTACATAGGCGTGTGCACAACGCGCGTACACCCTCCTCTCTGTTACACACAAGGGCGTGCACAAGCATGACTAAAAATATCAAGATTACAATGTGAAATATTATTATTGTGTAGGCTATATCAAAAAATGTATAATAATAAAAGGGTCCATAGGTCAAAGACCACATACATGTCCCTCAGCGAAGGGGAATGCCGCATTAAATTGCTTTCAGCCCACTCCATCAACATCCAGGCAATGTGCCATGGCACGTGTAAGGTTACATGTATAGACTATTCGCAATTATCCTGGGATCAAGCTATGATTTAGCCTTTATTTGCCAATAATCCCTGTAATCTTCTAATGCGCGAATTGTCATTTACAACTAATGCGTGAAAGGACATTTGAGTTCTGAAAATGCGCTTCAGATGTCATTACAATACAGCCCACTTCATCTAACCCTACAGCCTGTAAGTAAATAGAATGGTTTTGACTGAAAAAAATTAAAATACTTGTCCAGTGTATTGTTTTTCAAATAGCCTAGGCTACAGTCCCCGGAATTCGCTGAGCATAAAGTTTTTTCAATAGCCTACGGTTAAAAAACTGAGATTAATTGAATTTCATATTTTTTTAATTATGACCATGTTTCCATACACTCATCTTATTAAAACCCAGCTGAAACGATTTTAAAGAGAACTAATAGTCTAATTAGAAACGAAAACAAATTTGCAGCACATTACACAATTAATTCACAATTTATTTTAATGCCATTATCTGCATGTGTGCTTTACATGAGCAGGTCTGTTTCCCCTGCTGTAAATCACACTTTTCACGGTCTTCCTGGGAAAGTGGATTTAATTAGTTTAAAGCATTAGCCTACGCGACCAGTAAAACAAGTTGGTCACATTTCCATAAGCAGGCCATTATAAAACAAGGGAAAATATGCGTGAACCTATGGGTCATCATTAAAGCAAATCAATATTATAATACACAATGAACTTCGGATGAAGCTTGAACTTCGAGAACTCCATGAGAACAGCCTCACTGAATTGATGTTTGACAATGCTTCATTGTATAATCAAACGAAATTCGTTAAACAAGCAGGCTAATTTGTCTAAAGTGAGACTGAAGCCACCGAATATAGGCTATTTTCTAAAATAACAGTACTGTCGGGAATTATCGGGAACCCGTGCCGATGTTAAAACCTAATGTTAAAGATTATTAGCCTATTGTGTATATTAAAATTCTTCATAATGGTTTAGTCCCGAATAATATTTATCATACCATTGATCCATATAGCCTATTCCTTGATCGCACTAAACACGCACGAGCATGTCTGTTTCACCATCATATAAGCAATCCACCCAGGTGTAAAAGCAGGCTTTTAAAGGGAATGGGGTATGACATTTTGATTGGTTTATTGCATGTTACACCCAAGACACACCTATAATTAATGAAGAGACTAAGTTCAGCCCATTTGCACGTTGCGCTGTGCTTAGCGCTCAAAAAACTCGCCGTCTAACTAGCAAAAGTGGACTTGGACCATAGACTGTATAAAAATGTGGACAAAGCCACTGTGACGTCACCCATTGCCTTTCCACGGCCTCTTAAAAACTGAATTGAGGCTCCGGATGTCTTTTTCGCCGCCCGTTTGTACAAACTGCGTCTGCTCCGTGGAGCCGAAGGGGACTCAACCTGTCCCTCTGATTGGTCCTGAAGAAATGTTAATACCCTGTCCAATCGACACAATATTTTAAAAAAGCAGCACATGCAGAGGCATTAGATGAAGGAAAGGCACCTATTGGCAATTTAATTATTTTGTGGGAAAAATGTATTGACTGAGTATTTTGACCACATTGCTGCCATTGACTTGCATGGTGAAAGACCTATACTGGAGCCAATCGCAGTGGCGCTAGTGAGCACAATTGCCGCTCCCAGCCCAACCAGGAAGTGAGCTTCAAAATTAAAGCCCAGTCTTGGCCCCTTGACTTGGACACACCCTAAATGCACTTTACTTTTTAAAAGATCGCCAAGATAGAGCCCCTAGAGCCATAGTCAAAGGAAGCTGCATATTATCTGTGTATGTATGAAAGCAGCAGACAGAAGCTACTTGACAGGCTACGGCTGTAGTGCCAACTACTTTATCGTGTTGCAATCTTTCATCCTACTCAAAACATTTCCACCAATCAATTTCTCGATGTTGGCAAAGCCGAATCCAGTGTGTAGGTTGCCATAGAGTCAGGGACACGGCAGTGTGAGACACAGCAATGGGGAGGCACAGTAGGGGGAGGCACAAAGTTGTATACTATGTGTAATTGCATTGGGCAATTAAACTTGGATAGGAAAATGAGACCCTCCCACCCAATGCAGAATATGCATGATTCACCCTTGTTCCAGCTCTACCTAAATACATAACATATCGATCCAAAAGTTTCAGCATTAGTAATTTTTAGATAAATGCCTCCGAAGGAGTGACATTTTCTAACATTGCAATAAGGCTGTGATATATAAAACCATTGTAACCTTTTTAACCATTTTCACCACTACACAAACAACAACTGACCAACTACACTGTATATACAGT
The DNA here is from genome assembly GCA_029718625.1 of Synaphobranchus kaupii. Classification (NCBI taxonomy): domain Eukaryota; kingdom Metazoa; phylum Chordata; class Actinopteri; order Anguilliformes; family Synaphobranchidae; genus Synaphobranchus; species Synaphobranchus kaupii. The sequence goes on from CM056383.1 coordinate 65,623,377, forward strand.
ACGTAGGTACAGCCTGGAAAATGTTTTACGATATGCTTGCGACCTGTCAAAACCAGCAGGACACATACGTTTCTTTTTTTCGGTTATGGAAAGGTTGGGAAATATTGTGTTCTCTGTAACACTAATGTAACAAGAACAGAGAGGGGGGTGGGAGATGTGTTCTATGGACCGATGGGAGTGATCGTACAAAGTAAAATCAAGCTCACTATCCAGTACACTGCACGGTAGTTGGCTCGAAAATATGAAAAAAAAGGCTCCAAATAACTCCTGGGTGGATTCTTCATTGAGCACGGGGGTTGAAGTTTTTCTCAAAATGTGCTTCAGCTGGCCAAGATTCCACATCTAAATTTTACATAAAGCTGTCTACACTGCAGCTCCACACCGCATCCATTCATGATGAAATGGTATGGCACATCGGGAGGATGTACTGAGCCAACAGTCTCATTGCCTGCAGTCAGCTATCAGCTACATGTGCCCTTTTAATTAAGAAAAGGCGATCGAATGCAACCACTCCCCAATCTGGGGCATCCACCTGGGTGATCTAGGGCAGCCCTTTTGCATCGGAACACACACCACATCAGGTGAGGGTGGAGAGGAAGGATTTATTTAGCCAATTAAGCTGGGGGGATGATAACATGGCCAGATTTAGACAGCCAGATTGGAAACTTGGCCAGGACACAGGGGAACCACCTGTTTTTTGATAAGTACCATGGGATCTTAAATGACCACGGTGAGTCAGAAACTCATTTTATCATCTCATTTAAAACATGGAATCTACCACAGCACAGCCTTCAGCTCAGGATTAAATTAAATTGAGGACATTTCAGAATAAACATTAAACTGAACAAGAACTTAAATTGGTTTAAATGTTCTGCAGGATTACTGGGTTCACAGACACATTGCAGTTGAAAAGGTAAAATTCATCCACGTCAGCAATACAAGAGTTCATGCATGCCGGGCTCCCTACTTTTAACTTCAAATACAGTTTAATAATTTCCTTTAAAGTTGCGTCTCAATTTACGATGTCAACTTTTGCAGTAAAAAAAGTAATTTATTTATTTATTTTGCACATATCATAGCAATACACAATTATGGCTACTATTCCCATGTGAAACACAAACTTTTAAACATGTTGGGTGATAGCGTACATTAGTAACACACTCACTGTAACTAAGGTAGGTGATACTCTTCTCCTCAAGTGGAAATGCGGCTGTTCTGTTGCGTGTGGAGTGTGTGGGGAGAGGGGACGTTCCTGTGTGCCGTTGTGACAGGCAGATACCGTGTGTTTAATGTCGGGGTATTTGTCGCGGATGTTGCGGGTGTCATGGATCCACTTTCTTCTTTTGATAGGCAGAAACGATAAAATGCACCAGCCTATAAATGCATTGTACTCACATGATTAATTAATTAAATAATCTATTCATTAATTTAATAAATTCATGTTTTATAAAACACCTATCATTGTTTTTATGCATAGAGATCTCCTTTCAAAATTCAGTGGTCATTTATTGTCTGGAACAATTCATTTGAGAAATACACACCACTTTATGCTAATGCTATCATACTATCTCCAACGTCAACACGTAAAACCCCCCAAACCTGTCTCTTGCATTCCAGTTTCATAGACAACTCTTTTATCCAATATACAGTACCAATCAAAAGTTTGGACACAGTTGATTTAATGTATCTTTCTCATTATCTGAGAGACATTTTTATCTAAAGGCTTATGCTTAAATGCTTGAATTTATTTTATATATATTAAGTTGATGCCTATGAATTATTTTTTTTGAAATGCACCCCCAAAAAGTAGTTTTAATTTAGAACTTTGCCGTGAATGGTGGCAAAAGAAAAAACACCTGTTTTCCACAGGTAAGCAGGTGATGTTATCATCACTGGGTATAACAGGATATCACTGTGAAGCATTGGGGTGGGGGGGGGGTGTGACGGTGTGGGGTTGCTTTGCTGGTGACACTGTCGGACGAGTTATCTAAAATTGAAGGCACACTTAACCAGCATGCCTTGCCTACCACAGAATTCTGCAGTTACACGCCATCCCATTGGCCCTTATTTGATTTTCAACAGGACAACTGTGAGGTCCCTGTGTTCCGTCCCTGGTTTTCCCCCTTGTCTCACAGTCCACCCCGTGTTTTCCCTCTCTCCTTCCTCTTGTGTTTCTCACTCCCCGCACCTGCATTGTGTTTCCCTCTCGTGTCTTCGTTAGCCTTCCCCCCACCTGTTGCTCGTTCTGTCCTCGTCATGTTGTGTATTTAGTCTGCCCCGATTCTGTGTTCGGGGCCGGACCGTCTTGTGATCTCCTTGTTCTCGTTCTCGTTCTCGTTCTCGTTCTCGTTCTCGTTCTCGTTCTCGTTCTCGTTCTCGTTCTCGTTCTCGTCCTCGTCTTGTGCATTGTTCTTGTCATGCTTGTTCTTTGTTCTTGTCATGTTTGTTTCTTCCGTCTGCCCTGGTCTTGTCAGTCATCTGTTCCCTGGCGGCTCTACCCAGGCTCCCTCGTTCCTCCCAGACCCCCCCGTTTCCTCCAAGACTCCCTCCTGTACTCCCGATCCTGTTCCTGACCCCCCCCAGCTGAGTGCCTGACCCTCAGGCTGTACGCCTGACCCTGACCTAGGTCCCCTGGCATCTGTTCCTGTCCGCACTACCCCCGCACTGTCCATGGCTCCCCTGCAGCCTCTGCACTGGCACCTGCCCGCGGGCCCCGCGCCTGTTCCTGTCCATTCCTGACCTTGGTCGCCCGCACCTGTTCTGAGCTACGGACTGGTCTGGTTCCAGTCCAGCCTCCGCCTGGCTTCGTACAGGCCGTCCCTTTCCCTGTCTGTCTCCGGTCAGCCTGGTTAATGCCCAGGTAGTCCCCCTCCCGTCTGGTTCCTGCCCTGTCCGGCTCCTGCCCGTCTGACCCCATCCGAGGTTCCTGCCCGCCTGGTTCCTGCCGTTGCTGTCATGCCCTGTTCCTGCCACGCCTCGTGTCTGTCTGTCATGCCTGTGTTCCCATTAAATGTACTCCCCAGCGGAGTTTTCCCCTGAGCCGTCTCTGAGTCTTGCATTTGGGTCCCGTCCCCTCACGAGAACGTAACAACAATGACCCAAAACACACCTCCAGGCTGTGTAAGAGCTATTGGACAAAGAAGGAGAGTGATGTAGTGCTGCATCAGCTGACCTAATCTAACACCCGACCTAAACCCAATAGAGATGGTTTGGGATGAGTTGGACCAGAGAGCGAAGGAAAAGCAGCCAAGTGCTCAGCATATGTGGGAATTTCTTCAAGACTGTTGGATAAGCATCCCTGTTGGCTACCTCATGAAGTTGGTTGAGAGAATGCCAAGATTGAAAAGCTGGTATCAAAGCAAAGGGTGCCTACTTTGAAGAATCTAAGATACATTTTGATTTGTTTAACACTTTTTTGGTCACTGCATAATAACATTTATGTTATTTCATAGTTTTCATGTCTTTACTATTATTCTAAATTGTAAAAAAAAAAAATCGTAAAAATAAAGAAAACCCCTTGTATGAGTAGGTGTGTCCAAACATTTGACTGGTATTGTAGGACATTATAACCATAGCAACGGTGTTTGCAATGTCTTATTAGATGCTTTGGACAATAAATTACAGCTAGGCGTAACCGCATTTTCAGTTTTATCACTTTCGTTTTACGCAAACCACTTAGAATGCACATTCGTTCGCCGAGGCATAATAGTTGTTTTCCTGTCATTTTCGCAAGTTTGCTCTAATTTACTAACTGGTCAGCATAGCTGGAGACAGTTCTCACCTGCTTACATGTATTTTGGGAGTGGATCAGAACAAGACATACCATAGATACCATACCATTCATTCTGTCTAAGAATATTCCTGAGGGATATGCATGAGGGAGATTATCCTCCTCGATATACCAGTATTACTGCTTGTGATATTTCAAATATGTATATTAGTTTCCCTTTCCGCCACAGTATTGTGCCATATGTTTGATAGTTATTTTCGCATTTTGAGTGCATTTTACATACTGTAGTGTAAGCATTCATGGGTGGCTCAGTCATGTTTTATGTTTGATGTGTCCTTAAGTAGAACATTTGCCAGCTTTTTCCTGATGGTGGAATATTATTTTATTGTAATCTTATCGTACATAATATACTCTATGGCGTATTTGTATCTCCCTGGGCTATACTTGCCACTTAGGGCATAGAAAATACTCATTCAAATTGACACCTTCCCTGGGTGCCAGACAGCAACAGACAGACTGATACATGACCTGGCACTCAGGGTGGAGCAGTCACCCTCTATCTGTGAAGGGTAATCTAGAAACTCATCTGGGGAGTAGTGTACAACATTCTTTGACAGGACTTTCTGTCAGGGGGTGTATTATACTTTTTGTCATAACCCTTGGGCATTTCACAAGAAGATAAATAATGGATTTAGGACAGGAAAGGAATATCGGCTTGCTTTCTGAGTAACTGAACTTAATTCATAATTTATTCTGCCACATTACCCATACAACGCACTGTTAATTCTTAGGGACAGGCCACATTAATATTAAATTAATCTAAACTAAATCTAACCTAGTTTGTGGTACCAAATGTGTTAAGTAGCTAGCTGTTAAATGAACTACACACCTGTCTGTTAACCCGTTCTGCACCACCTTTTTTGAATAAGCCCGAAAATAAAATGAGCACTGTTCTTGAACCTATTTGACTACAGGCATAATCCTGATCTCTTCTATAAGGTAACCCTTAGGAGTCTGTTTTCCAAGAGGTGGTGCAGTGGTTAGCACTGTCACCTCGCAAGAAAGAGGTTCTGGGTTCGAATCCCAGTCCTGGTCCTCTCTGCGTGGAGTTTGCATGTTCTCCCCGTGTTCGCGTGGGTTTCCTCCGGGCACTCCGGTTTCCTCCCACACCAAAGACATGTATGTCTAAACTCCTGCCATTGCCCTTGACCAATGCACTGGCCTCAGGACTGGAGTTGGTCCCCGGGCGCTGCACTGTGGCTGCCCACTGCTCCTAAGCAGTTAGGATGGGTCAAATGCAGAGGACAAATTGCCCCACAGGGTCAATATAGTATAACTTAACTTAACTCAATTTTCAACCTGAGTATACTGAACAGTAGCATAGATGTTAGAGGCTGTTCATGGAAGCACTGTATCATAGATGTCAGAAAACCAACGTGTGTGAAAGTCATAGGAACAACATGCAAAGACCAAAAGAAACTCACAAAGAGAAGGTAACACTAACTCACTCTATGTGTGGGTTTTTTTTTTAATGTATGTAATGTAATGAAATGTATTGCTTAATGTTCTTTTATTTTGGAATTTATTTCACTGTGTGTATTTTGATATGTGTGCACACGTGTTGTGTTTTGTGTTAACATGCTCCCATTAACTTCCAGTCACATATAGTTTTATTTGTTCCCTACTGTTTACATGTGTCATATGCCCTTTAATGAACTTCCGTGTGTGTCTACTGTCTTGATTTATCTCGCCTGCAGCCTGTTGAGCACCTGTCCTACAGCGATTGGTGGATGATAAGCTGCTGGAGAGTTTAAAAACAGCTTCCCAATTTTAGTTGGGTTTGGTTATTGAGTGAAGAAGTGTTTTGCTTGATCTTTAACATTTTATTTACATGAATTGACAATTCCCTACCCTCAGTGTAAATCTATCCATAAAGTCATTGCAAAAAATTTGTTTCAGTGTCAGACTATATTTGTCCACTTCTCTTCTCTGTGAAAAATGTCTACAGCAGCCTTTAGCAGTTTTCAGATCATCCAGAATGCTGTTTTACAAATTCCCAAAACACTCCCACATTATTCCCCTCACTGCCCTCCACTGGCTACCTATTAATGCTTGCATCAAATTTAAAACCTTTGTGCTACTGTGGGCTGTTGTCTGTTGAGGGGATTACCCCTTCATACCTTCAAACGATTATTGGGCCCTACACACCAGCTAAACCCCTCTGTTAGTCCCAGTCATGTCTGCTGTCTGTTCTGGTCCCTCAATGGTGGAATGAGCTTCCCACAAAAGTCAGAACAGCAGAAAATGTGTCCATTTTCTGACACTGACTGAAGACCAAACTCTTCAGACGGAACCTCTGCTCCTCCACCCAGACCCTTCTAGAAATTTACACCTTAAAAGGTGCTGCATCTTCCACTGGTTGCAGACCACTGCACTCCACATAAAATAAATTATTATTAAATTAGTAAGTACCTGAACATTTTGAACCTACGTGATCGACATTTTTTTAAACATTTAAGGCATTTAGCTGACACTTTTATCCAGAGCGGCTCAGGAAGAAATGGCCTAGATTCGTACATCGTCAACATTCCAAGTAGCAATTCATGAGAATGTAATGGTCGGGGCATAACACACTGACAATAGTAATCCTTTGTCACTAGAATTAACATGTGGAAAGGAAGGTAGAGAGGGTTTTTTTTATATTGGGGACATAGAGGGTAGATATGACAAGATTTTGAAGAGGGGAATGGGAATCAGGGTGCAGAACCTGAATCAGGGTGCAGAACCTGATTAGGTTCAGGGGGTTCACCTGCTATTTATACATCTATTGCTCCCAATCCTGCAAGCTCCACATCATGCAAGCCAAATATTCATCATTACTAGTAATTCATTTGCAGCTGTGGGAATTTATTCATAACTTTGCACATTCATAATAATTGTATTTCAACTTTATTGTGTTTAATATATGTCCCCATTTTTTTTTATCATAATGAGGATTAAGATTTATAGTGTTCTGTTCAACTGGTACCAAAGCATGTGACATTCTCTGTGATGAGGTCCTGCAGACATGTCTGCTCAAGGATGTCAATTCAAAGACTTAACCTAATAATTTGAATACATATACATATAAATGCACTCAATAAATAAATACTGAAATTGTGATTTTCCTACATACGGTATTCCATTTTTTTTTTTTTTTTTTTTTATAGCTGGCAGACGTTTTAGTGAAAATGCAGTCCATACGCATCTAATGCCTCTGGACAAATGACATGAGACATTGTTGCCGTAGGTAATTGAGAGGGAGTAATCTGTGAAAACAGATGGTGCATTCCTTCATGCAAACACCCCACAAGTCACTTCATTTGCAGGTGCACACCCTCAAGAGCTTCTGCTCCTAGTGTGACTAGCCTGATGGGCCAAGGGAAGCAGTAGCCAGTTATCTCACATTTCAGCCTCAAAGTGGAGGACGTAAAAACACAATGTTCTGTTGCCTCTAGATATTCCCCCAGGATCCAGCTAACTACAGACAATAGCAGATGGTTGCTCACTGCAATCTCCACATTCCAAGCACCACTAGACAAAATGATGTAGAGTATGTTCATTGCATCGTTGTTGAATTACTTTTGAACAATGTTGCTTTCTCCCCTTCCAAGGAAAACAAGGGTAGTCTGGCATCCCTGCCATCTCTGAGCACAGTCCCTAATTCACCAATGTTATAGAAGATACCTTGGACCTCATTTATCAAACTATTGCACAACCAAATTGGATAGGAAATGTGCAAACACACATTTCCTTATGCTAGAGGAGCGGCATTGCATAACAATTGGTGTTTTGACAGCCCAACCTGAAAGAAAATTGTATTACAGCCTCAAGAAAACATTATTATTATTATTATTATTATTATTATTATTATTATTATTATTATTATATATAACCTTTATTTGACTAGGAAGTCATATTGAGATTAAAACCTCTTTTACAAATGAGACTTAGCCAAGATGGGGTCAAATAGCAGCATAAAATTATTAAAAAAGTATTATTATTATTATTATTATTATCCATCCATCCATACATTATCTAACCGCTTATTCCTGGTCAGGGTCACAGAGCTGGAGCCTATCCCAGCATGCATTGGGCAAGAAGCAGGAATACACCCTGGACAGGTCACCAATCCATCGCGGGGCTCACACACCATTCACTCACACACTCATCTAAGTTTCTATTATAAATGGTACAACTGTCTTGTTTCATTTAAGCCATTTTTCCAATTTAAGCCAATCTCCTGTGATTCTCACACCTGGAGTTATAAAGCCTTAAATAGAACACCCCCACTTAGGTGAGAATTGACAATCTGCACAAACGGGTTAATACATTTTTTAACAGAGAATCAATTTATACAGTTTTCACATCCCAGCTGGGGATCCAACCCACAACCTTGAGGTTACAAGCCCACTGCTTATACCTCACCGCCACCCTAGCAGTTCTTAAAATTAAGAATTAATATCAGAAATATAAGAAATAACAGAACAAAGTTAATATCAAAACAAGAGTAATAAAAAAACAGACTAATTCTGTTAACAGACACAGTGTGTGTGAACGGACTCCACAGGGGGTTATTGAATCCGGACTGTGCCAGTGCTGGCTCTTGTCAGCAGCCCTGCAGGGTGGCAGGTAATTGGCTATAGTGTCTCCCTGGGAGGGCGGACTCTGTCAGAGCGATGTCTATCTTTCACTGAGAAGCAGTACATGCAATTGCACATTATCTGTAGCAAGCTCCTTATTATCAACGATAGAAAAGGGTCAACATAAAGTCAAGATGAGTCTGACTTTAAATGTATTTTAAAATTATAATGAATTAAATCATTAATAAATAGATAATGCCCAAAGTTAATAATAGCTTTTTTAATAATAACAAAGTTATTGTGCAGGTCATGTCTTACTAGTACTACTGCAAAAAATGTGCCAAGGTAAAGCATATAAATAACAACAATAATAATAATAATAATAATAATAATAATAATGGCTTACATTTATATAGCACTTTTCTCACACTCAAAGCACTTTACAATGATGAGGGTGCGACACGCCTCAACCACCACCAATGTGTAACATCCACCTGGGTGATGCAACAGCAGCCATTTTGCTTCCAGAATGCTCACCACACATCAGCTGAGGTGGAGAGGGAGAGAACAACATTTAGCCAATTAAACTGGGAGATGATTAGTTGGCAGAATAGAAAGAGCCAGGTTGGGAATTTAGCCAGGATGCCAGGGAAACCCCTACTCTTTGCGATAAGTGTCATGGGATCTTTAATGACCACAGTCAGGACCTCGGTTTTAACAGTGCCCATCACTGCACTGGGGCATTGGGGTTTATTTGACCAGAGGGAAGATTGCCCCCTACTGGCCCACCAACACCTCTTCAAGCAGCAACTTTCCCAGGAGGTCTCCCATCCAAGTACTAACCAAGCCCACACCTGCTTTGCTTCAAACATTCAGCCAAGAGCAGGGCACATGTTGGTATGGCTGCAGACAATGGAATGTGATATAATATGAAGGACCAAAAAAAATGGACCGATCAAGAAATACTATAATTGCATATAATTACAAACCTTTTGTTACAGCTTTTAGTTGTTTAAAATGCAATGGTACCATCGGATAGATAAACTGCAGTATGTGTTGTGCGCATCATGTTCAGGTGGTGATGTGCAGAAAAGTCTTGTGCAAACGTTTGATATTGACTTACTGTAGTATTTGCTGCAACTGATACAGTTCTGCGCCTCTTTAATTGAGGGATTTTATCCAAGTCCAGCTTTCCAAGGATTTGTTTGCTATCAGGTGTAGCTGAGACATCTGAAATCCTTGGAAATTTGGGTCTTGGCTCTGAAAAAGAGAGCGAGAGAGCGATCCAATGTTTTGCAGGCATAAAAGTGCAAGATACATTTTGCCTATATCTTATTATAATTAACATTGTTTATATTGTACTCAAACTCACTCACTGCTTTGCTGCATTTGGAGCTGGGAGGCTGGAGAAACTTAAGGGGAAAAGGGGAGAGGAATAAGGAGAGAATACTGAAAATTATTTTTAAGATTTATTTTTAATATTGTGTCATTTTAAGGGGTTACAGAAAGGGCCTTCGGGTATTGCAGAAGACGACATGCAAACAGAAAATATAACGAATAACCTAAATGCAAATAAAATGCTGAAAATGACCTCGTGCGTTTAGGCACAATCTCTCAAGGCAGTTTGTGGTCTGCTCATAACTTTATGGTATGCATGCATACTATATATGCATACTATATATATGCATTTACACAATATGACTACAGATATGCAGATAACAAGAAGATATTTAGCCAATGTGGTTACTGGTTACAGTTAGCTAACGTTAGCTATCTAAAATAACGCTAGCTACCATTAACGGTTAGTTTCATTTGTTAGCTAAACTGGTAGCTAACATGTAGCCTACCACAAAGGTTGTAAACAAATTGAGCTTAACGAAATTGAGATTGTTATGTATTATGCATATGAAATAGATCTGCTTGCATTTTTGAACAGAAGACTAATGTATCTTTGAGCCCAGAAAATGTAATGTGGCTCGCACCTTTAGGTATGCAGCTATGAGGGCTCAAAAATGACTGAAAATCACCAGAATTTGAGCTACCCCTATGCACTTCAAGGGGCCATAACTTGCAATGTGTTCATAGTATAAAGTTTAAACTTTGCATAGCTTCATTAAATAGATTATAGTTAATGTCACTATGTGATTTTGAGGGGGTCAGGTGGGAACTTTTCCCAGAATTGATTGATTTTATATGGAATGACCTATATATATATATATATATATATATATATATATATATATATATATATATATATATAAGCATAGTACTTGTGCAAATAATGTGTTATCATAATCTGCTTTACCAGCATTATCTGTTGTTCTGGCTGTGTTCCATTTTTAGTTTGCTTCCATCATCTGTGTTTGCTGTTTTGCAGCAGGAAGACCAATTAATTATGCCATGTTCATTGAAAAAGTAAGATTACCTATATTTCAATTTTATGATCATTACTGATACGCATTTGAAATAATGTCAGTATGTTTTGTCAATATTGCTTCAGGATTAATAATTACCCAGGATATTTAAAAAGTGTCCAGTTCTAGTTTTAACTAAACAGCCATAACTTCAATGCTGCAGAGCAGTATACGCATATGTGCAAGTAAGATGCATAATTAAACATCTGTACAAACAAAATGTAGTTTATCATTATAAAAACCTACCATTTATATCACTATAATACCATATGTATTTGCCAAGTTAAAGCTGTAAGTCAATATGGTATGGCGGAATGAGAATACAAAGTTCTAAAAATCATGTTCTTAAAGGTTGAGGGGATGCAAGAGTTTGGACAGCACAGGTACATACAAGTGGTAATAGACAGTGCAGGATGGTGCAATGCTCACACAGGGGCATATCATTGGTATCTGTAAGTGAAAAAAGAACCATGTGGTTGAGGGCATGTCATGCCAAGACCATGGTTCTGAAATTGATCTATAGGCAGTGATAGATATCTGGTGGAGGGAGATAAATTGGGTGGCAGTGGAGTACATCGGTCATGAAAAGGCCAGCCAAGCAGCAGATATCTGAATTACATTATAGACATTATAGGCATTTAGCAGACACTCTTATCCAGAGTGACTTACACAACTTTTTAGCCTTTTTTGCATATTATCCATTTATACAGCTGGATATATACTAAGGCGATTCAGGTTAAGTACCTTGCTCAAGGGTACAACGGCAAGGCCAGTTGGTTGCAAGGCCAGTTCCTTAACCATTATACTACACTGCCGCCAAATTGAATGATATGAAGCAGACTGCTAGGAGATGCTGGCAGCAGTTGCAGTATTTTGGGGCAAGAGACAAGTGACCAGTGACTGTGCTGCATAGAAAGTATAAAAAAAAAAAAAAGATTCTTAGGATGTGCCATGAACAATCAATAGTAGAGGATTGCAATGTAGTGTGCTGGAAAATAAGCTACACTTATGTTGGGTTGCTAAGGTCTGGAAGGCAATGGATATGTTGCGATGCGGTTCAAGCCCAGGTAACTATTCGCCAATAAAAGACAGAGCATCTTGGGATTTTGGGTTTCAGCTTCACCTGCTAGGTGCTCTTCCGGAGGGATGCGTTATCAAATCAGACCGTTTGTCTAATAGAGAGCCTCACATCAGATGTAGGGAGTAAAGAAGGGCAAAGTTGAGTGTCGCTGGCACATCGACTGAATGAGAAGCCGTGAAAAATATTCAGAAGCCCCAGTCATTACTTCAGCACGACGCTCACTATTTATGAATATGTCCGCAAGTTAATCTCGACCACATGACTCACAGGGATTTAAAACTTGTAATTCAATTGTTATCCCCCAGTGGGCTCTGTAGCCACTCAAACGGCACAATCAAGTGACTAATTATACAGCTGAGACAAAAAGAATCATGCCATTGAGTGGCTAATTGAGACACTTGTAAAAATAATTAGTTGACCTAATACATGAGTCAGAGAAAGGAGAGAAAACACGGACGGAACTGATGAAATGACACAAAAAGCACATCTTTGAGCAAACTAGTGTGGCAGTATTACATTTATTTTGCTCAACTTGCAATGCAATAATAAATCCCTCAAATATAACAATAGACTGACATTAAAAAAAGGAACATCGATTGAAGTCTGAGATCAACACCAAGTGGGAATCATCTGTCAGCATGGGAAAAGAGCACCAGGATGTCATTCACAAAATATTCCACTTAAAAAAGAGGACAATCTGAAATCACGTGCATTTTTAAACTACCGTGTAATAAACGGCAGGGCAATTCCATCAGCTAAACAGACAGAAGTATGTGCCGCGTACCGCTGCTTTGCATAACATAGAAATGAAAAATACTGGTTGAAACAACTGACAGCATGTCTGTGATCACGGACAAATCAAGGCCCTTGGGGCTTGGGGCCCGAAGCAACCACTTATAGCAAGAAACGGCCCTGCTTATTCAAGTAATTAAGGTTTTGATTAGCTCATGAGGTAAATAAAACATCATAGTGACAGCAAAAAAAAGAAAAGCTTGCAGCCACACTGGCCCCTATCAGATATGTGGTGGTTCCTTATTCGGAGAACCAGGTGGGAACGTGAGCGGGGATAAGTCAATAAGTCACTCACAGCAGTGAGGACCACAGAAAAGGGGCCGCGAACGGAGAGGGGAATTAATTAAATAATGGGAATAAAACTCCCGGCGTAAGCCAAATCAAAAACAGCCCCAAACGAGGGCGAGACTCGATAATAGCGAGTAGGAAGATAAAGAAAGAACCTGACGCTCTCGACCAAAGAGCAATTAATAGAGGTCAAATATAAAACAAAGGAAAACCCTGTGATAACGGGCGAGAAAAACGAGAAAGAAAATATAATTAGTTACCTCTAGCTCTAGGTGCATACGAGCTGAATTAAAAGGTAACAGGGAGGAGTAAAAATAACAAAAATACTCCAGAAGGAAATCCAAGAGGGAAGGATAAAGGATCAAGAGTAAAAACAGGATAGAAAATAACTTTTCCTAACTCTAATCCGGATTTCCTACTTTTCTTATTTGAAACAACAAGAAAAGTAGTCTCCGAGTTCCTATACCTTACCGACTTTGTGTCAAACGTAAAATGACAACAAAGCACCGGAAGAGGTCAAGCGAGGAGCTTAAATATCCGGCGCAGTCACCTGGAACAGGTGAGCAAATTGACAGACGGACGGAAAACAAAACACGGAACGGAGCCGACCCGGAGCCGCGCGCGAGAAAGCTCAAGCGGAGACGGTAACGGCGACCAGGAAAACCGTGACAAGATAAGGCCGGATGCCTCTGTGGTAACTGAATGATTGAGGGAGATGATTAAGGTAGAACACAATGTTGATTGCTTAACAAAAATGCAAGTCCTGTACTGACCTCTTTGTGAGGCCTGAACTGCAGGCTACGAAAAAAAAGTCTGGCAAAACCCATGGCCTTAATTATGGATATGAATGTGAAAATGTGAGGTGGAATGGTCTTGAGCCCGTGCCCAAACTACAATTCTCTCTCATGGTTTCATTGATATAGAGTCTGCTGAAGGACAGTGACTGATATTCTCTGAATCTGAGTACAGGAATCACTGATTTATCAACAGTACATCAGTAGTTGGTGACAAGAACTCAGCTTTGAACACTTCATATTGGGCATAAACTGCATATCATGCAGCTACTTCTATCAAAATAGAAGTAGACGTATGAAAAGCCATTTATTTTTTTCAGATGTATTTACATCAGACTGACAGTTCTGCTAAGAGAATAAAACTACTGCATTACAGAAATCAATAAAACATCCAGATTTCAGCATGTGCTCCCAGTAAATTCCCCAGGGGGGAGATGGCAGCCAACCAATAGGGTAAGCTTCCTCAAATCCATGCTGAGATACCGCTGTTCCACTACAAACCCTGAGCATATGGAGAGACAAAAACCGTGCAGAACAACTGTTAAGCTCCTTGTGAACAATGACATCTTTAACCAAAGCATGCATGTAATTAAAGAGTCATTTGTTTTCTGCATCTATTCTAAACAATCCTCAGAGTCAGAACTTCCAGTGCATCCTATGTGGAATGCAAATTAATTCAGCAAAATATTCATAACCTTAATTGCAGTTTCCATGTAATATCATTGGAGGACTTGTGCATCTCTCCACCCTTATACATATTCCTTATGTATGGGACTATGAAACCACTTTTGGCATGTGGCATGGGTACTAGTTATTACGCATCTTTTTTTTGTGCGTACGCACCTTTTTATAAATGAGGCCCCAGGTCTGGCGTATATACGCGGACCGACATAATTGCTATGTTAGTTTCTCACCTCCGGACCGGATCCAGCACAGAGGCATGAGTTCAACTGCTATACGGACCTGCCGGTCCGAAACAGGCTTCGGATTGGACCTGCTGGGCAAGTTTTGCATTGCGGTGCATTAAGGGTATGGCACACTAATACTCATGGCACAAGAGTTGAAGTTAAAGTAACTAGCTTATGAATTATAGTTCACTGCCTGATCAGAATACTCATTAAAATACAGCACCTTTCAGAGGGGAGAAATTGAGAACAAGAGTTCTACTTATCATAGACTCTTTACAGAGTTGGTTATAGCTGTGGGACCCACTAACTATAGCAATCCTTCAATTAGCCGTATAAAATAGCACGGACCAACACACCAGGTTGTCTTTCTACCACCTCTATAAAGGCTGCACGCAAAGGTGATAAGGATTATCTAATGAATCCACTTGGAATGCCTTATATCACGGATTAAGCTGTGCAGTTATTGCAACGTCAATAATTTGGTATATGCAGACATAAACATTGTGTTTGTGAGTGACTTTTTTTTTGACTAAAGAATATTTTAGTAAAATGTATTTAGTTTATAGCTCTCTTACTACTGTGTTAAGCCCATATGGAAATGTAATATACTGCTGTATATTTTAAATATATTGTGAATATAATTTTGATATATTTACAATATACTGCAGCATATTCTTTTTCCATAGGGGTTACTCATTAACTACACATGTATTTTGCTGGTACCATCGCATACATATACATTTGTTATTAATACAGATTAAATGGGTAATATACTGCAGTATATTTTAAATATATTGTGAAGATAATTTTGATATATTTACAATATACTGCAGCATATTCTTTTTCCATAGGGGTTACTCATTAACTACACATGTATTTTGCTGGTACCATTCGCATACATACACATTTGTTATTAATACAAATTAAATGGGTAAAAACGTATCACTTTATTTTCCAGTTCTTTCAACACATCGCTATCCATTAATTACACGTCTCTCCCTGTAAAGATTGGATGAATAGGCATTAAATACTCGGATGCTTACCTAATTGCTGCCCATTCACCCAGACAGTATGAAGTATTTGACACTAACGCATAGGTTATTTGTAATCAGTGCAGACTAATGGGTTAAAAGATATGGATCAATTTTAAAGCAAGGGTCCCCCGAATACACTAAGCTGCAATCAAAGTAACAAGGCAAGGCAAGATTAGCTACTTTAGCATTCATTACAAATGCCTGCCATGTTATTTCTAGGTAAACAGCACACCATACTTATCTGCCACATTGATTGTTACCAATAAGAATAGATAGATTTGACAAGACCCCCAAAACAAAAAAATCAGTACAGCATACAGCATTTGAAGAACACTATATGATAAACATTGTAAAATCCTTAAAATTAGATGAACCCCTTTTGTGTCCAAATCCTGCTTGTGGTTTTAAAATGAAGGATTTACCAAAACGATGATTCAGTTAAATAGGAATTATCCACGGCAGCCTGAACCCCAACGGTTCTTGCATCAATCCACGGTGGGAATTTTGGGTGGAGAGAATTTATGCCACATGCATCATTTACATTTACATTTGCAGGCATTTAGCAGACGCTCTTCTCCAGAGCGACTTACACAGCATTACAGGCATTTTGAGCATTTTATTTTTGCATATTATCCATTTATACAGCTGGATATATACTGAAGCGATTCAGGTGAAGTACCTTGCTCAAGGGTACAACGGCAGTGTAGTGTAGTGTCCTACCTGGAAATCGAACCGGCAACCTTTCGGTTACAAGGCCTGTTCCTTAACCATTATACTACACTGCCGCATCAGAACTGCACTGCCTGGGCAAAAAAAAAGTTGCACACTCTAATATTTAGTTGGACCGCCTTTAGCTTTCATTACGGTGCGCATTCGTCGTGGCATTGTTTCCCCAACCTTATGCAACCTTATGTCACAACATTTATTTCCGTCCAGAGTTGCATTCATTTTTGGCCGAGATCTTGTATTGATGACGGGAGTGTCGAACCACTCCGTAAAGTCTTCTCCAGCACATCCCAAAGACTTTCAATGGGGTCAAGGTCAGGACTCTGGTGGCCAATTCATGTGTGAAAATGATTCCTCATGCTCCCTGAACCATTCTTTCACAATTTGAGCCTGATGAATCTTGGCATTGTCATCCTGGAATATGCCCATTGATCGGATAACCTGGTCATTCAGTACATTCAGGTACTCAGCTGACTTCATTTTATTACTGCATAACGTTGCTGAGCCTAGACCTGACCAATTGAAGCACCCCCAGATCATAACACTGCCTCCAGAGGCTTGCACAGTGGGCACTATGCATGACAGGTGCAACGGTCAGGCAGTGTCGTTTTATTCTTCAGACTCCTTCACTCTGGAAAGGAAATACAGAGCAGATAAGTTATCTGTTGAACAACAACAGGAATCACGTCTTATTTTATGTCTATGAGGAGAGACTTTCATTGATACAATGTCAAGAGAATTGAAACAGAACAGTAGAACACTATAGTTCTACTACAATGCCGAAGGTAGAATATCCTGTTGAGGGTAATTTTATTGAGGCATGGCATCATGTCTTGCCTCTGAAATACATTGCTATTGAGGAAATACATCTCCCTAGGAGAGGAGAGAATTTTATACCCAAACCATTTCTATCTGACAGTTCAGACTTCCAGCACCGCAAAGTCACTTTGAGAGTCCAGAGCTCCTCGCGGTGGCATTTCACAAGCTAACAGTTACCACTCAAGTTTTAAAAATAATATGAATGTGCAGGGGCTATTGATTCAGTTTAATCCACTTATGTCTATTTTACAGCTGAGGCTCTATCGCGGTGCATTTGGTTGTGTCTGAAATAAAGTCATTTAGTACTTCATTTCATTTTGCATTCAACGACTGCCTGAAGTCTGAAACCCATAGACATCACCAGACGCTGAGTATCTTGCCTAACCTAGGACCTTCTTGCTGTGAGTTGATAACCACTGTGCTGCCCAGGTTTTTTTTTACCTTAATAAGTTAGGTTTTACATTATTCACATCTTTTACTCTCAGGGGTTCACAAATACAGTGTATTTACACTGGGGTTTCTGTATTCACTGTCCATAATTTATATGATGTTGACATCTGGAGTTATGAAGCTTTAATAATAATAATAAACGTTTTGTATACAGCACCTTCCATATAATGTTTTGTAGCCCAAATTGTATACAGAGAAAGACAACTCATAAAACACAATAATAGAGGTCATTTTGATATAGTAGTAAAAACCATTATAGATTATAAAATAATCAGGCAACAAATAGATCAACTAAAACACCAGTTTAAAATAACTGGGGATCCAAGTTATTTTTCTTTAAGAGAGGTTTCACTAAGGCGGTCTTTAGATGCCAAATTTGGTAAATTCTCACCTATTTAGGGGGTTCTATTCAAGGCTTTATAACTCTAGGTGTGATCATCACAAAAACGTGGTAAATGGCTTAAATTAAACAAGACATTTTTACCATTTACAATACTAAACTTAGTTTAGTTGATTTTCATAATTTAGGCAGAAATAAAGTGCCACAAATGCAAAGAAACTTTGGAAAAATGCAAAAAAATTTGTTTTTCTTTAGTTTCTTTAGTACTGAGAGCTACATATGTGAAACAGGTAAAACTATACATTTCCTGGATCATGCACTCTGTCTACAAGTGTCTAAAATCTTAGGGTGATATGCAGAACTCCTAAAGATCTATGATGCAAAATATAGGCATTGTAACCTGTTGTCCCATAGGTCTCTATCTTGACGATCTTAGATCTTGGTCTAAAATGCATGGTGCATTTAGGGCGTGTCCAAGTCCACTTTTGCTAATTACACGGCGTGTAATTTGAGCTCTAAGGTGTAAATGGGCTGAACTTAGTCTCTTCATTAATTATAGGTAGGGATGGGTATCGAAAACTGGTATTAAACTGGCACCGGCTCCTGATTGGTCAGGACCAAAATACCGATAATCTCCTGGACAAACGGTGCTGCTATCGATATTTGAACATAATTCAATGCTGACGTCTCTGGCGCTGGTGAATTTCCGAATGCATGTGCGGTCCAATTTGAATAATTCCACGCTCCCTCCCTTGCTCCTCCCCGTCGGTTCGAGTGTCTACTTGTGTTGTTTTGGTGCTGCGTCACATCCTCCCAAGTGGAAGTGGCGAGGGGAAGTGCAGGAGGGCAGAATATTTAACGGCTTGGACCGCAGCCCTAGTTTAACATGTTTCTTTAATTATACAATTGTTTGTTCAGAACAAATTTTCCAAGGCAATAGCCTAAGAGTGAGGCACTTTATTTCTTCTTATACATATTGTTCATTCAATATGAAGCATGCAATGTTTTCTCTCATTTACAAGGCAAAAGCAGCCTAAGAGTGATGCACTTCTTTTTTTTTTTACATCAGGGCAGAAGCACTGTATTTTTGCCAAGTTTTACATTTTATGTGATGTACCGTTTTAGCTATTTTAGATAAATCTTCCATAAAAGAGTGTTTGTCATTGGAGCATTTGTTATGAGGCAATACTGTAACAATAATAATAATAATAATTAAAAAACGACAATTATATTGTGTATCACCATTTTTTTTGTGACAAAATTTCATAATCGTTACACAGCCCTAATCCCACCATTCCCTTTAAAAGCCACCTGCATTTGCCACTACACAAAGGGGTTAATAATAAAGTAAACAAAACATAGCCTACTGCAATCATGTTCTGTGTCTAATGCATCTGTACCTGTTGTACAATCTATGCACATGACAAAATTAAAATAGTGTTCTTACAAACAATTCTTCAAATCCAATGGAGTAACTATGGTGACATAGCCCTGTTTAGAACAAGAATTTTACTTTCAGTGCTCTTGAATTTCCTAAATAGAATACCTCTAATAGGTACTTTGTAAGGATTTATGATCCATTGGACCAGATAAAGAAAATCCAATTATCAGACATACCCACAGTCCTGTTATTTTACATAGACTAATCTGATTGTGGAAACTAATCCAGAGTAAAAAAGAACACGATTTGAAGAAAAAATACATTTTGCAATGCAACAAATAATATGATATTGTAAAAATGCTTCAGCATGGGCCATTCTGGGTACGACTGGTAGAAAGAATTAGTGCATAGAACAGAATATTCACAGCCTCATCAGTTGTAATCTTGCTCTGTGTCCTACAATGGAATTAATTAAAGCCAGCCTATAAATGACCCACCTGAATATCTGCCATTTTCAACAATCCTTTCTACTTCTGTTCTTAAAACGTAGGTTATTAAAGGTTCTGCACAGGCTTGAATACAATATTTTAATTTAGTCTATTATCAGGTAGTATCCCCTCTGAAACACTTGGGTCACAATTTAATTTAAAATAAAAATGCTTCTCAAATGCTTGAATATTGAAAGTACAATTGGTCCAATTGAACTTGACATTTTTTTATTTATTTAAAAAATATATATTTTCTGAATGAAAACATCTAATTTCTGAAAAACCAATGGGTTAGACTGCCTGCTTGCGAAAACCTCAGCCTCTCCAGTTGCACTGCAGGGCAATACAATAGCAGGATGCTATTACTGGCCCAAAGTGCTTACGACCCTCCTCTGCCACAGCCACAAACTGTAAAATGCACCATTTATCCAGACTAAGAAAATCATGTTCAGATATAGAAACAATCATATTTTTTTTAAAATGTTGTACAAATAAGCATTCTGCATTTTCCCTTGCTTACTGTACTATATACAGGGCCAAAGGTAATAGGGTAAATATGGAGTAGGATATCCTTTAGGAGGTGTGTTAAAGTAAACTGTACAAAGAGAGTGAAAGGAAGGAAAAGTGAACACGGATAGGATGTCAAATGCGTACACTATGAAAAGCAGGTCTTTGAACGGACAAATGGATATACAACAATTTACAGTACTTGCAATTGAAGAATAAAGTATGCAAATAAGATAAAAATTGACTGACAATTAAATCAGTTAAGGTGCATAAGAAGTATGTCATTGTAAACTGACTGATAAGTAGGCTATTATTGTGTAAACATTATGCCATTGTATGTCAGCTGCTACATTATGGGAAGGATGTGCTTTGTCTTATCTGTTCTGTAGTTACTTCGATGACGTTTCTGTATGCTTTGGATAAAAGCGTCTGCTAAATAACTGCAATTTAATGTAATGTAAAATGACAGAATAAGCACAACATAAGAAAATAAAGTGCAATTTCAATCATGTCATTTTGTAAAATAGGAACTGAATAAAGTGCAATTCCAAAAACTGTCAGGACATCTATTTTGGAAATTCAACTGGATTGAAAGGATGCAACCTTTTTACTAGCCTATAAAGCTTGTTACAGCACAGTGCCGTTCATCTCTTTTTTCATTCTTTAGCTTAGCTCTACTTGCTGCCACAGTAAAGGGAGTTACATAAGGGTGAAATCAGCTCCACTACTGGCTTTCACAGAGGGACCTTAGTATGAAATGAAATAGGAGAAAGAATAAGATGTGATTTATCCAAGTAAAAATGTTTGAATTGATTTACAATCAGTTGTTTTATTTTTCAAGAGGGAAATGATTTTAGGCATTTGCGGCAATTGTATGGTTTCAGCCTATATGCGGTTTACTCGTAATCGGGTGTAGCGAAGTTACATTCCACGTAAGAATTCAATTTCAAAAGGGAGCCGTGTAATTTATCAAAAGAGCCACTCATCGAGGTTTTATTATGATAAGCTACCTGATTGAGTTTGTTGCAAAGTCTAGTGCAAACGTAATTCAATGCGTTGGCTCTGGTAGTTTGCCTGGTGGTTCTAGTGTTAAACACCAACTTTCCATTTCTGTAATGAAACCATTAGCCTACCTACCAGTTCAAGAATCTTCTAGAAATTTGACAGGTTAGGTGACCAGTGAAATATATTACAAATACATACAGTTGAAGTCGGAAGTTTACATAGACTTAGGTTGAAGTCATTAAAACTCATTTTTAGCCACTCCACAGATTTCATGTTAGCAAACTATAGTGTTGGCAAGTCAGTTAGGACATCTGCTTTGTAGAAAAAAAAAAGTAATTTTTCCAACAATTGTTTACAGACATTATTTCACTTTCATTCCGGAGGAAAATGAACATTGGGACATGTTTCCTGGTAAAATCACCCCCAAACTTCATTAGATCACCCATTGTCCACGGCTCATCCAGCAATTTGGGCCCTCGAAGCATCTGTGGTCTTTGCGATTCGAAGGGAAGCACCAATACTTTAAGAGGCTAGCCGGAAACACCTGCAATTTTAAAAACATCTGCCTCGCACTCGCAAAATGGCGCCAACTGAGCCAGTGCTGCGAATTCACGTCGGTTGATGTTCTCGGACAGGACGAGTACACTGAGAGGAGGCGTTCTTGTCCGGTCAGGTCTCGGGCTCGCCAAGTCCAGAGCGGTCTTGAGCAGAGGTTTGGAGTTGAAAACATCCAGCAGGAGGAGAACGTTTTCGTTGTTAATCAACTTCGTCTTGACAACATCAAGTATAAGATCCAACGACATCTTCACACTTGATGTGATTGAGGAGGACATCCCAATTTTTTTTATGGTTGTGATGATAGTCCGCTCCAGAGGCAGTTGGCTTTTGTTTTCACTCCTGCTAACTCCTTCCCTATACAACCACCATCTGTATGCCTTTGAGGTCCAAGATCAAGAGAGGCAGTGGGTTGTCACTAAACCCGGAGAAGAAAATGATTATCATCCTATTGATCTCTACAGCCTTGATGACAAGCCTGCCATATGCCTTCACCATGTTGTTTATAAAAGGTAGGGTACAAGTTAAAATGTTAGGTCACCACACAAGAAACCAGAATTGCAAATCAGCTGTTCATGTTGGTGCAGCACCACTGTTACATTCTTTGGGGAGAACCCTGTATTGTGTTTTGTTTTTTAGATGAACAAATCGATGGGGAAACACTGCTGGGCTTGACCGAAAGTATGGTTTACGGCGTGGCATGGTTTATGGCTGTTTCCACGCAGGAAACAACAAGTAAAATTCCTTGCCGAATTGAAGAAGATAAGAAGCAACATAGTTCATGCACAAAATAAAATTAATTTAAAAAACGTAAAATAATCACAGAACTCTTCTCATCCCTTGGTACTTTGCTGTGTGCTTAGCCCTGTTTTTTGTGTGAAATGCAGATCCACCAGCCCAAACATCTTCCATACATCCTCCATCTTCAGCAATAACAGCCTGGCCAACTGTTTACACACTTCCAGTCCTGAAGTGAGGGAGGTGTTGGTGAAGAAAGACAATGGATTGCACAAAAAAGATAAATCCCACCTACGAACGGCGTTGGTTAGTCTTCTCTTTGATGACAGTGTATTGTTAAGCTGTACTACATCAGTGCATTACCTTTGTTACTGTTACCTGTGATATGATTTAAGGCACAATACTGAGTTGAGTGCTTTTTTGTAAAGATATTTCATAGAATTTACACAGATGTTGTTTCTCATTGGTCCCAATTTAGGTATCCGAGCCACAAAAAGTACAGCGATGTGATGGGTGATCTGGTAACAAGATACACGTTCCTCAGAGACGGAAGCCATTTTGGTTTTGTAAGTAAAACTAATATCTTCTTGGTCTTTTTTTGTTATTGCTCGTCATCCAATTTGTCCCATTTCAATTCTATGATACTTGTACTGACACCTTTTTTCATTCCATTACCAAGGAAACCTTGTAGGTATGTTTGAAAAATAAATTGAAGAAGGAGAGGAAGGCCCATTGTCCATATGGAGAAAGTGAGGGAGATGAAACAAAATTATGGGATCCAGAAGCGGCCATCGACATCTGAGGATAATGAAACACTTACTAAAAAGAGACTACCGGTTAGATGAATTTATCATTTTTACCCCCAATATTATGTTATTATGAAAAACTGAAAAATTACATTTTCTTGTTTTACTTACTTGCTCCTCTTCTTCCCCTATGTGACACAAGTCTTTGTTTTTCCTAAGGGGCCAAGAATGGGCTTTCGTTTTGAAGCTCACTTCCTGGTTGGGCTGGGAGCAGCAATTGTGCCGTTGCTCACTAGCGCCACTGCGATTGGCTCCAGTATAGGTCTTTCACCATGTAAGTCAATGGCAGCAATGTGGTCAGTCAATACATTTTTCCCACAAAAAAATGTAATTGCAATAGGTGCATTTCCTTCATTTAATGCATCTGCATGTGCAGATTTTTTTAAATATTGTGTCGTTTGGACAGGGTATTAATATTTGTTCAGGACCAATCAGAGGGACAGGTTGAGTCCTCTTCGGCTCCACGGAGCAGACGCAGTTTGTACAAACGGGCGGCGAAAAAGACATCCGGAGCCTCGATTCAGTTTTTACGAGGCCGTGGAAAGGCAATGGGTGACGTCACAGTGGCTTTGTCCATATTTTATACAGGTTTTTCCTCAATAATAAAGATAAGCATCCATCCTCTCCCCCTTCTCAGCTCAATGCAGGGTCAGTGGAGGACAGTGGGGAAGATGGAACAAAGCATAGAGGAGCACATGAAGGCCATGAGCGTCGAAATGGACAAGAGCAGGCCGAACATAGACCAAATCGAGTCAAGGATGCAGCGAACTCTCCATGCCGGGACCGACCTCTACAAGAACA
This sequence comes from Synaphobranchus kaupii, assembly GCA_029718625.1. NCBI lineage: Eukaryota > Metazoa > Chordata > Actinopteri > Anguilliformes > Synaphobranchidae > Synaphobranchus > Synaphobranchus kaupii. The sequence goes on from CM056383.1 coordinate 65,647,656, forward strand.
AAGCCGCTGAGGTGCTTCAGCAGTGCCCGTTCTTAAAAGTCCCTCGTCTGGTAAGCGATGCAGAAATACACACTTCAATAAATATTCAGTTTTGCTATTCTTCATCTCGTGGTCACATACAGGGTGTGATGTAACACACGCTAAGTTTGCGTGCGCGTGAGTTCGCACTGTGAATTATATGTATATGTTCATATATGTTGTATATGTTCCGTATATGTCGTATGTTTGTATATGGCGTATATTTTCCGAGAGAGCGGCAGCCTAATTCTCTCATAAAGGACGGTAAAATAAATGAAAAATAAAATAAATAAAAGTGCCCAGGTAATGTTACCTAGCAACGTATTGTTTTGCTCGGAGCAGCTCGCATTGGAACCAGCGGTGGTCAGATTATATCGTCAGTTTTCTATCAATTGTCAAAACAGTACTGGTACAACATTGCTCGATTCACTTTAAAAATCAAGCAATTCCAGATGAAAAATATGAACCATTTAATAAATGGCACCTTTATGGTTCTTTATGAAGAACCTATAAACAAAAAAACAATGGGGAGCTTTTTGATTTTCTCTGCCTGAGAATGACCTGTTTATTGAACTGTTTTGAAAAAAACTCATTTGACTTACATTCATTGTAGAGGACCGTTTGACACCCAAAGTGGTACTGCATGCGTTAGCAACGTCACATGCAAAGGGTCAATGAAGTGATAAAAAGTATTGTTTTTGTTTCAGTTGCTGTACGAAATGGAGCTGCGGTTCGGCCAAGATGTGGATGCCAATCTCACTGGGTTCCTCCACAGTAGTGCGGGGAGGAACGTGGAGTCCACAAAGGGACCACAGCACGCTTTATTGACCTCTGCAATTGCAGAGGCTGACCAACTGAAAGCCAAAGGTAATAGCATTTTGAGGCTAATGCTATCATTTGGAATTAATTCAAATTCCTGTTTCAAGTTGTGTTTGCACATTTTGAATTGGACGCTAGGTCATGTTTTATTTCAGATTTGCTGAGCAATGCCGGGGTCCTACTACTGCCAACCCCGATGAAAGAGAACAGTAAACTGCTCTACTGCATCAATGAGGTCAGTAGATTGACTGGGAGCTAACTTTTTAAGAGTGTGGCAGCATTATGGGCAGGCTGAGGAACAGGGGTATTCACTGAAGGGTTCTGGAGGGCCGCCCTGTCTACGGGTATTTGTTCTAACCGTGCACTACAACGCCTGACTTCACTAATCACGGTCCTGATTAAAACAAACGGGAGGTATGAGTCGTGAAATGGTGAGCGGTTGGAACAAATACCCGTAGACACGACGGCCCTCCAGGACCGGAGTGAATACCCCTGCTGAGGAAGAAGGCTTCCTTGTAAGTGCAAACACAAGGAAATTAATTAATAATAACAATATTCTAAAAGCGATCTTTCCATTATATGTGTCTAGGAACCAGTGGCACCAACAGCGACCATCTTATTTCGTTCTGAGTTCACTGCGGACCACTTCAAACAGAGATGGTCTCCATCAAGATGGATGGCTGCTTGGTCATTGGCCCTTCCCCGGACATCGATGCCACTTTGGGCCTAGACTGTTTGTTTGCGCTTTACTTTCTCTTCCAGGTTCGGTAACCCCAAGGGGGCTCGGCACACACTACACTTTTTTGAAAGATGTATGAAACGGTCTGCCTCCAAGCCCTCCACCCCAGTCTTGCGTGTGGGAAAATATGTTGCAACCATAAACCATTCATTATCAGTACCATACGGCTGCATAAAACTACAGTATATATGTTTCTATTCACATTAGTTAAATGTTTTGTGTCTTTGAAGCTTTTTTTTTGTGCCTTTGTGTCTTTGAATCTAAGAAAGTGCGCTTAGCCTATTTCAGTACGTGATATGTATACAGTATTTATAGTATACTGTAAGTATGTAAATTATAATTATGTATTATCTCTATTTAAACTACTTATATAATGTCTTTGTTGTATACAATTATATTTATTTCTTATATGTTTCTATTGGAAGGAGAAAACGGTGCTCAAAGCCGACCTGAAGTCGAGGTACAGCCTGAAATAGGGAAGCAGTATGGCAGAGAAAGGTGTAGCACTCTGAGGCCCCTTTTGGGTCGAAACGTCAGTGTTTTTAATGCTTGAATAAATAATAAAAAAAAATTATACTACTGGAGCGAGTGCTGCACCTTTCTCTGCCATACTTATGTTTCTTTTGAAATTAGTAATATGTTTTATGCCTTTGAAGCTTTTGAACCTAAGAATGTTTAGAACAAGACTGCTTTTAGCCTATTTTAATATGTGATATGCATGTTAGTATGTAAATTATAATTATTTATTAAATATTATTTATTATATGTATAGTATTTAAACTATTTATATAATGTCTTTGAAGTTTTTAATTTATTGATTGTTTTATACGAGTGCTCTTGTTTGGATAAAATTTCCATTTTTGAACACAAAATATTATCTTTCTTCACACAAATGCACGAGTAACTTACACACTTGTTTTCACTTTAAAATCAAGCAATTCCAAATGAAAAATATGAACCATTTAATAAATGGCACCCTTTATGGTTCTTTATCAAGAACATATAAAAAAAAGTTATATTTGGAACCATTTGGGGTGTCTTATATGTACCCTATATGGTTCTTTATCAAGAACATATAAAAAAGGTTCTATTTGGAACCATTTGGGGTGCCTTATATGTATCAAAGGATGGAACCCTTTAAGGTTCTATATAGAACCTTTTTTTCTAAGAGTGTGCTGATACACCTTGATGGAGAGCAGGCTGATATTAGCGATGGGGCTGATCAATTTCATTTCCTGTCTTTTGAGGCTTTTGGCAAACGCAAACATTTCACGTAAAATGTACTTTTTATGATTAATTCATATATTGTGTAGAAACTGTACAAAATTGGGTCAAATACGATGACTTGTTTGTTTCACACTATGATAGTGTCATTTGGTGCTCAATCTGTGAAATACTCTAGGTTCAGCACAGCCATAGGATTAATAGGATCTCTAACCTGTGGTTAACAGTAGAGGAGAGCAGCTGTCTTGCTAAATGAACATGGGCGGCGATAGTTTATTTGGTGAAAGGTGTAAGTAGACACAAAACATATAAATGAATACAATTTTTGCAACATTAAGTGCCGTTTAATTGAATAGTGACAAAATATACATGAAGTGGCATTCAAAATTTTGCACATACTGCATTCAAGCAATGACTGTTTTTTGACTTACATTTTATTTCAGGTTGTCTTTGTTAAAGCAAACTAGATAACTGAAGCAAGATGAATGTGCAATGCTGAGCCGTTTATCTCTGTACACTGGGAATACAAGGTGGAAAATTAAACTCTAATTTGGAAATGTATGACCATTATAAATATGATATCAGAAAAAAGCAGGACGTTGAAAGGCACTCTCCACTCTCGGATGAAATACATGCTAGGATTGCGATGGCAGATGCCGGCCTTGATGTGTGTTGAAAGCGTGTTGAAAAATAGACATGAAATTGCTCACACCACTGCAATTGTCCCAACAAAGACCCAATTAGAACAGACAGTGAAGTCTTCGGCAGATATAGAGCCAAACCGCATGGCAGGCGTGAACCTGCCGTTTGCTGGAGCTGAGTCTTTTAACCATTTTTCCCCCCATTAATCCTTACGACAATTGCTTCGTATATACAAATGTGACATTTCTATAACTAAAAAGTTGCATGCTGCTATTGGCTTCATTATCAACCGCTTCAGTTATTTATCAGCAGTGTTGTGTAAGTAAAAAGATGTGGTTTCCCAGCTATGCCAAACTGCAGGTGAGCAAAATGCACTCAAAAAGCAATGTCTGCACAGTAGTTTATCTGCATACATAGATGAGCACTAGTCAATTCTCCATAAAAAGCTCCATTCCATGTCCTGCAACGTATCAGCATTGTACATTTTCCACTGACACCAGGACAGTATTTATTTTATTTGGCAGAGTAACTGGGCATAATGTGCTTATTGATACCCTGCATAATTTGCAGGCTGTTAAGGCGTTTCTTTTTAATTACAGTGCTGCATGTTTTAGTAAGCCCGTGAATGTTTTCATCAACACGTTATACCGAAGGAAGACATTTTCTTGTATCTTTGGCTGAAGTCATCACAGTTCATTAGTTTTCATTGGATACCCAAGGGGATTTGTGCTTATTTAAGCAAATTTTGTAGAATGTAGAATGAATACATTAACCTACTCATTACATGTATCATTGCCCCAGAGGCTATTTGAAAAATATACAATACAGTATGTGTGCGGTGACTTGCAAACTTGAAAATGCTGAAATAATACCTGTACACTGATCATTGGTGTTAACCTGTGTTTTTCTTGTTTTAAATGATGTTCATACAAAGAGCTGTATGTATGTTGTTTTGTGTGAGCAATGGATGTGTGCATGTGTAAGGGGGGGACTTTGTAGAGGTTTGGATTTCCCATTTAAGAATTTTTTTATTCCTCTTTTTTTTTAACTAGTCTATTCCTCAAAAATGAAATGGGGAATTTATAGCACCAGTTGCACAAAAATCTGTCATTGGCTATGAATATTATTTATTATAAATATTGATTTGTTGCAAATTCTCTGTTCAGCATGATGTGCATATACAGTACCAGTCAAAAGTTTGGACACACCTACTCATAGTACTGTTTTCCACATTTTGGAATAGTAAAGACATCAAAACTATGAGATAACACAAATTAAATTATGCAAAGACCAAAAAAGTGTTAAACAAATAAAAAAAGTAATATATTTTAGATTCTTCAAAGTAGCCTTGATAACAGCCTTGCACATTCTTGCCATTCTCTCAAACAACTTATGTGGTAAATAGGTATTCCACAGTTAAACAGGTGATGCCATCATGACTCTATATAAAAGGATATCAAAAGACTCCTGATATCTTATTTCCAGGTACTCTTAGAAGCGATACTATAACCTCTGCATTTGAATGGATCTCTATGGGAATTGGGAGGTGGGACTAGATTTAGCTTGAAATTACACTGGAACAGTGTGGAACACATGGTTGGCTAAATGGCTCTAAGTCAACAAGGGTCTGACGTATCAAACAAACCTTAAACCATCACTCTGCTGCCAGAAATACAGTAGATATGGATGGATAACTTGAAGGGTTTCTTCTCCTGACTTATTTTTCCATAGGAAAATTTGTCAGGAGAAACAACCCTTAAAATGATCCAAACTTTTGACTGGTACTGTACTTTCAGCTATTACTGCATGAAAAGCTGCATTTGCAGGGCGGACACTACAGTGCACAAATCTGAAAATGGACTGTATCTGGCCATTTGCTGATGTGTGTGTGTGCCATCGGAAATGGACATAAGCTTGTGCACGGAGATGTTCTTGTCCAGAAATTTCCCATAAATTATCTGACGTGGTCGTCCACTTCTCCTAATCGGGAATGTCCAGGTCCTGAAATCCCAAAACACAAATGTGGCCTTGGAGTCTGCAGAAGTTTCTGGAAATATACATGGGAAACCACTGTTCACGACAGCCATGCAGCAAATTTCACTGAAATTTAACAGGTCGGATATATTCCAGAAATCACTGTAACGTCAGCTTGGTGACACTGGTGCAATATGCTTACTATGCGCAAAGAGAACTTAACTGAGAACTTAACTGGACTTGTTGTATCAGATAAGCTCCACTGTGTGCTTGGAAGTAATTTAACTTTGCTGAAACCACTACTAAAAGTCAATGGTGATACAAAATCCAATTGTCCAGGCAAGAGCCGTAGCCTCATCACACCTGCTGATTACTGACTGATTTACAGCCCCAGTTTACATTTACATTCTTGCTACTCTGCCCTGCAGGAAATTGGAATATTGTGTCAGCAATTCCACCTTTTGATTACCTCAAGCCTTTGCAGTACAAAATTGATACATCACTGCTAATGTATTCTCTCCCTTTGTTCTGCTACATTTTTAGGAAGGAAATACAATAGATTACTCTCCAGTTCTTTCTTAATTTCACATCTCAGACAATAGTAGTCCTTTACCCAGGCTTGCCTACAGATATTTCTTTCTTTTGAAATTCTGCTGATATTGTCTCTTTGACATTTAGGAAAGAAAAATGACATGATAAATGATACAAATAAATGCAATCGGCTAACGACTTAAACAAGTTTGGCGTTTGTTACTTTAACTGTGATACTATTTAGGATATAGTGTAGAGAAATATTTTCTCATAATCTACCGCATGAGCTTGTTTACGTTTGAAACCCCACTTAGTAAATTCCAAATTGAAATGACAACAGATTTTGTCTGCCAACTTTGCCTTGAGCGAGTTTTACCCTTAAGAGGTGAACAGCTGCAAAGAAAACTATGCTTACACGTTTGGTAGAGTCTTTAGACTCTTATAATTTGACGTCTTGTCAGCTTATTTTATTTTATTTTTCTGGTTGATTTCACTGAATCTCCTCTAAAACACTTGGAGCACGGAACATACTGCAGGTGCATATAAATGAACCAACTACTGAAAAGACAGTTGGTGCATATTTATATATTAATGATGTTCATAGGGGGCTGAATATTAATCTGAATGTGTAGCCATCATTATCCAGCAATATTATCTCTATCTGTATTCAAATTTGTATTGTTAAAACCTAGAGTGGCTTACACCGGATGATGCCCGTAAAACTGAGGGGCTGAATGGACATCCAAGCCATATTTAAGGAGTGCACGTACATCTGTTTTGTCATCCTGGAAGAGACCACTCCCATCGGGACAGAAATGTTTCATCATAGGATAAAGGTGATCACTCAGAATAACTTTGTATTGATTTGCAGTGACCCTTCCCTCGAAGGGGACAAGTGGACCCAAACCATGCCAGGAAAATGCCCCCCACAGCATAACAGAGCCACCGGACCCTCACACTGTAGGGGTTTTTCATTTAATTTGTCACCTGGCTGTGTATTTCTGTATATATATATATATATATATATATATATATTAGTGCTGTCAAATTAACGTGTTAACGCCTGTGATTAATGCAAAATGTTTAACAGGTTTATCAGGATCATTCCGTGTCACTTCAACGCGATTTTGCACCCGACCCTCACAGATTTAAATTATATTCAGTGTGATGATTTGCCTATATGAGAAACCCCCAGAACTGAATTTTTTTTTGTAATTTGGCTCGTTAATTTTTGACTAATTAGCATGACCTCCAAACTTTAAATACTTGTATCTCCAAAGGTATAGCACCTACAAAGCCAAATTTGACATACTTTTAAAGCTCTTCAAATGGCCTCCATTTCATAAACTGAAACCAAAATCGTAGCATGAAGTGCAGAGAAAATGCGTAATGAAATGACCTTTGACCTTGAATTACGAAAATGGGTATGCTTCAAATTTCATAATTTTTTTTCAAATGTTAGTTTATGATGTAAGCAACAATCGTTTGTGATGGCCGCTCTTAAACTTTTGCAGTTATGATCTGAAGATAGCCTGTCCAGGAAAAAAAAAAACATATTTACTGTAAAGAGCGATAGATAGGTGCCAGCACTAAACTCACAGTCCTGGCAGGAAGATTTGCAGAAGCTGTTTCCAGTGCTTTGCTTTGGGAGCTGCAACATGTTATGAGTCATTTGACAAAGTATTCTGACATGCTGCATCCTTGCCTGTTAGTGAGTGGGGTGTGCAAAGTGGAACCACAACAGGTGCTATAGAGTCACGCACAGATGGAATGGATCCACTTCTGGAGCACTGTATATAATTATTACAACTAACTAACAACTAACAGATATAACATGTACTCGGTTGCAATTAAAAGTACTCTATCAGGGATGCTTTTACACTGTAGGAACCCCTGAAAGTGTGTGGCATTCCCCTTGCCAGGGCCCTCGGAGAGATTGAAGAGGCAACGTTAGCTTCTCTACAAAGACAGATTGGAACAACATGAGAGGTAGAGAGGGCCGTGGAGTCCAAATTAACACCTGCAGGTCCTGTTGCCTGCTACCAGTACACAGAATATAGAGCCAAAAACAGGGAGACTCAGCTGCTTGTACAAGCAGGGAAGGCAGACTGTTGTATATACACTTGTCACTGTTATCTTTTTCGGAGCCTGGGGTGGCAACGAATGAACTCGTCCTGTCCAACACTACCAGACAACAGGTCTGACGCTGGCTGTACAGCTATCCTCGGCATTTTCTCAGTTATTAGTTGAACATGGATTCCAAATTGGTAGAGCACAGTTGGCTTTGACCCTCCAAAGTAGTGCGGTCTTAACTCAAGCCAGGGTTGTTCAGGTTATAGCTCACAGGGCACCAACATGTTACTAGTTGTATGTGAAAGATGTGCTTAGTTCTCCTGTAGTGGTCTATGTGTCTTGTGCTCTGGAATAAAATCATTGGCTTGGAGACACATTTTTCAGGAGTGCCCACTCTTTCATGCCTGCTTGCATAGTGGTAACACAAGAGCATACTTAATTTAAAATATTTTATGTAGCATACATTTAAAGCTCAGTAGGCAAATTTGAAAATATACAAGGCGAAAAGACTTCCCCCTTTTGCACTCCTCCCTCCTATCTCTCTCCTAAGCCCCTCCCACGGAATTATGCTCCAGTACAAGCATGGGTAGACAGGGAGTACAGAACCCAGGACACTCAGAGAAACCTGATTTTTTCTCAGAACACTTGATTTATTGATAAGCAAATTTAGTAATTTTTCCAAAATTATATCGAAAAAAATCTTGCCTACTGCATCTTTAAGCAGATAAGTGAGAAATAAGTACAATAGAACAGGCTATTAAAGGGTAATTCCACCGCAAAACAACATTAAGCTTATTTAACAGATCAAGGCGCAACTAATTAAGTCTGGTAATGTGTTAAATAAACTGTATATATACAGTATATGCCTTTTAGGCTAATTATAGCGAGATTTGCTCACACAAAACTGCTGGACAAGTCCTGGACAAATCTCTCCAACTGATAAAGTTGTGGCTGTATCAACATGAATGTAGCCTTATAACTAACTAGTTAACTATAGCTAACTAGTAAACTACAGAGACACAAATCGGTGATGAAAATATAGTATGAAAGGATGAGAAAGGGGAGGAAACCCCGGGGCAACATTTATAAACAGTGCGTACGCACAAAAAGGTGCATATGCCACTTTCCCTTGACATGAAAACATTAGCACGTTTACCCAAAACATTAGCACATTTACCCAAAGAATGACCTTTGTGCATGCACATTTTGGCGACTCCGATGGCAAAGTTAAATGCAGATAAATGTCCTACAGACCCGTTTCACTCAGTTTATTTCACTTCATATCAAAGCACACAGCCTTCTAGTAATCATATATCTTGAACATCCGATCCAGGCCTGCATAGTTTCTGTATTTCTGGTGTTCGTCTGAAAGTCCATATTTAAGCAATTTTATTTGTTATGCCAGAAACAAAACAAAAACAATACAGCCCCTCCGGCCTCTACCACCGTATCGAGCATTTCGATTACTTTGTTTTGCGGTCTGCCTTCTCCATTTTTCCTGACAATTCATTGGCATGACAAGCTGATTTACATGCATATTTACATCAATATTAATAATCCAAAAAAGAACCCATGGACCTTATGGTGTTCTAAGCCAGTGGTTCTCAAACTCTGTTTCCTGTCCTGTGTGAGGTAAACTTGTTGCCATCCTAGATCTGTGCACAGATACTGAGCTCAGGACATTTCCTTTGATGTGTGTGTGTGTGTGTGTGTGTGTGTGTGTGTGTGTGGGGGGGGGGGGGGGGGGGGGGGGGGTCACTATAGCGATACATAGTGAAATGTAATACATAGCTGCTTTTACACAATGACACATATTTATTGCACCATAATTATAAACAAAAGTGATATTGCATTTAATTTCATTATGTGCTCTGTCAAAAACACTTATGCTGAAATACGCTAGTATGCGGTTTTCGTGCCACAATTAAATCAGTATGACCAGTAATGACTTTACTCAGGATGCTGGTGGACTCATTCATTTTCAGATCCATAAACTCACCCAGTACGAGTGATGATTTTTCCTGTACCTAATGTGCGGCATATCATCATGCATTTCTGGAACGCAAGAGTCTTCCAGAAATGAAATCAAGTTTTATTAAAGCAACTACATTGCACTTCATTACACATCATTCTCTTCCCCGATATTCCACTGAGAAACAATGTTATATTCTTTTAAACTGAAACATTGCCTTTAGTTCTGTTCCCCGCTTACAACGTTGTTCCTTTTGACGCTGTTACTTGTTTTCATTTCAGAATATGGAAGGGCCATATTCTACACGTTACTGTGTATGTATCAGAGGCAATGTTGGTGGATCTCAAGCTCTCCTGTGTGTAACTTCAAAGGTACTTACTTGAGACCCCAGCACTCATGTAACCGATAATGTGATTCACTTACTAAGCCTCCAGGCCTGATCCTCTTCATGACTAGTGACTCGTATGTTAGATACCACAGTGACGCCTAGTTACAGACAATGGCTCCAATGTCTCCGAATTTCCCCACACCTCTAGTGTAATCCCTTTTTTGCACAAGAAACCCAGAAGGCTAATACTGTCATGGAATAGAACAAGGCCCTCTGTTTTAATGTGAGCAGCATTGGAGGCCTGTTGTCAATGGCGGAGCGTGTTCGATGGTGATGGAGTCCCTGTTGGCTTTGTGCTAAGTGTTCATCCCTCAGACAGTGTTAATCATTAGGAAGGTCCAGACTTTATTGGCTCCCTAGAGCTCCCTATCATTTATGGAATACCTATGTTTGTCGAAGTTGGGCCTCCCTTACTCCCTACGCTGCGATGTCTGTTCAGCTCCCCGGTGCTCCCCTTGTTATTGACAGAGGCCTCCATGAGATTCTGTGTGAGTAATACCGCATTGCCGGAGACTGCCAGGGTCCCTGCAGCAACCAATTTATTGAGAGTAGTCTCCAGAGTGACTCACCTGTAAATGTCTCACTGTACCTTTAATTATCTTTTTTTTTTTTTTTTTTCCTTCTGTGCTGGATATTCGCTCTATATTGTGAAGAGAAAAGGAGAAAATAAAAAGCAATCCTGGCTAGGGACATCTATATTTAGAGACAGCAGACTTGCTTGGAGTACAGCTGTGAATTCTAAAGTTTTAATACAAGCAGCATTTTACACGTGTCTAAATATACATTGTCCTATCTTATACATTTTGTCTTTTTTAGAAATGAATATCAACTTACTTGACAAAACCTATTTGCTGACAAATGAAACTGAAAATCCATTGTGATATTTTAAATTAACAGTACAGTACCTTATTATTAGTGCCTTGTGTCAACAAAACCACAGATGCACATTGTAAGTGGTCAAATTGTAATATGTTTTTTTCTGACTTAGGCCGGATCCTCCACCATACTTTAGCCAATGAGGTTGGTCTCACAATGTGTATCTGTTTTTAAATGCCGCTGAGGAAGTGGGCTCTTTTTTATAGCTTGAGTGTGATTGTTTCTTTTCTTTCGCGTATCTCCATAGCACGGAACAAAAAGTATTCCATGCAAAAGTCACTAAATTCAAAGTGCCTGTCAGCAGTGATTGTTGCCAAGTTAACAGCTAAACCTGTTCCAGCATATAATTTGGCCGCGGCCTAAAAAAGGAAACAAAATGAAACATCAATCAGACTCGGGAATTAAAAACAATTCACGCTTCCAACTAGGATTAAAATGTTAGCTGTATCCTCTTTCTGTTTTTATGAGGAAAAAAACACTAGAGACAAACGCAGCAGTAGGAATATTGGGATGGCAGGTATGCCATCCGCCTGGTTACGGCAAGTTTAGCACATTTCAGGGTTTCCTACAGAAATAACCACAATGACCACAGACTCTCAGCCCTTAATAACAGTAACTTCTGCATGTTCTGACCTATAATCACACAGAATTCAGGTACAACTTCACACATCCACACAATAAAGCCCCAAACTTTGGTTATTTTGCAGTTTTTTTCTCCTTCTTATTTTTCTTTTTCCTGTCGATTTCGTGATCACAAATGCTGCTTGCCCACAAATAATAATTCTCCCCATTGGATAACAACATCTGATCAAAGTAGTCTGGTCAAAAAGTAGCCAATTGCAGGATACACAGGCAAAATGAACGCTGAAACATGTAATGCTTTTGGCTGACATAAGGACGCAAATACGACATACTTTTGGACATATAACGAAGTGCACACATGATGCATGTCACCCAATAGAGTAATCACAACAATATTTCGCAAAAACAATTGTAAACATCGTCATTGCCATCTTTTTGTTGTGTGTAGAAGCTAGCTTGCTTGCTAAGTAACAATTGGCAAAAAAATACAGCTATTGCTTTTACAGTTGTATAATAATTGTGGGAAGCTCATTTCTATTTTGACATGCATTCTGTATAATTTCACATGCAAACCGAACATAATATCGGTTCATGACTTGGATACCTACATGACTACAAGGTAGGCCATGAAAGCCTCTGACTCAGTTTGTAACGGTTAAACCCAGACAGCTTACTAAGCACCGCTCAGTCTGTGGGGGATATGCGCTCCGTCTGTTGCTACGTAGCTTGGTGGAAGACGCGACATCTTCCGCAGACGGGGGTGCCAACAGGGCCGATGTAGCTGTGTTCTCTGGACGAAGCTGCAGTTTGCTAGCTTTGCTAACTTCAGCTCAGTTCAGTTAAAAAATTAAACCAGTTACCTTGGCTAACGTTAGTGTACCTAGCTAGCCAGCACTGCCATATGTGCTAGTGTACCATCTCAGACTGTAAAATTTTCAACCCACTTGATTATTTACTGTGTTATATCCCTCATTACATTCTGCTGCCATCGGGGAGTTTTTTCTCGCCACCGTTTGAGTGTTTTTCTCCTCAATAGGGAGTTTTTTATTACGGCGCTTGCTGTTCGGGGGGTTCAGGTTTTTGTCCAATCCTCCTTCTGTTTCTCTGTACAGCGTCTTTGTGACAGTTCTCTGTAAAAAGCGCTATGCAAAATAAATGTAATTGAATTGAATATGCCATCCGTGATAGTCATTAAGATTAGCTGGACTACTAACACATTCTCTCTTATGGGATAACGCTAGCTGGAACAGCTGTAAGTTACCATATAGACTAGATGAAAATAGCTGAAACTATAATGCATTGTCTTGATATATTAGTTAGTCTGCAAATATATACCTACCATGACCTAGCATCACAAGCTAACGCTTATTTTCTATAGGCAATATTAGCTAGACACGACTTTAGCTCCCAAACCGTTTATCCAGTTAATGCAGCGGCGCTGCAGTTGCCGGCTCGTCAGACCACAGCATTAATGTGGTCAGAAGCAGTTAGTGGAAATTAAGTTTAAATTAAGTTTTGTTTGGTAATACTCATTTGAGCATCTCGGGGCAATACAAAAAGACCGCCTGTGCATTTTTTGTTTTATTTTTTCCTCACGATACATCGTTGAGCTCACTGAAAGTCAGCTATTCTCCCATAGTAATACATTGAATAGCCGAGACCAACCAACCTAGTGACGTCATGACCGCAGTTGGTCCAAGATGGCTGTGCCCCAGTGAAAAAAAAGCAAATTGTAACTTATTTTTCCAGCAAATACGGGTCGGTTTGAGATTTGAACGCACGGTCATATCTCATTTAAGGTGAAAAGCTAACGAACCAGAGCCACTTTACCGAGTGCTGCATGTCCCCTTCAATGTTGTACAAGTAACTCCAAGGACGCAGCTGCGCATGTCTATTGAGCGTATCAATTATACTTCCTGGTTTGGAGGTGCTCCACATTGGTTTCTATTTGCATCTTTATTTTATTTTATTTTCCTTGCATTGTCCGTTCGTAGGTTTACAATTACGCGCAAATGCCATCCTGATGCCACAGATTGAATGTAAGAATTGTGGTGTTATATGAATCAGACCTGGAATGGATAGCGCAATCAGATGTTTGCATATTGTTGCATGTTTGCCTGGGGGAAAAAAAAAATAATAATAATAATCATTGCCTGTGTCGTGTTTATGAAACACTCGGAAATATCCTTGCTACATGTTGTGAGCTGCACTGATTGGACTGCATTCTGTCCCCTCTATATTCCTCCCACATATATTGCTATCTGCACTTTATTATTTGCAGTGTTAGATTCCTTACTGCATTCCGTTACCATTTAGTTCAAACCAGGGCCGGCCAGCGAAGGATAGGCTCCCCCTCTCTAGCCAGGTTCCTTCCGAGATTTCTTCCCATCGGGGAGTTTTTTCTCGCCAACGTTTTAGTGTTATTCTTTCCACTGGGGATTTTTTACCTCATTTGCTGTTTGGGGGTTTCAGGCCTGGTTCTTGCCCAATTCCTGTGCAATCTCTTTGAAGAATTGTAAATACATAAATAAAATAAATAAATAATGATAATAATAATAAAATAAATGTACTAAATAAATAAAAATAATAATAAAACATTTTATTTGTACTTGTATTGCACTTTTCTTAAAACAAGTTTACAAAGTGCTTCACAGTCAAATAAAAACACATTAAATAAAAGGAGAATAGGCAAAATATAAAAAGTGAAATACAACAAATTAAGGTAAAATACAATAAAGATAAAATACAGTACAATAAAATGCCTAAATACCATGGATAATTAAAATTCAGTTAAAAACTTGTCTAACAAAATGAGTTTTAAGAAAGGATTTAAAAGAAATTACTGATGTAGCAAGCCTGAGCTTCTCGGGCAAGGCATTCCAAAGTTGAGGGGCCCTAATAGCAAAGGTTTGATTTTAGCTTTGATTTAGGTTTGATTTTAGCTTAGATTTCGGGGTGACCAGAAGTTTCTTTCCCGAGGATCTCAGGCTTCGCGCTGGTGTGTACGGGGATAAAAGATCCGCAATATGCACTTGAAAGGATCTCAGTTTTCTTAAGTAAAAGTAAAGCCTCTTTAGAGCTTTCTTAAGAACAATAGTGGTATTCTCCTTCCATTGTAATTTGTTTTCTATAACAACACCCAAATACTTATAAGATTCCACAGAATCAATGATGGATGTGTTGATTACTACAAGTGTCACCAACTCGCTTTTTCTAAAATCAATAACTAGCTCTTTAGTTTGGAAGTATTGAGTTCTAAAAAGTTAGCACTACACCATTAAACAAAGTGATCAATTTCCCTCAGGTACAATGAATCATTCCCTTCAGTAATACAGGGGGTGGACAAAGTATCGGAAAAACCAGAAACTGAAAAAAACTGTTTTTCATAAAACATAAAACAGCTGCTATATGTCATATTTCTCTTACCTATATTTTCTACACTCTTTTATGACTGGCATGCCATGTATACATTTTGTTTATGTCTTTTTTTATTAGCTTGATAATGAATCATAATTAGCCATTTATCATTACATAATATCAAATTATATAATAATACTATTTAGTCAATTAAATGCTGCTTTTTTGCCAGTAATAAGTGAGAACACTTTAGAGCTAATGTAGGACAAAAACTGAAAGCATTTTGGTCCATGACAACCAGAGATGGGCACCACTGCACAGCTGTGGGGAGTGAACTGAAGTGAACAAACTGAAGTGAACAGCTGAATTAAATAGATAATTGAAACTGGTCTAGAATCCAATACTTGCATGCAACATGAGTTACAAATATGGCCCAATTGTTAGTTATTCCTTTTAAGTTAAGTTTTCTAGTAATCAGATTCCACTGTACTACATAGAGGGGATCAATTCCAGTTGTTGGGGACCAAAATGTTTTCTGATTTCTTCTTATACATTTGTTGAAGTGTACATTATGTACATTATTACTGATATAACAATAACTGACATGTATGATATAATGTGTCATAATCACGATTTATTAGCATTTCATAAAAAATATGACCAATTATGATTGATTGGCACGATTATAAAGAAAAACCAGTCATCGTATAAAAGGTACACATGGCACAAGATTCACCTAACAGCATAGATGATCAGGTTAGGAACAGAGGTTGAGGTTTTGCGTAGCAAACATGTGGCAGGTATTTTATGTTTTCTGGAAAACTGGTGTTTCCTACAATGGCAGAATCATCTGAAAATTGTTGTAGATGACAGGAGGCATAACTGCTCCTGCAGTCAGCTTAGCTGTGTATAATGTACAAAGAAAAAGTGACAAGATTGTGCCTTGGGGAGCACCTGTATGTGGTAAGATGGTATCTTATAAAACATGACTAGGCAGTCTTAGCCATTGAGGCCTATTTGTCCACAATATTCTGGATGGGTATAAGTGCATTACTTGTAGTTTTCTAGCTAGTAGGTGTGGTTGAAAGCACTGGGGATGTAGTAGTAGTACTTTATTGACCCCAAAATGGGAAATTTCTTATTCAATTGTTGTTACACTCCAGTAATACACAGTAAATATAACACAGAAGACATTGGATAATATGACACAAGATAATACATGTGTACATCATTACAGGGAAGCCAGACCAGAGAAGGGATCAGCTATTCTTTTGTCTTTTGTTAAAGTGGACAGTGATACAATTTGCAGCAGGTCGTGCATCTGTCAAATTGCAAAGTTGAATTTCCCTGCAGAATGGAACGATGGATCTGTAAAAAAAAATATATAATAATCATAACAGTACAGTACAATAACATTTAAAATGGCTCTTTGTAGTGGTTCACACAGATTCCTATGTCATCATATTTGATATTTCATATAGTAGTACGAACTTAGACATTCGTACAAATAATCATTGCCAATAATAACATTGCATCTTGACTATCTGTTCTTTATAGATAGCGTTGGGGACCCAAGGTTACCATTGCACTACAAAAGCTTGGGTCACTATTTACTGACCAGGCCAAAAGGATCCATTTATCACCCCCTCCCCCACAAAAAAACAATGGTAGCTAGTAAGCTAACGTTAAAAGACCGACTTGAGAACTGAGAGCTTGTATCTAACTACAGTAGGTGGCTAACGTTGCATACATAACGTCAACAATACATTAGCAACACACATAAATCTGATGTTAATTGAAGTGCTAATGTTTGTAAAACAAACAATATATCGTATTGTATGTAAAGTACATCGTTACTTAGCCGCCAATAGACAAACACTAATGACTAAGCTAGATACTGCTACTACTTAACGTTAGCTTACGTTAGCTAGTTACGTTACACAAACATTATGATTAATGACTTCTCACGAATGTAAACGTTTGCTATGCTAACGTTACAAATAAATATAGCAATGGAAAAAACACAACGTTAGTAACATTAGTGCTCATTTTCTAATGTTAGCTAGCTAGCCAACTCCTAGTAGTAAGTTGTTGGCTGCTGCTTAACGTTAACGTTATTGGTTTCAATATTACATTGGCATCATTTACCTTGGTGGGAGATGTCGGCTCGTTGAAGTCCACTTAACACAAACAGAACAAACTTGCATCGGCAAACGAAGATGTGTCTGGCACATTTGTTGTGTTCCGCAAACAGAACGGGGGAGTAACGAAAAGGTCCTGGCACATCAGAGGTGACACCAGGGCACATGACGCAACTTCCACCTCAACGCTCAGGCCCCAAGGGGCCTGGCGGATGAGGTGGGGCTTGGTGGTTGAGGTCTGCAGGAACACTCATCTCGTTTAGTAGGGGAGATGTGTCGTGCTCCCTGTTTGATAGGTAGTGCGCGCACAGAAGTACATAGAGCAGATGCATTCAGCGCCAAACCAAAATATTATATAATCATTCATTCATATATTAAATACGTGAGTTATCTTGACAGAAATAACATCATGATGATATGAAGACCTTGGACAGATTTTCTACACTTTCACCAAAACATGGTGCAGCCTGCTATAGGCTACGTGGCCACATTTTACATAGGCTACAACTGGCTGGATATAGGCTGCCAGCCATTTCATTCAGCTCTGTTCAGTTAAAATGAATAATTAATCTATTTAAGTGTCCTGATTGGTTAAGTTCTGGGAGTTCTGCCCAGGATCACATGACAGTGACGCCTGCTGGAGTATGTAGTCTTTCTGGAAATGCAGTTCTGTGTCACGTATTGTTTCCCAAAATGGACATGCACTACAATACTCTGCTTAGCATTTAATTAACTCCTTAATATTTATCTCCTGATAACAGTATTTTACTTTGAATTGATTGCATTAATACCTCGCCGGGTTCAAACATGTAGGGCTGGATGACGTCAATGTTACTCGGGTTGAGGGCATGGATTTAGACCACACCCCTACAGTCCTTTTAAGACTGAGTTTATTAGCTGACTTTGGGATGTATATTAATATACCTTGAAGTTTTTAGAAGCCCTTGTCCACTGCCATATGCGGTATCAGTGACAATCCTTCCACGTTAGCTGGATGGCTAGCATAAGTCATACATTAATTTAGCTATAACTGTAATGACTACTACTGCATTTAACCTACTACGTCTACCATGTATACAACCCTTTAAAATAGCCTACGCACCACCATGCATTTACAAATACTGCAAACACTTTCATTTCTTTGTAATTCACTGTAAAGGACAGAATCCACACGTATTTCTTTCTTTCAGCTAGAATGCATGTGTTTCTGCATGTATTCTGTATGCATGTCTCTCTCTCAATGTCATTATCTACATATGCATTATCAGTTAGCAAACGCACTACAAAAATAATTGAGATCTCAACAAAAAACGTTTTCAACGTTAAAACAAATTTCACAATAGACTAACTTTAGGATTAATTTCCTGATTTACTTCATATTTATCTAGCTTTCTGGTGACATATAAGGTTATTGCATTGAACATGGCATATTAACCACACATTATAAATGATGTTGGATGATACATAAGCTATATGAATGATACATGAATGATATAAATGTTTGTAGGTTACTTCGCAGCAATGTGATTTCCTACGGTTTCATCTTACATAAAACCAATCCCTCTGAACTAAATAATAAACTACCCGATAGTGGCAAGCTATACCAAGTAAAATTACAAGTGACAGTACAATCTAATAGCTAGCTAGCTATGTGTGGATGAGATTATTGGTTCACTACTAGATCAATTATTTAGCAAACAAATCAAATAGATAATATTTAATGCAGTTATAATGCACTAACTAGCTATAAAGATTAGATTTTTCATGCAAACTTCACCAATTAAAAAAAAAACAAATGTAGATTTTCTCAAATTAATTGGTAAAAGTGGGCTGAGTGAGCTTTGGAAAAACACTCTTTATTTATTACTCTTTATTTTATACCACATATATTCACATTTTAATTCATCCCAATGGTCAAGTTAAATGGAAAGTAACTAAGATTTATTTATAAACTTTTTTTTTTTGTGGTTATGTGAATGTACGTCCATGCATTGATCATACCACTAGAACGCTGTTTCCATGGCATTATATCACATGATATCCCTGGCATAGCTTCACCTTATCTGGATAGAAATCATGAAGAGGAAATGCATCGACATGTTTCTGAGAGAGGATGGTATGATTTCCATGTCAAAAAAGGAAAATGATGGCTTGCTAGAGTTTGGTACTCTTGTACAATGATAATATTGGCCGAAATACAAGCAGAGCAGATGGCTGAAAATTAATTGGAAATCTTACGCATATCTCCTGGTCATATTTTACAGAAAAGTGTTGGTGGAAACAACTATAGCACTGTTTCTTGGACAGTAAAAGGTTAGAAGAAAATGCACAACATCGCTATGGCATGGCAAATGTCGCCCGATTATGCATTTTTAAGTTTGTGTAGGTACATTGGAAATCACTAACAAGATTGTGCAAAACAATAAACAAGGTAGATCTTTTGTTCATTTCTATTAAAGTAAACAAGAAAAAAGAAACATGTTTTTTTTGTAAATACAAAATATCAGGACTCCTTCCACTGGTGTGGACCCAAACGCAGGACTCGGAGACAAACTCATTTCAAGCTCCGTGGAGCACTGTATTGGAGTGGCACAAAAAGGGGGAATCTCTGGATGAGGTTCAGGAACGGGGTTGGGGGGCTAGCAGGGGCTGGCTGGATGCAGCGGGAGCTGGAGAGGGGCTGGGTGAGTAGCAGACAGGCCGGAGGACAGTAGCAGCAGCGGGAGGAGTGCGAACAATGGTAGGTAGGGACGATCAGGCTGGGGGGACAAGGAGACGAAACTGGAACAGGTTAAGACACAAAAACGAGCTAAGACAGCGGGAATATCAAAAGGCCGAGTACAAACGCTATTAGCAAATGAACTGGCAACGGACACGACAAGGAAGGCAATAAATATAGGGAGGAAGCAGGTGCAAGTGGGATATTGTTAATGAGTGCGGGCGTGAGGAATGTGGGCGAGTGTAATGCGATAATTGTAAGTGCGTGCAAAATGCGAGTGGAGAATGCGTGATAGGCTGAAGGATAATGAGGGAAACGAGGAGGGAGACCACGCCCAGCCTGCACAACACGGAAGACAAACAGGGAACATGAACAGGTGACAAGGAGCGAGAGGAAAGGGGGAAAACACGGAGGACAAAAGGGAAGGTGACCTGGAAGGGTGGAGGCGGACGTAACACAAAACCCATAGTAACAGTGTCACCTTTGCACCACCGCAACGGTGCAGTGATACAAGTGCAGACCTTCAGTCTGTGCAGTTGCACTCTTAGGATCGGGGGTTCGCGCCACCCCAGTCCTGACAATTCCGAGTATGGCCGGTGCCTTGAGGGAGCGGCAATTTGGCGGCTGCTCCCTGGGTGGGGAGAGGGACTCGGCGAGAATCGTCGCGCACATAACGGCCCCGGGCGAGTTGGAATCACGGTCAGGACCTCGAGGTTGTCGCGCCCTGAAGAGGACGTGGCGCCCTTCCTTCCTACCACCGGTTGACCTCTCAAGGGGGAATTTAATAACATGGGGTTCAATTGGCTATCAAATTTGGAGAAAAGGGAAAAAAATCTGAAAAAATTTTTTTTTTTTAAATACAGTGTCACTTTTGGGTATAGCTTCGCATGCAGTATGCATGTCTAGAACGTCATGCACATGTACAACAAACAGGCAGAGGTTGACAGTTGCCGTTTTTAGGGACAATGTGTGTCATTGCGTTTTTCATCCTGTGCATAAGACAGATGGCTCTCCCAGGTGTCTGATTGATGAGGCACATTCTGGATTTGAGCGGCAGGAAGGCTGTAATGGCTTATCAGTGACCTGGCAAGCTTGCCGCTCCTCTCCCGGTCTGGGCAGAGAGTGTGACACCAAGCGGCTACGACAGGCTGCACTAGTGTGCCCACAGAAGAAGTCAAAGAAGGTTCCCTGAGGATAAAAATGACATGGCAGACAATAGCAAAGAGCACCAGCACGCATATTAAATAGCACAACATTGTATGTAGAGAAACACACTTTCAATAAAAATGTTACATTTTTTTGAAGAGATTCAGGTGTTAAATATCAAATGTTCACTCTATCCCAATGCATTCATTGATTTAAAACTACAGCCTAACACTTCTGGGTTGTGTAAATCTTCTGTTTCAGTGTACATATACAACACACACGCATGAACAAAGGTATCAGTCATATATGTGAGATATAAACCATGACATGCCGTGCATAAACATAAATATATGGCACAACAGGGGTGGTGATTAACCACCCTGAAGTGCCATATATTCTTGTATATGCACTGG
This sequence comes from Synaphobranchus kaupii, assembly GCA_029718625.1. Taxonomy (NCBI): domain Eukaryota; kingdom Metazoa; phylum Chordata; class Actinopteri; order Anguilliformes; family Synaphobranchidae; genus Synaphobranchus; species Synaphobranchus kaupii. The sequence continues at coordinate 65,669,270 of CM056383.1, forward strand.
CATGGAGTAGTTTTATCTGTTATACCATGTCTGCAACTGAAATGTGTGAAAACATTTAAATAAAATGGAGCATAAGTTAAATAAAACCGTTAACATGTCCATATGGGCACGAGCGGCATGTGTCATATTATGTGCCGGTTTTAAATGGATTGGAAACCACGCTCATTCAGCACAAACTTGGCATGTACCAGTCGGGTTTTGGTGCACACCCAATACGTATGTGTTCTTCATCTTGTTCATATGAGCGGGGCTGTGTCCGAATCAGAGCCCTATCTACTGCGTTCTGTTTAGTATGTACTAGCATACTGTATACTGCTTATTGTATACTGTTTAGTGACATTCAGTAGGCCTATACAAAAAAATAGCTATCCTCCATACTACTATCAGCAAAAATCCGGAAATAAGCATATCATCTGGGGATATTAAGAACACTCACTGTTGTGTACTTAACAGCTTTTTTTTTTAAAACTATACTGAACAGACACGGCCCAGGTATGAAATCAGGAAGTGTGAGCATTACAATTGTGATGGTCATTATTGTAGAGATGTAGGTTACTCTTTCAACAAAGAGAGAAGAAAAAAGAGATGGTAGAGGTACAAGTACTACACATCTATTTTGTGCAGACATTGCGTGAAAGGTAAAATGACAACATATAAGCAAACATTTTCAGTGACATATGATACTTCTCTGTGGTTTTCTTCCAATTATAGTTCTAGGTTAGAATATCATAAACATTATACGATTATATATAGATTGTGAATGAAAATTAATGTTGTACTTTATTATATTTCAGTAATAATTATTTGTACTCAGTGACAGGTTATATGTCCTACTGTTTGAATAAAATAAAATACAATAATAATAATAATGATGATAATAATTGTAATATGTGTGGGATTCCATGAAGAAATGAGCTCTCAGTGAAATCTAATAGAAAATGAAAGTCAAATTTAGGAAAGTATCACACTTACACAAAGATAGGACTAAATCATGATCAGGGGCTTGTTTTGCAAAAATAATTTGATTATTGTGATAATCGGAGGCAGGCTCCAGAAAGTATGTTCCTTTTTTTTTTTATTAATTTTTTTATTGTAGACTAGTTTTTCAAGTTCAGTCCCACTTAAGACAGGGCTGAGGTTTGGGGCAGAACATGTTAACATGCATGGTGGTAGTTTCTGTAAAGTCTTGTACGCTAACCTTTTAGTTTATGAACATTTTTCATCAGACAATGTTTGTGCGCATGTTAGCTGGCTGTCTATCCAAAAGAATCAGCTAACCAAAATAGTATTTAAATGTTCCATTCCCCATGTTCCAATGACAAAAATTGTGGATCTAGTCTTAAAATTGATACATTTAGCTGTTGAAATGAACAAAAATGTCTTCTGGAGGGCCCCCAAGACAGTTCTGGGTCCACCCACCACAGTTTCTGAAATCCTGTGGGAAACACCTCTGTTGCCAAACCGTATCCAATATACCGTATGTTCAGTTTGGGCTCAAATCTTGCAAAGAAGGCAATGAAATGCAAAAGATCCACAACTCGTGTACAGTCGAGATGCAATCAACCACCAGAAGGCATTAACTAGATGTTCCTGCAGAGACAGTTACATTGGACCTAATACATAATTGGTCTGCTGTGCATATCAATGGTGCATTGTCCACAATATCACATGGTAGTCCTAGGGATCTAAACAACACCATGACTAAAATTGGCTTTGTTCCATTACTGATCTCAAACCAAGGCTTCCTAAAAGCAGCCCTGCAGATCATTTTGCCATTTTTGTTCAGCTGAAATATTTATTTCCAGCATCTAATAAACTGTTCACATTGCATGCAATATTAGATGTATGTGATTGATTAACTTACTAATTGATTGACAGGCAAAACACACTGGAGTCCTAAATACTGAATGTGTGGACGTTCAATGACTGAAGCCTAGCACTAGCAGGAGCATTTCCTTGCTTGAAATGAAGGCCTAAAAAAGTGATGTAAATGGGCAAAGCCTGCATTTGCAGTACATCGACAATAAAAAAGAAAATGGCTAACCAAAAATGGCATGCCCTCAGTTACATTAATTAAGTTAATATTGGGATTGGCTGGAGCAAAGATGAGCATGCAGCCACTATTGGGAAGTGCTGATATACGGCATGCCGTTGCTAAACGCATATCACTTTAATGCTTGAAGCACTGAGCCCTGTTTAATGACCTGTACAGCCGCCACCTCCCTGCTGGAGCGCTGATGTGCATGGCTGTCGCACTTTATCTTACCTGTCACGGTGAAAAGGTGGCGATTGGCTCCCAGGTCATCGCCTTTTTAACTGACAAAATCTATCCACTCGAAAGCGCCGACTTATTCCCGGCTCAAATATGGCAAAGATACAAGGGGTTCATTTCTGAGAAAAGTGGGTCATATTTGGTTACTGTGTTTTACTATTTAAAGTTCTCAAGGCTTGACATTGAACTGGTTATTTTATTCTGTGACCTGTGCCCAATTACCTCACTATTTGGAAACTGTATGGAGAATTGGAGATGTAAACAATGGAAGGAAACATTAATCAATATCCAACATTCATTTGAGAGTGTCATAGCACTCTCTTGACCTGTATCAAAGTAAAGCTTCCGACACACAATGCATGTCATCATGGCGCACCTGTATGTTGCTTCATTTCACATAGACTGTACTGAGCACTTGAGGTTGGACTGCAGAGGATTAAAATAGCATTCTCCTTAAACAGTCTAAAAACCTTTAGTAATACGATTTTGAGAATATGACCGGTAGAGGCCATGATCGTGATTATTCATCCTGACAGCGAAAACTTTTGGGGAATATGGAATGACAGCAGATAGTATTAAACAAAAACTCTTGGTTTTGTGTCAACAGCACTTTTGCAGAGAAAAGAAAAGCACTTGCCAACTGAAATGCAGTCTGGATTGCACGGCTGGCCAATTAACATGTTGATAAAAATTAGACTTAAGGCCGGATTTACTGAAGGATTGCGACTGCTTTTCTGAAGCAACCACTACAAGGTCGCAGTATCTACGCCGGATTTACTAAACGGTCGGACTGGGTCAAAATTGCTATTAGGATATAATGTGCGTGGATTACGTCACTCTGCGACTTTCCTTTTGAGGCATAGTTAAATGTCTTCATGCAAATGTATACTTGGAGCGAACACACTAAAACAGGGTGGAGATTATGTAAATTAAGCCAATTAAGTATTCCGTCCAATTTGCTAAAGCATGCATTAATTGCGGCTCTCCTCTTTGCGTAGGAATTTTTTGAACTCCTGAAAGCAGGCGGTAATTCTTCTGCGGTGATAAAGCCAATATCTTACACGCAAGATGCTGGAGAAAGGTGTCGGGCTGTATACGCACATCCTTTGTCGGCAGAATGAATACATCTCTATATATTTATGACAAGCTTCTCTTTCTCTCTGTATCTTTCACAAAATCTCCTTACACTCCACAACTGCCTGGCAGCCTTGCACACGTCGTGACACGGGAATAGTATGGAACCCACGGCTCGCTAAATGGCTGTAAGTCATCAAGGGTCTGAGGTATCAAACGAGCTTCAAACCATCACTCTGCTGCGAGATATGCAGTAGATATGGATGGATCACCCAGTGTTATTCATTCAGTCCATCTGATTAGGAAAACCTACCCAGCTAGCAAGCATTTGTACCCAGCAGAAATTATACAGTACAGAAAAGTACAGAAATATTTTGCTGCAATGTTCTGCTAAGATGCCAATAATGTACACACTGTGAAACTTTGCAGCAGATTTTCACATTTTACATAAGTGGTTTTGAGAGAATTTTATTGACAAGTCATGCTTGATATTTATGTGTGTGGGTGTTTGCAAATAGCAACTGAAAGACACCACTAAGATTAAATATCGTTGAGATCTTAAAACATGAATTGACAAATGCATTCTCCTTGATAATCCGGAGAGGTAAAAAAGATTCATATATTCCTCCACAGAGATTACATATTTATGGCTTTACAATTTTTCTTAAACCAGTGATTAAAAAAGTAGGTGCTCTGAAATATATAAATGCTGATATGATTTTTTTTTTTTTTTTTAAATGACAATTTCCAAACACCCTTTGGCAGTCAATACCGAGGTAAATTAAAAAAAAGAGGTAAATGTGAAGAATGAGAAGAGCTCTAGAACACAGAGCTTTTCATCTATTAGCACATTTAACAAACAGGACAAGAACAGGCTAGCTTTTGAACATCAGCATTCCCATTAACCTAGGAGAGAGTAGGAGAGCCAGGTCTCCTCATGCTTATGCTAGCTTTTATTGACATTACTTGGATAGGGAATTATTTTGTACATGATTGTTCTGGCTATTGAGCACCAGTCTGTGGGTACTGGGCTTGAAGTCAATGCAAAATGTTGTTTGGACATTTAATTCACAAACTGGATTGCTAAAATGGTATGAAAATTAAGCAAATGACACTCAGAAATGCTTTCAGTGGAGAATATCCTGCTGAGATTTTTCTAAAATGATAAAGAATTACATGGTCACTCTGACAAACCAGACGTTGATATGCTTATGCCATAAGTTCATAAACTGCTATTGGCATCCTTTAAACGATCAATGAACCATCCATTGTTTCATCCACTGCATTTTACATTTCTCAATTGACTCATAAAAACCGCAGCTAGATCAGCTGACTGTAATTTACTGCAGAAGGGGGTTGGGGTCCTTGACTTGAATTTGATTTTTCAGGCCCGCATGGAAACATTTGCTACACATCATAAATGTATTTGCATTTTTGATTAGTCCATTTTCTTCATTTGAAAAGACCCACAAAATTAACACTTGGTAGACATATTTGCATATTATCTAAATTATTACTGTACTATCGCCAGTGAACTCTATTGATCTCTGTGTAATTACAATCCAAATGCTGCCTTTCAGGAAAGCCAAGCAATTAAGCCCGGCGGATGACACTGAGGAGCAGTGTAGCACAATGAGAAATATTTTCCATTCCAAGTGAAAATCGTAGTTTTGACTAAGCCAATTTTATTTAAAGGAGGAGGAGATATATACAATTTGGTGGAAGCTGTACAGTTGTAGGCTTTCTTAATAGAATGGCAAAACAGTCCTGGTTGAGAGGGGTAAAGTAACATACTGCCATTACTCACATTACTAACTGTGCTTGATTCTGTAAATCAGATTGGAATAACTCAGTTTAACTCCGTGGCCAGGACACTGGCGCCAAGATTTTGCTCAACTGAGACATCCGTTGCTCCTGCAGCCAAACTATGGGTGGAAACAACAAACTCCGTGTTGTATCTTTATTAGTATACGATTTGTGACTCACTCTGCCGAATTCGGAGTTACGGAGTGTCACTACTGTCATGTAGCTAATCGATTTAACAAGCAACCCCCCACCCCGTCTCGACTGCAACCATACCTACGCATGCGTGAGACAGTGGACTTTGTGTGAGTTCAAAAACATGCATTCGGCGAGAGGCATTGAACAGATCGCCACCCTGGACAGATCGCCAATCCATTGCAGGGCACACACACCATTCACTAACACACTCATACCTATGGGCCACGGGGAGAACACGCAAACAGCAAGGCCGGGATTCAAACTCAATACCGTCTTGCTGTGAGGCTACAGTGCTAAGCACTGCACCACCATGCCGCCCATTTTCTTATTATAGTATGTTCAAACTTAAACAAAAAATGTATGGCTTAATTAAATTCCATTATTATTTGGTCAAATATTTTGGAAATAGTGTCCTCTTTCATTGAGATTGATAAAACCAACAATGCATATATGCTGTATTGTTGTCCAATGCCTATTTGTGGTATGGGTTGTAGCTAGCTATTTAGTGATACAATTTAAAACTGTCAGTCCCACACAAGTGTTAGTGGCCAGACATGTCCTAGCTAGCTAGCTAGCTAGCTAGCAACTATGTTGATAATGCCTTTCACAAAAAAAGGAGTGCTTCCCAAAAGTGAAAGAAGAAAAAGGACCAGGATTTATCAATGGTTCCAAAATTGCATGCCTTTTTGCATCACCCAATCCTGCTTCAACCAGCAGCGACCTGGTTGGAGGAGGATTAAACTAGCCTAATACTAGCTGCCCATCATTGCACCACCATCTAGCCTTGAAGGTGATATAGATAGGCCTTTATAAAAATATGGATACAAAAAAGAACAAACTTCTTCAACAAAATGCTTTCTCACATGGGGCAAGTAAAGCCAGGTGTCTGACAAATAAAAGTGTTAAGCACTTGTCAAATTTAGCAAGTGAAGATTCTATAACAAATTCACAATTTCAGGTCGTTCAGATCTCTGTTTGGCACCGTCAAGCTAGTGCAGAAGCTTAGCTGTGCATAAGAAAAAAAGGTGGAGAAGAGGTGGGCGTAATGCTGTTAACTGAGACCATGCTTTGCATCCATAAAAAAACTTTAAATACACCTCTCCCTCTATAACTGCATGTTGAGTCTGTCTAAAATCAGTGAGTTAGGACCAAGTTTCCTATGAAGCCGCATGACACAAAAACTATAACTTTATCTTATGCAACAATTAATAATAATAATAATAATAATAATAACTATTTATATAGCACTTATCAAAACACAGTTACAAAGTGCTTTACAAATTAAAAGTGCAAGGGTTTGCATCCAATAGAGCGACCTGTTAAGACCTGTGGTGTTGGCTAGCTCTTTCTAGCTAGCTACTGTATATAGCTCAAGGTTGTGCTATATTCAGACTATGGCTAGCACCGTTGTATTATTGCCTGTCTAGCAACAATGCCTAGCATGGCTATAGATCAGGGCTGGTGAAGGAAAAAATGTTAAATACCCTATATAATACACGTTGCCAAGCACGACAAGCAATAGCCAGTTCACACTTATTATATAATTTCACTACAGTATTGTACTGTATTGTACAATCAGAGACTCGGTTCAAAAATGAGAAAAAAATAGTTTATTTTAATACCACCCCCTATAGCAGTGTCATAAATGTAGTCATATCAGGCATGTATTTATTTGTAAAAATTGCCTAAATGTGCCCTTTTGGAAATTTTCAGCAACTGTCCCTCTAACACCCTCTGCAGATCCCTGATTAAAGTAGCCTCACCTTCTGAACTACCAAGGACATTTCTCAGTCACCCATCAAAATTGCAAAATTAAAGTAAGCGCATTTCAAACAATTATCATGCCAATATCATAAATTATAGGACAATGTAAGAAAACTATATGTCATTTTAGGAATAATTTTGGAGAAACAAAGTTGGGCAAGTCATACTCTATTGCATTCAGTTACATTTACCTCACAGACAAAGTTAATAACACTGATTCTTTAATTCTCAATGGAAAATTAACACCGTGTTATTAAGTCTTCATGCTCAACAGAGCTGAAAAGATAAAGGGACAATACAGAGGAACGGGATAAATGAAAACAAAGCACGGTTGGAAATAAGATCCCAGATTGCAGAGAGCATGAAACAAGTACACCTGGGTGCATCCTGGGAGCTTAGATGAGCAGGAGCACACAATGCACTGTAGATAGCATGAGGCCTGATGACAGAAAGGGCAGTCGGGGTGAGACATGGAGCACACTGAGCGGCGATAATGTGATATTCAGCTGTCAGGAGCAGCGTGAAGATTTTAGGTGTAGAAAACACAAATAAACTGTGAGGGGCAGGAAATGCAAAGATGTGATGATGCAAAGAACACACTACTACTACTATACTACTAATAGTAATAATAATAATGAATTATGTGTTCGTGACATAAATGAGGTGCCTTGATCTGTCTGTGAGAATGTGTTTCAAAATTCCCACGTGGGAGAAAAAATTAAATAGCACCTCCACAAGATTTAGATGGAACACATGGTTGGCTAAATGGCTGTAAATCATCAAGGGCAAACAAGCCTTAAGCCATCTCTCTGCTGCCAGATATGCAGTAGATTTAGATGGATAACTTGAAGGGTTTCCTCTTATCCAATATAGGACATTATATCCTTAGCAATGGTGTTGGCAATGTTTTATTGGATGCTTTGAACAATAAATTAGAAATACACTCCGCCACAGTGTTGTGCCATATGTTTGATATTGTTATTTTCACATTTTTAGTTAATTGCACACTACTGTAAACATTCATAGGTGGCTCAGTTATGTTTTATGTTTGATTTGCCCTGAAGCTAGAACATTTGCCAACATTTTCCTGATGGTGGAATATTATTTTATTGTAATCTTATCGTACATAATATACATTGTGGCGTATCTCTCTGTGCTATACTTGTCACTTAGGGCATGGAAAATACTCATTCAAATTTACTGTGCATATGTGGTAGATGTAAAATTTTCCTTGGAGTGAGTATGAATGTGTGTATGCTTTATAATGGACAAAAATGATTTTATTAATTTTATGACAGCCTTTGGATAGGTTTTTGGACCCATAGATATCTATCCCCCTATACTGATTACAAGATAGTAATTTACACTTGAAAATATTTTTTATGAGCCAAAACAGTTCATTTGTAGCTAAATATATGATTATTTTATGATTTACAGCAGTGCACAATTTAGCCATTTTGGATAGAGTTGGAGACACTAAGGAACAACAGGGCGCCCTTGCCTACATTTTCCCATGGGCAGAAAAAATTATCCCCCCCCCCCCCCTAAAATCGTTATTGGTATCGGTTGGGCTCTAGTATTGTTGATAGAAATTAATGCTACTTTTTACACACCACATTTTACATTACACATGGTAGATGAGGTCATAAAAACAGAGCTCCCCCACCTCAAAAATTCCAACTACTCCACTGATTATCACTGATGCCAAAATGTGAGCTTCAGACAAAACCAAGTCACACTACAAGCTATGAATATTAGACAAAGGGTACTGTCTTGGCAGTTTTGCTAAATAATACAGTCTGGGAAAGTGTTTGAATGTCAACATTTTTTGACAACATGTTTCACTTTCTTTTATAAAACAGTTCACAAAATAGGCCAAAGATAGTGGGTTGCTGAAAATGCGATTTAGTTTGGAAAGCCAAAAAAAAAAAAGGAATGCTCTTATAAGATCCCGATTTTCAATGGGTTGAGTATTACCTGAAACAAGGGAATATCACAACAAAATAAGTGGCCTTTAAAAAAATGGCTTACAAAATGTAGGTATGTCATAATGCGTTCAAATATCCACTTCAGTTCTGAATGACCTCCAACAAGACTACTTGAGATTAGAAATAGAAGTCAGTTCTGATAATAATGATAACCTATAGGATGTACTTCTGACAGTCCCCAGCCCATCTGGCTTATTAAAATGACACAGTCATTAAAGTAACAGTCAGATGTATTATTTTCTTGCACTCTTCTCCACTCCATCTGAAAAAAAAAAGAAAATGATAAACTCTAGTATTTCTCACTACCACTGTGATTTCCCAGGATACTTTCCTGAGCTGGCAAAGGAGTAAATGGACAAAAAATGTGATACATTGCTATAGACTAAGTCAGATGACAGGCTGCGAGACATCACTGGCTTAAATTTAGCTCATAGTAACATGAGTAACGGTTATTTTTATTTTAACTCGAAGGCATCCATCCAGTCTTTTGTTTTCAGTGATCTCTAGCCAACACTGTTATAATATTTTTCCACAACAATGGGTAACTCTTTAAAATGCCTTGGTGTAAATTATATTATTATCACATTTGGAAATTCAGGATGGCCGGAGTGTGAGTCTTCATTATGAATATTCACTGGTGATATGATGACATTTGACAAATCCATACACAAGGAATTGGAGACTGAGGGTCTTGTGAGTGAAATGTAAGCAAACCGTAAACCTTAAACCTAATAATGTATTGCTTACTGGTTTTTTGTGATAGTTTCCCATCATCTCGCTAGGATTAGCTAGCAAGTAAATGCTTGTTTGATATCTTGGTGAACAATGTTGGTTGGCTAGCCTTCTGATTGCTACATCAAATATAGAAGTAATCCTTACATTGAAACCAGGGGCATAACCTGGACTTAAAACATACAGAGGTCGCGAGACTTGGCGGGGATGGCAGGATAGGCCAGGGTATGCTAAAATATGGGGTATGCCAAAAATTTTGACAGACATGGAAAAAAAAATACAGAAGACATGATTTCAGTGAATGTGATTAGTATAGAAGTAACCAATATTGGGGTCATTGTTATTGAGAAAATACTAAATCCTAGTTGAACTTGAATATTTATGCATATCAACTTATCAGTAGCAATCTCTGACTCTGATCTGAAACCACCCCTCTATTACTTAATAAATACTTTTTTTTTTCCCCAGTACATTTATGATTTTGTATGCTGGCACCTATAGTAAGCTAGAGAATGGAAATTAAATTCATGTAGCAAGCAGAAGGCTAATAGAGCACAATGAAATGCTATAAGCAATCTCCAGATCTCTAGGACATTGTCATAAGGAATCGGTGAATGATATTGTCTGCTTCACTGACCATATGCCTATTTATCTGCATTAAACTGCAGGTACTGTCATTCAGTTTTGCACAACTCACACCTCTGGTCATCTCAGCATGGATGTCAAAAGACGAGGGGCTGTATCTTGACGATCTTAGCGCATGGTCAAAAACGCATGGCGCAAGTACATTTAGGGCGTGTCCAATTCCACTTTTGCCAGTTAGACGGCGCGTTATTTCAGCGTTAAGTAAGGCGCAAGTGGAAAATGGGCTGAACTTAGCCTCTTCGTTAATTATAGGTGTGTCTTGGGCGTAACATGCAATAAACCAATCGGAGTGTCATCTCCCATTCCCTTTAAAAGCCACCTGCGTTTGCACCTTGGCGGATTGCTAATATAATGGCAGACAGTAAGACCGTGAAAAGTGTGATTTACAGCTGGTGAAACAGACCTGCTCATGCATGAAGTTAACGCGCACATGCAGAGAATATATGGCATTGAAATTAATTGTGAATTCTGTAATGTGCTGCAAATTTAACACTTCGGCTCCACGGAGCAGACGCAGTTTGTTCAAACCGGCGGTGAAAAAGTATTCCGGAGACTCAAACCGGTGGGAAGGCAATGGGTGACATCACAGTGACTTTGTCCCTATTTTGATACAGTCTATGGTTCAGACTAACGGTACACAAACTCAGTGTTATGCAACAACTCTGCAACAACAGAAAAGACTCTGTTGTTTTGCCTGGACTTTTAGATTTTTACTGTAATGTCAGCTATACCAGTCTGTAATCCTGCAGTCGTAGAAGACTTGCACATTCACAATGAGGTCTGCAGAATCAGTCTGTGGAATCAGTGGGGTGGGGGGGGTGTCTTTCTCTGTGGGCAGGGCTGAGGAATGTTGTGACTTTTAAATGTTTTGACAACAAATGTGACTGTTAGGAAAAAGTTGCATACTATAGCTTTAAATTAAAGAAGACCCTTGTACCATTCATTCCATCCATTTTCTAACCACTTAGTCCAAGTCAGAGTCGTGGTGGCAAGAGGGCAAGCAGAGTTAATTTATTATCATACCATTTATTATCATGCCTTAAATTTATAAATTTTTATAATTCATATGTAAATTATGGGCAGTGAATACACACCCCCGGTGAAGTTCCACCACTCTAGTTTACAGTGAACCCCTGAGAGTCAAAGATGTGAGTAAGGTAAAACGTAAATTTTTTGGTTCACAAACCTCCTGTCTGCATATGTACAAAATATTAAATTGATATGTATTGCTACACAAGTCCCATGATGAAATTGCTACTTGGTGTCAAAAAATTTTTATAATTGTGCACCACAGTACTTCAGGAGATACTCAGTAATTCAGATTTTTCAACAGATAAACTCTTTTGACTCATTGGAAATATACTGTATTTGCATCCATATCATTACAGAATTTCCAAAAACTATTATCAATTTAGGGGAATGGATATAGGTGTCCAAAAACCTACCCAAACCTATCCACATTTATGAAAACCTCTGCAAACCTATCCGAAACTACTAAAATCTATCCAAGCCTACCAAAACCTATCCAAACTTTGTAGACCCTGGTGTCTATGCCACTAGGGGGCCTGGAGAGGTTAACAGGTCGGATATCTTCCAGAAACTCCTGTTTTCATGCAGTGTGTATTGTGTATGTGCACAGAGAGAGCGTGGTTTTTGCACCAGGATGGTGCAAAACCACTTCTCCTACGTTGATATCATCTGATACTATGCCTATATCAAGACCACCACACAATTAATCACACGCCTAAATATATCTAGAAACTGATGACAGGTTAGGTTGTGACCCGAATGCACCTTGATTGATGAAAGGCAGTTTCAAGCTGGATGAACATGCATGTGGATGTATGGGTGCTCGGCTCTTTTGATTGGTAGCACAGCGCAAGGGGAATGAATGAAGGAGACATACTGGTAGAAGAAGGGCATGTCTCCTCAATAGAGGGCGGGGTGGGGGTCTTGGATGTTGGAATATTACAGAACAACTAAATATCACAAAATCAGAAAGGAGTAGTGGGTAGTCAATGATAATACGTATTAGATGTGAACAATAGTCAGGGTTCATTCACAATGCAGTACAGTATTCTCAGAGGATTTTACTGTATTGGAATTTTTGGTAATCTTTTTGACCCTGGAAGAGATTAGTGCCACCAAGAATTGATACTGAAAAAATAATAATTGATCTCGAAAAAATAATAACTGACATTTAAAAAAGAATTGATTGATTGGTAATAATTATTTTGTATTCACTTTGATCAAAAATCTTAATTTCACCTTTGAGCGTTTCCCTTGCACATACAATGTTTTTTCACTCTTGGTCAAGTCATTTTTTTCTTCAGCCAAGTCATCTTTTTCTACGACCAATTTTTTGGCACTCTTTTCACGTGGGGGCGGGGTCTGGGCGTGTCAGCATTGAGTGTCAGCTGCAGAGTAAAAAGGACAATTCAACTGAAATAGTGAAGATATTGCTGGTTGTACCAGCCTATTTCAGTAACGTATAGCCTACTACTTCTACAGTACAATACTCTTCTTTTTTGCGTTTCCTTTAAACTGCCATTAGCCTAAAAATTGGTCGTAGGAAAAGATGACAATTATTATTTTCTCAGTATAAATTATTTTTTCAATAATAAATTAATTTTATTAATTTTTTTCCAGTATCAATTTTTAGTGGCACTAATCTAATGCCATAGAGAGGGACACTTTTTCTAACAAAGCAAAAACACCTGGAGGTTTTTCAGAGCTTTTTCAAAAATGTATAAACATATGAGCTCGTGTAAGTGAGGATTTTCCTAGGGGAAATCACAGTGATGAAGGTTGAGGGCCGGTTGCGAGTCGATTGTCAGCTTCTCCGTGTTGTGTTACTTGTGCTGAGCATTGAGCGCATAAATTAAGCCCCTGGGACAGCTGAGCAGGGTAACCCAAAGCAACCATATAGACGGGTATATTGACAGATTTTCTTACACACTGAGGCTGAACGTACATTGGCATAATGGAATAATTAACACCCACCAATACATTTAATAAATATAGAAGAAAAAATTTGTTTAAAGGATATTTCCTGACTCCCTCATATGTTCTGTAGTCAATGTTAATCCCATGCTGTCTGCAAAAAAAAATATTAATCACAACATAAATGAGAGTCACTGAGACATTATACTGTATATCCTCTACAAAACAGTGACAGTTGACTGCAGCTTCAGTGTCATGGCTACCTTGTCTTTATCATTCCAGAATGACACAAATATTCTCACTAGGTAACTTCAGCTTTACCCACAATCCACCCCCTCACAATTCAGACACTCTCCACTCTCTTACTCATCATATGTGAATGTATATTCCATAATAGACATATAAGAGATAGGAATGCATGATGCCAGCACTTTGCTGGAAAGCCGTCAAAAAGATCTCCCTACATGAGAATTGGAGACAACTGAAATGATGTATAACAGCAAAATCTCACCCCTACATGCATTCAGCAGAACAGGGACTGCAGCAGAGTTTAAGATTGAAATGGTGACATTTAAGTAAATTTGAGTGTCTGAGTGAATTTTCTTTTTTTTTCCTTTTACATTTTTTTCCCTGATTTTTCCCTTTTTCTCCCAATTTGGTAGCCAATTGGACCCTTAAGCAATTCAATTATCCGCTACAACCTCTTTGTCTGACAGCAGGAAGGAGGGGCGCCACGTCCTCTTCAGGACGCGACTCCTCGAGCTCCTAGCCGTGAGTCCAGCTCGCCCAGGGCTCCCTCCGAGTCCCTCCCCCCATCCCGGGAACGGCCGCCAATTGCCACTCCCTCAAGGCACCGGCCATGCTCGGATCCTCGGGGTGCCTTTGTCCGCTGCACCACCGCGGCGCCCCGTCTGAGTGCATTATTAAATATCATTAATTCTATATTTGGCTTTTTTTTTCCAAAAAAATCATTTCCCTGGTTTGCCATTTTCTGAAAAAAACATATCCCTCCGTATTATATAATTGAGACAAGAAGGCCAGTATGTATTAATGTAAATAAACAATCAAATAGGGTGTCAAAGAAGACTTAAGAAGGTTAAATTAATTTTATCATGAACAACATAAGTGAATACTATAAATAGTGGTTGGGGCCTGTTAATTATATTAATTAATCAGAACAGCAAAACTAATTGCATTTGTCAGAAATATGAAAACAACAAGGTATAACTGAGTTATGGGATTACTTTGTTTTCCCACAAGCTGTAGGTACCTCTGTAACTGTGCATTTCGGGGGGGGGGGGGGGGGGGGTGATGGGGGGTGCATGACCTATTGGTCAGCAAGGTATTTTAAAACATGATATAGATTCTGTAATTTGACGAGAGACAAAAAAAAACCTTCACACATAACGCTCTCTCTACCCATGAATTCCCATGTTTGTTCCAGGCTGATTCACCATCTGTCAAGTGGATTCAGGGCCTGTACTTGTATCAGATATTCCTTTTGATAGGAGTTGCCTGACTCTTTGCTCTGATATGACCTATATGGGCAGGCTTGAAAACATCTCTAACTAGGTACACACACACACAAAAAAAGATTAAACTTGTATAAAATGTACGAAGGCCTTATGGTCTGTTTTGACCAAAGTGTTTTCAGATCTAAGTATGATTCTGTCGTCATGATTGAGGGGGTTCAATACTTAATCATCTGATGCGTCTTCTTGAAATTTGCGATCTGTGGTTGCTTGTCTCTTTTGTCTTCCACATCAAGATTCTTGCACAGACATCATGATCCCGGCATATGCGATTACGCCCACTGCTGCTCTTTGCTGAGGATGCGTTTTACTCAAGAGTTCCATACCTACATCCCCTGAGACACTGCTACTAATCAGACATTAGAAAATTGAGCTGTCTTGGTCACTAAAGCTTCTGCCAAACATGGCCCGATAATCACCCCACTTTCAAAGTTGCTGAGGTCTGCTTTTGCAGCCTTGTTAGCCATAATTATAGTCATTGTAATATTTTTTTTATAAAAACGGCTTGGCTGAACACTCGATTCTGATTGGCTGGAGGTGTGCGTTATTTTTACATATAGACCCAGCTATGAAGTCGCACTGGCAGAAGTCCAATCACTGTTCTAAATGAATGTGCATTAATGGTCTGACTTCATAAAACAAACATGGGCATCGTCAGGCTTGTGGCTCTGAAATTAGTTTATGCTATTTGTTCATAAGTCTTAAAAAATTGACATAATGGAAATTCGTAAAGGCGAGAAAGCCAACTGTTACAATATCATACTTGCAACAGTGTTCATGATCTCTGAAGCACATCACACATAAGAGATGCGTCCAGCCACTTCCGAATTAAGCGTAGTCTGCTTGATGTCCATGAATGACTGTAGAGAGTTGCTAGTCTAGCTATAGCTTGACTGCGTTTCTGGTTTAGCGTCAGTTTTTAAATATAATTCAATAGTTGGCTAGCTAGCTATCCCCGATACAAATTCTGCGAGACTATTTTGACCTAAAACCAAACTGAATTTTAATATTATGTTGCATGAGTGACAGTGACTCTAGCATAAAGCTAGCTTGTTGTCTAAACTGGTTGAGAGAGGGACTGGAAATACATGCTTGTTGCTAAGTGGTATAGGGTTTGGAACATTTGCTGGAATACTTAAGTATTACGTTTGATTACAATTATGCTTTTTGTTGGTAAGCCATTGTATAAGTGGGATGTTGACCTCGGGGCTGGGCATTGCGCAGTTAGAATGCCTTTTGCCTCGGGCTGTTTGCTACCTCCACAACTGCAGAATGCCCAGCCTCAAGATCATTATCCCTTACAGACGTGACCCTACGCAGGAATGTATTTGTTAATAATTGATGAGGCACACCTGCCGAGTAGCCTTTGCTTAGCATATACTTGCTGGCCTTTGCATATACTTGCCATTTAGTCTGTTGTTTCCCTTTTTTGTTCACTAAATGCATGCTGAAAGCAAAGTTGGCCGACAAAACATACTGATGAATGCGCTATAATGTGATGCTCTTATTATTATAGTGTCCATATATGTGAGTAACACAAATTAAAGAAAATTTCAAAAATTACTCAAAAAGTAAGGGGAGAACATAGTCAATGACCTAATGGGCTCTATTTTAATAAACCAAACGCAATGGTGAACGCAAGAGTAATCGCTTGGCGGTATCGCTCTGAGGGCGTGTCGGCGAGAAATTTGGTAATTTCATGACGGCAATCTTGGCGCACCTTATGGCGGTATTGCTAAAAGGCTGGGTTTAAACGTCCAAGGTGTGTCTCTATGGTAGCCAATCAAATTGTTGTTCTCATGCTTTAAAACGCAATCGCGTTGGAACGCAATCGCTCCATGCAATTTCATAATGAGCAACTCAAACGCACTGGACCGTCAACGACAAGATTTTCTGCACAGGAATCAGACATACTTGCAACAGAAGTACAGGCTAGGACTAGTAATTTATGGATCACAATCCACACCATCTCGTCTCCCAGAAGTTCGGAAGGCACGGGAGGAGGTAGCGAATGCATGAATTAGCCTACATTAGGTGATGTAGGCATAATTATGATTCAAGTGGTAGGCTTATGATTCAACTGTGTCAATGTGTAATTTATATATTATAGGCTAGTGGCCTACATGATCGCAAGTTTCTTGTAAGCTGTCCTGTTTTATTCTAGTAGTTTAAATTAAAATTAATTAATTCATAATAATTATAGGCTATTTGTTCATTAAATGGAAGTGTAATGTTGGCATCACCTATAGACACTACACAGAACTACATGACGAATAAGTTGGCAAATTGCCAGAGTCTATTGCGTTCCCGCTAAGAGGTGGTTCCAGCTGATCATAACGCAATGGGTTTTCGTTGGTTCAAATTGTCACTGAGCCGAAAGTATTTTAGAACACGCCCCAGACAGCGCCACCCATCCCACTGCAGCGCAAGCGAAAGGATGTTATGTTGAGAATTTGTTGATCCTAGCGGTATTGCTGAGAAACGCCATAGCGCCAGTTTTAGACGTTGATGCTGTCAACAAGCTTGCGTTTGACTATACCGTCCCCTTGCGCTGGTTTGAAAATAGAGCCCAATATGTTTTATATGCAACCTTTTAATCTAGACTGTAATCAAATCTAATAAAGTCTTTCAGGTTTGCTGTATTCCATATGCTGTAAATATCACCTCATATGAAGTAACAATTCAAAACATTCATTATGGTATCAAAATATTTGGAATTTCTGTACCTAAACAAAAAAGCACGTCCAAAAAAAGTATCAGTTTAGCCATCAATATGTGATGTCACTATTTATTTTAATTGTATATTACAAAAGGCCACTATGCATGGGTTTTAAACAGAGGTGCTTTTTTCAAAAGGTGACAAATAAGCCTGACAAAAACTGTGTCAAGACTGATTCAAGGAGTACGTTTTGAAAAACCAGTGAATCCTCAATTATCCATGCATATTACTAGGAGATAGTCAACACGATATCACTGTAAATTCAAAAAGGCACATGATAGATAGTACACAATTGTTCTTGAGCAGCCTTAAAGAGATACTGCAGAGCCTTTTCTAAAGCCTTTTTTACCGCTTCAATTTGAACTGGAACTCGTGAGTAGGTGTAGTCATATGACGATGATGCCACGTAGTCATATTATGAATATTCATATGGTCAAGGAGTGAAAGGGGTGTGTCGATATATGTCGTAATATTAATGTTAGCAGTAATATAAAGCAATTTGCATTTGAACTTGAACTAGCTAGTTAGCAGTACATGGGTCTCAGTCTCAAAGAGGAAAAAAAAAACGTTGGTCTCTGCTTTTATACCACGTGCCCAGCCGAGACCACCCTACGATCACCTCAACTCCACCCATTTTTATGTTAAGGATCTTGTGACGTCACGAACCCCCGGAAACCAGCGTATTGGTAAGCCTACACAAAAACTCAGAAAACACCCATTTTGACTAAACATGAGATTTTCTGACAAAAACTGTTGTGTATGATCATAATCTAACGCAAAACATCGGTTTTCAATGGGAAAAGTCGGTTTTTGACTGCAGTATTACTTTAAGTACTCAATTAAAACATATTGCAAAGGTAATGCAAAATGGACATTGCTCAGTTGTTTGAAAGGCAACAAGTTCACAGGGCTTAATGGTGCAGATACTCAGTATCTGTGTAAAACAAAGCACATAACTATATAATGGTTCAAACGTTGAATCATTGTCAAAATAATCAAAAAACATATTTTTTTCTTGAACCTTGTAGCTATGAATGAATGTATTGGAAGCCGGGACAAGGTTAATCAAGTCATCCTAAGCAGCAGTCTCAATGATAAAGCAAGTTTCAAGTTCATGTAGCAAGTTAGTAAGAAACTTTCAAACTTCTACATCAAGTTAATGAATTTCTCTGTATTGCATACATGGTACAATCCCTTTCTTTTCAATCTGCCAAAAACTATGTGACTGCAATGCTTTCCTAGTATTTGCATCAAGTCTGAGCATTTTTAAGAAAACAGGAACTGCTTTTTTCAAATGTATGATCAAGCAAATTTCAAATAGATTGCATCACTTGCTGCAGATGTTTTATAGTTTACACAAAGTAATTGCACTAATACATATTTTATCCTTGGTTATATCATATATGCCTTTTGTGGACTTAGACAGTCTGCTGGTGCATTCCGGGCACAATAATCAGGTTTGCTCGACAGAGACATTTACAGCTGCAATAAAGCTTGGCATTCAATCTGTCATGCCTGCAACAATAACAATCCACATTGGCCTTACAACCTTACAAATAAATATCAAGTCAAATATTTTCATGTCTACATTGGAGAAAAAAACAATCCTTCACCAAAAAGTATGGCTAGTGAGATGTTAAACTAATAAACTCTTTGCTTTGTTTTTTTCCACTGAGAGGAACATTCCTGTACCCAAAAGTGAATTGTGTAATTAATTAAATGTAGACCATATATCAAGGAACCATTTTGTGATGCGTGGCACGTTTCCTTCCATTTCTGAGCTAGAAACTCAACCAACGCTGTTCACAATATTAAAATAAAAACATTGTCAGAATACTTAAAAATATAAGCTTTTCTCAAAATTTGCTTTTAAATACCATTTCTGTTTGTAATTATGTTTAATTTGTATGAGTCGTGAACAAGAAAATATCACAATTATCAGTGTAAAATACCTTAGTGTAACACCTACTTTAAATGCAACAGCACAGACATGCATTTGGGGATGTGAAAGTGTGAATGGTGTATATTATCACATAATTCTTGGCCTTTATTATATGAAAATGTAAACCCCATCAGGAATCACAATAATAGATTTAGAGGTGTGAATAATACTGCATTTATACATTTCTTAACCACATCGGTTGCTTTATACAGTTCTTTTAAAATTAACCAGACACAGCCAAGTGATGACAAGCATTGCCAAGCCCATCAAAGTTTGTTGAACATGATCTTCTGTGATTTGTTGTACAAAAACAGATTGTAATGAATTTAGCAATCAAACGGATGTTGTACTCTTGATTTTAAGTATGCAATTCTATTAGAAAGTAGATCCATGTACAGCATGCTTGTCATCAAAACTGTCTTTATTCTCAGTCTTTATTCTGAAGGGTGGAGATACAAAAGCTTGCATTAATCATAATATGTTTCAGCTCTGTGCAACTATTTGGAGCTTAAATTACGAATTTTACCCCTGTCTTTATTTGCAAGTGATAAATAGCTTTTTACAGTATTCCGCAATTGCCAACTGCTTTAGTGGAGCAGTGCCTTTAAAAATACATTGTGGTCCATCTGACCTCAGTACTCCAATCCAACTGTCTGTGTACATACTGAAACAACTTTCATTTAAAACATTTTAATTTGAAAAAATATGCCATTATAAAACCCTCAGATGATCCCGTTTTCATAACTTTCTCAAACAAACCTATAAGCACAATATCACAAACCATGTTACAGCATTACCGTTGCAGCGTGAGCACACGAGTGACGTTAATTGGTCATGCCTATCCGCTTCTGAGTCTCTGAATGTTTACAATTGGCACAATATAAGGATAACACGTTTTACATTCAGAAGATGTCTCAGCAGATATGCCATCTGCACAAAATATAAATAAATCCTGATACCCATTAACAATCAACTTATAAACAAATACATGCATATTATACACACGTCACTTTCCTTATTTTTTGTCTTTTTTTTTCCCCAGCTCCTGGTTTGCAGCAGTTTGAAACAACGAATACAAATAATTTTACTGCATGTTCACAAAAAATAGAGAAATGGCACTTTGAATATATTCATATATCATTTTTATATATTTATAACATTAAAGATAGTTTGACTATGCCTCTGGGTAAAAATGATATGGGTCTCATTGGCGTGTTGAGACCATGCGGATCATGCAGGTATAATAGTCCGTTATGTACATTACATTCATGCCCTCGTGCAGAGTTTCCAACCTAGTCTTTCTTCTCAAAAGTTCAGTGTGATTGTAGCAAGAATCCGAATATGAGGAGATCTGTACATATATTACAGTTGGTTCTGCAACGGTGACTCACTGGCAGTACAGTCAGCAGAGACAAATACAAAATAGGAAATATCCGAGACAACAAATACAGAGATTTTATCATTTGTATCTTGTCTTCAGTGGTCACTGGAACAGTACACAATGCCGTTTATTTATTCTTTTCTGTTTGTATTCCAGGTTGCTTTCTTTTTTTTTTAATACAATTCTCTGCGCTATTGGTCGGAGAGCGAGTGGGTGCCACGGTCGAAACCCCTGTGGGACCCATCTGTATGGTAAGGCCCACTGTGCCAGTACGTTGAGTCGCACACGGTCTGTAAAGAGTTTATCTCTGATGCCGAGGAGTTGCGTCTCTTCGCTTTGACCTCTTGCGGTTACGCAGGATGAACACCAGCATTCCGACGACCGTGAACGCAGACGTTACGAAAACCAACAGCAGCCCAGGGACCAAGACGGAGATGGATACTCTGCTTGGCTCCAGATACGAATTGGAGTGGCTCCCTGTATCTGCGGAGAAAGTGCTGTTTTTAGATAAAGACGTGGGTGCAATTTTGCCATAGAGCAGGGGGCAAAGGACATCGTTTCCAAGGGATCGGAAATCTCGTTTCCAGAATTCCTCGGGAGATTCACATTGTAGATCGCTCACGATGACCTCTGACCCTAACTTATCTGCCCATTGTTTTAATGGTACAATGTTGCATGAGCAATTCCATGGATTGCCATGCAAATCTATTTTTATAATGGACACAAGCTGATCTAATATACGGGACACAGGGATAAATGTGAAATAGTTGTTATGCAGGCTAATTTGTGACAAGGAAACTCCAAGGAAAACATTCACAGGCAGAGATTTCAGCAAATTATTGTTGAGGAACAGAACCCTTAGGTTGGGCATTGGGTTGAACGTGCCAGCCATTATAAGCTGTATGTCATTATATTCCAAACTGAGATATTCCAAGGTCTGCAGTCCAACAAACATTTCCATATAAAGAGTATCCAAGAAGTTCTTATCCATATACAGCCATCTTAGTTCAGTGAGATTTTGAAAAGTGTTATTTTCAACCATTTTTATATTGTTTGCACCCAAATCAAGAAGATTAAGTTTTTGGGAGTCCATATAACTGGTTCTTTTTTACAACAGTAATGCTGTTGTCTCTTAGATTTAACTCATGCACATTAAGGGGCTTAGGTTTCAGATCACCCAGGGTCTCAATTTTTTTGCTATCACAGTTAATCCTCAACCATTGCCTGGGCTCAAGTAGTTTGCAGCTGCACGAGCGCGGACAGGAGGCGTTGTACACATTTTCCGCTCTTTTCCTTTACAGTTGCTGTAGCTGTGGGTTTGGTTTTCAACTGCCAGTTTTCCCGTGATTTTGAGCGTCCCTTGTGTCCAGATCCAGGAGTTGGAGACTCATTCTCGCCATTTATTTTAGAAAACGTTGGGACGGGTCCGCTTTTGGTGGTCTGGTCCTGGTGGGAGGCGCAATCAAACTGGAGTCCATCCCGTTCTCTGAAGGACAGAGGTCAATTTCTGATGTCTCGTTCAAATCGTTCCCCTGCAGTCGCGTCGGGGCCTCGCAAATAACCCTCCCGATCAGTGCGTTACGCGGGATATTCTCAAGCCATTCCTTCAGGGAAACAAGATCGCAGTTGCAGTCCCAGGGGTTATCCTCCAGTAAAACCTCAGCAATCCCAGGTATTTGTTCCAGAATTCCTTCATAAGGCAGCGTTTTAATTCTGTTCCCGCGGAGGTCGAGGTGGGTTATTGGGACATGTTGAAACACATTACTAGGAAGTGCGCTGATGAGATTATCATTTAAAATTAAAACTTCAAGTTTATTTAAGTCTCTGAACACAGCTGGGTCAATGTCTCTCAGAAGATTAAAATCTGCCTGTAGATATTCCAGGTCGTCCAATCCTATAAAGGTACTCTTTTTGAAAGACCGGAGCTTGTTGTTGTTTATATGTAATCGTTTAACAAGCTGCAATCCCAGAAAAGCTCCTGGAACGATGTCATGCAAACCGTTGTTTTCCAAATGTAAACTAACGGCATTATAAAAGTTTGCAAACTCGTTGGGAACAGCCTGGACAAAGAATTTCCGTGCAGTAGCAAGTGATAAAATTGAGAACTCGGACCAGTCAAATGATGCAGATTAGAAAAGCTCTTTTTTTCGCAGTCAACGTGCAAATCGCCTTCTATTTCATTGCAGGGGCAGATCTGCTCTTTACAAATGTCCCTTGTAACATTTCCAATAGCAACACAAAGAGCTGCCTTCAGCATCAAAATCCAAAGCAGCATTTTTAATACGAACAATTCATCCCCGATATCAAGACATGATGCAATTAGGCTACGGAATGGAGGTATTTGTCAGGAATTTTTAAACTGAACACATCTCCCCGTCTAAAAAACAAGAGGACAGTCAGTGACTGCACCCATCCTTACCAATCTAGCCACATCAGACATGTACTGTTAGTTTTAAATGATCACAAAAAAACCTTTCGTCGATCGAATCCTTTTGTAGGTAATATCATCACCCCTTAGAAGAGAAGAAAAAGAAACAACAAAACGCAACGCCACCGGCGCATTTTGTTTAGTTTGATAACTGACCTTGCATATTTTACAAATCCGTGATTTTCGTACAGTGCGGTGTTTTCAATGGGTGCTGTTCTCTCTCTCCGGTGCTGAAATCACGCCCCAATCCGAAGATT
The DNA here is from genome assembly GCA_029718625.1 of Synaphobranchus kaupii. Classification (NCBI taxonomy): domain Eukaryota; kingdom Metazoa; phylum Chordata; class Actinopteri; order Anguilliformes; family Synaphobranchidae; genus Synaphobranchus; species Synaphobranchus kaupii. Next base: position 65,692,948 of record CM056383.1, read on the forward strand.
TACTCTTGTTCACGATGCCTTGGAAAAATTCCGCAATCCTTGCATCTTTTCGTTTCTTCCCTTGTTCCCCCAGTTCGCGTCTTGTGTTTTTGAATTGTAAAGAGGGTTACCAAAAGGCTCTGGTAGTACCAGCCTTGTGCTTACTGGACGATCGGACACCCTCTGCTGCGCTGCAATGGCAAAAATCCATCTGCTGAGGCAATGCTGGAGCATGAAATACCAATCCACACAGGGCAAGCATTAAAACATGTTCCCATTAAAGACGTCGATCTGTTCAGACGCTTTGTCTGAATGGACTCCTTCGGATCAAAGGGATTGTTTTAGAGTAGCCTACCTCTCCGTTTCGGCTTCAAGATGTTTGCGTTTTCGTTCAAATGTGTATGCAAATGTTTGCGCTTTGTTTGCTTCTAAAGCAGTCGGTATAATTAAATGCGAATATCCAAGAAACAATCCCGCCGCAAATGTATGTTATTATCATCATCCTTAATTAATAATAATAATTATCAGGAAACCATTCAGATTGCAGATTGAAAGCGTCCTACTGCTTTTGATGTAGCTGATACTTTTTGAAGCAGCAAACTGCAGTTCAATGCGGTTAGATAATTAACTAGAGGCTGCACTACGCACCCAGCAGCCGAACCTAAGAAATAATCGGACTTGGTTAAAATGACAAATCTAGTGTCTACACGAACTGTGCATGCATACTACTCTACATGGTTTCAGAATACGAATCGATTCCATTGGGTTTAAAGAATAGGTAACCTAATGCTGAAAATCTGTAGCACGTTTTCATCAAATGGTGCGTTACCTAAATAAAATGTGATGTTGTATAATCTCAATTGTTTACAAATTCCAAGACCTATTTCACCGCATAGACGGTCTGTACAGATATGGTTCATTATAGCCTATTTGTTGCGAATTAATGAAAGGCTTTCAGGCAACACGCCACAGTTCTGATAACCTAAAGCTAGGCTACTGCATCACCATCGCAGCATCTGGCTGCATATTAAATACATAAATCGATATGAAAAGGAAAGCCGTATCAACTTAATTTAATGAGGCTATACTGCTACATCTGTGGCATTTTACCATATCAGACCAATACATTTTTCATTCGTTATCTTTTGTAATTCCTAAAATGTTTTGTTGTTAACTATTTAGTAGACTTTTGCATTAAAAAAGAAAAAAAAATCCGTGACATGATATTTAATACAGGTATCTATTAGCAGTGTATTAGGTTACGCATTTATCGTTCTACGAATGACATTATCCTAGACATTAGACTTGAATGTTAATTACTTTCACAGGGTCTAGCCTACAGAACATGGAGCTACTAAATAAATGGTCAGGGATGTCAGGTAAAGCCCGTTTTAAAGGGACTGTATGAAGACTATAGCCTACTGCTGCATGCATTTTATTCGTGCTGTTATAAAAATACAGGTATCCCTATTCCACCCATAACATTGCAGTACCTGCATGCATGTAGCTTTATGTATATAGGCCTAAACAATCCCATCTTTTGGACTCTCACCCTTGCTGTTTAAATTGTGTGCACTTACAAACTGTTTTAAAGGAGCTCTATGCGGAATTAAAATATAATAATATAGCTATTTGTGTGTGTGTGTGTGTGTGCCATTTATAAACACACACACACACAAATGTTATTGTGGGGGATATGATTAGAGGTGTATCTATGTCTTTTAAACCCCAATTTTCTTATTCATGATTCTAACAGCACTATTTCTAACCAGTTGGGTACTATATAGTGTCTTTATAAGGAAAATGACTCCAGTAGCATTTACACTTGGCAAAAGTAACATTTTTTGCAGTAGATATGGATGGATCACTTAAACGGTTGTTTCTCATGACTCATTTTCCTATTGAACTGTGAATTGTGGAAAAATAAGTCAGGAGAAACAACCCTTAAAGTGATCCATCCATATGTGCTGTATATCTGGCAGCAGAGTGATGTTTCGAGTCAGGTTTGATACCTCAGACCCTTGATGACTTAGAGCCATTTAGCCAACCATGCTTTCCGTATTATTCTTGTGTAATTTACAGCAAAATCTAGTCCCACGCCCAATTCCCATAGAGAGCCATTAACATGCAGAGAGGTTATAGTATCGCTTGTAAGAGTACCTGAAAATAATATATCAAGACTCTTTTGATGTTGTTGGGTCACAGACATCAGTAATTCATGGCATGCAAATGATATGCAACCAAATATTAAATATGATGACTTTATTTAAATTCATGTTAATTACTTTACTTTTGGTGCACTAAAATTGGGGGGGGGGGGGGGGGGCTATGTTAAAAATGGCTACAAATGCTAAAGTAGAAATAGAATGAAATAGAAATAGCAGTTCATAACATTATAAATGTCTTGACTGTATTTTTTGATCAATTTATTGCTACCATGTTGAATAGAAGTATCAATTTCTTGTTGAATGCTAGTGTATACAGTATACTGTATATATATATATATATATATACAGTATGTACTAGATTTTACATTTCTCCACAAGTTTTATGACTTTATTATTTTGTGCTCCAAAGTAGCTAAGAATTTTAGGTGTTATTCTACCACACGCTGTTTTGGCCTTTGGCATTTTATATAATGATTTTAATAGTGTGATATTCAATAATAATTTTAAGACTCATTGAATCTCACGCCTCTACAGGATCCCCAATCTAACCATCTAACCACCCGTCAGTTTATCTGGCAAAATGAATCCCTCCCACTCTACTTCAGCTGAGCAGCAGTCAGACGCAAAATGAATCCCTCCCACTGTACTTCAGCTGAGCAGCAGTCAGACACAAAATGAATCCCTCGCACTCTACTTCAGCTGAGCAGCAGTCAGACGCAAAATGAATCCCTCCCACTCTACTTCAGCTGAGCAGCAGTCAGACGCAAAATGGCGACTGTGCGTCACCTTGGTTGGTGGCACACATTTCAGTGATTGAGATGAGTCAAACATTTTCCACGTATGTTAAGTAAATAGGCCTCTATTTACATTACATTACATTACAGTCATTTAGCAGACGCTTTTATCCAAAGCAACATACAATAAGTGCATACAGAAACATCATCGAAGTCACTACAGAACAGATAAGACAAAGCACATCCTTCCCATAACGTAGCAGCTATCCCTAGTAATGATCGCTGAATGTAGTTCACAGTAAGCTGTGGGTAAATCAGCTATACTACACTTCTATTCTAAATACTATAACAAACAGACAACAAAACACAGGGAACTAGTACCATGAGGTCCTAGATTAGAATATCAGTCAAGGTGGAGTCTGAAGAGGTGTGTCTTCAGGCCACGACGGAACGCAGGCAGGGTTAGAGTTGAACGTAGGGGAGTTCATTCCACCACTGAGGAGCTAGGGTGGAAAAGCTCCGCAGTCGGGACGAGCGAGAGCCAGTGTGCTTAAACGAGCGAGAGGCAGTGTGCTTAAACGAGCGAGAGCCAGTGTGCTTAAACGAGCGAGAGCCAGTGTGCCTAAACGAGCGAGAGCCAGTGTGCTTAAACGAGCGAGAGGCAGTGTGCTTAAACGAGCGAGAGCCAGTGCGCTTAAACGAGCGAGAGCCAGTGCGCCTAAACGAGCGAGAGCCAGTGTGCTTAAGCGAGCGAGAGCCAGTGTGCTTAAACGAGCGAGAGCCAGTGTGCCTAAACGAGCGAGAGCCAGTGTGCCTAAACGAGCGAGAGCCAGTGTGCTTAAACGAGCGAGAGCCAGTGTGCCTAAACGAGCGAGAGCCAGTGTGCTTAAACGAGCGAGAGCCAGTGCGCTTAAACGAGCGAGAGCCAGTGCGCTTAAACGAGCGAGAGCCAGTGCGCTTAAACGAGCGAGAGCCAGTGTGCTTAAACGAGCGAGAGCCAGTGTGCTTAAATGAGCGAGAGCCAGTGTGCTTAAACGAGCGAGAGCCAGTGTGCCTAAACGAGCGAGAGCCAGTGTGCTTAAACGAGCGAGAGCCAGTGTGCCTAAACGAGCGAGAGCCAGTGCGCTTAAACGAGCGAGAGCCGGTGCGCTTAAACGAGCGAGAGCCAGTGCGCCTAAACGAGCGAGAGCCAGTGTGCTTAAACGAGCGAGAGCCAGTGCGCTTAAACGAGCGAGAGCCAGTGTGCTTAAACGAGCGAGAGCCAGTGTGCCTAAACGAGCGAGAGCCAGTGCGCTTAAACGAGCGAGAGGCAGTGTGCTTAAACGAGCGAGAGCCAGTGCGCTTAAACGAGCGAGAGCCAGTGCGCCTAAACGAGCGAGAGCCAGTGTGCTTAAGCGAGCGAGAGCCAGTGTGCTTAAACGAGCGAGAGCCAGTGTGCCTAAACGAGCGAGAGCCAGTGTGCCTAAACGAGCGAGAGCCAGTGTGCTTAAACGAGCGAGAGCCAGTGTGCCTAAACGAGCGAGAGCCAGTGTGCTTAAACGAGCGAGAGCCAGTGCGCTTAAACGAGCGAGAGCCAGTGCGCTTAAACGAGCGAGAGCCAGTGCGCTTAAACGAGCGAGAGCCAGTGTGCTTAAACGAGCGAGAGCCAGTGTGCTTAAATGAACGAGAGCCAGTGTGCTTAAACGAGCGAGAGCCAGTGTGCCTAAACGAGCGAGAGCCAGTGTGCTTAAACGAGCGAGAGCCAGTGTGCCTAAACGAGCGAGAGCCAGTGCGCTTAAACGAGCGAGAGCCGGTGCGCTTAAACGAGCGAGAGCCAGTGCGCCTAAACGAGCGAGAGCCAGTGTGCTTAAACGAGCGAGAGCCAGTGCGCTTAAACGAGCGAGAGCCAGTGTGCTTAAACGAGCGAGAGCCAGTGTGCTTAAACGAGCGAGAGCCAGTGTGCTTAAACATGACAGTGTATGTAATACTGTTATAAAGTGCTCAACATAAAAAGTTACTCATACACAAAGCATACATCTATACAGATCTAAACGCAACCCAAACAGGCCGTATCCTGAAGCAGTACACTGTATTTATTTATCTTGGCATCACAGGCCATTTGGTGTAGTAAAATGGTTGGTCGTCTCAGAGACTAACACATAAGACTCCATGAGGCATAACACAAATCCGTCCTATAACACTGACTTGGCATGTCGCTTTATCACAACCTTTGAAGTATCGTACTGGTCCTTCATGAATATGCGGCGCGTTAGTGGTATGGAAAATGCACTTGTTTCAATATCTGTAACATGGAGTGATGCAAAAAGCACTGTTCCTGGTTTTACTCGGCAGCTATCCACCTTGGATTGAACCAAATTGGATTTGGTTCATTTAGATTTTGATTGTACATATCAAATGCATTTGGTTTTAGATTCATTTTTAATGAACCAAATTAATTGAACGAACCAGTGGCGTTCCCAGCACCTGAACAAATCACAACAGCCTCTACAAAGAAGTATTGTACTACGAAGGGCAGATAATTCTGTACATTGTGTACCTTTAAAGTGTTTACATGTTTATACATTTTAAACCATAAATAATAATGAACAACCTGGCTTTGTAGGTGTACTCAAACTTTTGACTTGTACCGTACGTATACAAAAGACAGACAAAGGCCAGACAATTCTTTACATTAATTTATTGTATCCATGAACTTCTATGCCCATGTGTACATACAGTGCTAGTCAAAAGTTTGAGTACATGTACAAAGCCAGATATTTCATTATTTATGCTTTAATCATATTGGTGCTTCACATCTGACGCTGTGCCCAGAGTTTTTCCTGGCTCAAAAAGAGGCTCAGGTGGTGCCTAAGCACGGCCGGTCTAACTTGGTCATCGCGGCAATCTTCACACCTATACCGCTTCTATTCCATATATTCCTTATTATTCCTTATATGCTTTGATGGACACCAGGTTTTGACATAGATTAGCATAACACTGTCCTAGTTTATGCATTCTTTAGATTTTTCAATTTTATAAATTTTTCCATGGCTATCGGGACCAGAGCCTATGGTTTTGTCAGTATTAATTAATCACTTAATTTGTTCCCAACAGGGATCTTGATAAGTGGCTGGGATCATACTTTAATTCCAGTAAAGATGATTGCCATTGCCTTCACAATCATTAAAGTCATGAATGACACACAGGCACTTCTTGAGGCAGTGCAAGTGGGCAATTTTGCCCACAGATGTGACCAACAGTATTCTTTCACCACATTAGAGACCACCATGTTTTCCTCACTGATCTTTGTCCCATTTGCTTATCTCCATCCTTCAGGCAATATTGTGCATCTACATTGCCGAGAAATATTGCCAATGTATCATGGCCTTTAAATTTTCCTCATACTTAATTATACCAAATGTATGCCTTATGTTATCACAGGGTCAGCCACATCTATCAGATTTTAATAGATTTTTTCCAAGTATGTATGTCACTTTGGCTGTGCCTCAAATTGCATACTTGCGTACTTGTGTATGTGTAAGTATGTACTTCCAGGTGCACTAAAAAGTATGTACTACTTACACATAAGACAGCCCTGGGGGAGCTGGACTCACGGTAGGAGCTCGAGGAGTTGCGCCCTGAAGAGGACGTGGCGCCCTCTATCTTGCTACCGGACGAAGGGGTTGTAGCGGCGGTTCTCTAGCGGTTGCTACACGGGGGGAATTGAATTACACAGGGTCCAATTGGGTCCAATTGGCTACCAAATTTGGAAAAAAAAGAAATGAACACTAAAACGAAAAATCAATTAAAGTATGTGATTTATGGGCTTCTAAAATGCACTTAACCGCCTACGATTGGTCTGTAGTAATCGTTAATGAACCAATGACATTCCAATTCCTTACTGGGCTCTAGCGAAGCGATCCACAAAATCATCAAAATCAATGTCCAGGGATTCAACACTTAAAACACCCAGTCGTTAGGGACTTGTTAAGGTAACGTTAACAATAAACCTAAAAATAATACTTTTTACGGACAAACACCCTACCTTCGCTAAATTAATAGCCTACATTCATGGAGTAATTAAAAGCAATCAATAATACTGGTTTTATTAGCTTACCTGTAATAATTTGGTGGTACACTGTAGGCTAGTCAACTCATAAGCAATCACATGAGTCGTGGACGTCTGGACGACGGCAATAGCCAGGCTCCGCCTTTTCCCTGAGCTTTTCCCTCTGATTGGCTACTACCACAGAAGTACTAGCAAAGATTATATTTTTTACTAGTGAACGAGTGGAAGTCAAGTGGAGTACATCCCAAAACCATCCGGATTATGCTGCGGCTTTGCACGTTTCCACTGCTGAAAACGTCATTTCTGCTCAAGAAAAAATATTCCGAAAATGCGATGGCGAGTGGGGTGGCCAACGGGGTGGGCAGACTTCAGTGCGGGCGGCCCTGGCTAGCACCTAGCTCCGCCCCTGCAGCCATTTAGCCAACCACGGGCCTGATTTACTAAGACCTTTAGCGGGTGCAAAAACCTTCAGCACACGCAAAACCAATAACACAACCAATGATTGGTGCAAAACAAATACCATGACCAATCATTTGTCATGTTACTGATTGTGTGTGTGCTGAAAGTTTTTGCACAAGTTAAAGGTCTTAGTAAATCAGGCCCCATGTGTGCAACCAAATATTAAATGTGATGATATATTTAAGTTCATGTTAATTTGTCCAATTGCATTTCGTCCCCTAAAATGGGGGGAACATGTATAAAAATGGCTACAATCGCTACACGGTTCACCCGATGTGGATGTCAAAACCCTCAAATTGAATCTGAAAGTCACTTTAACCTCATAGTCAGTGTTCCATTTCAAAACCAATTTGCCGGAGCCAAAACAAGAAAAAAATGCGTCACTGTCCAAATACTTACGGACCACACTGTAAGTACTGGGGAATACCACTGCTATATCTCTGTCAGTTGTCATCATCACCAAATATTTCAAATCATTTCTGAGTAAAAACTTGACTGCACCCAAATTAGATCTAATTTAAAACCAGCTCATCCTGTCAAAATTGATACTCACAATTTATCACTTTTCGACACCGGTTACACCAGGAACGGCTATTATTACATTCATAAATTATATATTCCTCCCCCCTAACCATGGCTGCTTATTTGTGGTCACAACCCTAATGGCTGTGAGTTACATACAACTGAACAGAAATTATTAATAAATAACCATTGATAACCCACAATTACAGAATAGAATGTGCCCAAGTATTCCTAGTTATTTATACTTGACAGATGCCAATTTGATAAAACAATAAAAACATAAATGCAATGACCCAGTGCCCTTAGTGGTGTGTGACCTAATTGATTTCATTGTGCGAGGGTAGGCCGGGTGTGAGTTGGCCAGGGTTCCTTGGGTTACCACTGCATAAGGACCACTTGGTTACCACCAGGTGCCTACATGTTGCTATATGCTACCGGTGAAAGATGTGCTTCCTCTCCAATCAGGCCTGTCCTGTAGTATTCCATATGGCTTGTACTGTGGAATGTAGCCAATGGGTCATGGAGCATCACAGGAGTGCACATGTCCAGCCACAGTGCTATGTGGCTATAACTGGCATATAGCGTCAGGAGTATAAGAGTACAATTAGTGATTATGATAAAATGAAGGATGAAATAAATAGAAAAGTATATACGTACTGTATATCTCATTGTTTGTTTCTTGGGTCTACTCCACTAGAGTTGTCATATTTTTTCCAAACCCAGAAGTTCCAATCAGATCCCATGAATTTGGTGTGAACTGAGCTTGACCAGTATACCACCTATTAAATTACCTTGGCATATTACTGGATTGATTTAAAATATTGCTAGTGTTACTATTTTACTTAATTTTTTTTTTCAGTTTTGTAATATAATATTTTTTTTTGTAATATGCTACATGGAGTTACTGGGAGCATAGATTAGCCTAGGAGAGCAAATACAATTTTGTTTCTTCAACATGTAAAATCTCAGAACGTTTGAGTGATCATTTTTATTCAAGCCTGGTAAAACGGAGGCGGCATCTCATGTATCTAACCACAGGAAGCGAGATACAGTAATTGCAATGGAATAGGTTTACAATAGATACACCGACTATTACTCATTCAAGTGAACTCAACCACAAGGATTTTTGTTTTCATAATAAAATGTAAGGAGAAAAAAAAAAGGCAGATGTCCTTGCTCTCAGGAAGTGGGTAATGTAGGCCTACCTGCATTATATATGGTGTGGTTATGTGCCTGAAAGTCTATCTTTCTTTTTCTATGTACTAATATTCCCCATCTTCTTGACATGCAACTTTCTCACATATTCAGGCCGAACCTTTATAAGATATGAAGAATGACATGCAATGACAAAAACAGAAAAAGAGACCTGGATATTTAATCTACAAGACGAATAATGCGTGGGAAAGTCAAGGAAAGGAGGGTCAGAAATGCATTTCTTACCATGATATACTTTTGTTTTTAAGTGTAAAATGTTTGACTCCTATGCAGCACCAGTATAGCAGCGACAGTGTATCCTCCGAATGTATGTTCTCATTAGTTAAGTGATTTCTGGGCATTTATCCAATGTTCCTGCATTCCCTCCACTGGCTCCCGGCGGCTGCCCGCATCAAATTCTAAAACTCTGATGTTGGTGGCTGCCCCATACCTACAGGCCATGGTCCGGCCCCAACCTGTGCCCTACGCTCTGCTGCCACCGGCAGCCTTGCTTTCCCCTCCCCTGCTCCTCCAGGCCTCGACTCTTCTCCCTACTCGCTCCCCGATGGCGGAAAGATCTGCCCACCTCAGTCTCTCCCTACCTTCCGGCGTAACCTGAAGACCCATCTATTCAGGAAATACCTCTCCTCCCCTTCTCCACACTGATTCCCGTTGCCCTCTTCCACATCTTGTCCTATATCTATTTTTATGTTTTGTGGGTCTGCCCCATTGTCTATGTCTTTTTTTTTTATTGCTGACAAGTACATTTGAAGTTCCCTCATGGGAAAATAAGTTATTCTATTCTATTCAATCCGATAAAAAACCTCTCTACCTTCCCCTTATACATGTTAATTATTGTGACAAAGGATGACCTATCGCAGGTGGGTGATGGCCTGGCCAGTACACTCTCATTAATTGCTACTTGGAATGTTGGTGATATACGAATCTAGGCCTTTTCTTTGTGTAAGTCCCTTGTATAAGAGCATCAGCTAAATTCCTAAAATGGAAAAGTAATTTATTTCTGTTTTTATACAATTTTATCCATATTCAAGTGTACATAGATGATCAAAGCATATCAAGAAAATTTTCTCGGGCAACATTTTCTCATCCTATGTACCATGTTTCATGTTATTAAGATAATATTACTTTTATTACTTTAATTGTAGCCATTATGAATATGGGAAAATGTTGAGTTTTTAATCACTTGCGGCAATTTTTTTATTAGATGTCCCTGCTCTTTTAACAGCACCCCTCTGGTATGCACCAACGACTGCGTGTTACTACTTCACTACATTACATTACATTGCAATTATTTGGCAGACGCTTTTATCCAAAGTGACGAGCGTACAATAAGTGCACTTCACACTTCACTTTGGTCATCTGGAATTTAGATTGATTAAATAACATTCAGAGTGTTAGTTTGATTCTGTACTTTCCGTTGATTAAAAGAAAAAAAATGTTACACTTGCGATTTGTAATAGCCTGTGCAGTGTTTCGTTTTTGATTTGCAATTCAAATAACGCGTTTGCCTTTTTTGAAATTCTGATTCCTATATATTGCCCATTGTCACCTTTGTCTGAAAATGTTTCACGTGACATATTATAAATAAAATGCATACATTTGTGATGTCCTTTCCTTTTATCGCCCTCTTGGCTCTTCTTCCCCTTAAAAAAGGGCTCAACCAGGGCTAAATATTGTTTATCCACAAAATCCACTGTGTTAAACGGACTTACAACACAAAACCTCTCTCATGCCTCACCTACTATTTGTTCAGTTTAAAAAAAAGCCATAACCTCATAGGCTCCAGCCCATATATTTCTCCATGGTTGGTACTTAAGCAACAAAAGTACTTGAATGATACTTATGTTACGGTTATAATTTACAGTGTGCTCAAAGCAGCTTTGCAGGTCAATGCAATGCTACCGACATCCAAGGACAGATGAGGGAAGAGAGATAGATATAAAAGCCGTGATAAACTGTAGCACCCAGAATTTGAAATACAGCATATGCTGAAATGTCCATGTAGCCTAGTCTATATTTGGAAGGCATGTAGACCTCAAACCGTCTTAGCACGCAAGCACCTATCTGGACTGCAGTTGATGCCAGCTGTTGGCCTGCCAGCACTTTGCAAATTAAATTGGCACTGCAGGAGTCTGCTCGTGGCAGGACGATTCAGATTCAGTACCATCTATTTTGCTTTTTTTTTTTAAAACAACTGATTCTCATCAGCTGCTTTGCCACAACTGTTCTCTTGTGGACCTCTCCAGTGCCCATTTGCAAAATGCTGGCAGATCAACAACTGTGCTAACGTCAGGCCACTAGCGGCCAGCTAGTGTGCACTGTATATCGGCTGACTGAGATTAGAAGCAGTCATCAGCAAATTGTTGCAGACAATTCTGTCTGAGATATTTATTTGTGGTTAATACAACCAAATATCATAAATATAGGCGCTGCTTCCAGTTGTTCATTCATGGTGACGTTTGAATATTTTCATTGTTATAAAATGACTAAATCCCTGAGACATTTAAACAGTGGCTGTGTGTATGAAATGTTTTCATACACTACACGGTAAAGTGTACGGAAAATATTTCTGCACCAATGAAATTATTTGATGCACTGTCGGGATGTATTTACAGAGTTTTGATTAGTTTTTGTGAGGTAAAAATATGTTCTTTAATATAATTAACTTGAATCCAGTTGATACTTGTACTGGAAAGAAATGTTTAGAAGCTGACATAGTGTAAAACATCTTCTCTCTGATTGCCACTGTCATGCAGTACCTTGTTGTACTGCTGAGTCTGGAAATGATAGAGATTAATGTCCTCCTTGTAATCATACACTGTTAGCCCTTGCCATAATTTTTACAGGTAATAACTATATTGCATTCTGTAATATACAGTGCCCTCCACAATGATTGGCACCCCTGGTAAAGATGAGTAAAAAGGGTTATAAAACATTCACTGATTGGTGAATTAGCTTAATTTCACCTTAAATCATCACTCTGCTGCCAGAAATACAGTAGATATGGATGGATAACTTCTCCTGACTTATTTTTCCATAGAGTTCAATAGGAAAATTTGTCAGGAGAAACAACCCTTAAAGTGATCCATCCATATCTACTGCATATCTGGCATATGATGGTTTGAGGCTTGTTTGATACCTCAGACCCTTGATGACTTACAGCCATTTTACCAATCATGTATTCCATACGGTTCCAGCATAATTTACAGCTAAATCTAGTCCCACCCCCCAATTCCCATAGAGATCCATTCAAATGCAGAGACGTTATAGTATCGCTTGTAAGAGTACCAGAAAATAAGCCACAATATCAACCGTCTTTTGATGTTGTTGGGTCACAGACATCAGGAAGTCATGGCATGCAAAGCCAAAGGATATGCGACCAAATATAAAAAATTTAAAGGTACAGTCAACTTAGTGTATGTATCTGATCCACTGGAATTGTGATATAGTGAATTAAAAGTGAAATAATATGTCTGTAAACAATTGGTGGAAAAAATTAGTTGTGTCATGCACAAAGTAGATGTCCTAACTGACTTGCCAATACTATAGTTTGCTAACATGAAATCTGTGGAGTGGTTAAAAATGAGTTTTAATGACTTCAACCTAAGTGTATGTAAACTTCCGACTTCAACTGTATATAGAAAAAAATAAGCCACTTAAAACATATTTTTTTACTGTTTACATTTGACTGTGTTTCACGTGATCATGTAAACGCTTCTTTATTTAATCTTGACCTTGGCATTCCTCATCATTCCGACTGCACTCCACGAGATAGCGCCATTTCGCCAAAATGCTGATAACACTTGCCCTTGATGCTCTGTGTTACAAGCTAGCTAGCTAATTCGCTAATATAAGTGGCTAATACATCCCAGCAAAAAGAGCTGCACTAACAATGAGTGTAACATTAATGAGAAGAACTGTTTTGTTTTTATCTTATGGTTTTCTGATCTGGCAACTTTGAGCACTTTCCCCGTACAATGCTTAATTGATAAAACCTAATGCCCACTGGACTAATATTACCTGGGGACCTTGTGTGATTTGTAATAATTGCTCAGGTCATCTGTGATCTTAATCCCATGCGAATCTGCCATGTCCATAATTTGAAAAGTAAAAGTTCCAGCGCAAATTCCTACCAAAAATGTGTCCCGTGTGAATCGGCAACTCAGTAATTTGGGGTGATATTTTTTTCTCCCACAAACATTCATTGTTTTTTCCATGCCTTTTTCTGCATCTTTCCTGGTTGATAATTATGGAGGCTGCGGTGGAAATTATTAATTTGTGCCATCTGCCATATTGGAATGACGACTATCTCTTCAGATGGTGAGATGAAAAAACACAGGGCCAAGTTACATGAAATAATGTAGGAAATATTGGGTAGCATTGCTTTGGAACAGAGCTTGTTTAATTTGTGTGAGCTAACATAGTCAATATTGTTTGTTGTAGCTTGGCCTCATTTTGATATCGATACTTTTAATGGCAGGCCTAGATTTTGCTAGTTTCATTACAGACAGTACTTGCGTGAGTAACTTGGCATTTTTGTACATTGAAAACATTTTTTGTTTAAAGAAATGCATGTTGTATTTTGGGAATAATTGGCTTTTCAGAATGTTTAAATGTTTTGACCATATTATCATTGGACAGACTATGAATAACAACCATGGAATAAAATAATTAGGCATATACATATATATATATATATATATATATATATATATGTATATATACATATATGAACATACAAAGACAGCTGGCTTAGGAATTTGGCCTATGAGGGCACCCAGTTGTAATTAGAGTAATCAACAAAAATATTTATACATATACTGTATACATACACACCAACAGCACATACAGTACACTGCTATAAAAATATGTAATGCAATAGAAAAAATATAGTATTGTAGTATCTATCATTTTATAAATAGCATACAAATAGTATGCATACTAACCGGATGTACTAATGAATGATCTATACAATAGCTCATAACAGACAATGAGCATGACTACTGAAAGATGTATACTATGAGTACCCTACAAAGCCTAGATAACATTACAGAAAACACTGGAGGGATAGTTCCTCATTCAATCCACTTTTACATTTTTTCGAGCATAGTTTAATAAAGGATATATTTTTATAGCCTCATTTTAAAGAGTTTTTCCTTTTTTTCCAGCTTGCGGTGTGTGAGTCTACTTTGTTTAGCCCTCAATATTATTTATATGAAATGTTATTTGAATGTTATTATCGCTGCTTGGATGAAAAACATCCTTAATGTACAAGCCACCATCCGAGAAAACAAGCCATATATGTCCCCAAAAGCCCTTTACCAGTTCCCCCCCCTCCCCTCCCCAAAAAAGAGGGCATTTGGGTGAGCATCCTCAAAAGCTACTGCAAATGTTTTTATGGGCATGGGGAATGAATTACGAGACAAACAGAGGTGCTCAGGCTGGGCGGTCATCTGAGTCATCAGCTTCTGAGTAACTCACAGAAATGGAGCTTTCCTTTTAATCTTGTAATGCCTTATTGTACAGCCTTGACCTCTGCCACAAGAGAGAGTCTCCTGGATTGGATACCTTTTGCCATCTAATTAATGTTTGATGAAGGGCTTTGTTGCCCAGAAAATCTCAGAGAAACAAGATTTGACTTTGCATTACATCAAAGCCTTCTGGGAAACACACACATCATATCATCATAACACTTCGGTAAACTTATATTTGTCATACGACGTGAAGTGAAGGTCTTTCTCTTGTAATAGAGCTTCAATAAAGAAATCAATACTTTTATTCACCAAGGTGGCATGAAATTGATCAAAAAGTACAGTCACAAAATTAATAATGTTACAAATGACTATTACTATTTGAAATAACAGTTTTTTTTATTCAATCTGAAATAACTGTTTTTGAATTCAATCTTTACACATGATTGCAAAGCCCCATTTTAAGCAGCCATTACTCCAGTGTACTAACAACAGTGTTACCTCATCCTTAAGTAATCATGCAAATGTGCTAATTAAAAACATAAAAATATCTCAGTGATTCCCTGAACACACAGACAGAAGAGTATATGGTATGTTAACCATCATTTTTTATTCTGACTGTGATATAATACAACAAACGTTTGTTAAAGTAAGTGCCTTGTTGGCAAGGAAAACATCTGTCTTACAGGAATAAAACCTTTAGCAGGTGTCAGCACAACCTAACATATGTTTCTCTAATATGAGAATATGTGTTGTGCATAAATCCATACTCTTTATATGAATATAAGCAAACTATTTTCCAGACAATATTACTTCCTACATAGTTTTCTGTGGAAGACAATGGCCTCAAATGGTTTTTGAGGATGTAAACATAGCAAATATATTAAAATAACAAGCAGCTCAATTGTGTGGTGAAGGTGTCACCATTCTATCAGTTAAGTAGGATCTAGTCACAATTTAGGATGTGGCAGCCCAGTCTACAATTAATTATCCCCTTTAAACAGACAGCCCGCCCAAGGAACGAGCATATGCCATTTGTGTTTTGAAATATTAATTGATTTAAATTATTCACAATTATGGACATGCAGACGGAATGGACCCTGTTCAAAACCTTGATTGTGGAAGCAGCTACTAGGAGCTTTGGTCAAAAGCTGGTCGGTGCCTGTTATGGCAGCAACCCAAGAACCGGCTAGAGAGGGGGGCTGTCGAGCGAAAGGAGGCCTTTCAGGCCTGGTTGGCGCAGGGGACATCTGATTCAGCAGAGAGGGGAATCACACTTCTCATCCTCCCTGGGAAGGTCTTCGGCCGAACCTCAGATTCAGGAGGAGTTAGGATTTTGTCCTGGCTGCAGAACAGCGGACCAGCTTTTCATCCTCGCGCAGATTATTGAGGGGACACGGGAGTTTGCCAATCCTGTCTGGATGCGTTCATTCTCTGATCTCCCCGGCGCACTGGAGTGGTTTGCAGCCGAGTGTGACATAGTTGAGGATAGTGTGACATAGTCGAGGATAAGGATCAGCACCTCCAAGTCTGAGGCTATGGTCCTCTCCCAGGAAAAGATGGCTTGCTCCCTTCAGGTGACGGGGGGGGGGGGGGCACTGCCCCAAGTGGAGGAGTTCAGGTATCTCGGGGTCTTATTCATGAGCGAGAGTAAAAGGTATTGTGAGATTGACCAACGGATAAGTGCAGCGTCCTGCAGTAATGCAGACGTATTGGGCAGTGGTGGTAAAGAAGGAACCGAGCCATAAAGTGTCAATAAGCTCTCAATTTGCTAATCAATCCTCATCCTTACCCTCACCTATGGTAATGCTCTGGGTAGTGATCATAAGAATGAGAGTGTGTATACAATTTATAAGTAGTGAGCTTATAGTCCTAAGTGAGGGTAATATTTCATTTTTATTTTTATTTTAACGGTCGTCTTATTTGTATATTTAACCCTTTCACGTAGAGGCCCTAGTGACCGTGATGCCAGCGGTCATTCATTGCTCTCGCAACCAAACTATGAGTAGAAACAACAAACCTCATGTTCTTTATGATTACACAAGTCGCGACAACTCTGCTGAATACTGAGTTTCTAAGTGGCACTACCGTTGCGTAGCTAGTCCACTTAACAAGCAACCCACCCACCCAGGCTCGCCTGCAAGTATACTGGTTCAGGAGACCAGACATTAATCAACTACGAATGACTTCAACCTAGCTATTGAATACCTCGAACAAAAATGGCAAATTTACCCCTGTTCTTGACAATAGACATAACTTTGTAAATTAAAATTAAGTCCACCCAGACTTGAAATTCCATTCTCAGCCAAATAATATTGCTGCCATGTTCAACCTAGGAAATGTAAATTGTAAACTATCAACAATTTCTCTTTTTGGTCACAAATGCTATGCTGTGCCATGGGAATGTAAACAAATTGTGAGTTAAGGTGAGCTACAGTGTTGCCCATAAATTTCATTCACATTAACGGATATGTGCAGAATTATTATGGGACATTCGCACAATCCCCGCATGATGCTTATGCAACTCACCAAACTGAGGAAACATCAAAGCTTTAATATTCAGTTGGGGCATGCATCAAATAGCCCAGGTCCCCAAAGCAAAGGAGTAAAGGATAGAATAGTCAGTTCTGAAGGAAGTTTACTCTGTGGCAGTCGACTGATTCCAGCTCAGAAATCCATTGAGGGGACCCCGATGGGGAGTTGGTCTACAGGGTGACAGGGAGTCAAATACATGATTTGCCTCAGTCAGAGACATGATTAAGTTTGAGCATTGCTGGATACAGTAAGAATGTTTGGAGGTTGTGAGCAGAGAAGAAGGCCTTGCCATTCTGGGCTGTGTAGTTACCACACGATAATGACGTCTGAAGAAGATTGTCTCACCAACGTTCCCTGGGGTTTTCTGGTGGCTTGCAGGACATGATGGCAGTGTGAGTAGTGGAGCACATTCAAATTTAGCATCCTAGGTCCATCCCCTGCCTTGGGTCTAATACTGTAGATGTGTCCCTTGACCTTCCTGTCAGCCAGGGAACAATTTGGGGAAAACTTGGATTATGAGTCTCCCTATGTTTACAATCACATGGATAAAATACATACATGAATAATACACCAAAATAACATGAAGTAATTTTGGGAAAACTCACAACTGTTCCTAATATCTTAATTAAACATTTAAATGGTACACAATTAGAACCCCTTCTCAGTAGTAACACTTCTTTAACTGTTGTGGGTGGACAAAATTTTATAAACAGTGTTTGTTTTTATCTAGTGGCTCTACCTGCATTTCAGAACATGGAACAAGGTCCCTGAATCTTTAGAGGCCACTGAAATTACATATGCAAGTATCATTAGTGTAGGCGTAGGGTGGATAGTTCAGGCAAAGGGCCTTGTCCTCTCGGAGTCCGGAAAGATAGTACAGTATGGGCACAAAAAATGTGGCGTACTGAAATTCCACGTGAGGGGAGTCCTGTGGGATGTTTTTCTTTTGGCCGTTTTCTTTCCCAGGGAGAAAGGGTCTGAATCAGCAGTGTGGTTCTCCCCAAAACTAAGAGTGATGCCTCAAATGAACTTGTTACCTGCCCGAAGCTGCTCATGAAGGGTAGTTTGCCAGTGGGAACTGCAACGTAAGAATAAGCAGATGCTAGTCTTCGCTCTCTCACGTTTATGGAGGACATTGTAGCAATAGTATGGACCTGAAAGCACCTCAATTCCACATTTGGAGAAGAAAAATGTGAATTAAGATTAATATTTTGTTTACAGAAAATTAATTACAGCATTCAGAATTCCTCTTAAGACATTTAAAAAAAAAAAAACATTATGTCATTATTATGTGGTAGCAAAATGGTTAATATTAAGGTTAAGTTGAGTTTATTGAATAATACATCTTCCAAAAATACATGAGTAGAAAAATTTAACAAAATATTACAAATGTATAAAGAGATAGAGATGTAGATGTGCCAAGTATAGCTCTCGTCCATGCATTGTAAGCAATACAGCAGCCTTTCTCATTTTTCAAAAGTTTCCCAGGCAACCAGTCAAAATGGCAGCAGCTTTAGTTTGTTAATTAATCACTTTGGCAGTTTGTCCAAGCCATTGAGCCCAACCCCCTAGCACTCTCTCAAATAAAGTCCCTCTGTGGAATTACAATTTGAGATTTGTGTGTGTGTGTGTGTGTGTGGGTGGGTGGGGGTGTGAGTTTATGTGTATGTGTGTGTGGTGTAGTGTTTTGTGTATGCATATATGCTGCCATTAAGAATGTCCACTTAAAGCAAGTGAACTTTAGATTTCAGAAACAAAATATGTACAGCCCATAACAATGGGGCATTCTTTCTTGCATTGGTTGCCTTTCACAATTAAATAGTGTTTACAATCTTTTCAACAGTTCTGTTAATGAGGGTCCCTGCAATTCCAAAACAGCACACAAGAAGATTAAAGGATGCAAACATATTGGCATTAATCAGAGAAGAATTTATAGCAAAGTAGTACCAACACATTGAAGTATACCTACTGTGATTTAGAAATGAAGTCTTCTGGAAAGGAAAGAGCACAATATGTTATATATCCATGAACTATGTTCAAATACTGACCTTTATAAATAGTATTTTTCTCTTGTATTTTTGCCCCAAGAAAAGAAATATTTTTTTTTTTGAATGCATATGAACTGGAGCACAAAGTATTATGAAAAGATGAATTATGTGTTTTTAATTTGCTGCTTATGTTCGCAGTGATGTGGAAATGTTAAGAATAGCCACTGTGTGCAAGCGTCATAGTCTGTGAATGTTTATTTAGCCTGAATACATCTGTCAGTGTCTCAAAGAGATGTAGGTTTGATGCTTGCCTCCTACTGCCTTTCTATGGGTTTCTTTGCTGTGTAAATCGTGAGCCTGTCTGATGTGGAAATCACTGGACTTGCGACTTAGAAACCATGAGATTTTCCATCCACATTTGTTCAGTCACGAATCAAACTGTTGCCTCTGGCTCCTCTGCTGATCTAGTGCCATTGTAATGAATGCAAAATTACATAACATTAGAACCTCCAAACCCGTCCCCCACCAGGGTGTTGCTCCAGATGCTAATATTTTTCTCCTTTCTGTATGAATGAAGGCTGAATTTAAGTGCTCATATGAAGTCACGTGGCGCTGTAATGGCGATATGTAGTCCAGCTGTCTCTTGTGTTTGTTCATTTGAATGTGTTTTGTTGTGTCTGGTTTTTGTCTTTTGTTTTTTTCATGCGCTGTGTGTCTGTTGTGGGACGGGGAAGTAGGCTGGAGATTTTTCAGGGCACTCCTGCAGCTTGTTTTGATAATATTGACGAATTGTCTAGTCGGGATAATTTTGTTTGTGGTCGTCACAATGGAGACACATTCGCAACATATGCTCGGGAATGTCCGTTGGATCTGCAGCAACAAAGTGTACCATCGCTCTTCACCGGAGTTGATGATGTCGGGACTGATCTGGGAGTGCAGGCAATCTTCAAAAGGCAACCAGGGAAGGGAAGGAGAAGATAATGCGGGGGAGGAGTGGGGCGATGACTGGGAAGGTTGACGCAGTTCGGTGCTCCGTGTTGACAGTGTACAGAGAACGCAACACTGCGTGTATGCAGGAAAGTCATGGAGGCAGAGTTTGTGTGTTGGACTGCTTAATAATACGGGACATCTCGGGACAGCGGGGGCTATTTTTAATCATGACAGTATTACACTTTAATTAACTTAATTAATTTGATTAATGCAATGATTCTATTGAATGTCTTTATTTGAAATGTTTGTTTGTGTGTTGTGGGTCTGCCCCACTGTTTATGTTTTTTTTTTTGTTGTTGCTGGTGGCTACAACTGAAGTTCGCTAACGGGAAAATAAAAGTTATTCTATTCTATTCTATATTGTATCAGGGGATTAAATCTTTCATTAACGTTTGGAGACCAAATGGCTATCCAGTACCACAGATGACTGTATCACAAAGTAAGAGTAGAATTTCCAGTATTATGGATGATTAGGCTAGTGAAGAATATTCTGGCATCAGTCCTCAAAGAACAGGCATTGGATGATGAGGCTCGGCAAACAGCTCTGTGTGAGTTTGAGGCAATCATAAATGACAAACCCTCAACGACAGTGACCGATGACCCCAACGTCCTTGAAACTCTCGCCCCCAACCACCTGCTTTTCTACTGAGGGCAAAACCCATCATACCTCCAGGGCTATTCCAGAAAGGAGATCTGTACTCCAGGAGAATACATTGCCGACCTCTTCTGGAGTGGGTCAGCGAATGTCTCCCACTGATGCAAGAAAGGAGCAAGTGGAATGATCCAAAGAGAAACTTCACTCCAGGAGACCTGGGGTCACATGTATAAAACTCTGAGTAAAAGAATGCGTAAAAGAATGCTCAGGGAGAAAGTCGAAAAAATATGCTTACGCAAAGCACTTTCTCCTTCTGCCTGTTGATCACGGTGTCGCCATATCACACTGACTCCAAACATTGCATACACATGTTTTCCAGTGTTTGTAGAGGAACGTAGATTCTCTTATTTAATACATCAGAATTTCTGTGTGGAAACTCCCTCACTCAGATTTCTGAGGGCATTTTTCTGCTCAGCACTGTTTATACATGTGGCCCCTAGTCGTGACGGTTGATGAGACAGAGCTCTTTCTTTTTGCGTCGCAGACTGCAGCTAAGCTTGCACAGAGCATTGTCGGAGGAGGGACCTTTTTATATGCGGCTTTGACATGCAGTCTTACGCCCTTATCGGCCAACGGTGGTCGCTCGAGAGCGATGAAACGCGGAACCCTGTCCAACTGAACCCTCCCCTACACTGGGCGACAGGCGCCAACTGTGCATCGCCCTGTGGATCGCCCTGTGGAGCTACCGGCCAGTGACATGGTCTGGATTTGATCCGAGGCCGTGAGGCTCATCCATGCACCACAACATGGTGCCTTAACCGAGTGAGCCTTAACCATCCAGCAGCTTGGCCACAGTCCTTTTTTGTCCCTCTTCATCAAGGGGCCAATAATTCTGGACTTGACTGAATATTTTCGAATTAGCATCTTGAAAAAGATGCAAAAACGATCATGTATAAGATGCTAAATATGAAATGATGCTACATTTACTCAAATGTTTTTGCTGTAAATTCCTGTTTCAAGACAGTCTGAATGGGTTATGCTAAAATGGGTTGGATTTAAAGAACTAAACCATATAGTATGCTCAATTACTTAATAAGTCCAGGGAGACCTATGTATAACTGTAATTTATGCTGTCTTGTGTTTCAAACAGGCAACATACTGTGAAAAAAATTTATGGAAAAATACAAGCTAGAACAAGCCAAACCCTGATAGCACCGTCTCGCCATATTCAGGTACAGAACGGTTATGTATTCTCAAAAAGGAGACAGGTATGGCCTTTGACACATATTCCCCTCAGAAATCGAGTCTGTGCCAAATGCATCATTAAACTGAAACTCTTTTACTCAGCCATTGACATCTCATTCCCTGATTTAGTGCCATAGAGTTGTTATTTTGCCCAGCTGTGTGATCCAAAACCATAAAGTGCTGCATATCAAGTTAATAGGGAATGTTTGTGATTAATAATTGCTCCAAAGTGCAGTGTTGCATTACATTTACAGAATGCCTGTGCTGTGGTACGGTTGTGGCCAGTCTCCCAGTTGCACTTCAGATATCCTTTGCCCAGGGCGTAATAAACTTATTAAAGATGAGAGATGAATGGAATGCCTTAAAAGGAATTTCAAGAGCACTGTGTACTCTGCAACATATTCTACCAGATTCCACTAGAGCTCGATGTACCATTGGTAACTTTCACTCAACCAGGTAATGGTCTTTTGAGTATTTTATGCATCTATAAAATGCTCTTCTCTAGTGAGTGTTAGCAAATACATATTTGACATACTTGATTATCAGGCTAATTCTAACGTCTCTGGTTCAGATGCTGGAATCACTCTTTCATTTCACTGTGATATGTGAAATATAGATGTACATGCTGCTTTTCAGCAAACAGTTAACTCTTTATTCGAAAAAGCTGCTCTTCAAAAATGTAGATTTTAATTGGCTGAGGGGCCTGCATATCGAGGATTTGCTTAATATATTCTGAAGACAGTATATGGCTGAACTCATCATACCCACCAATTTGGCAACTATTTTGAGCTAAGACAGGTTTGTACCAATTTGTGGCATTTGTTTTCTTTTTGCAATAAATATACATTCAAAACAAAATGATGGCAAATAAAACAGTTAACATTCAATTATTCTTGTTCAGGCTTTGGAGGGAGAAAGGAAGACGATTCAAAAGCATAGCAGCTGTTCCGACTGTTCTATGACACCAGCCTGTCCTGCTTTGCAGTCATTTTTTTAATAACATACACATATTGAACTGATGTACAGGTTTTCAGTGTGCATTTAATGCTCATATTAATGTTGTTGTGTTTCTAATCATTTTTCACAGGCATTCCACGCAAGGGAATTCATGAATAAAAGGCTATTTCCATTTTTAAGCCTGACGAAGAAGCAGATAGATTATCGTTCTCAATGAGGCCTAAAACCTGACACTTTTTTTGTCACTTTGGAACTTGTCCTTAAAGATGATGTTGGAGCCATTTCAAGTATAACGTTTATTTGCTGTTATTTTTTCATTAATTATTATGTGGGCTATTGTTTTTCTTATGATATAGTTTCTCTTATGATCTGAGCCAGGAGCTATTACAATGTTGGCTATTGGGTGGCGCTGTGGGTAGCCATGTAACCTACTTAAGTGTGTAGGACTAATTGGTACAGGTGGCGCACACGGAGGTGTGGCAGCGTGTGGCAACGTGAGGCAGGGTAAGACGGTGTGTTCAGAGGGAGATATAGCCTACTTATTTGTTGTTATGTTATAGTTTGAGTGACAATAAATGGATTGGCATATCCAAATATAGTTTAGGGCTTTTCTCTCTTCTTTTTAAAAAAATTTTTTTGACAACGAAGAATAGCAAACAGCCATTGGAGCACGCCATCTACCCAAGCCACGAGTACATTAACATTAGCCTACTTACCTAAGGCAACGTGCGTCAACAGATGATAACAATAACCAAACTATGGCTGCTATTCATGTGCATGTCATTAAAGTGATGCATCATGGGAACACAATGTTGGTGATGACTGTCTAAAAAAAACTTCACTATGGGATAATTTGTTGGATCTTACCCAGTGCTAAGCCTTCTTGTATAATTTAAAAGTAGATTACCGTTGAATTAGTTGATATTAGTCTCTTGAAAGCTTTGATCTTTGGAAACTGAGCATGGACAGCATTATGCTGCTTCGCCTACTGCAGGGCTCCAATCAAATATGAAAGACATTTTCTGACCGTGCACATACTTTTTTCCCCAAATGGTCCCATTACCCTTAGAAAATGTATTCACTGATTCAATTTCCTCATGTCTTCTGCTGCATACTTCATCCATGCATACTTCATACTTCACCAATAGCATGCTCCCCCTACAGTAATCTCGCTATGCACGTGTGGGTGGTTCTCAGTTGTTGCAGTCTGTTCAGAGTTAATTGCTTCTCTTTCAAGTATAGGTCTTTTCTTGGAAAGATTGCATGGAGTTGTTTGATTAGCCGTATTCCCTTATGAAATCTGAACAATTTTATTAACTTCACCCACTGTCCTGCTCACCATATTTCAATCAAGTGCATTTTGGGGAAATTAAACACATTTTCTGGCTTACATTCAATCGTCAAATTCAGTTCTGAAATTGTGGAGTTGTGCCTCAAACGATGTTGAGTCGAGGGATATTATCATCCCCTGTGCTAGGTGGCTAGAAAAGAGGGAGGACAAGAAATAATTAGAGGGGACGTATTGGTTACAGCCAAAATACACTGTACATTGTCCTGACAGAAATGACACTACGCCTCTGTGAATAGTTTTTAGAACATTCATTCCATAAAGGTCCCTTGTGCATGTAACAAGCGCTGTATTTATTTTTTATTAAACAGATATTTTACGCGTAAGTGCATGGTGTGAATCGAAAAGGGGTGCTGGTGTTCCCGACCGATGCTTAAAACTGACAAATTAAAGGGTGAACTACAAAGGCATGTGTCATGTATTTTTAAGACAAAGATGCTGTTCATTATGAAAAGCAACTTTTTGAATAAAAAATGCAAATGTAAACATCGCCAGCTGGCCTGAAATGATTATGGCGTATTTTTCTCAGACAGCCAACAGATTAATTCAGCATTCAACGGTGTTCCTTTTTTCATACCAAACAGCGGTGGCACGCCATTCCTCAACTGTCAGCAACACAAGGCTGGTCAAAAGCAAAAAGTCACATGGTGTTTCAGGTCACAAGTTCAACTCTGCCTCTGAATAATCTTACCCATTTTAAATTAAATTAAAGGTCCTGTCTTATTTTTGCATTAAATATGGATAGAACATCTATTATTAAAAATTTTAATAAACATTATTATTTAAAACATTTTTAATTCCGATTCATTCAATGTAAAGTCTACACTGCCTAACACAGAACCAGTTATGCTCTTTATTTTTTTTTAAAATGTAGTACAGCCAGAGCCAGAAAACAAAAATTGTGTCACTGTCCAAATACTTACGGACTGTACTGTATATCTGGTCAGTTTAAATAAAATGTTGGCTCTCCGAATACATTTAACACACTCAACATAAGGAACTCATGGCTTATGGCATTTTGGCACTTAACAAGATGCTGGACTTCTATAAAGTAGCCAGCTCCTGATTGACACAGAATCCTTGTGTGACATGAAGGCTGTACCCCAATAAGTGAGGCATTTAAACTTTAACAATGATGGGCAAGATTTATTTATGTTGAAGCACATTTCACTGAACATGAAAAACACATTTTCCAGGCACGGATGGAAAGACAGTGTGAATGGGTTCTGAAAATGACAGAAATTAATCAAAAAATAATCAGGATGCCTATTATTGTTGGTGGAAATGCTGATACACATTATCATTGCTTAAGTTAATTTTGTATTGCTTAATTGAGCTTACTGTGTAAAATAAATTGACTGAAACCTAATTTAGCTTCTTGAATGTTTGCAAAACTCATTGTAACTATTAAGACACATTAAGCCACAAGTATCCCCATTATCTTATTTAACCCCTTAGCGCAGACTCCCTAGTGGCCATGGCGCCGGTGCCAAGATTGTGCTCAATTTCTCCTGCAACCAAACTATTACTTGTTTTTCATCACCAAAAATTTGTATTCCATCATAGCAACCAGATAAACAAATAAAAAAGAAAATAGCCCAATCGTATGCCAAAAAAGCTGTGAAAAACCCTGCTCACTCAAATGCAAAATAAACATGTGAAATTCTTGTGTAATTATACCACATCATTCGACTATCAATACGTATATGTTACTAAATAACTAAATAATAAATATACAATCCTACCATTGGTTTTACGCATAGAGATGTCCCTTTCAAAATTCAGTGGTCATTTATTGTCTGGGAGAATCCGTTTGAGAAATATACAACACTATAACGCTATTACGCTATTACCACTAATGTACGTCGCTCTGGATAAGAGCGTCTGCCAAATGTCTAAAATGTAAATGTAAATGTATTACACTATCTGAAATGTCGACACGTAATACCACCCACGCTCTGCGAAACTGTCTCATTCATTACAGTTCATTCTGGTTTAATTGTCGGCTTTTTTATCAAACATATAGTAGATTATAACCTTAGCAATGGTGTTTGCAATGTCTTATTAGATACTTTGAACAATAAATTACAGCCGGGCGTAACAGAATTTCTTGTTTTAATAGTTTAGTTTTACAACTTAGAAAGTATTCACTCGCCGAGGTGTAATAGTTGTTTCCTGTTATTTTTGCAGGTTTTTACTAATTTACTAACTCGTCAGCATGGCGAAAAAAAATCCTCGCCTGCTTAGATGGATTTTTGGAGTGGGTCAGAAGATACCATAGTTACCATGATACCAAAGGTTGATACTTAATAAGCAGACAGAAGTGAACAGCATACAGTAGCCAAGCATTCCCTTTAAATACATTAAAATCACAAGGGTGTCAGCTGTATGTAAAAATAAATAAAAAATAGTTAGCTATGTAGGCTATCCCATGATCTGAGATTTTAATCGTAATCATGTAAATATTATTTTCTACCCATTTTAAATGGGTGTTTTAATTTTAATATCAGTTATTGTGTAGCCTATTATATACAATTTCTAACATTTATATGACATAAAATTATATATACACATTACGACTATATGCTGTATATTGGCCATCAGTTTTTGAAAGATAAGAGATCATTTACAATATATTAATATATAGTGTACACAATGCACTGTAGTAGTGTTATGAAAAATGGCACAATACATCACATCAATGAGATGAATCACAAGTAAAATATATTTTTAAAATAAAATTGTATTAATAATGAACTATTATTGTTGTAAATCTTATTTAAAGTTACACTATGTCACTCATTTAGGTCATATTCAAGCTTTACTAATACAATGAGTAGGCCTACACTTACAATTACTGTGTATAATTGAGAAAATAGAATTACTCACTCCACATCACACAGCATCGATTACGTTCCCTGCATTGCTTGTCAAAGCTTCTGGATTTGAGACGTGTTTCATGTTCCAAGTCTTTTGTTTTATTTGTCCATTGTTTTTATTTATTTTACTATCTACTTGTTTGTTCTGATTTGTAAGAGTACCAGAAAATAAGATATCAAGAATCTTTTGATATTGTTGGGTCACAGACATCAGGAAGTCATGGCATACAAAGGATATGCGACCAAATATTAAAAATGATTACTTCATTCTACATTATGTTAAACTGTCCAAGACTACGTACAAAAGGTTCTATAATTTCTAGATCGATTGTCATGGTTTCTAGTAGGTTCTGCTGTTTCTTCGTTCGGTTTTCCTTTTGGCGTCGTCGGGACGCTCTATCGGATTTTTTCCGCCTCCATTCCGGGGTTCGCGTTTTGCCCGACAATTATTCTCTGCACCTGTTTTGCGTTTCCTGCCGGCTATAAATACCGCAGGACTTCCGCATTTTCGCACTTCAATATTGTTATTTTGACATACAAAGTCGGTAAGGTAAAGGAATTTCAGTCGCTGCATTTATTGTTCGTACGAATACGAAACGCAGCAAGTCCGGTTTAGAGTTAGGAGAAAGATTTATTTTAGTCTTTTTCTTTCCTGTCTGTCTTTATCCTTTGTACTCTTCTGCCAGTTATCTTTTTGTTCAGCTCGTTTTCACCTAGAGCTGTAGGTAACCGGTTCTAGTTTCATTTTCTTTCTCTCGCCCGTTTTTACAGGGTGTTTCTTTTGTTTTGTTTCATAACCTCTTGTTACGCCTAATTATTTAGTGCGTGAGGTTCTTTTGTTAGTTATTCTCGCTGTTTATCGAGATCGCCTCAGTTTTTGGATTGCTTTGCTTTCGCCTTGTGCTAGGGAAGTTTTTGCTCCCGATCGTGTTATCAGTGCTGGTTCAGCTACTTCCGCGTTTTGTGGCGTATCTCTTTAGATACGCTTTTAGAAATCCTTATCGGTCGCGTTTGGTTCTCCAAACCTTACACTCCCTCTTACACCGATATGGATGAAAATGCCCTTGAATTAAAACTGACAGTCTGCACTAATCTAATTTTCATTGTATCCTTTCAAACTCAGTGCTAAAGTACAGAACCAAAATAACAAAAAACATGTCAGTCCAATTAATCATGGTGCTCACTGTATATACATGGAACAGTGGGGGGCAAATGAACCGAACTAACAAGACACAGATGAACATAGACATAATACTTACTAGACACCCTTGAACTGACAAATACAATAAATGAAACCAACGATCACAAACAGAGACAATAACTAATAAAGCACAAACAATGACCAATCAATAAAAGACTGACGGAATGAGCACAGGATAATAACAAAATTAACAGGGAATTTAAACAATGAACCAGAAACACAAGACCAAAATTAGGGTGCTTAATTCTGACAATGCAAATTTTTTAATGTACTTCACTGTATGAAAAAGGCTGAACAAATCTTTCCCATCTGTTTTATGGCGAGATATTGATGAGTTTATCTGCCAAGTGGATTGGTAATTGTTGATGACAGAGATATTGACAGCCAAAATTTGGGGTTTTAGCAACCAAAACCAAATTTAGTTATGTATTGCAAAATCAATCACAAGATTTGTTTCTTGTCCAAAATGTATTGGACAAGCAACATGAGTACCATATTTAAGAAGGGAAGGCAAGCTTGAGGCATTGTGTTCTCAGGGACACAATAACGGAGCGTGGACAGACCGACCAGTAAAATTCCCACCCGAGCCATACAAAATGAGATGTGGCCGTTGTTCCCGCTGCATCATAACATTCCCATCACCTCCATTTCTATTTCAGATTTGTGGACCCGGAGATGGACAATCCAATACTGCTGTGCTGGCACGGCTCAGAGAGTGTGTCAGGCGTTTAGGAGCACGGCTCATGTTAATTGTAGGACATGAAAAACACTGGTGGGAGAGTATAGAAATCAGAATGCCATAAACATACAACGAGACTGTACAATTAAAAAAATTTACACCCGCCACTGGCTCGGGAGATGCACATTGCAGTCAAAACAATAAATAGCCAATGTGTGTAAACATTCAGAAAAGAAACTGACAAAAAATTACAACTTTGATGCACTCCAAAAGAAACAATGTTGCTTTCATCCAGTGCTACTGCCACGTGTATGTTATCCTAATAACCATACTGACTGCAGCATGGAGGAGCAGTGTGGGAACATTGCTGTCAGTCATCGTTAAGTGGCACTTGACTTATCAATGTGGATAATTGCGGTGTGATGTAATGTGATAATTGTGTAACACCTGTGATCACGACTGACCTCAATATTGAGGGAGGGACGACTGAAATTCAGTTGAGAGGACTGGATAAAAATGGAGACCGTGATCACAACACACGAAAGGCGCATATGGTCAGACGAGAGGTGTTCACGGGTCCACGGTGGACCCGAAAACCCGAGGTAGGACCCGAGTGGGTCCACAGCTCTGACTCATGTGAATTTTGCCGTTCAGCTCCTTGTTAGAGAACAGCAAGTTGTGCAAAAAGTACTGAAACATTGAATAGTTGGACATGTGCATTCAAAAGTTTAGAGAAGGTCAAATTAATTTCACCTGTAAAGGTTATAGTGCATTTTAGGTTCATCCTGAAATTTCACCCGAAAGCCGAATATCCCTAACTTTTTGTGAGTAGTGTATTTTAAATAATTGCATAGTACCAACTCTCCTATATGGATGCGAAGCCTAGACAGTATACCAGTGTCATGCCAGCAAACTAAACCACTTCTATCTGAGCTGTCTGAGAAAACTGCTGAGGATCAAGTAGCAGGACAGAATCCCTGAAACCGTACTTGGCATTTTTGTACGTTGAAAACATTTTTTGTTGAGATTGAAATTTATGAACAGTAAATTAGTAAGATGCCTGCTATTTTCAAGGTTTCAGGCGTATCTCTCAAGTATCCAAAGCAATAGAAAATTTGAAATAAAGACATTTCAGTAGCATTTTATGACCTGCATGGAAAATCACTGGAAATTGGGATACATTCTAATAATTATAATAGAAAAAACAGGGTCTGAGGAAACTTATACTATTCTATCCTGCTAGTTTCTATGGTGGTCATGTGATGGTTGTGCAAATCAGAAACCTTCTGTTATGCAATCGCCAGGAGAGGCACCAATTGAGGAGGTTGTGACAGTGGCCCCTTTGGTTCAATAATAAGAAGTGATGCCATGTGGTGACAACTTAGCCAGAGGCCAAGTAGTACACGATAGCTCCATGCAGAAAGCTAGAACCGTACACAAAACCAAGGATGTTTTCACAATCTACACATGCTCATATTCATACCCTTGCTAACTGCATTATTATATTTGAACACAAGCACACGCTGTGTGTGTGTGTGTTTGCCACGTTTGTAAGAGGAAGCGTATGTTATACGGTCAAAAAGGACAGCTTGGCATTTTTTTTCCCCAGCAGGAGCAAATTGAAATCTAGAAAACCGTGGCTCATTTCCAGGAACAAAGTGAAGGCTAGTTGAAACAATTCAATTTATTTATATAAACCCCAAAGCAGTAGGAAAGGTCATCTGTTGCTGGATTGACACAGCACAGATTTGATTTATGGATCAATGGGGGTTTTTCCCCCACTGTGCCCGATTTGACAGCGGTTTAATACCATGTAAAGGCTACAGTTCTTGTAATTGTCTCTGCAGATCGCTGTATCTTAAGTGCATACATATCGAGTTTGCTCTGCTTGCACGTGAAATGGGGGTGCCATCGGGAATCACAATGAAATCAGTCAAATCTGAGGCTTCAGTTCACAAATACCATATAGGACCACATTCCATTTTACTCAACAAAAGCAGTTATTTTATTTTAGTAGATTGGTGGCTAAAGAATGAAATATTGGGATAGCTGGTGCTGGATGAAGGGGGAGTGGTGGTGGTGGGGGGGGGGGGGGGGGTCAATGGTAATTTATGATATTTCTGTTGGCTAATTTATTTCTTTGGTATTTGGTATAGCTCAAATCAGATCTAGGAGCAGTGACTCATAAGGCGGGGTTGGGGGTGGCAATGGGGTGGGGGGTGGCAATGGGGTGGGGGTTCTGGGGGTACTCCCCCATTTAAATAAATAATAATAATAAAAAATAAATAAATCTATTTACAAGAGCTTTTTTTTTTTGTTTTACCTTTCATGCATTTCTTTTGTGTGACTTTTGAGAGGTAACATATCAATGTTTCCCATACCATTAAACAATAGCAGCACACCACCGCACCAAGAATATGGGGTTGTCCTTAACCAATAACTGTGATTGACAATACAGCGATTCACATAATAATACTCAATATCATAATAGCCAGTTCTCTTCAATTAGCTTAATAGACGAGTAATGCAAACATTTTTTTTAATCTGCAATCACGCATTTTCTAACATTATTTAAATTGTGGACACGTAGACTACACTTCCTTCTCCGCACTCATACTCAGAGACTGTTCATGGCAATGCGCAATGCTGAAAGCTAATATGGTATTTAACAAAGTAGTGTATATTTTTTCGTTAGCTGTAGGTTACTTACTGATTAAAACTGATTTTTCCGACTTGAATTTATCAGTTAATCTCCCTAACATGCTGTAAAGAAGCTGTGTGTTTACCTGCCAATTAATTATTCAGATCTTTGGCATACTTAGCCAACAAACCAATGATCAGTTTAAAGGGAAGTTCAATACCGGGAAGGCATCTGTGTAGCAGCTAGAGGAAAACGCACACACATTCCATCCGTAGCTACGCTTCCTGCCATTCGTGTCAAATAAGAGTTAGAGTATGCGCATGCTGTATAGTTTATTGTCAGGTGGGCCATAAGCACCAATCACGTGGGTGCTCAGGGGCAAATTGTATTGTTGCAGGGTAAATCGTATTGCAGAGTGAAGTTATAGTTTGATGCAGGTCATGGGTGGTTTAACCGGATTCGATGCACACATGAAGCACGTGAAATAAACGTGAAACAGGCAACCAATTTAAAAAGTGCTACGTGTTGAGATATCCTACTTATCCTTATTATCAATAAGACATAGTTTGGCTTTTGAATAGGTTCTGATCATGCATGCGTTGCATGGGAAAGCCCTGAATTAGCAACTCGCTATACGGTCGCCTGCGATTCGCGCCATGAAGCTGGTCTGAGCAGACGGGCTGTGCAGGGGCGAATCACAGTCTAATCTGACCGCAAAATCGCAGCTGCACGAGTTCCTCAATCTGGACTGACGCACCCCCGACTCTCCTCCCATTTCGGCGCATGGCGAGCCAGCACAACCGGCTGAAACGATGAAACTGGCACTTCGCCAGTGCGACTGCTCGCTACAAGCCATGCGCCAACCGGAAAATGTAACCGGTTACATCAGACACTTCATCTTGAAAAATGTATTTGTATTCCCGCTGATTATTCTGCCCCTTTGCTTCTGTTGAGAATAAGTTGCTTATATCTGAAGTTGTTGTTCTTTGTGTTTTTCTGTGTGCTCAAAGTGGTGTTATGTAATTCAAAATTAATTTTATGAATAAACCAATTATCCAAAATAGAAAATAACTATGCCTGGGGTATGAAGAATGTCTGATATTCTGTTAACCTCAAGTGGCATATCATGTCGATTTAGCCAGAAGGTGGAACAGCACTGTCAAAAAATGGATGCTGGGATTTAGCTTGATATAAGCAGAAATCTGTTGCCATTGTTTTCTATCCATATTCTATATCTGCAATATGCGGCAGTGTAGTATAATGGTTAAGGAACTGGCCTTGTAACTTAAGGGTTGCAGGTTTGATTCCCAGGTAGGACACCACTGTTGTACCCTTGAGCAAGGTACCTAACATGAATCGCTTTAGTATATATCCAGCTGTATGAATGGATAATATATGTAAAAGAAATGCTAAAAAGTTGCTTGTGTAAGTCGCTCTGGATAAGAGCGTCTGCTAAATGCCTGTAATGGTGTGTGCCTGTGTGTAAATGTGCAGTCGACATTTCCACAGCGACCGCCTATCGCATTTAGGCCTGAAATACGTTGCTGTTGTTATGCAAAAACACACATGCTCCTGAACATTTTTTTTAATGTATTTAAAAACATTAGGTTAGTATTTAAAAATGTATTTTAAAAACATTATTCTGTGTATTGTGTGTGTATATACTGTATGTGACGATTCTGAGATAAATGTATTCTGTTGCAAATTTCTGAATGATACAGCCTCTTCTTCAATTTTAACTTTAAACCATGGATGTGCGGTGAATATTTTGAGATATTGACACTTAAATAAGACTAGTAGAAACTAGTTGGAAATTTCCTTTGGAGGCCCAAAGTTAATAGGGGTTAAAAGCATGCATGATTCTTGCTGAGTCATAAGACAGTGCTTAATTATTTATGTATTTGCCAGGGACAATGCAGTCATTTTGCTGTCCTGCGGTTAATTATCGAGCATATTTTCCTCTATTGTCCCTGTGTAAGTAATAATAACATGCAGACAACAATACAATAATAAATGCAAAGGGCATCTCAAATGTGCTAGTACTCTGTATAGCTTGTAGTAATGAATGAACAGTGTATATGTGTGTTTGGAGATATGTCTTTCTCTGTATCAGGTATGGCGGATTAATTACTGAACACATTATTCTTTTGTTAGCTGCCGTGTCTGCACCCTAAAAAGTTGATAAACAAATGATGCATTTATCTCCAAATGTTTGAGGATGCCAAAGGATGGAATCCAACATCAAAGCAATGATTCAGGGATAGACCCGATGGAATGGCAGTTTATTCTTTCGATTCATTGTTGTTATGAGTGCATGGACCACAGGAATTAATGTTTTCAGCTGTATTCGTTTTTGTATTTAGTTGTAATATGTTTATATAAATCATACTTGTCAGCCCTTGTCAAAGAAATCAATTTTCTCTCTTCTGTTTGTTTTTTATTTTAATCCACTTCTGTCAATTTATGAAAAATGACATGCGTATAAAGTGCAATGATCAGTGGAATTTTCTCACATAGAAACATAGTGACAGAGAGAGCTGTGTCTTTCATGTGGGACAATGAATATGCATTTACACCGCAGAGCACAAACACTACTTACAGAAACAAACCAATATGGTGTTAGCCAACAGCCTAGGAGGTCCGCAACCATAGATATAGAACCATAGATGTGACATATGTCATAGTTAGTGGCACAATTTTTGAGACCATACCCAGGTAAGATGGTGGCCAGTAACCATGGTTTTATATCTATGAGCCAATCATCAGCTATCTCGCTTCTGAGGCCCGATTGACATCACAGTGGGTTAGCAAGTACATGACACTTTGCCCTGTACCCAGGTAAGATGGCTGCCAAATTGTTCCATTTCAGAATTACAAATTACTATTACATTACATGATATGTCATATCTATGTCCGCAACACACTTGTCATTAGGCTACCTGTCAAATAAATGGGAATCTAACTGGGGTTTTCCTGATTTTGAGCTAGCTGGGCCTTTAAGATTATACATAGCTCCTCCCAACAATAATGGGATAACAGCACAAGCCAGCAGTTGATTGATCCGTTCCATCCCAAGTGGATCAAGTGCATCAGAAGAGTGCAGATAGTTCTGCTGCAGATATTAATAATAATAATATGCTGTGCATATACAAGAATATATGGAATGCCGGGAGATGGTTTATTTGGCCTTCCATGAATTAGGCTACTATATGGTCTTGTATATGTCCTGACATGAAGTCGTTATATATCTCATACATCATTACACAAAAATACAGTATTTGAAAATTTGTCAATCAATATTATTACTATTTGTATAATTCAGTAAATTATATAATGTGTGCATCTGGATTTGCCAAATAGGCTTCCGTTTCTGGTCATTAACTAGATATATGGCTTTGGACTTTTTGGTACTGCTAACCTTAGCCTTTAGATCACTGGGGAATACCTTTTGCTTGAGATGACATGGCTATGTACACACCTCTTGCTGTACATTTCTGGAGAGGAAAGTCATGTATTTTGCATCGATTTTGTGTGAAGCGCAAGATTATTTAAAAGCACGTGCTTGACGCTGAATCAAGAATTAATACAAGCCGCGGTAAAATATTATTTTAATATGAATATCAATAAAGGCACATTATGGTATTAGACACTATCGTATAATGGCTTTTGTCAGTTTCACAAGCAGACATGCACGTACACAAACACTCAGATATGTGCTTATTTATTTAATGCCTATGTTCTGCTATCTGTATTCATCCACATATACCAGAATGATTCAGCCTACATGGATGCACGTCACGGAGTTAACTCAACACATCCATCGTAAATGACTAGCCCTATTTCAGTGAACATGGCAGGTATTTTGTAATATCATGCTTCAGTTGTAGTGAACTGGCAAGTATCATTATCAAGTCATCTGAACGTGGAGCAGAACTGGCGTCTAACTGATCAACAAAAAAGGTGTGTTTAGCCTGAGCAATAGGGGTTACATTCCTGAAGATATGCATTGAATTATAATCAATGCAGAGATCATGACCTTGGTTCAACAACTTTATCTAACAGTCCGTATGTTTAGAAAAATATAATATGGGCCAATCTGGGTTAACTTATTTTCAGCAAAAGTGCAGAAAGCAGTTTAACGTACATACAAGCAGTTCCCAAATCCCTGTAAGTTTACAAGCCAGGGGGGTATTTCACAAAGCAGGATTAGCGAGTTAGCAGGATAACTGCACTGAGTAAAACCTGGAACAGCTCTTAATACTTTAGTCCATGTTCTTGAATTGAGAAGGTTCCAGGGTTTACTGTGGGGGATAATTGGAATTGGCTAGTTGTTGAAGCTCAGCAGTCCATCTTTCCGTAGAAAACCTGGGATGGGTTGGGGGAGGGAATTCTGTTTTAATTACAATTAAAGTTATTTAATGATTGCAGTCATCGCTCTTCACTATACAGCAGAGATACTGATCCATTACCAGATGCTAGTATTTGTACTGATCATATTACTATTAATCTCAAAAAAATGTTTTAAGTAAAATGTTTGCGTTTGCCAAAAGCCTCAAGACTGCTCTCCATCAAGGTGTATCAGCACAGAGCTTTGACAACTGCCCTGTATATGTCTACTGTACTTCAAACCTTCACTCAGAGAGCCTAATTCATACTCTTGCTACATACAGTAAATTGGCCATTAAAGCTGGAGGCAATATACCTCAATTCAATTTATTTTGTATAGTACTTTTTACAGAGAACTTTCACAAAGACGTTGTACAGAGAAACAGAAGGAGAATTGGGCAAAAACTAGCCTGAACCCCCAAACAGCAAACAAGGAAAAAACTCCCCGATGGGAAGAAAAACACTCAAACGGTGGTGAGAACTCCCCGAAGGGAAGAAATCTTGGAAGGAACCTGGCTAGAGAGGGGGAACCCATCCTTCGCTGGCGGGCCCAGTTTAAATTAAAGGTAGGCTGGATGGTAACCGAATATAAAGAGGTATGTAACACAGCAAATAATCAAGTGGGTTGAACATTTTACAGTCTGAGCTAGTAAACTAGCTAGTATAAGAAAATGCAATGAAGAGATGTATAATATGCAATTCATAGTGGTGGGGTGGTACATCTGGGGCTCCGGGTGTGTTAAGGTGTGGGCATAAACCAGAGGAGGGGCAGGGATGGGGCAGTCTACACAGGGCAAGGGGCAGGGATGGAGCAGGCTGCAGCTCAGGGTGAGTGGCAAGGCTGGAGCAGAAAATGTCAGCTGCTTTCAGCATGCTATTGATGGAGACTGCTCTAGAAATTACACCAAAAGAATACATTGTAAGCTGCTGCGGGGCAAAATAAATACTGAGCGGGGCGAAAGAAACAAAGTTTTTTGTTTTCGTCCCGCTAGTCTCTTGGTTGCATTCAACTTGGCTAGCAGCTAAGCCTCGCAAGCATGACACTCGAAACCTATGCTGTCCTTTAGTCAACAGTCGTGTTAAGAATATTATGCATGTTTGGAAAATTCAAAACACAAACACAGTTATACAACCGAAAAACAGTGAGAGGGTTACACGTGTGTCGCATGCTGACTTATCTACGGCATTCGGGTTTCTGTAGTTTTCCCGGAAATCGATGTGTTTCTTTCATCCCGGTTCTCCCTATTGTTGTTTCTTAAATTCTTCTTAATACTAATACATTTATGGCAAATAATTTCCTCTTTGACTGTAGATTTTGAAGTTGAACGGATAAAGTCACAGTTAATGATAATTATTATATTTTCACAAAAAATCGCTACAATAAAAACACGCCAGATTGTTAGCAGGCTGCCTGGCAACTGCTCACTAGTGTCTGTTCAAGTGTTCAATGTGGCTGGCCGGTGGCCACCAGCCTCAGTCACTTTCGTTCGCTTCATACTATTTAGGTCTCAGTCGTTCCCAGTCAATATTTATTCCATTAATGTTGTATTTTCAATATTGTTTGCTGTAGCCTATGATTTACCCATTTGTGTGTTGCATGATCAGTCATTAATTTGTGATGTGCATTGTGTATTTTTATCAATGCTGATTTGTGAAATCATTTAGTAGGTTGTAGTTTTCCTCATTTGGTGTGTCCAATAGCGAAATAATAATAATATAATTATATTATAATATAATAATAATAATAATAATATAATTATATAGCTACAATATAATAATAAATATATTCTTTGTAAACAAGTTAATTGCAATTGTTCTTATGACGTCACTACACATTCTATGTAGTTAGACGCTAACTTTCCTTTTTTTCTTTTTCATTTCAGAAAAGTCGTGCAACGTAACTATCCCAATGGAGCACAAAAGCGTGCAGGATAGTTACGTTGCATGACGGAAGGGCCCCTGTTTGAATTACAGCCAGGTTCCCCATGCGACCTTAATCCGGCTCTGTCTCAAATCCCTTGTAAAGGAGGGGTGCACAAAGAACTAAATACAGGGATGCCAGTAAATGTGACACACATGTTCTTCAATATAAAAATTATTTTGCATATCACAAATAAACTATAGTTTTGTCATTTTTCTGTGCACAGATAAAAACTAAACTGAATTTAATCCTGCACTTTTTGCTCATATTAATTGAGCATGCTAATAATTCTGGTGGGCAATGTAGCATGTTTTTCTTTGAGGACACCCGCTAACTGTATTGTATTCCCACCTTCTATAAATTTTTACTATTTAAATTTATATTTGAACACAAATGTCATACGTTTACCACCTGCTTTTTGTATTACGATGACAATAAAGTGTGTTTGCCCAAGATGAAACTGCTGTATAGAATGCGCTTTTTATTCTGTCTGTGTAAAAAAAAAAAAAGTACAATAGTCTGCAAAAATGTTGCACCTATAAAGTCTATAAGAGCAGAGTGTGTGAGCATTTGTATCTTGTCATCTATAAACTTTTGTATGGTGCTTCAGCACTCTGAAATGTGCATCTACTGTACTTGCATGTAATTTTAAAGGAAAATCGATGTAAATAAATAAACAGCGTCTTTACATTAGAGCCACGGTCCTTCAACTCCTCATAAATGCGTAACTCCTACTCCCACACCATATTGCCAGTATTTACAACTGAGCTAAATTTAAACACAACTCAAGAACGGTTTCGGGCAAAAAATAAAGCCATCTTTTGTTCAGGAGCCTTTAATGACATAATAGTTTTCCAAATGTATACTTGCACTACACACATTTAAAATAACCATTGTCTAGTCAATAAAATGCTTAAATAATGCATTATTTAAGCCTTATTTAATCTGGTAACTATGATGGTTTATTCATATTTAGTTTATTATATAGGATATACATTCTGTGTTAAGGTGATGTCAGTATGGGACTCAGGGGAATGTACATAGGGCTGCTCTTCAGCTTCAAAGGTATGCATTCATTACTTTCCCATATGGATCTGCCAAGTGTGCTATTGTGGATTATCAGAGCATACAAATTCATGCAAAACTAGGGGGGGGGGGGGAAACAAGCTTGTCTGGGGTCTGAAAGAAAATGTAAGTGACATTCCACTATACTGCATCCTTTAGAATAATATACATACTAGTCTTTATTAAGTACAAGCTTACCAGTGACAGTTGACTAATTTGCAATTGCCCCTTACTCATGTCTCTAATGTATTTAAAGTCACCGTGAAATGGAAGTTAGAGCAGCACTGGCTTCCGCGATATGACGTATATGCGAGCAAAAACAAATCTTTCGACGGGAATTTTTGAAGGCTGTGGGAGTCGATTTGATCGACGTCAAATGCGAACTCTAAGAATACGTGCCACGGTGTAAAAGTACATTGATTGGAGGGAAACAGACATATTCGATAGACATAGTTCCAATTTTGATGCACGCCCACTGGAACTTGACGCAAATTTAAACGTGAAATTGTTTTCCAGAAAATGAAGGGGTGGGGAAAACTTTGACTTGAAAATACACAAGTATTACAATTTTATACATTTTTTGGTATATATGCACTTTTAGACATATTTGTGTGGTTATCTAGAATTGACTGAATTTATGAAAAAGTGAATTTTGATTTCAGCTTGTCTTTAATAGCTAGCTATACTATTTACAAAGTAGCACCACTATATCCGATACACCAATTTCATGCAATCAAGTCAACTGCAACAGTCAACATCCCATCAGCAATTGCTTCCACATTTATCCTCATAGTTAAGATATGGGCTGCCTTGTCAATGGCACATTCTAAATTTAGTAACACAAGAAAGCAGGAATAATTTTGTTCTTGTTCTTTTTTGGCGTGATTGCAATATTCTTCCATGCAGATATCTGGAATAATGCCTTTTAGATGAGAGAGCAGACGGGATCTGGCAGGAAACCTGAGGTGGATTGATCATGTCCTCAGAACATGTATTGTATAAAGTAATGCTAAATTTATGGTCTGGTCAGATGTTGCCAGCACCAGCTCTTGGTAGCAGGACAGCTGGGGATGAATGAAAACACAGACTACAGTACTGAGTACAGTACAAAGTTATGTCAGGCTACCGTCAGATCTTACTGAGTATAAATTGGCAGCCTAGCCATATTGGATGTGAAATCATGTTTGCTTCTGACATAATGTTTTGGCTATTTTCAGTGGTGTAGTAGTGCCTGGAGAAGTGAGTGTCCTCTAGAGAAGTGGGGTATACTCTTGATTTAGCAAATCCATGACTACTAATTGATACGTGCACCAGTGGGGAATAAGTGAGTATACTCTATGCCCACTAAGAAAGAAGTGGGTATACTGCATATACCCGAGTATACCCTCAGCTACACTACTGGGTATTTGTTTTGTTACATTGTTACTGTACAAAGGGATCACACTCTCCTTTGTTCTGCCCATAAATTACACAATCATCAGATTTGTTTACAAGATTCTGCACAATAAATACAATACAGAATACATATACAGTACCAGTCAAAAGTTTGGATACACCTACTCATAGAATGGGTTTTGTTTATTTGTACCATTTTTTTCCAGTTTAGAATAATACAAAAGACACAAAAACTTAAATAACATAAATGTAATTATGCAGTGACCCAAAAAAATCTAAATGTATCTTATATTTTAGATTCTTCAAAGTAGCCACCCTTTGCCTTGATACCAGCTTTGCACTCTTGGCATTCTCTCAACCAGCTTCATGAGGCCACCTGGGATGCTTTTCCAACAGTCTTAAAGGATTTCCCACATATGCTGAGCACTTGGCTGCTTTTCCTTCACTCTCTGGTCCAACTCATCCCAAACCATCTGGGTTTAGGTTGGGTGTTAGATTGCGTCACCCGATGCAGCCCTCCATCACTCTCCTTCTTTGTCCAATAGCTCTTACACAGCCTGGAGGTGTGTTTTGGGTCATTGTGCTGCTGAAAATCAAATGAGGGTGCAAGCCAGATGGGATGGCATGTCACTGCAGAATGCTGTGGTAGGCACGCTGGTTAAGAGTGCCTTCAGTTCTAGATAACTCATCCGGCAGTCACCCACAAAGTCCACATGGTTCACAGTGGGAACGGTGAAGTTCTAAATGAAAACTACATGTTGGGGGTGCATTTCAAAAACAATACATTTTTTATAATTTTTTTTGTTTTGGAAAGAAATTCATACATAGGCACATGAACTTCATTATTTATATTTGTCTAAGAAAAAAAATTCAAGCATTTAAGCATAAGCCTTTAGATCAGAATGTCTCTTAAGATAATGAAAAAGATACATTCAATCAACTGTGTCCAAACTTTTGACTGGTGCTGTATGCCCAGAACAGTCCCAATCATGATATGCCACAGATGACTAAGAGCCCTCCAAATCACTCATTCAGGTAGGACTAATCAAATCTCCAATAATAAATGAACAAAGAAAACAAATTGTTGAAGCTGTACAGAATATGCCAGCCACCTATTGTGAATGATATTCAACTACCGCTGAACTTGTGTGATTATTAACCTAAACTGGAATTTGCCATTCAGGGTGCAGTACTACGCTAAATTAGTTCCCAGGACGAGCGGAAGATGCTTCTCCTGCATTTGCCTTTGATTCACTCCATAGACCCGTGAGATGCTCTCAATGCTGAAGTCATGAAATAACTCCTGGATTTTTTTTTTTTTTTACTCTCCTCTAAATTGTTGGTAATTTATGCCTTACCTGTGCAATGAGCATCATTGAGAAGAAGCGAGTCCCAGTTCTGTACATCTCCAAATTTCAGCCTAGGGAAATGCAGCGGAAAGGCGAGCTTTAATAAGAGACTCCAGGACTATAAGAAAAATACATCTTGCAGGGATTATGAAATGGCAAACTGGTCAGCCTGAGGTAGTACTTTGTTCAGGTTTTCATTTTCTACCTGAAAGCGATAACAGGGCTAGGCTTAATCTTTACTGTCAGTCTCCTTCGGGAAAGGTTTAAAATCCATAATCATCTAAGTCTGGTGTCAGTTAGATCCCCCCCCCCCCCCCCCCCCCCCACTTCCACTTCCCAAAAGTTCCACTGTGTGGCATAGGCAATGCAACAATAACAGTACTGAGGGGTAGGACAAAATGCAATCAATGCAGACTACCCATGACTGGGAATGTATTTGTCAACATCTGCTTATTTTTCCTTATTCATATTTCCATTTGGATACTATGGTTGTTTTGACTCCTGCCCGGAAATAACCCATCATCTACCACTGGATAAAGCTGAATAAAGTGTAAGCAATTACCCTCAATGTAGCCTGAAAACCATAAATCTTTGCTTTGGTTTAAGCTCTCTCCTCTCATAAACATCATACCTTTCTCCCATAAAAAGGAAAGCTGCCATTTCATTTTTAGGGAGTGTATGTATTGTTTATTGAATTTAAGGAGTAAGGGATGATATCTTTCTGTATCACCCCTTAGAGAGGAAAAAAAAAAAGGATTGCAAAACGATGAATATACTGTATGTCAATTTCCACAATCGGATAATACAGTAAAAATGTATAAAAAGACATTGTTATGAAATGTATGCAAGAAATTACAAGACTGTTCACATATTTAAAATGCACTGCAACAACAATTCAGACTACAATGGCACTCTTATCCAGCAAGGGCCAGTGTGGGTGCAGGGTTTTGTTCCAACCAAGCAGTAACGCATCTGATTCTACTAATCAAGGTCCTTAGCAAAGACTATGGTTGATTAGTAGAATCAGT
Source organism: Synaphobranchus kaupii (assembly GCA_029718625.1). NCBI lineage: Eukaryota > Metazoa > Chordata > Actinopteri > Anguilliformes > Synaphobranchidae > Synaphobranchus > Synaphobranchus kaupii. The sequence continues at coordinate 65,735,746 of CM056383.1, forward strand.
TGTGTAGCTGCTGAAGGCTGAAGCCCCACTGGCCCTATCTGGATAAGTTTGAGGACCCCTGCCATAGGCTATAATGGAGAAACTACTGTCTGAATATGCGTGCACAGATGGAAGGCACAAGTATCAATAGTTGTATACCTCCTGTATATGGTGGACAAAATATCAGAAACGCCTGCAAAAACTGAATATCTAGTAACTAATATTGAGTAGGCCCACCCGTTGCCTTCAAAACAGTTTCAATCCTTCTAGGAATGCTGTCATACAATTTTTGAACTGTGTGTAGTGGGATATTGGCCCATTGTTCAAGAAGGACAGTCCATTTCTTTGAGGGATGAAGGAGGTGGAAATCTAGTTTGCACTCTGCACTCCAGAACTCCCCATAAAGGTTCAATTATGTTTAGATCTGGTGATCTATGTGCAGGCCATGGAAGGCATTTGATGTCATCCTCATGCTCAGGGAACAGTGTTTGCACCATAGGGTGCACCTGGTCTTGTAAAATGGTTTCATATTGTTTGCCCGTTACACGTCCATGGGGAACAATCATTGGACCCAGTGAGTCCCATGAAACAGTTGGCAACAGATATTGTAGATTGAATGCCTCCTTAGGCTTTCTCCAAACATAAACCCACCCAGATGTATTAAAAAGAGTAAAAGATGACTCATCAGACCATATCACTTTTCTCCATTGCTCAGGGCTCCAGGTTTTGTGTTCCTCACACCATGTTATGCGTTTTTGTGTATTAGCCTTGGATACAAATGGTTTCCGGATGGCGGCCCTGCCATAAATACCAGCTTTGTGAAGCTCACGACATACTGTTTTTGTTGAGACTGGTTCAGATATTAATTGATTAAATTCTGTAGTGATTTTTAGAGCTGTAGTTGTGTGGTTATTAGCAACTATCCTACCAAGTGTCGATCTGTCCCTGTCGGAGAGCTTTGATTTGCGGCTACAGTTCTTTTTTGCTGATGCTGTTTTTTGGAGTTGTGTTGTCATAATTTTGCCGTTTTTTGTGACCGATACTCATTGCAATTCAGGCACAAACCATTGGGGGAACTCTGTTAGTATCCTCATCTTGCCTTGGAGATTTACCTGAAGTCATGGCATGCAAAGTATATGCGACCAAATATTTAAAAAAATATTATTTTATTCTACATTGTTAAACTGTCCAATATATTTTTATGCCTGAAAATGGGGGGACTATGTACAAAAGGTTCTGTACACGTGCTATAGGTGCAGTACAAATGGAAAGCAGGTATGAAAAGACACAGAATCGATAAGATGGTGGCTGTCATTGTAGCAAGACGCATACGGGTGTGTTTGGAATATCCATAATGATATTCTGAATGATTGCGTAACAATAGGGGCTAATTAACTGCCCCATTCTAGCTAATGCTCAAAATACACAAGAAGAGAATTTGTGGATAGCCTACATAGGCTGCATCATGAACAGTAAGAATATATATTTTAAATCATGAAGCAAATCGTGCTACAGAATACAAGAGTAACTAGTATTTCAATCAAACAAGCAATATGACGTCTATTATAACAAACAGTGAATAACAAGCAAATCAAAACTTAATAAAAATAAAACCCATGATCAAATGGAAATGTGATTTTATATGATGAGTAGGCTTAGTGCTAGTAAGCATGGTTACGGTCATTTCAGTCCTGACAAACATCTGCAATTCCCGGCAAAAACTAAGAGACAGCCAGTGAAACAGTTTGTAATAATCTGCCAGCTCGTTCAGTGTAACAGCAGCCTACCCTACACTAAAAAAATACCATAACTTTCTTTTCACCATTCCAAACACGCAACATCCCTCATTTAAATATGGATGTTTGTGGCTGGAGCAATTTACATAATGACTTAGTTCATCACTCGCAAAGTGTGAAATGTTACCACGTGCAAATACTTAAAATAAGTAAAATAACACCGCTTATTTGGGATCAAAGTAAATTACATTACAATTATTAGGCAGACACTTTTATCCAAAGCAACGTACAAAAATTGACCCCTAAGTAATCTATCAAACGCATACGTGTAAGTTTAAATGTGTGGAAATGCAGCTCAAGTTGTTGTGGAGACAAGGGGTGTGTGCCAATACTCGAAAAATGCACCCTCCTTTCCTCCACTACCACCTCCTCCCCTCCGTGCCCCGGAAACTGATCTTTGTGTTTTAATCTAATATTGCTGATTACATCTTAATTAAATGTTAATGGCTACATATTAATTGTTGTCTAGATGCAAACCGCAATGTCAGGTACATTGTACACTACATGCAAACACTTGTACTGAAAATGTTCAGGCAGTTTTGCATACTTCCAGGTAGGAGAGGAGTGGTAGTGGGGGAGTGGAGGAAAGGAGGTGGGGAGTGAAGAATATTGCCAGCGCTTGACAAGTGTGTTAGCTTTTCTGTCACCGTGCTAGCTTTTCTGCATGCAAATTATGTAATTGTTGTTAACATACACTAAAAGGGTCTACACATTTTGCTAATTGCCATCATAACATTGTAGAGTGAGAGTCCTCCACTTTAAAAAAAAATAAAAATAATAATAATAATAATAATAACAGGGTCCTTATAATGGCCATCTGGATATTGTTTCAACAATAAATAAAGGAGACCCTCTTGTTGTGTGTCAGTTTCCCTATTCCTTAAGCATAATTAAAACAGGCAAGTAATGGTCCTTTCATGACATCGTAGAAGACTTGGTACACTTCGATAGGAATGCCATCAAGGCCAGGCGATTTTCCAGTTTGGAAAAAGTTAATTGCTGTTAGCAATTCGTCTTCCATAATTAGGCCTTCACATGAGTTGCGTTGGGTAGAAGACAATTTATTATAGTAATTTGGAAAGAAGTTTTTTACAGTGTTGCTCACTGAGATTAACCGGCGGCGTCTGGAAGGGCTAAATTTGCTCGACGTATTTTGTCTCCTTTTCAAGAATTTTGTCAGGAGACTAAGACTGTTCCCTCGGCTGTTATAAGTTTTTGTATGTTATTTTTATGAGAATTTTGAATATTGAAGTTTCAGAAATAATTTTGTACATTTTTCAGCATTCTTCATCCATTGTGTTTTTTCTTTGAGATGCATATTAATTGCCCTTTCTTTAAACAGTACTTCCAGTATTTTTTGTTCCTCTTCTAACTTAATTTGAGTTACAGCATCCATAGCTGTGTTTACCCATATTGTTTGCTTTTCTATTTGTTGTAAAATGTATTTCTTTCATCTGATATTGTTTTTTTTCAGTGATGAATATTTAACTGTGTGGCCCCTGAATGCACACTGTATCCCAAACAATTAGTGGGCAGATTTTAGGTTGTGGAAAAAATAATCTTCTATGAAATCTTTTGTTTTATTTATATACACATTATCATTTAATAGGCTCTGGTTAAATTTCCAGTAGCCATAACCACATGGAGTTTCATAATTCATAATGTGAATTCATTCGACCTCCAATGAACACTTTTTTAACGTTTGGACCGAAGGAAAAATAAATTAAAGGGATTGCCAACTCAAATCGATGATTCAGCATTTCAATGGTTAATTGTTGTCATCCTGGGATGGAATAAACACAACCCAAATATCAGTACTAAGTTATTATTTTAATAACGAGGAGTAATGACAAATAAAGAAACCCTATAGGCCTTCATCAAACCTTTGGCATTGTTGCAAATTAGCTTTGTAGGAACTGCCATTGTTAAAATAAGTTCACCAGAATTTCAGCACTCCTGCAAAGTCTGGGAAAACTTCTGGCAATATCTTGTGGAAAACAATTTAGTATGTGGCAAATGTGCTAAAGGGAAACCATGTGTTAAGCACAGTTCACAATTCCTTTAAAACATAGTCAATACCACTGGCTTGGTTAAGTCATCACAATGTAAAAGCCTCTTTATTTGGATTTTTTAACCACCAGATGTCCACCAAATCTAGCGTGTTCATAATATTTTAGATCTCTTTGTATGAGTTTTGGTGAGAGAATGATTATGTCTAAAGAGATCTTTTGCACCGTGTTATAATATCCAACCATGATGACTGAATGTATTTTGTCCTGCTGATTTAGAATATTATCCAGCATATTTCGAAAGAAATCTGAGTCATCATTATGTGGTCCATAAATATTGACAAGAGCAATTAGTTTCTCATTGATCTCTATATTAAGTATCAGCCATCTTCTAGATCTGTTTTCATCTCATTTACCTTAAAATCGACATCATTAAACAAAATTCCTCTTGAGTTTCATAATCAATTTTTCCCTCCCCATTCTTTCTGCCATAATAATTAATCAGAGGATATAGAATGTGTTTCATGTACACAGAGAATTTGATACCTTTTCTCTTTTAACCAATTACACACAGCTCTCCTTTTTGTACTGCTTGCTAGTCCATTAGCATTGTAGCTTGCTATACTTATCTCTCCATGGGCCATTTAAGAGAAGACTTCATATTTCATGTTTGACATATTTACTATATGTGCTACTGATAATTGACAATAGCCTTGGAAGAGTGCTATCCGTGACTGAATGATTATATAAACATTGACTGTGCTTGTGGAGCAAACCCTAATAACGCAACCCTTTATTCTATTAACTTCACCCTTGTATAATCTACCTACCCATACCCCCCAAACTCACCCCCGTTATACTGCACTCTAAACACCAGAGCAGCATTAAATGGTTTGTTTCATGAATATGACATTAGAAATTATAGTCCATAAGAAGACATTGCTATGATGTGACACAGAGGTTAGTAAACCGGGAGGAAAAGTAGTACTAATGGAAAAAAAGCAATACATTTTGCACCCATGTCCCCCAGCCTCCTCCTTGAAGACTATGGCCCTGATTTTCTAAGACCTTTTAACATGTGCGAAACCTCTGAGCTCACAGAAAAAATCAATTACATGACCGATGAATGGTCATGGTATTTGTTTTGTTCAATCAAGGAAACTGTTATACGAAATAGTTCACCAGCAGCGCCCGGACTGTATCATCTAAGACGTTTTCCCAGGAAGAGCAGGCGATCTTACAGGTAGTCAGCTCAGGCAGGCACTTTATTCCACAGACTCCCCATACTTAAAAAATTTTTTTGATTTTTTTATTTGTTTCTGATTTTTCCCCATTTTCTCCAAGCTAATTGTAACCTATGCAGTGTTTCCCCTAGATTTTTTTTCAGGCCGGGCGGGTGAAAGTGCGCCATTTTGCGTAGAGGCGGAAACTATAATTACACCCTCATAATATCAGCGCTGCCATTGAAAATTTGAATTAGGCCTAACGGGAAACCGAAGCTGTTTTGGCCAGGGTTTTTCCAGATGCTATTTTGATCATTCCCGCATTCTGCGGTAAGGGAAATATTGCAGCTACATTAAAAAAAAAAGATTATATTAAAAAAATAATAATATTTAAAAAAAAAAAATTTCATTAAAATTATTTATTTTCCCTCTTGTCCAAGCCGGGCGGCACGTGAGTTTGGCCGGGCGGGCCGCCCGGCCAAGATAATGGTAGGGGAAACACTGCTATGTAATTAAATTCCCTGTGTAGCAACCGCTTGAGAATTGCCGCTACAACCCCCATCAGCCGGTAGTAGGAAAGAGGCCGCGACGCCCTCTTCAGGGTGCGACCTCTTCAAGCTCCTGACCGTGATTCCAGCTCGCTATTAACGTTGGCCCACCAGAGACAATGTTCACCTAGTTTCTGCTTTTCTTATTTAAGTGTCAATAGCTCAAAAATATTCACTGCACCATCCATGGTTTAAAGTTCAAATTAAAGAGGTGGCTGTATTATTCAGAAATTTTCAACGGAATACATTTGTCAGAATCATCAATACAGTATATACATAATATGCATAAAAATACATAACCTAATGTTTTTATATATGTAAAAAAATACACACAAAAGTATGTGTGTTTTTACGTATCAACAGAAGCATATTACAACATATTAAGTGTGATAGGTGGTCACTGTGGAAATGTCGACTGTATTGGACATTGGCAAAATGTAGATAAGCCCTAAGATTCTTCAGAGTTAATGTTTATACCAAACATTTTGTAGAAAAAAATTGTGTCTACTAAACAAAGTAAATCAGGTACTGTACATAGTAAGCAAGGGGAAAACGCTGAATGCGTATTTATACAACGTTTTAAAAATATATTATTGTTCCTATAACAGAACATTACTTTCTTAGCATGTATAAATGCTGCATTCCATGCATTTCATAGTCTGTGACTGTGGCAAGACAAAGGTCGTAAAGCACTTTGGGCTTTTAATAGCACCCTGCTGTTTTATTGCCCTGCAGTGCAAATGGAGAGGTTTTCGCAAGCAGTACCACTTTTAAACAATCCTGCAGTTGAATTTCCAGGGTTTTCTTAAAGATGTAGTTTATCATTTCAGACAAACATGAATACTGTAATTGGGATATTGACAACTTCCACTACGGAGCCACCATGGATAGGGTTAATTAGGTGCTTTTAATTTTACAGGGATTATTTACCATCTTAAACCACACAATGTCAGAAATAGCTATGCATCTCATGAAGAATAAAAATCCCATGTTCACATTCTGCTTATTATGCTATACTGCAAATATTTACATAAAAAGAGGTAACAACATAATTTAACTGATCAAATTAAAGACGGGTCAATAGGCTCCTAATTAGTTAGTCGGACACATGTGTTTTCCTTAAACCTATTAATGCAATGCAGGTCTGATTCATTATCATTTGCTTTTTTTAATTCTTCATTATTTATATATATATATATATATATATATATATATATATATATATATATATATATATATATATATATATATATATATATGAATTGCAAATTAATGAATGTTAATGAAGTGTTTATGAAGTAATTAAGTATTTTGTTTTATTAAGTAGTGTTTTAATGGGTTATTGATTGTACACGGTAGACCTACAAATGTTTTTATGTTGGTAGATTATCTATAGGGCTAGCTAACATTAATTTAAAAAAAACTGTTGCAAGGTAGCTACAGTAGCCTAGTTAGTCGTTAACAGAACACTAGGGGGTCCATTTACTAAGATCTCAAATAAGGGGCAAAATTTTTTTTGCCAATTATTAGTTATCAAACAAGCTAGCTTCCAGACAAAACAAATATGGCGATGACCAAGTTTTACAAATATTGTAGCGATTGTTCTACTGGCTGAAATAACATCATATGTGCAATTCCTATATGTCAATAAAAATAATTCACATTGTTAATTTTGCTTGTGGATCCTGCAACTGGCTACTTTGATCAGATGTTGTTATTGGCAGATAAGATTGATGTAGCTAAATTTCCAACGTAGAGAAATTGGAATTGTTGATTGTGGAGCATTTGTGATGACAAGATCTGCTGGAAAAATAATAAGAAAAAGAAGGTGAAAAATACAAAACTAAGCCAAGTTCAGGGCTTTATTGTGTGGACCTGTGAAGTTCTGAATTGTGTGTGCTTACATGAGGTCAAAAGGTACAGCAGGTAATGTTCTTAAGGGCTGAGAGTCTGTGCTCATTTCTGTTATTTCTGTGGGAAGCCCTGAAAAGTGGCAAAGTGCCACTTGACTGCTGAATGACGCATCCAACACATGGGCTGTCACGGGCAACTGAAATATTTCACTAAAATAGTTCATTAAGGATATTAAAATAGTTCTCACTTCAGAAGTTACCATTTCCTGAGCATTTATATCATAAGTCATTGTCATTTTACCTTGAAGTTGTAGTTATTTTAGTTAACACACTTATAATAAAAGAGAAGGGTCGATATGCCATGGTAGTCCAGGCAAAAACCAGAGAAAACCTATGAAAGTGAAGTGTCTGAGTCATACCAGATGACAGGAAGGTACACTAAGGAAAATGAGACCTCGAAAAAAAACTTCTGTGTTGCTAATATTAACCCTGATTATTATGGAGTATTCCCTGAAGTGTCGTGGCTATTTAATTCCATCCCGGTTTTGCTTGGTAAAAGTAGAACTGTCACAGTTTGATGAATGTGCTCTATAATGTTCAAAGTCAGTATGACATTTATTGTGATATGTTTACAATAAATGAATGGGCCTGGCATTACTGTTGGAACACATTGTGCTAAATTATACAGCTACCTTTTCTCCCAGTGTCTAAATATTTATATTGAGAATGGTATTGAATATTATACTATTTCTTCCAAGTTTTATCAGATCAATGGAATTACAGGTGTACACCAACCTGACGTAGCAAGCTTTCCTTTGCATCAGGGTGACACTGTCCGAGACACAAAATGGTCAGCATGCTCAAAGGTAGTCATGCAGGTGTGAAATGGCTGTCATACGTGGCCACGTTGTGTTGTAACGCTTGTCGACAAGACTCAGCTTTTTAATTCATAGCTGGTGGCGGTTTGCCAAAAACAGCACTTGACAGCCTTGTGTCTGTTACCCTTATAAATAAATAAATACATTTTAAAAAACCAACCCCTGAGGACTAGCGCATGTGCAGAGCATGCTAATTGTTAGAGTATGTGTTAATATTTCAACCATGAGGGGAGAGAGAGAGAGACAGAAAAAAAATGACTTTCTTTGCTGCCTTCCGGGCAGTGCTGTACATTCGAATCGAGAAATGTCTTCCCTCTGCGATCACATTCCTGCAGCAAATGCCATAATAGATGTATTATGGTTGACCATACTTCCAATTGCAAATTATGTTGTGATGATTGGTCCCCTCAATGCAACACATTCCTCTAACTCATTCCATCTATTTTCACAAATAAATAATATGTGCAAGGGTAAAATATCTGTCTAACTGCATTTAACAGACCATGCCAGAAATGTGGCAAAACAGTGGACGTCCCTCCTCCGACCGGTCAAAGCGTTCAACAGTTTGACAGCCCTTTTTGAGAGGTTAGGCTTGTGGAAAGGTAGCTTTTTTCCCCCCCATTGTTACCAATACAAACTGCAGTTGGGAATGGGGTCTGAAGGTTTGGTCAGTTTAGTTTGCCATACACCACTCACTTGGGTGTACGGCACAGGGATTTGCTGAGGCATGGCTATGTGCGCTAAAAATGAAACGAGCTCACCATGACCCAACGGCGAAGCTACGGTCCCTTATTAGGACAAGGGTGTTTTGCAAAAGCTGTGACTGGGTAGGAAGTGTATTGCCCTAGACTAGTTTCCAGACAGCCGGTGTCGATTCTGGTTATGAAAAGCTTGATTAAAGTTGCCTCAAAAGGTTTTGGGAAGAGGGGAAAGTATCAAATAAGTAATGACTGCTCTAGCATGATTCTGTGTTGCCCACACTTGCCAATCCTTCTTTGTGTTCCAACTACTCTTTTGGCTGATGGACCGTGACTGCCATGGCCCACAAGAGACCAAACAATGCTTAGTGAATATATCAAGTATATTTTCTTCTGTGTGTTCTGCGTGTGCAAGAGTGTGCTGTTTTTACAAACATACAAAGTGTCTGATTGTCTGTGACAAGCCTATGACCCAATATTTAGGGTGCTGCATTTTTACCAAAATTGGTTTGTAAACTATGCCTAATAACAGATGGATTGATGTAGCAGTCTCCCCTCTGCTTTATATATAATATTTTATTATAAATGATATAGATATAAATATATGGACTGTGGAAAATGCAATAGTCTTTGTTCCTCCGTGCAGAATTCATAATTTCCTTTCATTAAAATAATATTTTACATTGCCCTGCACGTATGTTGACGTTCAAAAATGAGTTCTATGACAACTATACAATATAAATATAGTGCAAATAATAAAACATCGTTCACAGTGAGTGAGTGCCAAAGGAACAAATTATTTTTATTTATTAATGCATTATATTTTCGGTTTTGCAATTATGCATTATCATTTGGATGGTATAAAGTGGTTATAGTTAGGGCCACCAGTTCATATCACATGGCCTGCAAGTATTTCAATTATCATCCAGGTATCCCTGCAACTGCATGGTCCAGTGTCTAATTATACAATTGAGAGGCTAATTTTGAGGTATAAAAAACAATTAGTTGATTACTAGTTGGCAGACAGAAATTGAAAGGAAGGGAAGTGAACATCCATTCACACACTATGAAATCATTACTTTTCAGCAAACGAGTTCATCAGTGTCTGCCTGGTATACTTAAGGCAGATTTAATTTATTTTGCACAACTTGCAATTTTACAAGAAATCATGCAAGGAAGATAACAATAGACCGAAAACTAAAAACAAACATCAATTAAGGTCTGCAATACTAAACGGAGAGGGAATCATCTGTGAGCGGGGGAAAAAGAGTTTTGAGCAGCAGTTGGAGGTCAATCGAGATTTAACAGATAAATTCTAAAATGTAAATACTCCACTGGAAAAAAATTATAATTCAAAATTATGCACATTTTAAAGCTTGTAATAAATGGTGGAGCATGTCCTTTAGATAGATTGCTTTGACAGAGGTATGCGCTGCAGACCACTGTTTTGCATGAAATAAAAATTGAAGAACTGATCAACACAACTGACAGAATAACTGCAGCCATGGACAAACCAACATATGGGACAGACTATTATGTTTTACATATCCTATTTGTCCTTCAGGAAAAATACATCACAACTGATTTCCTTGCCGATACACTGTACCTTACTGCTGTGAATTACTCCACTGTTGTGGATAGTAAATTAATACCACGCACAAGCTGATGCACAGCACCAGACCCAGTGCTATGGGTGGGAATTTGGGGGCCGGGTCCACCCTGGACGGCCTCTGGGACACGCCCCCCACCCGCCCGTCCCGTCCCGTCCCTGCCCTCCAGCTGCTGACAAAAAATAATTAACCTATTAATTATTATTACTATAAGCCTAATAGTAGTAGTAGTATGCTTCACATAAATAAATGGTATCTTGTTATCCAATTTTAAAAATTGTTTAGAAATAGGTATATATGATCGGACGAGTATCCGCTGACAGAGATCAAGTGTATGTGATTGTGTGTTGCGTTGATGTACAAACCCCAATTCCAAAAAAGTTGGGCCAGTGTATAAAATGTAAATAAAAACAGAAAGCAATGATTTGCAAATCCTTTTTGACCTGTATCCAATTGAAAACAGAACAAAGACAAGGTATTTAATGTTTTCACAAATCAACCTTATTGTTTTTTGTTTTTTTAAAATATAAATTCTAATTTTGATACCTGCACACATCCTAAAAAAGTTGGGACAGGGGCACGTTTACCACTGTGTTACATTACCTTTCCTTTTAACAACAGTAATCTTTTGGGAACTGAGAACACTAATTGTTGTAGTTTTGAAAGCGGCAGATTTTTTTTCCCATTCTTGCTTGATATACGACTTCAGCTGCTCAACAGTCCGGGGTCTCGTATTTTGCTCTTCATATTTTATATTTCACACTTCATATTTTTTGCGCTTCATAATTCATAACGCACCACACGTTTTCAATGGGAGACAGGTCTGGACTGCAGACAGGCCAGTCTTGCACCCACACTCTGACTATGACGCCACGCTGTTCTAACACATGCAGAATGTGGCTTGGCATTGTCTTGCTGAAATAAGCAGAGACGTCCCTGAAAAAGACATTGTCTAGATGGCAGAATATGTTGCTCCAAAATGCATATGTACCCTTCAATGTTAATGGGGCCTTCACAGCACTAACACACCCCCATACCATGAAAGACGCTGGCTTTTGAACCTTGCGTTGGTAATAATTGGGATGGTCCTTTTCCTCTTTGACCCGGAGAACACAACGTCCATTATTTACAAAAACAATTTGAAAGGTGGACTCGTCAGACCACAGCACACATTTCTACTTTGCGTCAGTCCATCTCAGATGAGCTCGAGCCTAGAGAAGTCAGCGGAATTTCTGGATGTTGTTGATATATGGCTTACGTTTTGCATAGTAGAGTCTTAACTTGCATTTGTAGATGCAGCGACAAATTGTGTTTACTGATAACGGTTTTCCAAATTATTCCCGAGCCTATGTGGTTATATTCATTACAGACGCATGTCGGTTTTTGATGCAGTGCCATCTGAGGGATCAAAGGTCACGGGCATTCAATATTGTTTTTCTCCAGATTCTCTGATTCTTTTAAGAATATTATGGACTAGATGGGTGGAACCCCTAAATTCCTTGCAATCGTGTATACATAAAAAAATTGTATATAGAAGATCGTACAAGGGTTTCTGTCGTGATTCATATGTGGATGATGTTAGAAACATCTGTTGGTCTGATGTCAGGAAACAGAGGGACCCAGATAGAAAGCTACATATAAAACACACAAGGTTTTCTTTAATGGAAGCTTCTCACAGGGCTCTTCACTTGGACCACTGCTCTTCTCGATTTTTACAAATGATCTCCCACTTGCTTGTGAAAAAAGCCTGTGTGTCTATCTATGCAGATGATTCAACACTACAAGTCTGCACCAACAGTTAAGGAAATCACCTCAGCCCTCAACAAAGAGTTGCAGATAGCATTTAACTGGATCACTGATAACAAACGTGTCCTGAACATATCTAAGACTAAGAGTATTGTGTTTGGAACAAGAGTATTGTGTTTGGAACAACTCTCAAAAAACACTCATTACGCTCTAAACCGCAGCTGAATCTGGTACTGAACAATGTTGCTGTTGAGCAAGTACGTCCTGCAGACCTTAGTATTATCACACTTGGATTATTGCCCGGTGGTCTGGTCAGGTACTACAAAGACGAATCTGGGGAAGCTACAACAGGTTCATAACAGAGCAGCTCAGCTTGCCCTTCAGTGCACACTGAAAGCTAATGTAAACAACATGCATGACCGACTCTTCTGGCTGAAAATTGACGAGAGGTTAAAAGCATCACTTCTTTCTTTTGTAAAAAAAACATTAATGTATTGAAAATTCCTGACTGTTGGTATAGGCAGCTCACACTTAGCTCCAATGCGCACACATACCCCACCAGGCATGCCACCAGTGGTACACAACTACACAATCCCAAAAACCAAAAACAAATTTAAAACAACGTGCAGTGCTGTATAGAGCTATGGTTGAATGGAACTCCCTTCCAGGTCATATTTCTAAAACCCAGAATAAAGCTAGTTTCAAAAAAACAAGTGAAGCAACACCTCATGGCTGTTTGCGTTAGATCCTAGTGTGCATTGCAGACTTATTATTTTAATTTTATTTATTTTTATTATTTTTGTTACTTGTTTTTTTGTGTGTTGAAGGTTTTGTCCTTTGTCGTATGTTTTGTGTGGACCCCAGGAAGAGTAGCTAATGGTTTCTGCATCAACTAATGGGGATCCTAATAAAATCTAAATAAAATCAAAGCTGCAGATCAGAATGCTGTAATTCAGTCCTCAAGTAAATTCTATGAGAGCTCATTGCTGTTTTTGTGCCTGGCCATTCAGTCTAAAAGTCTTCCACTGCTCCAGATTGTGCATACAGTGTCTGCAGCAGTCAGATAAAGACATTGTCAGATAACTTAGAAAGTTATGGTTTGTTATATCAAAGCTTAGAACCAAGTAAATAAATAGCTTCTGTCTTTGCTTAGAAATAGACTATGTATGTAAACAGACAAATAGTATATATTTATATTTTGTTTTAATACATTTATATATTTTAAAATATATTAAATTAAATTTTTTTATTTAATATATTTTAGATCAAAATAGCATCAGTCCAAGCTGCATTGATTTATTTTAGCTTATAAAGATTAACTTTTTTTGTTTTTGATTCACTGTTCTTCGCATGTACAATATGTGTCAGTATCAAAGCCATCAGTCTGAACACATCAATAGTTATAAAACATACCAGACTCATAATTAATAATTATAATACACTTTAATTCACATTAATGGAATGTTTTCATAGAGGACATTCAGCTGACAGTATTCAATATAAAATGTTACGCTTTTTTTGTTAATATACCTCTATGTCTGTCAAAATTTGTTACATGAATCACAGTACACTATTTTCCTATTATGTAAAATGTGAATCGTACCATTTTCTATGCATCCCCTATTTAAAAGAGGCCACACAGGCAACAGAGCAATTACGACCAGTTGTAGGGTGGCTTTATTTCCTGGATTTGTAGAGGAAAATATTGGCCTATTTCATGCAGAAAATACACTGATGACCTAGAAACAAATAAGACAACAAAATTATTATCAACATGATTATCATTATTTAACACAAGGAACAAAATCAGGAACAAAATCTGCAGTTATTGCTGTTAATTTAATTCAACACTGCCACCTTGAGGTTATCCCTTAAACTACACATTATGCAATTGATATTTTCTGGTTGATGAGGTTACGATGACCATCTGACTTAAGGGCTATCACACAAGTAACATTTTGGTGAAGACAGATGTATTACTAGTAGGAAAATCTGTCTTCCCTAAAATATATTATGTATATGTTTTTTGATGGGGGAAAAAAGTGGAACTCTGAAAGAGGTCTTTTGAAGATGTGTCCAGGAATAAGTGGGTTAGATAATGGTTTTATGGATGGATGGATTATTATTATTAATATGTAATGATATAACGGGCAGGGGAAATTAAGAAGAATAATTATAACAAGAAGGACGTAAGGTTCCAAAAGTCTAGTTCATGGGGTAAGATTCCCAACAAATGGTCTTATTGCATATTGCATTTTTAAATATCAAAGATAAGTATACATATTGAGAAAGATATTACTGTATAGACATTATATACATTGACATACCTACATAGACATACAATATACAGTATAGACATTAGACCTTTTACATGGCATGCATTATTGAGTGTTCTAAACATAAGATTTTAAGGACATTAAAATGGTCATGTACCTTTATGCATCACCCTAATTATTATGCAATTCATAGAGGTCAGTTTCACCATCTCTGGAAATAAAGTTGCATAAATGTGTTACTTATTTTAATTAATCAGAAAATATGCATCACACATTTAATTAAGATCAAAATAAATCTGTATTAATAATGCAGAAAGTATGGCATTATTTTTGTGAAATTGCACTACATGAGTAAAATAATCTTCATATAGTGCAATTGGGAAATGTTTATGAATGATGAATATAATTTTTATCTGAGGAACTTCTGAATGTTGTTAACGGCACCGAAGCCTGGAATTTTCTCTCTCGCTCTCATCACTTATCATTTATTTCAGTTGACTTGATGGCATTCGTGTGCTGTCTGGCATCCTTCCAGCGCCATGTTGCGTTCTCTAAACGTGAACTGGATCCCAAGCACTTGAGAGCCCTGGCATCCTTCCGACCCACACAATCCATTCGCCACCCCAAACAGAAACGGCAATCGTGAAACCGCACTGGAGCTAAATAGAGAAACGTGTAAACATTTCATTCTTTATCAACAACACTATCCCTTCACGCAGATGCCAAATTTGGTCAATTCTCGCCTATTTAGTGGGTGTTCTATTTAAGGCTTTATAGCTCCCGGGGCCCTATCTTACACCCGGCGCAAAGCGGCGCTAACGCAAACGCAAGTGTCTTTGCTATCTTACACCCGGCGCTAGGTCCATAATAACGCCTAACGCTTACACCGTCAAACTAGCATGTTTGACGGCGTAACTCTTGCGCCATCATTAGTGAACTGGGCGTGTTGGTCTTAAGATGAGGAGTGGCCAGGATTCTTTTTGGCGTATTGCTATCTTGAGCCAGCAGAAAGCGCTTGCGCTAGAACCACCACAAACCTGGTCTAAAGTCATGTCGCAGTTGTTTACATGCTATTTTAACGGCGCATATAAGTGCGTCTACATAGGCGTGTGCACAACGCGCATACCCTCCTGTCTGTTACACACAGGGGCGTGCACAGGCATGACTAAAATATCTAGATCACAATGTGAAATATTATTATTGTGTAGGCTATATCAAAAATGCATAATAATAAAAGGTTCCATAGGTCCACATACCTTTCCCTCAGCGAAGGGAAACAATGCCACATTACATTGCTCTCAGCCCACTCCATCAACATCCAGGCGATGTGCGATGGTACGGGACAATGGCTATCCATTAAAAAGGAGCTGATAACACCTATAGCTATCAAGCCTAATGCGCAAATTGTCTTTGCACCTAAT
Organism: Synaphobranchus kaupii; assembly: GCA_029718625.1. Classification (NCBI taxonomy): domain Eukaryota; kingdom Metazoa; phylum Chordata; class Actinopteri; order Anguilliformes; family Synaphobranchidae; genus Synaphobranchus; species Synaphobranchus kaupii. Next base: position 65,751,783 of record CM056383.1, read on the forward strand.
GCGTGAATTGTCATTCAATGGAAAACTGCGCACCGGCAATAGACGGACATTTAAGTTCTGACAATGCGCTTCAGATGTCATTACAATACAGCTCTGTTTATCTATGAATACAGCCTGTAAGTAAATAGAATGGTTTGTGACTGAAAAAAGTTCAAAACCTTGTCCAGTGAATATTGCATTTATTGTTTTTCAAATAGCCTAGGCTACAGCGAATTCGCTGTGCATAAGGTTTTTTTCGATAGCCTACGGTTAAAAAACGGAGATGTCACCATGTTAACTAAATTGTAACCTTAGCTATTCTTCGTCCTTCATATTTTTTTAAATTACAGTGACCAGGTTTCCATACTCTCACTGTTTAAAACCCAGCTGATTTCACCCGTTATTCCTTAACTGAACAAAACGATTTTAAAGAGAACTAAGCGTCTAATTAGAAACTAAAACAAATTTGCAGCACGTTACACAATTAATTCACAATTAATTTTAATGCCATTCTCTGCACGTGAGCTGCATGTTCTGTTTCCCCTGCTGTAAGTCGCACGTTTAACGGTCTTCCTGGGAAAGTGGATTGTCTTAAAGGATTACGCTACGAGTAAAACAGGTTGGTTACATTTCCATAAACAGGACATTATTAAACAAGGGGAAATATGCGTGAACTTATGGGTTGCGAACCTGACAGCTTTATTGTATGGCTATTTAGTGTCATCATTAAGGCAAAATAACGGTATGTATGTTATTAATCAATATTAGCCTACTATGCAGGTAGCCTAATGAACTTTGGATGAAGCTTGAACTTCGAGAACTCCATGAGAACAGCCTCTTGGAATTGATGTTTGACACTTTCATTGCATAATCAAACGAAATTCGCTGAACAAGCAGGCTAATTTGGCATTTTCTAAGGTGAGACTGAAGCCATTGATAGCTTATTCTCAGCTGTTGCAGGTCCTTTTAACGAAATTTAACCGCACATATTTTGTAAAATAACAGCCCTGTCTGGAATTACCGGGAACTCATAGGCTAATGGTTAGTCCGAATAATATTGATCATACTCCATTTAGCCTATTCCTTGATCACACTAAACACGCACGAGCATGTCTGTTTCGCCATCATAAGCAATCCGCCAAGGTGGAAAAGCAGGCTTTTAAAGGGAATGGGATATGACATTTTGATTGGTTTATTGAATGTCACGCCCAAGACACACCTATAATTAATGAAGCGACTAGGTTCAGCCCAGTTGCGCCATGCGCCGTGCTTAGCGCCAAAAAAACACGCCGTTAAAATAGCAAAAGTGGACTTGGACACGCCCTAAATGGACTTAGCGCCATGCGCTTAGACTAAGCGCCAAGATCGCCAAGATAGGGCCCCCGGTGTGAGCATCACAGAAACTTGAAAAATGGCTTCAATGAAACAAGACAGTTGTGATATTTAAAATACTAACTTAGATTAGTTTATTTTCATGATTTAGGTCAAAGTGCCATAATTGCAAAGAAACCTTGGCAAAAATGCAAGGAAAAATAGTTTTTCTTTCGATTGCAATGAAATACTGAGCGTTACATAATTATGTGAAACAGGTAAAACTATACGTTTCCTGGATCATAAACTACGTGATATGCAGAACTACTACAGATCTATGATGCAAAATATAGGCAGTGTACCCTGCTGTCTTTTAGTGTCTCCAAATCTATCTAAAATGGCTAGATTGTGCACTTCTGTAAATCACAAAATAATTATATATTTAACGACAAATCAACTTTTTGGCTCATAAAACTCACTTTTCCATGATTTTCAAGTGGTAATTACTATCTTTTCATCAGTATAGGGGGATACATATCTATGGGTCTAAACGCCTATCCAAAACCTGTCATAAAATGAATAAAATATTTTTTGTCCCTTATAAAGCGTATACACATTCATAATCTCTCCATGGCACCATGGCCACTTGGGGATCTGCGCGAAGGGGTTAATGAGAGTGGACGCCTAATTCACAGCAGAAAATAAAAATGAGCTACATCGTGTGTACTGGTTAGCAGTCATATTTCAGTTAGAAAAATGATCACTCTCTTCCTGAATGAATATAAAATATTCAGAATGGAAACGGGGGCTGAATGAAAACGGAGTAGCAGCAGCTTGTCAATGTCATACTGTGGGCCCCAGTAGCCTAACCACTGCAATAATCATAATCATAATAATAATTAATACCTTGCATTTATATAGCGCCATTCTCACCAACCGTTGACTCAAAGCACATTACAATGATGAGGGGGAAACTCAACTCTACCAACCCCAATGTGTAGCACCCACCTGGGTGATGCAACGCCAGCCATTTTGCACCAGAATGCTCACCACACATCAGCTGAGGTGGAGAGGGAGATAATTATTTTTTTAGCCAATTAAACTGGGGGATGATTAGGTGGCAGATTGAAAGAGCCTAGTTGGGAGTTTAGCCAGGACACCGGGGAAACCCCTACTCTTTACGATAAGTGTCATGGGATCTTTAATGACCACAGTGAGTCAGGACCTCGGTTTAACGTCTGATCCGAAAGACGGCATCTCCTACAGCACAGTGTCCCCATCACTGCACTGGGGCATTGGGATTTATTTGACCAGGGGGAAGATTGCCCCCTACCGGCCCACGAACACCACTTCCAGCAGCAACTTCGTTTTCCCAGGAGGTCTCCCATGCAAGTACTAACCAAGCCTACACTTGCTTAGCTTCAGCCATTCAGCAGGAGCAGAGTGCATGATGGTATGGATGCTGACTGCAGCAGAGCTCCATTCCACTCTAGTGATTTATTTTTCTTTCTTTCAAGTTATTTGTATTCACAGTGAACCTCGCCTCCTATCTGTTACCTACACCACCGCCTACATGCCACACTGAACTCTCAAATTACTGACAGCATGTTCTTCAGTTTCCTTTCTGATTTATCATATGGCTATAATATATGCAAGGTCATCAGCAAGTCTAAAAACATGTGGAAAAAAATGTGGAACAAGTTACGGCTTGGTGGGGCATGCCCGATGCCTATACAGCACCGAGAGTTTGGCACTTTTCAGGGTTTCCTAGAGAAATAACCACAATGACTCTCAGCCCTTGAAAACATTAACTTCTGCGTGTAACCACACAGAATTCAGGTACAACATCACACATCCACACAATATAACCCAAAACTTGGGTTATTTTTGCATTTGTTCTTCTTTTTCTTCCTGCCAAATTCATCATCAAAAATGATCCTTGACCTCAAAGAATAATTTTCCCAATTGGATAACAGCATCTAATCTGCCAATGAGAATGTCAGTTCAAACTAGTCTCATCTCAAAGTACACTATCTCTACATGCTTCAGAGGCTGTCTACCTACCCCACAAACTGTGAAAGTGCCCATTGTTTGGTGGTTACGGCAATGGACTACCATGCAGGAGATTGGGGGTTGGAGCCTCGCTAGTTCAACTAAATATTGGCCTTCAAGCAAATGTGCAGCAAACCTTTAGCATTGTTGCCACATATTTGTGGCAAGCTCATATTTTTACATGCAAATTAGCTTTGTGGGAACTGCCTTTGGCTTCTGGCAAATTTAGCTGCAAGTTTGCGGCAAACTATCCAGTTTTGTAAGGGTTACATTTTCTTTTTGGCCAAAATGATGTGCACATGTTATGCTTTTCACATATAAGAATGTTCTTTTCACATGAAAGTATGTTGTTTTATTGCGAAGGCTAAGACAATTTACAATATTAACTGTTGACTGTTTAAATTATACTTAAACTGATGTCAGTAAGCTGACATGGTCCAGTACCGCATTCCACTTCACTCTATATTGTCCATATCACTTCAAATAGAATGTAGCTATGTTGTAGCCTAGTGGTTAGCATTGCAGACTCTGATGCTGGAGACATGTTTGAAACCCACCACAGGTTTTCTACAGAAGCCCTGAAAGGCAAGGTGAAAAAACATACAAGATAATAAGTCGTACGTAGGACATAGGATGCTAAATAGTAAGAATTGGTCATGAATTTTCAATTAAGGATAACCGTATTGAAAATGCACTGTTTCTTAAAGTGAAAGCACCAGATATTTTTCAAGCTCCAGTAGGGTGAGGGTGGGTTTAGAAAATAATCTTTTGATTTTAAAAACTGCTTACTACGGATAAGAAATGCGATGTAGCTATGTTAGATTTTTGTGATGCCCACATTATAGCAATCTTGGGGATTAAGTGTTTTTCGTCCTCTTGTTGTCGTAATTTAGCTAAGTAGTACAGTGGCCGAGACATACAAAGCAACGCAGCGTTATCACAACATGACGGCAAATTGGAAAACACATTAATAAATAAGAAAACGCGAACACAACGACATTAATAGAAACGCGCTGCATTTAATGAAAATACGGCAACATTAACAGAAACGCGCTGCATGATAAAAACACAGTGACATTAACAGAAATGCGGAGCATTTCCGAAAAACGACAACGGAAGTGTTTTCGGCTACGACCGAAATATACAGGATGCACCAGCCCCCATTGGATCCACAGAATTTGAAAAACTGAGAGCTGAGTAGACAGGATATAACTTTTAAAGATTTAATTCCATGTTCTACTGGGACTTTTGCCATTTATCGAGAGTGTGACAGACATTTTCGATTTCACAATTTCACTTTTACCATTCTATTGAACAAGTAATGATAGAAGTCCATTTTATGGGTTAGTGCTATTGGTTTCTGCTAGCTTCACCATTCTAGCCTCATACGGCGATCAATAAAGGCTAACAATACAAGAGCACTTATTTCTTGTTTTATCACCACTGCAGTGACAATTACCTATGTTTTCTGTCAGAAATGTATTGTGAGGCTCACATGCATTCACTGCTGCCTATGTTCCAAAGCTCCGGTTTGCCCCCCCGCCCCCCTAAGATTAGCTGAGTTCACATTCATTCATTATGCTGGTTAATTTCTCCATGCTTATCTGTGTCCTACCATATCATATCTGCGCACCATAAAGAGATAACAAAAAAATAAAGATAAATGATTCCATGTGGTTTTTGCTGTTCACACTGTTTCCAAAAAACAGATCTGTGTCACATTTTGTTACTAGTCATTATAACTGGTCAATTAGCTACCTAACGAATCACACTAGTTAGGTTTGGATTCAGGTTAGTATCATCCTGTTATTTGCATTTTGCGGAATTGCACTGACTTGCTATTTGTACTTAGTGCAGCAAGATGCCTGATTCAATTGGTAAATAGATTTTTTTTAGCAATGTGTGGATTGCATTCTCTTCATAATGTACCCAGCCCTCTTCACAAAGTACTGCAATAAAAGTGAATGATTATGTTACTAGGATACTGTATGCAAGTAACTAATATTGGCAGCATACAGCAGGTGAGGATTTGTTTGGTTTTTGTGCTATGTTTTGCTGTGTCCCCGAGTTTGTTTTACTTTCACTTTAGCACTGTGTGCCATTTAATTGATTTGTCACTTGTGTGCTCCGTTTCAGCGCAGAGACCATTACGTTTCCCCAGCAGTTTCTCCAAGTCTTTGTCCTTATTTTTTATCTGGCGCATTTCTGACTTGCCTGGCGATTTGAGGATTCCCTTTGCACGGCAGAGACTGCCGGCGTGTCTACCTCATTACTCATTTTATTTCCTGCAGCAGGGGATTCTGGGAGGGACACACCGACACACCACTGGGCCTAATAAATAAATAGTTTTCCCACACGCGGCACCAAATTGGCTACAAAAAGCAAGTGCACGTCTGCAAAAAAGCATTTGCTCGTCTGCAAGCCTTTTAATACTCGCTGCAGAGGAAATGGGTCTTTCGGGTTTTCTAAGTTTGCGGAGGGAGGCGAGCGAGATAAAAAAATATGGATTTGTCATTGATGAAGGATGAAGGTTGTTTTGCTGCATGCAGTATTTGTGAAGGTCCAGAGGCTTGGAGTGAAACGGGGTCCTGGCACGTCCTGTGGAAGGCGGAGCAGCTGGTGAAATCTAAGATTCGGAGCCGGCAGCCAGCATTACAAATCGAGCCTAACGGGCGTGTAATTCTCCACTTGGTTGCGTTGCCTCTCCTGACAGGTCCGGTTGGGGTAGAGAAGACGTTGTACATTGGACTCTAGTCCAGAGAGGTTGGCGCGAGAGACAAAGGGCGAAGGTACTAGCCTAGTCCCGTTTATCATGGGGTCATGGTGCAGCACCGTTGGGTGTCCAGTGGGTCCTGAAGAAGCTAAAGAAGAGTCTCTTAGTCTCCAACACACTCGCTGTGAAAAGTTAGGCTAAACCAAAGATCAGCAGGGTTGCAACCTTTATTGTGCTTACTGGTGCCTACCTCTGCACTCAGCTGTGGTTCCTCAGTCACCAGTTTTCCATTCAGTGAATGCATGGCCTTCATAACTCATCAGGTTTGCTCGATGAGAAGTTTGTCAATTCTGGACCCGGATCAGCATTTTGGCTAAATCTTTGCCTTGGTAATGCCTGTCGAGTCCTTTCACAAGTGCTGAGAGGATGGAGAGGGGGAGATTTATTACCACTCATTGAAGTTTAAGAACACTCATCAATATTCATTATGTAATTAAAGCCTCCTTTTTCTGATACTCATGTGTGATTGGTAAATGGTGTATAATAGTCATAATGAGCTTTAGCCTACAGCTCAGAACAGGCATAAAATGTCCTGTCCAAATGGAGATCTTACCGTATCCATATTCAACTTTTGGATCAGAACTGCATAAATGTGGGCTACTAACAAAAGCAAAACTATTTAATGGTAATAAACGGCCATTTATCATAATCTATAATGGCACAGATGCATTTGGGGCACAGACTCCAGCCCATTCTGACTGCATATTCATGATTTGTTCTGTGTTTTACTGTTACCCATCATGCTATATGAGGGATAAAATGACTACAATGGCACATTTATGCGCTTCAGGCGCTCATATAAACTGCATTTGGCCACTTCTGATTCTCATTTTTTTTGTCTTGTCTATCATGACACATTATACCCATCACAAATCCTAATTTTGCAAGGCTGGCCTGCTCAGGGCTAGTGCCCCATTGCATTATGCTGCTAAGGCTGAGGTTGCCCTTAAAATTACCTTTACCATACCTTAGAAATCAGAGTTTACCTAGTTCTGGCATTGATTGTGCATTGTGGCATGATATGTACAGTATGTGCTGGTAAAATATGAACTACCTCACGTTATTATTTTGTTGTTGTAGAGGGTCATTCCTTTTTAACTTTGACCTCGGAGATCTTCCTGATATTTGACACCCACAATGTAACCTTGGAGGAATGACCATTGCTATACTTTTGAGGGAAAAAAACAAAAAACAAACCTACAATAGGGGGTCATGGTTGAATAATTTGACTTAAATCTTGGCATTAATTCATTAAGAATTCATATTAATAATGCAATTATCTCAAAACTACTTTTTAAAATTTTGCCAAATTTTTCATACGTTGTTCTATACAGTGTACGATGTACACACATGCCATTTTACACACATTCGATATATACACACGGGATTTTGTTTTACAGCACTAAAACTGGTTAGCGCAGGGAAATATAGCAATTTCACCCGCACAGACAAATTCTTCTTTGCTTTCCTGTTGCCCACCATGGCCTAGAATACTGATAAAACCACGTTGGCATGTGCATTTTAAAAGAGGTGGCCTTGCCATAGACTGTATGTCAGATCAGTGTTTTATGCAAGTTTGATTAATTACACATGAGATTTTCTTAAGCAAGTTGGTACTCTCAAATATACGCTAATTTTTACAACCATATTGATAAATGAGGCCCTTTGTCTCTAATTTTGTTAATGATACTTTGTTTTCTTTTTCTCAAAAGTATAATGGTCATTATTCAATGGTTACAATATGGGTGTCAAATATCCAAAAGATCTCAGAGGTGAAAAGGGTCAATTTTCTGCCTGATTGACCCTATAAGAAAAATAAATCACCAGGCTAAACTGGTCTGTTCAGTTTCTACATCACAACTGGGCTCCTGTGGAAACAGCCAATCATTTTTAACTGTGTCATCCACATAAACCTGTCCTCAGTCAGCCTCTTCTAAGAACAAGGTAACACCAGCCTTTTCCTTGATTTAGCATCTATGCCCACAGAGTCTAATTACGAATGAATGAGCAAACGGAGACTTCAAACATGACTAGCAGAACTGGCCATGTTAAATGTGCTGAGAGCCCACTAGACGCAGCTATAAACCAGAATCACTAAATGAGATTTACTACTGCACCTATGTTACCCAGGCAGCCAGTGTGCAGGGTTGCCAGACTGGGGGATTTTCCCCTAAATGTAGGGGATTTTAAAAAAGAAAAAGAAAAATGTAAATCAAGTTTTAGAGTGAAAATGTATGGGAGTCAATGACATATGGGGGATTTTAAAAGGAGGTATGGGGGGGGGGGGGGGGGGGGGGATTATGATAAAATTGTATGGGAGTCAATTGAAGATGGATGGTTTTCAGAATAATTATTTTGGGGGGAGGAATTAATTAATGCATCTGGCAACATTGCCAGTGTCCAGGTTCAGGCCCATGTAGAAGGGGCAGAAGTCTTGTCCTCACAGTCCAGCCACAAGTCTGTTCCAGATGTTTCAAAATAGCAATCGGCCCTTAACCTGTGCTCTTTACCCAACTTAACCCTCGTATTATGTTCCGGGTCAATTTGATCCAATTCAATGTTTGACGTCTCTTAAAAACCAGTTAACCTTATTTTTTCATCTTGACACTGCATGATTTTTCCGAATTCGTTGGGAGTAAACACACAATAAACATAATGCTATATTTTTAAAAGTCATATACCAACTTTGTATAAAAGGTGTTGTGTGGCGGCATTTGTGGGGTAGCTGTATAAAATGTACGAAAATGTACAACCTTTATTAGTTTTTAACTCAGATTTTTTTGTGGGTAATTCTGGTGGCACTTTCCCATATAGGTTTTAAACTTTACAAACGTTCATTACCTCAGGCTCTAAAATTAGATGTTTCATCACAGATTTTTAATACTTAGGGATAAAAGGCTAGTCAATTGGGAGACACACAAAATGTGATGCAGAAAGTGTAAAACTTCTTCTCTTATAATAGTTTTGAGTCAGTTTAAACTTTTGGGGTCAATTTGACCCCAAACATAAATTGCTTCATAAAATGTAAACATAATATGTAAACACGCCAGCAGCAGCAGGCTAACCCACGCCGTTGTTCCACCCGGGGCAGAAATGGTAGATTTCACTGTTCACATTGACATTGTAGAGTTGTTTGTGGTGAATACCAGCAAAAAAGCCTTATTTACAATTTTTTTTATCAAATGTTCATACAACAAAATATGAGAGTCTTAAGGGGGCTGAATACTTTTTCAACCCACTGTATGTATACGTAACGTGTGTGTGTGCGTGTGTGTGTGTGTGTGTGTGTGTGTGTGTGTGTGTATGTATGTGTATATATATATATATATGTGTGTGTGTGTGTGTGTGTGTGTGTGTGTGTATACGTGTGTGTATATATATATATATATATATATATATATATAATGCATTAAATGCAAAAATATTTATATTTTAGTTTGGTGTTGTACTCCAGCACATTAGGTTTGATATAAAACAATGAATATGAAAATAAGTGCAAGCTGTCGGCTTTCATTTCAGGCTATTACTTACATCCATATCGGGTGGTCCATGTAGGAATTGCAGCCCTTTTCATACATATTCCCCCATTTTCGGGGAGGAAACGTAATTGGACACAACTGTGATTGATTGAAGTAGTCCAATGAGCGCAATTATTTGATGGCCTGGAGGCAGGAAAATTAAGAAGAAATTTGTATGTATGGGGCATGCTCTCCCAAGGCATATCGCGGTACGTTGCCATCCAAATCCTTATAATTTAAAATGATTGTCATAATTTCCAAGTCAATAATACATTTTTCTATCATATTGTTATATTTCATAAAATGCATATCTGGCTCCATATTGCTCTCTTTGTCAGTAATGTGTAGTAATCATCATTTACCAGTAGAGGTTGTAGTTTAACCCCCTAACTAATATGGGCCAGAAGTGGTTTATTGAACTTGCATTCATTTTTATTTATTTATTTATTTTTTTACAGTGACATTTTCACTGAATCTCATTAAACGATATACCGTTTGAAAGTATTAAAACTCACGATTTTATCACTAAAAACTATTTTACAATTCCAATGTTATAGCGGAAATGGTTCCTTATTTTGTAACACGCATCTGTCAAAACAACGATTCCGTACGTTATGTGTATTCTGGAAATCTCCAGTATCCTTATCACGGCAAAAAAATATAATTTTTAGGGGAGAAAAATCTCCGACTGTGTTTGGGCTTCTGTTACTTTGTTTCAGTAAAACTTACAGTAATTTTGAAAGGTGGAAAACAAACACCTAAGGGTTACCTTATAGAAGAGACCAGGATTATGCCTGTAGTCAAATAGGTTCAAGAACAGTAACCATTTTATTTCCAAGCTTGTGTTAAAAAAGGTGGTGCTAGAGAAGGGCCTAATCTAATATAGCACTTATTTTAGTTCACCTGTTGTAGGCGTATCCTAAATGTTTTCACATTATAATGCTCTCATGCATGTATATATTCAGTCTGATCAATGATAAACTGTGATTTATGTATTGTGGCATTATGGCACCAAAATGCATGAGCTCAGTGTATCACTTGAGTTTACTTTAACAGCAGCCAAATACAAGTCCTGTCAGAGTTGAACGACAGGCCTGTATGCATTCTGTTTATTTTTATTTAGAGAATAAAAATATCAGACTAACAACCAAATTACATTGACAAAATGAACATGTTAAATGTTTTACTCATTTTATGATGCTTGAAATTAAATGTTATGTAGGAATTATTGTAAGATGACTATGAGTGTTTTAACTATTTTAAAACACAAGATGGAGCAAGGTGCACACATATAAAGCTTTGGATTCTTTTTTTATTTAGATCAAGCATTGCTTGTTTGACTCAATGCAGGCCCATCATTTTAATGAACTGAATGACTGTCATATTCCACGCAAAGGGCCTGATTTACGACCTTTAGCACATGCAAAAGCAATAACATGACCAATGATTGGTCATGGTATTTGTTGTGCACCAATCATTGATAGTGTTATTAATTACTAAAATACATAGAGCCGGATTCAGAGATGGCCAACTTAAGTCATGCGCTTAAGTGCCTCTCCTGCGCGGATTTAATGCGAGTTGAGTGACACCCTCCCCAAACCGGACGCGAGCGGGCGTCTGCGTCACATCAAGATAATTGTATACCTACACCAGACACGTTCAGTAATCACGCTATTGAAACAAAAGAACCAATCATTAACATCGGGGGCGGGACTTGCGCAAGGAGGCCTGGAGCGTCGCGTCTCAAATAGAAACAGGGTGAGCAGCAACGCAGGGTGAAGCATAGCGTCATGTGACACACGTGGGCGGTGTAGGTTTCACGATTTATTATAATAGACGCGTTAATTATTTTGACGTGACGCAGACGCTCACTCACGTCCGGTTTGGGGGCGTGCTTATCTCAACTCTGAATCTGGCCCTAAAAGGTTTTGCACATGCTAAAGGTCTTAGTAAATCAGGCCCAAAGACATCTAATATCTAATGAAATCACATTTGTATGTGAAATGTAGGAGGTGATTACAATTTATTAAATTAATTAATGACGAGCCAAATTAAAAGTTAAAAAAGCAAAACAAACACCACAAAAGAGATATCATTATATGTTTTCACAAATAAGGAATACTGATGGATTTTCCTCTTACTTCAGTTCGAAATACTATCTATACATTTCCATTCCATTAAGCACGGTGAAAGTTCAGTCAGGCAAATTCTGTAATTTCTGCATGCGGTGGAAGAAAAAACTCACGCCTACGTGGCTTTTACTTACATCCCATGATTCTTTGCTTTCTGATGGTTAGGCTAATGCGGACCCACTTTCATTCTACTTCATTTTGTATTCGGAATTTTCCTTTTTTATCTCATGAGGGAACTGAAGTGGACAAACCATGTTACCACTTTATTTCTCTTGAGAATTTCTTGCATTAGACTGCCCATTTGGCTCTGAGGCCAGAGTTGCATTTTCCGCCCTCCTGTAAGTCTACAATCTTCTATTGCCAAAAGTCCATGGTCAGTGCCGACCCATTAGCAAAGGCACTTGTACACAGTTTGCTAAGCATCAGGCGGCTTTTTCTCTTTATATCATACCTCCTTCGTCCCTACACTACCATCGTCAGAGGTGCTCAGCTATTCAAAACGCATGCTCACTTAGTTACACGAGGATATGTTTGATCTCGATTGCTCACTCACAAACGCATTCATTACCATGGCTGTTTAACCTGGCCAGAGGCACTTTTGCCCTTTGAGTGCGGAATTACATTCCAACAGATCCAGTGACAAAGCCATTATCGCAAGAATTATGTTTTGTAGTGCTGAGGTCTGTTTTAAAATTCCATTTCAGTCAGATATAATGTATTTTAATTAATGCATAATAAAAATGTTATTTGGAAAGAAATACAACGAATCCTATTAGAATAGCATGTGTTTGGCAGTTTCACAACAGAGAAGATGCTTAATGATCAAACAAGCAAAGGAATTATATACTGCTGACATGCAGCAAACGGTGCATTTAGTATGCAACTTGTAAAAAAAATACCCAGACACAAAACCAATAAATTTGGACAAGTACTATTTCAACAGGAATGTGTGAACTAAACCCTCCAAGAGCTGCGGTTTTCTTTTTACTACACTGTAGGCTGCTTTCATGTTCTGTGCGCTCGCGGTACAGCTACGTGACTCACAGGTTAAGAAAATAAACCTGCCCTGTCATATCTCCCCAACGGACACAATCTGCTGACTTCTCGGCATCGAGACTCCCTTTTGTCACTTCCTTTTTGTTTGCTTGAGTCTGTTACCGGAGGGTGCGTACCTGCTCTCTGGCGATGAACATTATGACAGTTACTCATACATTTTTAAATACTTTTGCTTCTCCACTGCCGCAGTGTGTGTATCCTCCGGGTCATTTCATTGACATGAACCCATCGGCCATATTCATTTATAAATGGTACTACTAAGAATAAGGCGGGAAAAACCTGATGAAATGAGTAAATAAATACATGAGTAAATACACAATGCAGAGACAGCCATGGAGCCAACCTATTGAAACTTGTTGATTTCTTGAGGTTTGTTGAGACTATGTATATATTTCATTAAGATTTTATTAAATATATACAGCAAATGCATACGGCATACAAATACAGTAGACTGATTTTTTTTAAATGGAAAAATGTTAAACCGCTTCAATCATAATGAAAGATTCAATTAAAAATTAACTTAAGATTATAGCAACGGATCTTGCTTGCAGTCTCAAGGCATCTTATTAGTTTTTCATAGTGATTTCATAAATGTAACATTCAGATGTACAGTATGTACAGTTATTTGGCAGTAATTTGCAGTTAATATCTGTTAACTTTGAAAGAAAATTAACTGTGTGTTCCTAATTGCATCTGTGGAAAAGCAAGTGGGATTTGTGTCCACGTGTCTAAATATCTATGGGTTCTATTGGGGGGAAAAAAGGCTTTTTGTAAAGCACAAGCATCTACCTGGTAAATGTGTTCAGTGCACTAATAAATTCCAACGGGAAGCGTCCCTGTGAAACTGACATGGGAAGGTGTTGCATTAATAGGGATATGCTCACAAAAAATAACTTGGCAAAGTGCTAGTTTCAACACCAAAGCCATATTTTTGTCCTAATACTGTGGTTTTTCCAGAAATTTTGACCACGTTCATGCTAGTAGTGTGAGGTTTGGGTGGATGTAGATTTATGAAAATAGTGAATTCTCCAAAAATTACAGCTGGCTTCGCAGGTGTTTCAGATTAGTCAGGTGTATTAGTCAGCCTTCAGTATTTGCTCTTGATTCTAGGCCTTTGGAGTCTGTTATTGAAAGCACTGGTGAACTGCTAGGCCAAGGAAGCCCTCTACAGTTGATGACCGACAAATTATCACCATAATGAAGAAAAACAGCTGTCTGACAGATCAGAAACACTCTTCAGGAGGCAGGCATCGATGTGTCAGTGACTACTGAGAGCAGAAGACTTCACGAACAGACCTACAGAGGCTACACTGCAAGATGCAAAGCCACAAAAAATTAATGGTTAGGTAACCTTGGGTCTATGAATAAGGTCAATACGCCACAGTATGGGTCATCCTCGCGAGAGGGTGAGCTACTAGGAGACTGAATAGCAAATTAACCACCACTACGGGGCGGACTCCATGTCCACCATAAGTCTGGTGCGTGTCTGCTGCCCATTCTCTTTTGCCGAGGCAATGTCGAGCAGGAAAGCAGTTTTCAGGGATTAGTCCTTCAAACCGATACCAGCTAAGGGCTCGAGGGCGGCTCAGAGAGAGCTTTAGACTTAGGCGGGCGAAGCCACCTGACTCCCTGGAGAAACTGGCGATTGCGAGGGTGTGATCCCTATGCCTCATAGCATAGACTCCGCAAACCCTTCTTCCAAGAGGGATTGAAGGAACACTCACGTGACTGGAATGCCACGAAAAAAAACGGGTCAGACCTCTTAGTGTGGCACCAGCAGCTGAACCTGCTCCACTTTCCAGCATACAGCGCCCTTGTAGAATGGGCTTTCAATGCCTGAAGCGTCTCAAGCACACTGGGTGTAGGCGCTACAGCAACCCGATTGGTCAGCTGGGCCCTGGGGGGTTGCAAAAGTTCCAGGGGGCTGCCAGAATGATTGTAACTCAATCATGAATTCAGGAGGAAGTGGCAAACCTCCGCTTGAAGTACTGGGGGCCATGATCGAGAAAATATATGGGGGGAAGGCGAGCACGCCCTGAAGATCATAGCCCCCGGTCAGAGAAATCCAGGGCTGGGGGCCCGGATGAAGAGGAATACGGGCCCCCCAGCCGTGGACAGACGCACGCAGCCCTGGACAGATGCACGTCAGACGCACGCTGACCCATCCTCAGTCTCTGACTGTTGAGGGTCAAGCGGACATTCCAGGCTGTCCGACTTTGCAGTGGACAGAATATCGGGGTGACGCCGGGGGGTCTAGCCACAGGCTCCGATGAGTCGTGGGGCCTAATTGGCTGTCACCAGAATGAACACTGAAGCATGCACAACACCAATAAGCCACGAACCCTGAGCAGGTGTACATACGAACAAATCTCAGATACAAGAACATTGATGAAAGCCAAAATATGGGCAAAATTGCTAATATGAATGATTTATGTACAAATTAATTCTGCTCACATTTCATGAATGAGGCCCAATGACTGTTGAATACACCTCCATAAACCACAGACTCGAAGAGTACTACTGCTGGTTCACGAGGGGGTGAAGAAGCCTCAGGTAGTGTATGCTTTCACGGACACAGAGGCTCCTTCCGGCATTAAAATGTCAGTATGAAGTACCGCAATATCTCTCATATGCGCAGTAGCTTCGACACAATGGGCCTCATTCATGAAGCATTCCTAAATATGCGCATACATTTATGTACAAAAAATTGTGCCAGATTCATCGAACCATGTGATAAACCATGTGATTTTTTTTGTAATCACGTACGTAAGTGCATACAAGCGTGTTCACGTTATTTTGTGATTAGCATGAATCAACGCCCAAGAATTGCCTTATATCGACATTGTCACTTCCATTTAAAGGTCCACACAAAGCCAACATGGCCCAGAAAAAGCAAAAAAAATAATTATTCCGACAATGAAATCAAAGTTTCATTAGCAGATGTTCAATTAAGGGGAAAAAATGATTTGGTATCGACCACACTGAACAAATACTACGGATTTATCCTACCTGATGTGCACACCTGCGCTAAACAGTAGATTATCACGACTGCAACGTAACCTGTTGCTGGGGGAGAAAAGGCCTCTCAGGTAGTGTACTCAGGTAGTGTACTAAGAAGAGGCTCCGGTCGGCAGCAGGAGAGGGCAAAGAGGAGCTGCAATTTCGCGGATTCAAGGCGAAAGCGAAGATTCAATCTCGAGAAGAGAATGGCCGGCGGACATGCACCATACTTATGTTGGACGTGGTGTCCTCCGTAGTGGTGGTTAATTTGCTATTCAGTCTCCTGGTAGCTCAGTCTCTCGGCAAGGATGACTCATACCATACAGTTTGCTAAGAAGTACCTGAAATAGCCTGCAGAGCTTTGGGAAAAGGTCTTGTGAACAGATGAGACCAATAATCGCTTGTATGATGGCACATTTATTTTGGGTGAACTGTACTGTGCAATATGTTCTTGGATATGTAAAGGTAATCATGGGTTATATCACCAAGAGTAAGTTAAAAGCGGGCTGTGAAAAATGAAACCTTGGTTCTGGCTGTTTCAGTCCTGGCACACAGTGCATTGTTATCTTTTCTTTAGCTTGACCTGGGCTCACCTCCTCTTCTTACAGTCTTAATGGTCTTTCCACTCTGCAAATTCTCATTACATCCAGAAATAGCATCCCCTATGATGTTCTACCCTGATGATTTATTCTTTCCAAATTGGCAAACTATTGCAGTACATTTCCTTTAAGTTATACAAGCCAAATGTTGCACTATTGACAGCTAACCTTGGGTAAAAGGGTGATATTTAATTGTAAATGTACCTATAATTAAATTATACGTCAAATCAAAGGTCACTGGAGTGGTGTAGACAAACTATATCCAAGGTGAAAACCATACTAGACCAAAAATATTCTTTAGCAATGCATTCTGATAAGTGCTTGCCAGACTGTCATTGCTGAGAAAGATTTCACCTGCGGTGGTTATGTACTTTCTCAGTGAAATGTATTGGTGTTTCATTGGTGAGTAATACATGATGATATAGGAAACAGCATGTCAGCTGTTGGCTCCATTGTCCGAAAAAAGCAAATATGTAGGAGAAATTTCTGAATGTGGGATGTCACTACTTTTGAATGCCTTTTATTGTTTTGTCAGATGACACAACCTGGACAAAACATGTCTCATCCCTTCTATGTACATGTATGCTACTATGTACGGTACATAGAATTGTAAGGGCTTGAAACTCAGTGGGGAAGCAAAAGCGGAAATCAATAGTTTTATATTCAGATTTTAAAAATGTCATATTTAACATTTAAAAAGATAAAAAAGCTGAATAGCTTTTTTATAATAGGAGAATATGGATGTTGAGACACTAAAGAAAAAGACTATATAAACAAAATGTGTGGATGAGAGTAACGTGACAGTAATATTTGTTGGTTTGACGATAAGTTTTGTCACATTTTAAGATGTAGGCTAATGTACAGTAGCCTGTGCATTAAGCAGAGTTGGACATTTAGCACCAGCCACTCACACTCACACTTTAGCACCAGCCACTCACACTTGGAATGATAAGGATAGCATTAAGAATATGTTAAAATGCATCGTGATGGTCACCCCACATTGATAACAATAATGAAAAGACCTTGGGACATGTTTATCAACAGTGCTGAGCAGAAAAATGCCCTCAGAAAGCCGCATAAGCGAGTTTTCACGCATAAATTCAGATGTATAATATAACACGTGCTGTGAGAATCTGCGTACCTCTGCACACGAAGGACACCACACGTACGCAATGTTTGGAGTCCGTGTGATATGGCGACACCGTGACAGAAAGGCAGAGGTAGAAAATGCAAAACAATTTTTTAAGCAGATTTCCGACTTGTGTTCTTTTACGCATTTTTTTACTCATGTGGTTTTATACTTGTGGCCCCTTAAGTGATATGGAAGGTTAATTAACCTTGTGGGTGGGATATTTCACTAAAGGACTCATTCTTGGACCACTGACATGCCCCTTTACAGAAGTAAAACATGACCATGGGTCCTGACTGGGAGTGCCCCAGGGAGGTGCAAAATTAACCATACTTTCACCCAGAGAGGGAGGGTTACACTGGGTATGCTTTCACCATTTCATTTTGCAAAGGCAGCTCCTGACTAAATGGCTCATGGTAGATTTAGCATTATGCACAGTGGCTCTCAAAACTGTTTAAATTATGATCAATTTAAAACGGAGTCATGCATTATTCTTTCTGGTGAAATGGCTTATATTACTTTTTCAATCATTTGCTAGAATCATGGAGCAGTTAGAAGACCATTACGCACACAGTACATTCATAAAACTTATCTTGGAGTTTCCATTAAGGATAACCATTTTTAATTGGAAAAAAATCCCATTATTAAACACTTGGCTGCTGTACAGTAAAGTTATTTCAATTCCAATGCACGCACAGTTTTTTGATAAATTTTAGAACGATAAAAAAGCCATTGCAGTAATATGGGGAAAGGGGAGAGAACATAAACAGCTACACTGCACACTGCAACTCACCAGAAACTATCATTTTCCAAAAGTATAACAACATCAAAAAAACTTAAATACAAAACAGAAATAAATAAATAAATACATTTGTGGAAAATAAGAGGCCCCAGGCTACCCCTCATCCCTGGATTTTGAAGTTACACTCAGGAGAAGTTTTTCAGGAGATTTCTAAAATACTGCTCCTTGTCAATGAAATGCATTGCTAAAATAATGCTATTTCAGCATTTCTCGAAATACAATAATTCCTAATGCAAGAGACAATGTAAAATTGAGAAGTAGTTGCAGTGTTTTGTTTTTTTACGATGCATTTCCCAGGGAATTCTTCTTATTTTTCTGCTTTAGATTATTGGCGCCATTTTGACCTGGAGGCAGGGTTGGAGGAGGGAGGAGTTTCTTTGCTCCCACGGTGAGTCCCAATCTATATGCACTTTGAAGATTAAACCTGCTAGTCAACTATGTGTTTATGATATCTGTCTCATCATGTTTATTTTTTAAAAGAGAGTAATCCAGAATGAAATAAAATTTTATTCACCAATGCACATCTATATGCTATTTGAAGATTTAACCTGCTAGTCAACTATGCGTTTATGATACCTGTCTCTTCACGTTTATTTTTTAAAAGAAAGCAAGATTGAATTCAAATGATATGGTACATGGTTACCTTGGAGAGTACACAAGGGCGTAATAGAATGCATTTATGCCACTTGGCAGATAATGTGCATAGTTTGCTAGAAGAGTAGAAGACATAAAACATAAAAGAGACATGACGTAAAAATTGTTTACATTTTGTCCTGCGTTTGTGTTATTCAATAATTGTGTCCATACAGAGAGCACAACCATTTTGTTTTTGAAGTAGTCGGGCGTATCAGACTTGTATTTCCAATTCGTAATTATATTACACCGTTGAAACCTAATCTGTGAAAGGAGAACCAAATCCAAATTATTTCAAGCTCATAAATATGCCCATTGGCTCCTGTCAAATGGCTTTTCTTCATCCAAGGATAGCTGACGGCAAGGAGATAATCTCAGTTTAGAGACTATGGGTCGGATTCAGAGATGACCAACTTACCACATGCGTTTAAGTGCCTCTCCTGCATGGCTTTTATGTGGGGCGATCTACACCATGTTCTAACTTATGCTGCACAGTTGGTGGTTATCTCAAAATGTTGGTGGCACAGGGTATGATATTGTAATGACCTGTTTCTTGTACTCGCCTGCTGGGTTTCTTCTAAAAAACATGTGGGGGGTATGCATTTTCAACATGTCAGTGACAGTGCCTTTTAATAACTGCATTTTCCTTTTGTAAACTCCTGCCTTTGTGCATCGTATTTGCTCTTGGGTGGTGGAGAAGGCAGTGAACATTTTAATATGTCACATCATAGCCTTCATGTAATTATCATAACTGGGATCTACCCATCACACACACAAAAAAAGAAAATTGTTGGACAGTGCTTGAACACAACATTATTAATGTAATTAATGTAATTATGTAACATTGACACCGAGCATTTTAAATGGGTACTGCAGTCCAAATTCATAATATCCTCCCCAGACTCGATGCTCACGCGGGTTGCCAAGTTGAGGACACTGAACAAACACGAGCACAAGACGAGCCGAGCGCAACATTATATTTTGAGATGAGCTTATTCTATTTTGACAATAACAAGCGACGACGAGTCCTACACTGTAAGTTGATCAGCTAATGTATACGTTTGCAATTTATTTATTGCTTGCAAATTATAAACCAGCTCGTGGATTTTTTATAACTCTGTTAATGTTAGCTAGATGCATGGCTGGCTATGTTTACGGTCACACAGATGTAAGCTAATGTTAGTGGTATGTTTAGTTAGTAACTATATACACATATATATATATATATATATATATATATACTATATATTTGTTTTTTTATTATTTTTTTATTTTTATTTTTATCTTTAGCTAGCTAGCTAAATGAAAATGATGTTGAACTTAGCTTAGGCATTCGTAAATCGGCTGTCGGAGTGCTGGAATACATCTGGTTCTTCGTAATGGGCAGTGGGCGGAGTCAACTCGGAGAATAGTGAAAACAAATACAGACGTTCTGACCCGGAATGTAAATTTCAAAGGAGAACATACTGGCTTCTCCGACAACAATGCTACAGCCAGTATTTCGACTTAGCATGTTTCCTTAATCTCTGATGACATATCATGGTCATTTTATGATTTAGTACAGTAAATGTGTTACATATAGCTCCTTTAAGTAAACAAATAAATAGTTGGATTTACTTCAAATAAAAGTATGACTTATTATTATTACTTAATTATATTACTTATTAATAAAAAAATAATTATATTACAAACCCCAATTCCAAAAAAGGGACAGTATTTAAAATGCACATAAAAGCAGGAAGCAGTGATTTGTAAATTATCTTTTACATATATTTAATTGAAAACAGTACAAAGAAAAGATATTTAATGTTTTACCTTATCAACTTTATAGATTTTTGTAAATATACGCTAATTCCAAATTTGATGCCTGCAACACGTTCCAAAGACAGGGTCAAAAAAAAGACTGGGAAGCTGAAAAAAAACACCTGTTTGGAACATTCCACAGGTAAACAGGTGATGCTATCATGACTGGGTATAAAAGGATATCAAAAGACTCTTGATATCTTATTTTCAGGTGCTCTTACAAGCGATACTATAACCACTCTGCATTTGAATGGATCTCTATTGGAATTGGGGGGTTGGACTAGATTAACACATAAATTACATGGGGATATTATGGAACCCATGGTTGGCTAAATGGCTGTAAGTTATCAAGGGTCTGCGGTATCAAACAAGCCTCAAACCATCACTCTGCTGCCAGCTATGCAGTAGATATGGATGGATCACTTGAAACAAGAACACATTCACTTCCAGATAATTGTTGCTATTAATTGAGTCGCGACTCTTATCAGCCCATGATGAGACATTATTGGAAACATGATACGATAATACTGTATTGTCTGATTACGCATGGGTCATAGTTTGCGTAAATGTGCGCATGTTTTGACGTCAAGTTTGTTTTTTATTAATCCGATGTCCGTGGGGAAAGTGGCATACAAATATTTTTGTGCGTACGCACCGCTTATAAACGAGGCCCCAGATCTGACGTTTGGTCTACAGATTGGAAAAGCGCATTTTGTTTAAAATCTCTCACCATAAAAGTTCCGGTGGCTCTGGTCGCTCCTGCGGCACAACCTTTATTCCCCAAATAATGAATGTCTGTTCCACTTCCCTTCAAGGGAACACCTAATAGGGGCTAATGTCTGAGGAGTTAATTGTAGTAAAGCTAAATCACTTTAAAAATAGTCTATAACAATAGTGTCTGTGTGTATTCTGGATAATTATAGTCAATTATAGTACTTGGGTGGTGATTATAAACTGGGAAAAAAGCCTTACCATAGCATACTGTCCCAGACCTTATCGGGGAGAGGTCAGTAGGAGATGGCCACTGCAGGCTATAAGGAAGTGTTGGTGGCTCAGTCAGCAAGCAAGTGCAGGTTAGTGAATTTATGTATGTGCAGCTTATTCCTTGAGGGGTGGAAAAACAGTGAGTGGGCTCACGTCTGTACAAGGCCCTGGCATAAGAAACTCCATGGGCCTACATGTACTGCAGCTGCCATCAACCCCATTGGGTGCATACAGGTCAACCAGAGGGTTCTGCTGTCTATAGAAGTTAATACATACCAGTGAATGTACATTTAAACATAAGAGACAAAGAGTGTAAAAATAGTTTGTCTTACTGGTTTGTAGCAGGGAGCCAGCAACAACCTTGTTACAAAAAGAATGAGCCTTCCCTTTATAACAGTTAATATCATGAAAGCCCAGCGTGACAATGGCATATGACAGACAAGCACTATATAGAAACAGAGACAGTAAACTTGACCTTGGAAAGGCAGGAAATATAGCCAGCTACTAGGACAGAACAGAATCAAGGTAGTGTGGTGGCAGACAAGCTACTGTAGCAAGAAGGTAAAATGGGAAAATTTAGTGTACAGTTGAAATCAGAAGTTTACATACACTTAGGTTGAAGTCATTAAAATTCATTTTTAACCACTCCACAGATTTCATGTTCGCAAACTATAGTGTTGGCAACTTAGTGTATGTAAACTTCTGACCCACTGGAATTGTGATATAGTGAATTAAAAGTGAAATAATCTGTCTGTAAACAATTGTTGGAACAATTACTTGTGTCATGCACAAAGTAGATGTCCTAACTGACTTGCCAACACTATAGTTTGCTAACATGAAATATGTGGTTAAAAATGAGTTTTAATGACTTCACCCTAAGTGTATGTAAACTTCCAACTTCAACTGTATATATACACACACACACACACACACAACCAACTGTGCAGGCCAATGGAGTAAAGTGAAGTCACTGTCCTGTTAATGGAACCTGGTTGAGATATTGAGTGCTTTGTGACATGACACATTATCCTGCTGGAAGCTTTCTGAAGTAACAAACAATTGGCTATTTACATTTTGTTGGTTATGTGCAGAACCTAAATAGTTCCTAATTTGCATATCACTTAGATAACTAAAAAGTGAGATGTTCTCTATCTTTATTGCTATATTTAGATGAAAAATGCATGCCAGATGCAGTATTATTTTTTATGTAGACAATAAAACATATGGGTTTGATATCCTCTCACTGTTCAAAAAGAGGAATTGTTTCAACATCACTTCCTGACCACTATTTATTTATTTATTTTTTAAAACCTACTTGTCGTCGAAGGTGGTATGTTGTGTCTGTCATTTTACAGATGGGAAGCAGAGACATGAAATAAAAAAGTGGTGATTTTGAGAATATATCACCTGGCTGACAGTCACATTCACAGGGAAGTCATTACTGAAGAAGAACTAACAGTTGCTTTTTAATGTGCAGTCATTTACAGAGGAATAAAATCTCAGTGTCCCTACACTGTTTTGAGTCTGCCTGAGAAAATTATTAAGCATGGGCACGCACACACGCACGCACGCACGCACGCACGCACACACACACACATACCGCTCAATTCCATATTTAAAACCTTTCTGTCTGCTTCTTGAGGAAATCGCTCTCTCGTTTTTCCAATATTAACGTTACAAGAATATTTCGGAAAGAGCCAATGCGGCCATTGTTTACACTGTAAAGTTCTGACATTAAATCAATAGTTTAGTTAAAGTTTGGAACATTAACACTGTCCATTAGATATCTATTAAGACCTACAGTATGCATGCACCAAGTGGATATTCTTATATTGACAAACTTGTGCCATTGGTCTTTATCATCATCACCATATTTATGAATGTGACTAAGGTTACTCGCATTCCTTTTATTCGTAATGGCTGCACCTCAATAATAGCGTACAAGAAAGGAAATACTAGCCACGGTATGTATTAGTCATTTTAAAGCTATTCAATGTGCCTTTTTTGAAGTGTAATACAACATCTCTGAGCGGTGCCTGTGAAATGTTTGATACATTTGATTAAGTATTAATTTGCCTATTCTCACAGGCAACACAAGGGGCCTATCTATGAACAGTGTAGGACTAATACATAAGGACATAAAACACCTGTTTGTTAAAAGTGATCTCTTGACATTTGTCTCATTTTCATATATACACTACAGTATTTCGCTTTTTTTTTCTCTGTTTTTGAAACTTGAGTCACAGTCATGTCTTCCTTGTTTGCTTTGATCATTTTCGCGCATTGTCTTCTGTCGAGACAGCCTTCGAACGTCAGCAGATTTACCTTTTTTGTGGGCTTAATTGCAGATGCTTTATTCTTTACAACTAGTAAAGGACGTAAATGTTTACAGTCTAAAAAATAATTACGTGAATGTCTGAAGAATATACGGTATACTTTAACATGTAGTAGCTAGGTGGTATAGGTAGGGCTACTGAAGATTGACCTGTACACATAGTTCCTACAGAAATAGTGGGCGTGAGTTCAGCTAGAATGAATGTGTCCGCCCTACTGTTGATCCTGTTTTTTGGTTTCTGTTGTTGGGTGGCCTAATCTTTCTTCATCTTGTTTTGGGACCAGGGTTACTATTGTCCAGGAAAGATTAAGTAAGATGTGCAGTCATCATCAGTTCAACGTCAAAGCCATTTCCTCTTTATTCATAATGTTTCATATTGCAAATGTTCTAAAGAGTGACACTATCAGAATAGGCCACGCGGAACCGCTTTCTTTCTCTGATTGCACTGATATGCAAGTTATGGCGTTCCATTTGAGGAACGTGTATGGGCTTGGTCAGAATGGTACTGTCGGTACATTTAAAAAAATAAAATAATTTGGCGCCCAACGCGGGGGCTGTGTGTGTCAAATTCTACGGACCGCCGTCAAACTTGCATGGAGCAAAATCCAAGGAAGACCACCCCATACGTAGCTGAATGTAGACCGGGGGCTTCCCATGCCCAGTGGGTTTTGCCAGATTAACTCATCCAATGAAATCACCAATTGCGCGTCGCCACCCCCCCCCCCGCGGGGCTTCCGGCTACAGTCGGCATTGGCACAGCACGGTGCCGGTGCTTCGACTGAATGAGCACAGCATTGGTACATTTGTAACATGAAATTGGACATCTTATAAAATGAATGGGGCTTCTGTGTTTTTCAGCAACCTAACATGACTGCTATGCCAAGAAAAAAGTTCATATTTATCTTTATTCAGTTAACAAATTTTAACAAAGATTACATAAAGAGGGAAAAAAAATAGGATAATAATCTATTTGGGGGGAAAATAGTGTACTGTCTTGTTCAATAAACTGAAGGCGCTGGGTATGCACAAAACAAACCCACATAAAGTGCTCAAATACAGAAAGATTACATACCACTATGATATGTATCAGCTACAATTCCTCACTCTGGAAAAATTTAACATTGAAATGGCATGGACATTTTCTTTATAATGAGGAAAGTATTCTTTATAATGCCAAAATGATGCTATTACCTATACAGGCATCAGATAAGCTTTTTTGTCTTCACTTAAGAGCTAATCCTCTGAAGCTAAAAATGTTTTGTAAATAAACATGTCATACTTCAACTCTAGAGGTGCATGTAACACCATTAAGCTGCCGTCACGCTGATGGATGAACTTGGTCTTACCTGTGGTATTAACTTAATGCACACTGCAGAACTTTACAAGGCTACGGCAGTTAAGACCACGGCAGAAATGTAACGTCAGTGAGACCGTTTAAATCACTAAAGTACCGTGTTCCCCACGTTCTTGCTAACCACAAACGGATAAAAGTACATCAACATTCCGTTTCTGATCCCTCCCTGAAACACACATTGTACATAGCCTGAGAAAAAGTTCTGCATGTAACAAGAAGCTGAATCTTTGCAAGTTCAGTCAAGTCTGTATGACTGTAGGGGGCAATGACAACATTCGGGATACTTCACCAGGGTTCTCAAACAGTGACGCACAAGAGCGCATAAATCGTCCCGTCCCGTATAAACACTGGTCAAGAGGCTGAGGTACCCAGCAGGCGCTGTTAAAAAATGGTCATGAACAGAAATGCTTGACCACATTTGACCCATTGTCTAATTATAGTGTGCTGGGTGGAATCCAACAATCCAAGTATATGGCCAGAAGAGTGTTATGACACCATGATCTGGACCAAAAGCTGCGAGTAAGAGCTTATTTAATTTTCTGTCTGTTTATATCAGAGATCCTGAGACTAAAATGGTGCATTAGGAGTTCAGAGTTAACATGGGTTTGGTCAATTGACAGTATGATACCTTATATATCTTGCTTAACTGCAGTCCATTATAGAATCCAAAATGCAAATACTTCCCTTTCGATTATGTGCTGTGCTGAGAATTAAAATCAATTAATATCATTGCCATAGCAACACATTTTTTCTAAAACATAGAACATGAAAAAAAAAAAAACTTGAAACCTGACTGTCCAAACACAGCAGTCCTATAAATATAGAATGGAATAGAATAACTTTAGGAAATATATGTGTACTACAGTATATGCTTAATACAAAACCAAAGTGTTCTTAGATTAAAATTAACCTTAATTAAATAATGAAACAATATATAATAACACATTTGTGTGCTCAGCCATTCTCTGTGTGCACTTTACTGATGACAAAGGACTTTTTACTGATGACAAATTTAAGGAATTTCAATCTTAAATCCACACATGCACATTTTATTGTGAATATTAATAGAAAACACAAGTATTTGTGATTTTCAAAATAATTATCAATAGCCAAAGAAGAAAATAAATCAATAGATAAATACATTAATAAATTTACATTAACTCTATCTTTATTATACATTCATGAGCATTACAAAAGCAAATTGAAAAAGGAAAAATTGCTGCGCTCAGTACATAAGTTATCACAGGTGCATCCAGGGAATGTCAATGTAGAGAAAAATGTGTCAGGAGCACTCCATGGATAGAATCGGACACTATAGCGTCTAGCAAAAATATATTTATTAGGACAATTACATAATGCATGTGAAAAAGAAGGAATCGGCTAGTCTAGAGTAAACGTTTCAGCTACATGCTTTCTTCAGTGCTTAGAAACTTGTGACACAGTTCACATCAAATAGATTTCTACTAATGCGATAATGATGTTCAGATGAAGTAGTTGGAGGGAGCACATTTTTCGAGTTAATCTTAATTTACACAATAAACCAATAGTTACATTTGCATAAATATTAGTAAGTAACAGTTATCAGTAGAATCTTGTTAATGAGACAACGATGAAGTAGTACAGGTGAAGTAATTTGCAAACATTTTTTAAAAAAGAAAACTAATCTTAATTGGCATGATGGACCAATTTGAGTTAACATTGCATGAATATCATTAGATGAGAACACCTGAAATGTGGACAAATAATTAATGAGAATGTATCATTAATGACATGCAGGTGAGATGGTTAAACACATTAGTTTTAGTCAGAGTTAATCTGCACGATAGGCCAAGTGAAATTCACAGATTGCATGGATATCAAAGTTACATAGAAGATCAGCAATATCTATTGAAGAATTTCATAAATTACAAAAGCATTGCATTACAATTACATAGAGCATTATGAATGCTTTATAATATTTTACTTATCATCTCATGAAGCTGTTATGTTGTGGACTACAGAGCATATTCACGAATGCACTTTGAGCTCTTCAAAATACATTCAATACAACCATACAAAACAATGTGTGTATGCATTATGTCACGACCTGTGATGGATCTGACCTGAGGTTCACATACCTCGGAATACTGCGCACATAGAGCATTCATAACACTCTTTGTAATTGTAATTCAATATTTTTGCAATGCTCATGAATGCATAATGAATGCTTTATGAATATAGAGTTAATGTAAATAGTTACCATAAATACAATTAAAATAAATATGCAAAAGACAATTTGAGGCCACTGGAAGTGTTTCAAAGAGGCTATAAAGACAGTTTATTAAATAATTGTTTGAAAAAATTCAACAAAAACAAAAAGCTGCTTTTATGCTAGGTGGTATTTCCACATAGCAGTGGCGAACGTGAGAAAATATCCGATAACGGGCTTGTAAAACTGGCTCACGGAATTATTAACAATAACAATATACTGTATATGATTCCTAGATTTCCTATTATCTTCTTGTCTCTGTTAGGCTTACCACAAAGTTATATCACATTTGGCTATTGGCTAGGGACCTATCTCAGTTATCTAATAAGTAAAACATTATTTATTTGATGGTCTTCTTTATTTCTTTTATGTTCTATGCTCCTCAATATTTCTCTGCTACATTTGTGGTTGCAAACAAATCAATAGATACAAATTCCTATAATCCTCTAGCCTCTGCCATGTTTAGCAAAAACTGTGGTTCCCCTTTCAAAGTAATGTGCAGGGCTTTCTGAAAATGAATGCAGAAAGAAGATATAGCACTTGCAGGGACTCATTAAAAGTGCAACCTTTTCTCTCCTGGAATTTGCAAATACCAATACATAAACCACATGTGTCTACTTCCTGTTTTAGGAGCTCACAATTGTGCAATGTAGACAAACTGGTATGTATGTAAGACTTAAATGGAATGTATGTTGTAAACAAAAGACCTCATACTCGTTTCCCCATAGACTTTGCACACACACTCACATCCAATAACCCGGTGCTTAAATTATGTACACAAACTTTGGGTGAAATGTTTATTGGACAAATGGCAATAATGGCCATTATGTCATATTGAAACCATATGAAAATGTTTTTAAATGTTCAAAACACCTTTTTAATGGGTTTTTTTTAATCACGTATCAGATCAGTAAGGGAACTCAACCGTGAAAATATTTACATATTGAGGAAACTTGTGAATTAAAAAATACTAATAACACAGTGTGTGAGTGTGTGCGTGTGCATGTGCTTGCAAGCTTACAGAAAAGAGCAGAGTGTACCTGGTGTGTTCTGTCTGTTTTTCCCAATGCTGACGGTGGAGGCGTGGCCAAGGTAGATTGGGGAGATTTCCTGCAGCTGGTTAGCAGGGTATATATCCCCGCATGGCTGAAGCATTTGCTCTCTCTCTCTCACCGATGTTTTTTTGATTTTCTGCTTTACAACACCCAACAGCATATTTATACACCGACACACGCATTCGCTCTTATGTTTACTGACTTCCATTCCCCACAGATTTTGTGTCGCTTTGTTTTTCATTTAAATTAATTCCTTTGTGATTAACCATTGATCCTGCATTGATCCTGGAGCGTATGTTTTTACCTTTAATTACAATAAATAGAGAAAGGAAGACCGGGTGACACCTGTGCCGTGCTTCTTTGACTTGCAAACAGCTTCCCTGCTAATCATAGGATTGTTTATTCAGTGAATGCAAAGCAGGCTACAATACAGAGGTGACATGACACATTACAGGTTTGCTAAGTAACACACCAGATACTCATCCCTGGAGTCAAAATTAAAAAATGTAAAACTTTTTAAAACCACTTTTTTCTCATTCTAGTTCAGAAAAAGCAACCCCAGGTAATTGCATGTTCTTATGAAAAGTACGCCAGAAAGGAGTTTAGTTACTGTGCATAATCTAATAAGTTGTCTGGCCTCTCCACCGTAGCCGACACGGTATAGTGAAAAGACCCGGCAGGATATGACATGCAGGAAATGCAGAATCTCCCGTCAGAAGAACTGTCTTTCTGCATCGGATGAGCGCATTGCCTCCATCTGCCAAGCACTACGGTCTTTCTTGCAGCCTGGAAATAAATACATTTTTCATAATTATCATATTATTATTAACCAATAAGCCCGCCGTCTCTCACCGCAGCTTTCTGCAAACGAGTGCCAACTGATGTGCCTCGCAGAGTGAAGCTGTCGTGAGTCCCACCAGCCAACCGGGCCAGTACGTTGAGCAATACATTTTGCATGTCACAGACGTGATAGCCCTTTCTATTCATACACTACTCACAAAAAGTTAGGGATATTCGGCTTTCGGGTGAAATTTCAGGATGAACCTAAAATGCACTATAGCCTTTACAGGTGAAATGAATTTGACCTTCTCTAAACTTTTGAATGCACATGTCCAACTATTCAGTGTTTCAGTACTTTTTGCACAACTTGCTGTTCTCTAACGGAGCTGAATGGCAAAATTCACAACAGGTGTTTGATCCATGAATCGACCAATACATTTCCTGGTTCAATTAGAATTGGTATTTAAACAGTCCTCTTCATCATGCTGTTCACATTTTGACATCATGAGACCAAGACGACACCTAACAATTGATCAACAGTACCTCGCCATTGCGAGGCTTCAAACAGGATGTTCTCAGAGGGAAGTGGCCACTGAGCTTAGAGTGTCACAGAGTGTCATCAGCAGGTTGCAACAGAGATACAGAGAGACTGGAAGAGTCACAGAAAGGCATAGAAGTGGACGTCCTTTGGCCACATCCCACACTGATGACCGCTTCATTGTGAACAGTGCCCTGCGGAACCGGATGATGAATGCCACTCAACTCCAGGCACATTTAAGGGAGGTGAGAGGCACCCAAGTGTCACGTCAGACCATTCGAAACCGTTTACATCAGCGTGGTCTGCGTGCTAGACGACCTGCATGGGTACCTGACCACACCACCAGGCACAGGCGTCATCGTCTTGCATGGGCCAGGGAGCATTTACGCTGGACGAGGGACCAGTGGGCCTCAGTGCTGTTTTCTGATGAAAGTCGATTCACGTTGAGCAGAAATGATGGCCGCCAACGATGTTGGAGACGTCAAGGAGAGCGCTATGCATCAGCCACTGTTGTCACCAGACGACCCTTTGGTGGTGGCGGTGTTACAGTGTGGGCAGGTGTGTCTAGTCAATACAGAACTGCCCTACACTTTGTGAATGGTACAGTGACAAGCCCATACTACCTGAATAACATCATTAATCCAGTCATTGTGCCCCTGCATGAACAACACAGGCCTAATTTCATCTTCACGGACGACAATGCTCCAGCTCATCGAGGTCGCATCATTAGGGAAAGGCTGCTGGAGACTGGGGTACCTCAAATGGAGTGGCCTGCACTTTCTCCAGACCTGAATCCCATAGAAAACCTATGGGATCAGCTGACTCACCGTGTAGAGGCTCGTAACTCTGTACCCCAGAACCTCAATGACCTGAGGGCCGCCCTTCAAGAAGAGTGGGATGCCATGCCTCAGCAGACAATAAGTCGACTTGTGAACAGCATGAGACGTCGTTGTCAAGCTGTAATTGATGCTCAAGGGCACATGACAAGTTATTGAGACATTGACATTTTTGTTGTGGTATACCCACCACTGTTGTTGGCTTTTGTTTCAATAAATTGTTTGAGATGAGGAAATCACCATTGCATGCTTCTACTTAAATGCCCTACTTTCATGATACGTATAATATCACTGTAACGTGAACTTACATTTTCCATAAATTTCACCCGAAAGCCAAATATCCCTAACTTTTTGTGAGTAGTGTATATGCAAACGTGTCTTCGGATGACATTACAGGCATTTAGCAGACGCTCTTATCCAGAGCGACTTACACAAATTTTTTTTAGCATTTTTTTTACAAATCCATTTATACAGCTGGATATATACTGAAGCAATTCAGGTTAAGTACCTTGCTCAAGGGTGCAACAGCAGTGTCCTACCTGGGAATTGAACCTGCAACCTTTCGGTTACAAGGCCAGGTCCTTAACCATTATACTACACTGCCGCCCAACATGGATGGAGCCTTGAGGCTACGTTTGTGCAGTACAGTTACGGCAACAATAACATTGGGCAGGTTGGCAGTTTCATAAAGCCCGAAAACGACTAACCAGCCATACATCACTCTCAGCCAAGAAATAGCCTATTCTAAAGATGCGTTCTCTCCTAAGGGGCCAACCCCTCCAACAGCACAAGATCAGCTATTGCAACGCTGGCTATACCAACCTGTCATTTTATAGCAAATTTTGTTCAATGGTCAAATGTGTTTTAAATGGCATATTTAATATCATATAACATTTTAATTTAATCAATTCAGAAAAATAGTAGCATACTGGGAGCATTAATTAAGTTATGGGTCGAATTAAATAAATTCATAGCCTACAATTTATTAATAGGCTACATTTAGTCTTGTGAATTTAACTGAAAATAAAAATAAATTCATATGCCTATTCTAATTGACATTCAGAACCTACATTTAGCGGCATTTTGAATTTTCCGGATGCAGTGCGCGTGGTCCTGAGCAGGTGTACATTTTGTTCATATGTACAAACAAATCTGAAATACGAACAATGTACGTGCAAATTTTGTTCACGTTTCATGAATGAGGCCCATTGAGAGGTGCGGTGCATTGAATGCCATATTCATTGCTGCAACTTCGGCAACAGATCTAAGCAGTTACATACTTCTGTTTGATATCATAGAGTTCAGTGCTTTGCCCACTTTTCTGCATCTCTCTGAGTACCATTCTAGTTTTCTGATATATTTTAATTTAAAAATGACCAGAAGTAGGCTTGAACCTGACACAATTTATATTTTCCAGTGCTTTTTCCAAGAAAGCACCTCCCAACATCAAAGATAATCAAACGTACAAGGTGAGTGAATACCTGCTTAGAAAACACACGTAACTTTGAATTAGAAAAATAAGATGAAGAGGATGATGATTATTGTTGTTGTTGTTGTTGTTGTTCATCAGGTTAATGGCTGGCAGCCACACTGCACATCATTGGCCAAGGAGCCCACTGACATGTTTTGCCAAAACGGACCTCAAAGGACAAGCTGCTTTTATGAGAACTCACATAGGCCAACCCCTATCATAGCATCAAATAAACCATGGTCAACAAAGCCCCTTTCAAAGAATAGTGAGCAGGTAATGTCCCTGTACTACTGGGCCACTTGCCTGAAAATCAGATGTTACCCCATAAACAACCCTGTAAACATCAGAGTGGGAAGCCTAATGGCCCTAGTTCACCAGAGTTTAAAAACAATAGGGGTTTAAGTTTAGGGCATCAGACTGGGTCGATAGCCTCCTGTCTACATTCTGCAGAGAACAGCTGCCTTTATATACCCATATAAGGCAGTTGTTCTTTTGGTTGTAAGTGCACTTCAGTTTGTGAGTGCATTGTGAAAGGTACATTTTATGTGGTTACAATTCACAAAACAAAGCTAAAATGTTGCCCAGCCTTACAAGGAGACCATAAATGCTGTCCATGGTATCTTATTTGTTTCAAATATCTTTCAGCTTTATTATTCAATAACAATATTTTACAGTAAATGTGCTTTACCTGAGAAAATGCATATTTCCCAGTGTGCATAAGGACTTCCCAATATCTGCATGAAATATGCATACATAAGATGGAGAAAAAAGTGTATCCTTGCATCGAGTTGGGAAGTTTCCTTATGTGTCAGGGCACTCCTGGGGCCCTCTTAGGAGTTAGAGTTGCCCTCATGTTTACTAAGTTCAAGGGCCACAAAGTGCCTAGTGTCTTTTCTCTGGAATTTACCTGGAATTCAGTATAAGCATCTGACTGAACAACAGCAACAGAGTCCAATGTAGTAATGAGGAATGTCCATCTTAATAGTCCTCATGTGGAGGCACCAATGAATCTGCAGAATATATAAATTATAAATTTGTATAGCTTCACAAGGGGTTACCAGCTATGTTGGTAATATGCACGTATACCCTCACATTAGCACCAATTTGTGTTGAGAATATACATGCATAACCTCATGCTGTGACCAAACGGTGCAAAAAGTATAATTAATCAGTGTCTAAAATTGAAAATATAAAATATAAAAATTACAATAACCTTTGCCTTTTGTTAAGTTATTTAAGGTGGCAGGCTCAAACATTCATCCAAATAATAATCAGGCCGACGACCAGGTTTAACAAAATCAAATTTATTAAACAACAAACAACATGAAATCCTAATAATAGTGAATGAGGAGGGATGTGGAAAGGAAACCGGTGCGGAAAAGGAATGCGGTAGGTTAGGACGCTGCTGTGTTTGTGCCAGCACACGTGGTGTAGCAGGGAAGAAAGGATTTATGTGCGACGAGGGAAGTATGACCCAGACTTTAGTATGGGGTGCTAACGCGGCCTGGAGTAGCAACGCGGCCTGGAGTAGCGTGTATTGAAGGCCACTCATTGTTCGTTTACAGGCATGAGATCATATCTAATGGGTTCGGGAGATCGCATGCACAGATCTCGACTAAAAGGGGGATTGTAAATTAATGTTAGTTGTAAATTAGAGTATATAATCTTAAAGGCTAGTTGGCTGCAGATAGCCTGCAAGCAATATGATATACTCTAAATACAATGAATACAATCAATGCTCCAATTGCATTGACAATAAACAACAAACAAAAGTTTTCCTAAACTAATGCCTGGATGTTTGTGTCTAGTCTTACTGCTGAAGTTCGCAGACGGATCCGGGTGCGGCTTGATGTCGGAGGAAAACTCTCCGGCCCTGGGCAGCGTTCCTGGGTCGTCCCTGGAACTTCGCGAATTTGCTTTCGGCGCATGGTAGCATGTAGGCTATGCACGGTTTGGCTGTTCACTTGTGGCGATATTGTAGAATGATAGCCAAGCGTATCTAGTAAATAAACTGATCCCTTAATGGATGCGCTTTTGCTAGCTTTGCAAGAATACGTTAACTCGTTAGAGGTAGTGACCGCTCATTGTGGCTCCATAACCCGATAGAGATTATTTATTTTTGTTGATTAAATTGTTATAGCTGATTATTACATTATTGCCATTATTATTGTTTATTACCATTATTACATTATTACCATTATTATTGTTTATTACCACCTCCATTACTGAGGGTCAAAGCACCCTATTATATGCATTATTATTGCTCATAGTTTTTTTTTGATGCTATTGTTGTTTTATGTTAATAATTGCTTTGGCTATGCTGATGTGTGGTCATGCCAATAAAGCGCATTTGAATTAGAATTAGAATTTGAGAGAGAGATTCTCACTGTGTGTTTCTTTGTGTTTGTAATTTCCCCGAAGGGAGCAGGCAGGAGAGGAGAGCCAAGAGTTAAGAGCAAGAGACGAGAGAGAGCGAAGAAGGAAGTTCCTAAAGGTTCATAGCGGGTACAGAAGAGGGAGTGACTGTACTGTACCCAGTCCTATTGGTCAAGTCTTTTGGGATTTCAGTCCAAGGTCACGTGAATGTGACGTACGCTGGTTCCGAAAATTTGACGGGTGCTATATCAGTAAGTGAAAAGCGGAGATGTAAACATGGGGCCTCTGTAAGTAGACCATGAGCACACCGTTTAATTTTTACGACAGAAAAATATAAACCCAGTAATTAATTGGGCCAGCCACATGTGTTCTAGGACAGGGAATGTTCGAGAGACCAAGAAAACATCTGACCAAAGTCTATTTAATCATTTTTACAACCTTTTTTATATAATGTTATAACTGTTTCCAGTTTAAATAAGTTTTATCAGGTGGTATTCAAAGAATACACTTTTGCTCGCCAATATAAAAGTCAGTTTAAGAAATGAAAAGGATATTTCCAGGAAGGTGCGGTGGTGAAGATCTGCACATTGGTGGCAGATCATTAGATTGAGTTCAGTCTATGCTGTAAGCCTTATACCTAATGTGATGTGAATGATACTCCAAATCAACTTTGCACCATCAGTTATCATTATGGATTACTCTATGAAAGCAGTAGCGGCACTGACCCATGTAAAAAGGCTGCCATCATGACAGGAGATGGGAGAGTGCAAATTCAAGCGGTGCACTTTCACAGTTCTTGCATAATTCCCTGGGCATGCAATACATTCAGGGTTTGCTTTGGGTATCAGTGTCAGATAAAGCACGATGCTCACAGCTGAATTAAACCTGGCAATTTTATAT
The DNA here is from genome assembly GCA_029718625.1 of Synaphobranchus kaupii. Classification (NCBI taxonomy): domain Eukaryota; kingdom Metazoa; phylum Chordata; class Actinopteri; order Anguilliformes; family Synaphobranchidae; genus Synaphobranchus; species Synaphobranchus kaupii. The sequence continues at coordinate 65,787,447 of CM056383.1, forward strand.
TGTTGAAAACCCTTCAAAGGCCACAGGCATTTTTCCCTGTACCAGTTCCAGGAAGAAAATAACTTTTTAATGATTTCTGTTGGGATTTAGTTTGAAGGTTTGGTTTTCCCTCCTACAAAACATGACACTTTCCAATGCATATTTTATCTTGTTCTTCAGCAATGGCAGCTTGACACAAATAAACATTTATCTGGAATAATAATTATTGGGTGGGATAATGGATGGATGAATGGATAGATGTCATATGACAAAAATATAGACATACATTTGTTTCACTAATTAATGGAAATGTTTCTGAATTAGTCTATATGAGATGCAATGAACTGCAACAGAATGTAGGCTGTCACAGTGTAGCTACAGTATATGAGGTGAATTAGCGCTCTGTATGTTCAGACATCAGGCACTTCGGGTTCCTGCAATTACAGTAAATTATTTTGTTTGCGTATGCTATGAGATACATTGATCTAATGTTGCTGATTACATATTAATTACTGTGTTGCTGCAAACCACAATGCTGTATTTTTCATAATAATCTATTGGCAGCACTAGACATAAACTACCTTTTCTTCCGAACAAAGTTGCGTGGAAAAAAATTATTAAGTGAAAACTCGTATCTTGAACAACTTGCGGAGACGCCTCATTTTCATCAAATCTCCACCCCGCGCGAGAAAATGCCGCGTATCTACTGGAGAGACGCTTAAAACAGCGGATAAGTCAAATGTCTGAATCACAAATGGCTTAAGCTACGCGGAATTTCTGGAGTAAGTCCCATTTGCGCATGCTTATCTCAACTCTGAATCTGGCCCTTTGTCTTGTTGCATACAATATAATTTCAGTCAGGCCACTGTTGTTCAAATAACTTTATTGACATTATGAAACAATACATTTTAGGTTTGGCGGTATGGTTCTGTTCACCAAGCCCTCCCGCCCATCCACGCGAGCAAGCATGGGTATGGCGGCGAGGGCAGCTGCACAACCCCCATTAGGGTTACGCTAGAACAGAACCGCAGCACTGAGAATGGTTTTGACAGAATCCATTCAGTCAGTTATATATATATATAAATGGCACTTAAGTGTCATTATCACAACAATTTACAAGGAACCGGGCCTGAAACCCCGTAGAGCATGCCTAAGGCGACGGTGGCAAGGAAAAACTCCCTGCTGTTAGCAGGAAGAAACCTTGGGCAGAACCTGACTCTGAGGGGGAAGTCCATCCGCCGCTGACTGGCACCGGTTACTAAATGCTGATTACAGAATAGAAATTTGTAGACCTAACATATGAAAATGTCAATGTATAAGGAGCCAGTGAGGAAGACTGATTGAAGACCGGCAGGTGCATCATAGCTGGGTACATGCATGGAGCTGGAGCTGACCGTCTGCTTCTGGAGAACGATGTTTGTTGATCTATAGCTATCGCTCCGGCGGATGCCGAAGCGGGAAGGAAAGAGGAAAAGAAATCAGTAGGCACTCGAAAATGTTAGTGATTCATGCAGGAGCGATATAGGCTAGGAGTATGTGCGCAATGGGAAACTGAAGAGGGTGGAGGGGGGGGGTTTTGTGTGCAGCGGGTGTGCTGGCAGGGGATCCACCATGGTAGGGCGAGGCGGTTAAATAGACCGCCTTATGTCAATGGACTGATGGGTGAATCGTCACTACTCAGCTGAGCTGTCAGCTGATTAACTATGGCCGGGTTTCACTCTCGTGACCTGCCTGAACTGACGCTATGCTCGATTAGTGACACAAATAAACATTTCTCTGGAATAATAATAAGTGAGTGGGATAATGGATGGATGACTTTGTACCACATTTATTAATGCACATTTACTATTGACTTTGAAAAAAACTATTTTTTTACTTGGAAAGAAAATCATTAGTTTGGATAAGGGAAATGTGGTCAAACCAGGCCACCTGTGCTGCCACGGTGGCCATATTGTCACATTTAGTGGCCCTGGGTTATTGGGTCATGTTTGTTGTTGAATAATTGTGAATACTACTACTAGCCATCTCTTGTGTTTGCAGAAACAAAGTACATGGCATCAAGTACTGTAAGCATATACTATTTTACTTTTAGGTGCAAAGGTGTCTCACCTTTTTTCTTTTTAAATGCCAGGTGCCAGTCACTGGCTGTTTAATGGTAGTTGATTTCTAACCCTTTGTCTGCGATTGATTCGTGTGCCGTGTATTATATTCTCAACTCAACTTTATATTTTCTACAAACAATTAAATACTTCAAAAAGAAAATACCATCACTCTACATAAAAATAAAAATGAATAAATATAAATGTGTTATAAGAGCTACAAGAGCAAATTCCATGCCATTTTCTGCACCATCACATTACAGAAAAATATTTATGTATGCCATCTACATAAACAGTAAGTACATGTGTTCCTTTTGGAAGAACTATGGAAAGATAAGTGGCACATCACTCTGTTTATAGGCTGTTAAAAAAGAGAGACGATAACCATCTGGTGGGGTTGACATTTTGTTAGGAATACAAGGCTTGTGTTTAATCATGTCTGAACGGCACCTGTATTTATATATTTTTTCTGAACCAGAGTTACGTTTCAGTTTACATGAACAGGACACTTTGTGAATATCAGGGGATATACTTGCTCTCCAGCATTTACACAATGAAAAGTAATGGTTTAATCTCTAAATACCTTTTATAGGTCCTTTAGGCTGGCCAAAACCAATATATGAACATAAAGCCATCTAGTGACAGCAGAAAATGCCTGAAAATGTAATTGTGTTTGTGTTTGTTCATTTGAATGTATTTTGTTGCGTTGGGCTTTTGTCTTTTGTTTTTTTCATGCGTTGTGTGTCTGTTGTGGGACGGGGAAGCGGGCTAGAGATTGTTGAGAGCACTCATGCGGCTCGTTTTGATAATATTGACGATTGTATATTCAGGATAATTTTGTTTGTGGTCGTCACCATGGAGACGCATTCACAACATATGCTCGGGAATGCCCGTTGGATCTGCAGCCACAAAGTTTACCATCGTTCTTCACCGGAGTTGAAGATGTCAGGACTCGGGACTGATCTAGGACTGCAGGCAATCTTCAAAAGGCCACCAGGGAAGAGAAAGGAGAAGATAATGCGGGGGAGAAGTGAGGCGACGACTGGGAAGGCTGACACAGTTCGGTGCTCCATTTCGACAGTGTACAGAGACCGCAACACTGCGTGTATGGAGGAAAGTCGTGGAGGCGGAGTTTGTCATTGGACTGCTTGGAAAGTGTCATTGGACTGCTTGATAACATTGGACATCTTGGGACAGCGGGGGCTATTTTTAAACATAACGTTTGGCTGTAGGCTGTAGTATTACACTTTAATTCACTTAAAGGAGCTATATGTAACAACTTTACTGTACTAAATCATAAAATGACCATGATATGTCATCAGAGATTAAGGAAACATGCTAAATCGAAATACTGGCTTCTCCGACAACAATGCTACAGCCAGTATGTTCTCCTTTGAAATTTCCATTCCGGGTCGGAACGTCTGTATTTGTTTTGGCCTGTGTGATTCACTATTTTCCAAGTTGACTCCGCCCACTGCCCATTACAAACAACCAGATGTACTCCGGCACTCTGACAGCCAATTTACGAATGCCTAAGCTAAGTTCAACATCGTTTTCATTTAGCTAGCTAGATAAAGATTTAAATATATATATGTATGTAGTTACTAGCTAAACATACCACTAACGTTAGCTTATATCTGTGTGACCGTAAACATAGCCAGCCATGCATCTAGCTAACCTTGACAGAGTTATAAAACATCCACATGAGCTGGTTTATAATTTGCAAACAATAAATAAATTGCAAACGTATACATTAGCTGATCAACTTACAGTATAGGACTCGTCGTCGCTTGTCATTGTCAAAATAGAATAAGCTCGCCTCAAAATATAATGTTGCGCTCGGGTCGTCTTGCGCTCGTGTTCGTACAGTGTCCTCAACCTGGCAACCCGCGTGAGCTTCGAGTCTGGGGAGGAGGGGGCGGGCAGAGACAACTCCAATATTGTGAATTTGGACTGCAGTACCCATTTTAAACGCTCGGTGTCAATGTTACACATAGCTCCTTTAATTCGTTTGATTAATGCAATGATTATATTGAATGTCTTTGTTTGATATGTTTGTGTGTTGTGGGTCTGCCCCACTGTCTATGTCTTTTTTTGTTGTTGCTGGGGCTACAACTGAAGTTCCCTAGCGGGAAAATAAAAGTTATTCTATTCTATATGATTGGTGAAAACAGAAGTGTAAGTGGCTTGAGGCTACCAGTGACACTGTAGGTACGTCATACTGTTTACAACAGCTTAAAATAGTGATTTTTTAATTATTATTTGTTAATGTGAGGAAATCTTGAGTGGAAGGGGTTGCATAGTTATCGGAAGACAGTTTTGCTGATTAAAAAATTTTGAGGGAAATGACTTTGCTTTTCCACTTTTTATTTTTCCGCTGTAGCTAAATAACTGAGAGCTGAGAATAGCTTGGCCAATGCATTTAATGTAATCCGGGAATAAACACATATAATTCAGTTTGCCATGCTTTTTTATTTATCCTGCTTTCTAGCTAGCATTTTGGCATTACAAACAGCAAATTATAAGACAATAATACCCCTGCATCTAAGCTTTACATTTACTGTATATTTGCATTACATTTTGCATTGCTTGCTAACCCACTATTTCTATTATTTGAATGGTTCTTATCTAAGCTGGCTAACCTAGCTCATGTTAGACAAGTAGGTATTTTTGGCTGTATTGTGTGCCAGCAAACTCGACATGTTGTGCAAGAGACAAGACTGATTGTGTTTTACTGGGAGGGCTTCTCTTGCACCATTGTTCCAGTGTGTGGATTGGGCCCACTGAGTTGTGCATGTGCCAACTATGTTTGCAGCCTCAAATAGTGTATTGCCATATACAGTTTATATAATGGCTGATCATTGCTTGTTTGGAGGACTGAAAACCAGTGCTGAGAAGGTTGTACAGTACAGTTAGACAAGCAAACAGGAATGGCAAGTGTTCATAATGTAGTAGATCACAATCTTATCTCCACTTCAAAGATCATGTCATGGCAGGTACCTGTACTATACAGTTTTCCATAGATTGAGCATAGTATACAAGAATATTATATAATATATATTTAAAGTGCTATACTCTCTCGCTTATGATTAATCACACCATGATGTAAATTATTAGTTTCACATAAAAAAATAAAAAAACTCCCTCAAATAATCTTATACATAATTAATGTTCTTAATGTTTTGACTACGCTGGGGTGACATACAGCAGACGTACGTCACCTTTTACAAAACCTGCTGTGGGGCATTGTGAATTACTTTAACAATCAACACGTGCAACCATCTGATCACAGTCAAACAGCGATCAATACACCAGACAGGTGTGAATATAATAACCTACAAATTTATACATATTTCTTCAAAATCAGTCTGCAAACAAGTTATGCCTAATTATCACTCCATTCAGAAAGGCACAATGATTATTATTCATCTGAAGGAGAAATATCAAAGTGTTAAGTGTACCAAATAAATCAACCAAAATCGAAGGTTAAACATTATTTTTTTTGCCTATATTCTATATGTCATGCAGGCAACCTTGAGTAAAAATTAAAGTCTGATCTCTCATTTTAAGTTGATCAAGTTGACTTGATTTAAAAAAAAAAAAAAATTTTTTAACATTTGAGATGAAGACATGAGGACTTAACAGGTACTCCGCATGCCAGCTAAGCTCATAGCCCACCTTAATTACAGAATTAATTTATTTAAGCAATTTTTTTAATTTATCATACAATTACAGCAAATTTAACAGTGCAAATCCATCTCTCTGGGAACATTGTAGCAATAATATGTCTAAGGCAAAAGGATCTGAGAAACCAGAAACCAAAGTGTTAGTGACAGGTACATGCAGTTCAAAAGAGCCCCAAAGTATCTAAAAATAGAGGACACTGTCCTGTATTCCACAAATCTTTTAGGAATTGGGGGCATTCATTTTCACCAGACATAGTACAAATGCTTCTGCTCGGACAAACCATTCTGCAAATGTATCATGGTGGAACACAATTGCTCCACGGCATATTTACCATGTGTTTATCAATTTAGAAGCACTGCTGTCATACAAGGAATGTGCCTTCAGTGATACATATTTAAAGCATGTCAAATAAAGAATTCACTTTCATTGCCCTTCATAAATGTTCATGCAGGCTTACCACATCCGCTCAAAAGCAGTCTATAAAAATGCCCTGTTGCTGTTTACTGTCAACACATTTGCAACATAATATAGAATAATTTGAAAACAAGATCTGTCTTTACTTTTATTTAACTTTACACAAAAATAGATCACATTTTACTTTACCACCAGATACACACTGTATTTGGATCATGGAAACTGACATATGCTTGCTATTTATCTAAAAAAAAGTTAAGATTGAAATGCATTTGTATTCTGTATAGTCTCATTGCATGCCTGTGCAATTGTTATAGATGTATTAAACTATCCATCCATCCATTATCTAACCCGCTTATTCCTGGTCAGGGTCGCGGGGGGTGCTGGAGCCTATCCCAGCATGCATTGGGCGAGAGGCAGGAATACACCCTTAGAGTCTCCAATTAGACTAACCTGCATGTCTTTGGACTGTGGGAGGAAACCAGAGTACCCGGAGGAAACCCACGCGAACGCAGGGAGAACATGCAAACTCCACACCGAAAGGGTGTCGGCCAGAATTCAAACTCAGTACCTTCCTGCTGTGAGGCGACAGTGCTAACCACTGCACCAACGTGCCGCCCTTGTATTAAACTACATCAGTTACAAATACTGATCTGAATATTTTCCCCTATTATCTTCCCAGACTGCAATCTTTTTTTATTTATTATTAATATTTTTTAAGAGAATTAAATGCATCATGGGAGAGTATAATTTCAGTCATTTCAACAGGTGCTGTAGAGGAAAATGTATTCAATAATTATAATATCTGCAAATATGCATACATATCATTGCTTTCATATTACAATAAGGACAAATGACAATATATTAAAACTTAATATCGCAAAATTTACTTTTAATGTGCGTTTACATGGAAACACAAAATGGGACAGAAGTACAAATACGTAGGAGCAACCATATATAAAATCAGATTAACTAAAATAATAGGTTACTATCAAATGTGCCATTTTTGCCAACAATATTACTTCCCATTATATTTGTGAATATTTCTCAACTGCATATTAACTAAACCATACACAGATCAGCATAGTAATCTAGTCCTTACACAAATATGAGACGTGTACTGTCCTAAATAGATTTAGGATTTAGGAATGTGAAATACCCTCACTAACTGTCTAAACCCATTATATATAATTCATAAAAGGTATTTTTGCATAAAAGTGTAACAAAGGCACAGATACATACAAATATGAATTATGTACACATGTCTATGCATAATAAATATATTTATTATATTTATATATACTGTACATAAGCATATAAAATAAAGCTATGTGACCATATATCATTTGTATTTCAAACAGAACATAATTAACAATATTGACATCCATATCTATATGCAACTATATTAATACGCTGCATTTTGTACGTAAACCAATAGCTGTGTTTTGATTGTCATGCGCCATTTCTGAAAACTACACTAGTGCGCAAACATTACCAAAGACAAGATAAAGATTGACAGAACAATAAGTTTAACAAAGTGCTTTTCTTATTATTACAGATATATGAATGGATATTGACAGACCTATGATAATTTGAAACCAATGAAACAAATGTAAGTCATCAGTTAAAGTGATCAACAATTAACATATTATGACACGTAGTATACTTTATGTTGTCCTCTTCATTGTTCACATAAAGCAACACCTGGTGATCTCTTGTTTAATGGCAAAATAGCCAGGCAGAGTTAAATTTCAATATTTGTCAGTATTTATTTACAAACCAATAACAATTTTGCTTTACCACCACATACGTACTTATCTGTTCAGCTATCAGCTTTGAATCTGAATGCTTTGTGACTACCTGGCGTATGTGGAAAAAAAAATTACAAATCCTGTATATGCAGAAACGTGTGAGTGTGTGTGTGTGTGTATATATATATATATATATATATATATATATATATATATATATATATATATATATATATATATATATATATATACACAAAGGCACTTTGAGTGTTAAGTGCAAGCCTAGAAAATGTGTTTTTTGTTAGGTTACTGAAGCCTGATGCTCTATTACCTCCAGATAGTCTGGCTCTGTGTGTAAATTGGCTTTAAGTTCAAAATACTCATTTTTAGACTGTTCGACCAGGACCTTCCGCGATCTGGCGTACATAATTGCCTCCATTAATCTCCCCTGACCCTGTATCTCGACAGGTGGCTGTAGCTGGGCAATGTTCTTTCTGAGGTAGTCTGTAACACCCAGCTGCTGCAGCGCCCTTTCCCGATTAAGGATATTTTGGTATAGGGAACCCGTGTCCTCAAGAGTGACAAAGTCCGATGGGTACTCCGCGAGGGCTCTCAGTTTCTGATTGGGCCCAGCAGGGGGCAAGTCGTTTTCCTGCGCCAGGAGGCTCCGGCACACACGCTTCATTTCATCGAGGCTGAGCTCGTCCAGCTCGTGCTCTTTACCGCGAGCGCAGTAAGCGGGACTCCTGCACGTCCGCATCACCGGACTCGGCGCAGGTTCACTGCACCTGTCAGCTCCGGGCCTCTGAGCTGCGTGGCGTGTGGTCTTCTGGCCGTACACGCTGTACTGCAGGTGGACGGGGCGGTTTTCCCTCGGCCGATCGTTGGCCTGCTTTTTGCCCGACGTCCGCCGGCGGTGCAGGACAAAGACAGCCATTCCCGCGGAGCAGAAAATGATGGCGAGGACAATTATGAGCAGGCTGAGGATCACAACCGAAAGAGGGACGGTGTTGTCGAATAAGTGGAAGAAGCCGTCTGCGCTTCTCACAGTGACAGCTGTGGCTGGTGTACCTTCAACTCCCTTTATTGTCGGAAGGGAATGCGACATCACTAAGCCAGAGCACATTACATCAAGTCTCAAAGTTCTAAGTTCCACTTTGGCAATCTTTCTGGGTGTCTGACATAAAACCGTTCCCACAACCGTATCTTTTCCGAGTTTCTCAACCCATTGTTTAAGAGAAACCAAGTCACAATTGCAGTCCCAAGGGTTGTCTTCCAAATGAATCTGCTCCAGGGAATGCAGCTGGTCCAGAACACCATTCACAGGCAGGTGAATGAATAAATTTTTCCTCAGATTCAACCTGGCCAGTGGCACATTGCGAAATACCTGTGATGGTAGAGTCTGCAGAAGATTGTTGTTTAAACACAGAAGCTTTAGATTTGGCATGGTGTCAAATGTCCCGGGCAGAATATCTTTAATGACATTGTATTCCAAATACAGATACTCAACACTGTGGAGTCCAACAAACATGCCCGGGGAAATATTTTCAAGCCGGTTGCCGTTCAGATGAAGCTTTTTTAACTGGCCTAAACTAAGGAATGTCTCGTCATCAACGTAATCAATTTGGTTGTTTGCTAAATTCAGCAATTCCAAGCCTTCAAATGCAACAAAGTCGTACTGAAAAAGCCTCTGGACCACGTTTCCGGTCAGGACAAGCTTCGTTGGGCTTTTGTGGAGCAATCCGAGATCTGAGATTTGTCTAATCCCTCTGTCCTGACAGTGGATTAAAAAACCTGCAGTCGGATGAATGTGACAAGAGCACCGTTCACTGCAGAAGGCGACCCCTAGCTTACGGCCCGGAGCTGGGATCTTGGCATCATCTTTGGAATCCATTACTTTTGGAACTTGTCCAGCTTTAGATGACGAAGTTTCCAGCAGGGACTTGGAAGGCCCCTCTACATCAGAGTAAGAGGGGCAAAGCTCTTCACGCTTCACTTTGCTTAGAAGACTGTCTTTCAGGTGAGGGGGACTACTACAAACAACCTCGCTTATAGAAGATTGTCCACTCATGTTCTCCATCCAGATTTTCAGAGGTAATATTTCACAATCGCACACCCACTCATTATCCTCCAGCAAAAACTCCATGATTCGTCCAAGGTGCTCAAGAAAGCCCACGTAAGGCAGCGACTGCAACCGATTTCCGCGCAGATCCAAGTGGGTCAACGGCACGAACCGGAAAATGTTAGCGGGGAGGAAATCGATGGAGTTGTCGTTCAGTATCAACACTTTGAGATGAACTAGCTTGCTGAATGTCCCGGGTTCAACGAGGCTGATGAAGTTTGCGTCCGCTTGCAGGTACTCCAGGTTCACCAAGCCATGAAAAGTGTCCTCTTTTAATGTCACTAGAAAATTGCTGTTAATATGCAGCCTCTTAAGAGAGCCAAGTGCACTGAAAACTCCCGGTTCCAGCTCTTGCATACTGTTAGATCCCAGATGAAGTGAGACGGCATTCCTGAAACCTGCCAGCTCCTCTGCCCGCAACTCCACTAAATCGTTTTTGTACAGGTTGAGATGGAAGGGTAAGGCTGAAGACAATTGTATTTGTGTTATTTTGGTAATATTTCTTTCCTCGCAGTTCAAATGCAAGACGCCATCTTTCTCTTTGCAAGTACAGAGTTTCTCACAAGATCCTTTAGGTGATGACAGGAGGGGCTGGGTGTTCCCAGTCCCAGTAGCAACAATGAGTGAAGAGAACAAAATGCTGCAGGCCAACATTTTCTCTCATGTATGTCTGTGAAGAGAAAGAGAAATATTTGCTCCGTCATCATATCACTCAAAAAATATCTACTATTGATCTGATTAAAGCTCCTCTCAGCAATGGACAGACTGGGTATGAAACAGGGCAATGTACTCTGCCATTTACAAGCATTTGTGAAATAAAGAACATGTATTACGACAATATATATATATATATATATATATATATATATATATATATATATATATATATATATATATATATATTATATATGATGCAAACCAAACCAGGAACAAAAAGCATGACAAACAAAATTATGTGAAGTAGATTTTAAAAGAGGAAGTGGTAGGTCACTACACCGAAAACACACTTATTACACTTTCTACACTGTACATAACATATACTCTGGAAGGGATGGAGTGGTAAATTAATAAATTTAAAAAAGGAAAGGGGGCGGAATATACTGTAGCGAGGTTAGTAAGGTTACTTGGGTAGTATGTTTAACCAACTAACTAGCAGGGTTAAAGTGGTTTAGTTTATTTGGTAGAAGTGGTTTAGTTTGCATTCATTGCATTTTTAGGGTGTAATTTTCAATCAATCTGGTCACACAATATACAGTTTGAAAGTGTTAAAACTCACAGTTCTACCTCTAAACTATCTTTCGATCGCAATGTTACAGTGACAATGCTTCCTTATTTTGTAATGTGGACAAAATAGCCTTGATCTAAACGACGACACCATATGTTCTATGTGTTCTGGAAATCCCCAGATGATACAAATCACGGAAAAGTCGGTATCCTTATCGCGGAAAAACAAGAAAATATATTTTAGGTGAGAAAAAAAACCTCCACTGTGTTTGAGCTTCTGTTTGTTTTGTTTCACTTCAATACTTCTGAGAGTAATTCTGACTCTTGGAGAACAAACTCCTCAGGGCTACCTTACAGACGAGATTATGTCTGCAGTCAAAGGGGTTCAAGAACATTGATTTTTCAGGCTTGTGTTCAAAAAGGTGGTGCTTGAGACGGGGTTAAATAAGATTATTATTATTATTATTATTATTATTATTATTATTAATTTACAGTGCAGTCCGTAATGAGTTGGGGACTATGTATAAAAAGGGTTGTAATTCCTACATGGGATCACTGGATGTGGATACCCTTAAATTAAAGCTGACAGTCTGCTCTCATTGTTTCATTTGAAATGCAATGTGCTAGAGTACTGAGCCAAAAGAACAAAAATTGTGTTACTGTCCAAATACTGACAGACTGCACCGTACATGTGTATATGTTGAAAAGTTTGTGTTAGTTCCCCTCTGCTAGCTTAATTTTTAATGAATTTATTTATTTGGCTGAAAGTCTACTTTTCATGTAATTAAGAAGAATATCAAAACCTAAACTACTATACTACTTATGTATATTAGTATGTACATTGAGGTCCTTAGTAGAAATACTTCAGTATTCCTCTCATCCAGAAATGTATATATCAGTGAAGAACAACTGAAAAATGCAAAGTATTTATCAGTAATGTAAATGACAATCCAATGGCCTAGAGTGGTGGAGATGAAAAAAAATCCTGTCAGACTGATTTCCTACAGATAGTTGGGTCAGACAAAGCTTATAATTGGGGATGTCTTTTCATGGTGACAGCTTTGTCAAAAAAAACACGGGTTAGGGAATGTGCGTAGATATTTTAGTCAGAGAGAACACGACAAACATGGCGAATCATCAGTTGCATTACACAACACGTATCGGAAAAGTAAAAATAAGCACTGTTTTTCAGAATCAAAGCAGAGACTGGTTTCATTTAATGTCAGTGAAGTCTGCAATTGTCCGTTCACGTGTGTAAGTAGGGCAAATTCATCAACAAGCTTTTATTCAGCTCCTAAGGAATTATATAATAATTAATTATAGAATATTTTGTTCCCCTTGGGAAAACACCATGCCATTTTTCATTTATCAACATTTATCAACTTTTGGAATACATTTACATCCACCTTTCATTTCATAATAACTGTTTTACAAAGGCCACTGTAAAGCTGGTCTCTGGTGCATCACTGAACATGTTAATGATATACTTTGGTAAGACTGTCCATGTGCATATTTGCATTACATTTCTCTGTGCAATTAATTAAGGTTGAACAAAGTACAAACTATACGATGCACTGTAAGAGTGCAACATTTCACTGATGCATCAACACATTTAGAGGGTTTAAATTTCCAATATCACCATTAACACCAGATTTTATGCAGATAAACTAATTTTGAGGACTAAAGTAAGGTTAAACAAAAATTTTAACTTGACCTAGGCTAATTACTTATCTCAACGACAGCTAGCTTCATCTACAGAAAGAGACTCTGGAGAATCTGGACAATCCTCCTCAGATTCAATTTGTGTGGTGTCATCTTTGATAGGCTCAAAGAGTTGACTGAATAGCCAACAGCTTCTGACCTCTTTTGTTTGGCACCAAATGGGGACCAGTTCCGCCCTGATGAAGCTGATGTTGGCGGGATCTGGATAATAATTGAAGCCAGGTTGATGCCTTGATGTGTTTGGCCGTCTCCCAGATGGCGTCAGCACTCCACAGCCCTTCCTTGCAGGAAAATTAACCTAAATTTATAAGAGCTTTCCCCTGATCTAGATTAAGGTGCTGTGCAAAGGCAGTGATGGCACCATATGCCGCGGAAACCCGAAAGGACCTGTTCAGCACATTTGACCTGTTTATGGTTTTCTTCAACTTTTTTTGTTTTATTAGCTTTGTTTAAGCATGATATTGTTACAGTGCGTGATGATTTACCCTGGAACATTTCCTAAAATTACTGAAAGTTACCTGGAAAATGCAACCCCTTTGCAACCCTATCAACACCACATAGGGAATTTTACTAAATTGCTCATAGGGAAGCTACTAAAAACATCCAGTAAAGCAAGTAACCATGGCTACTCATTCAAAAGGAATGATTACTCCACACCATCAAAACTGAAATGGGAGGTTTCTTCGCCTGCATTACCATGTGATACAAATATGCCAGGACTGCCAAAGCAATACATTTAAATTGCATAATGAATTTTGATAGGAAAATTATTAGTCTTCGTAGAGTCATGACAAGAGACATGAAACCACTAAAATTACATGCTCTGCTTTAACCCCGTTTCCCTTGTCACAGCTGTCAACTTCTTACTGTCGTCATTTGTACCACGCTTAAAAACGCTGCTCACATTATTAACAGATTATTTTAAAATAATGTGTTTTTGCCTTCTCCAATTTGGATAATATCGAGCTGTAACTGCAGGTCTATGCTATACTAAACAATGCTGAAAAAATGAATAATCGAAGTGAACATTACACTTGTGTTAACCAAAGAGTTCCTCAATGATATTTCTAGCCATGGTACGTTTATCAAGCTTACTAGACATTGGATAAACTTTAACTTTATCAAGAGTGGGTGCCTGGGAGTCACTCTGGTAGAGATAACTGAAATAAAATATTAGCAAGCCTGGGCTGCCTTTTCAAGACCTAGGTTTCAGTGATTGGTTCAGTTTAGGATATATCGGCAACACATGACTTAGAAGTGGAAACTGATGTAGAGAAGCGATCATAAATCGAACACAGTCTGCTGATTTATTTATTTTTTATTAATTTATTCATTAAATAAATTATTTTTTGTAAAATAAATAAATACATATATTTATACCATGCCTTTGTTGAATACTCAATTCTGATTGGTCAATGAGCGGTCATTATTTCTGTATAATGACCGCTGTTTCACAATTGATTATATCCCTCTGCACTGTCATCTGGGCATCTCTAGGCGACACCTGGTGCCAGAAGTCCATTACTAGCTACATACTTACAATATTTATTATGATTTGTGTAAATATTTTATTTTATTTTTCAAATATTTTTGGAAAAAACAAATGTCTACATCATTGATATAAATCTTGCCCTCAAATTAAAACCGGGTCTAGGTTTTATTTCTCCCAGGTAAAACTGAACAATTAGTGAGAATGATTGGCCTGACTGTCTTCACACCTGACTCCCAGGTTAATGGAGGGTGGAAAACCAGCAGATCTCGCACCTCAAGGACTGTGATTTGAATAACAGGGGTTTACATGCTCGATTATATATCATGGCTTTACCCATAACTGCAGTGACCACCATCAGTTCAGAAGGTACAGTAGTATGTACGTCCTTCAAAACCATGTGAATCCAGTCAGAACGTAGGCTATTTGCACTATGCATCCCATTTGCTGAGAAAGGTATGCACATTGTGTTAGGTATCACATTGGAGGTAGCCAACTCAATAAACCAGGTGATATGTAACACATAACGAAGACATTGTCAACATTATCTGAGCCAGTATAATAATTGAGATAAATGCACACCATTTTCATCCAACTACTCTAGAAAACTAGTTTTAATTCAGTATTGATCGGGGGGCAGAGAGGACATGATGAGGGTTGGAAACAGCTGGCCACCTGTCACACGTTTTCCCTTAAATATAGAAACACATTTAAAATTCTGTCCTCCTTCCAGCCCTCGTTCATAGCAACTCCAGGCATTCACTGCTTGCATGTAGACTTTACACAGTAATACTGCACTGAACATTTGTCACATAAGCATACTGCTGCTTGCGCTATAGTCTAGGCTATAGCCTATGTGTATAACCCGGTCCATAGTTTATAAACTTCCCAACAACTTTGCAGATGTTTCTCCCTGTTATCAAATCGCTATGTTACGCTTCGTAGTTTCTCACTGACACACCTACGCGAAAGATCAGGAACGTTTAATTGCTCTAGTATTAGTTCGTTTTTGTAATAGCTACGAACATAAAATTGCAACCTGTACTCGAAAAAAAACGAATGCCTAGCCTTTGTAAATTATTAGTTGCCTGTTAAGTAGCATACAGCACGAATTCTTGTTCCACTGTGTCATAAATAGGATAGAGCCTATACCTTCACGAATTGCAGAAGGCTATTTCTGACATAGCCTACGATCAGTCACATTTTATTAAATAATCATTTACACAGTCATCATTTAAGATCGCATCACAATACAGAGGGAAAGGTTGTCATATATGCCCTAAATATAAGATACCTTATAAATACAAAAAAAAAATTTCCCCGCAGCATAGGTCACTTACCCGATAAACAAACGATGGATAAAAGAAAGTTAACGTTTGCCCACCTCTTAATCCACTGGTATTTTTCTGATGAAAGCAGAAGTTTTCTCAGTCCTTTATTTGATACAGCATTTCGACGGTTGAATGAAATGCATTTCAGCGCAATTCTATAGATTGCTTCAGTGGTCACACTTGAAAACCTCCTTCTTTTATTTTAGGCTTTTACTTTATTGAGATTACCGAGATTGCCGGCGGCTACTACGTGGGTGTAAATAGTTGCGATGACTTGGCTTCTGGCTCAGCCTATGAGCACTTTTGTATGCATTCATGAAAACGAGAGAGCTCTACTGATGAGTTGTTCAGCTACTCCTTACCAAGGCACTGCTATCTATACGGACAGCAACGTAGTCCTAGATAGCACTTGTGACGCTCCAAAACTACCGACGCACTAGTAGGCTAGAATGTCTGTAAATTTTGAAAATCAGTATAGTAATACATACATATTCACACTAATAATTCAGGTAGGCTATGAGATACTACCTTGTGTGTATGTGTGCGCTTGTCTTTATCAGAGTATCACCTACAGAAATAAACTAAATAGTGTCGGCGATTACAATACCATAGGTACCATAATAGTGAGGGAAATGGGCTTGCAGCTCCAAGGTATGATTTCCAGATGGTGCACTGACATTGTAGTCTACGTTAGGCATTACTTACCAGCTGAGTAAATTTCTTGCATCTAGTTGCTCTGGAAAATGCATCTGTTAAGTTTGTAATGTAAATGTAATATAAATATCCCCATTTTTTTTTTTTTTTTACTTCTAGTAGTCTAAACCCCAAATATAGGAATCCATGTAGGCTATATGGAGAACTGTGCAATAGCTATCCAGACTCAAAACAAGATCCTTACTTCAACTTCTTAACTTCCCGAGCCAGCTGGTTAAAATCTTGCATGCCAGCAAAACCTGTGGGGCAAGTTGAAAATAAAACTCACAGATAAGCTAAGCAACAAGCTGACTGCAGTCATTAATAACAAACAGGATGCCTGCTATAATTTAATAAAGGCAACACGCCCTCCAATACTTCATTCTAATATAATAGCTACACGTGATCATTGTTTGTATCACAAATTTCCATTAAAGCATACAGTTTATTCCACGAGCTGGCAATTCAGACCTGAACTTATGATGTTTGTCTCAACAACAGGAGGTTGTGCCTGTGTTGTATTTCATCTCAATACGTACACTGACTCTGAAATGATGAAAAGCACAGTCTAATATTGGGAAAAGATAGGGTTGGAACAACTTGCTAAGAGATTCAAGAAAGACAAAGATCATTGCGGTTTAGCATTTGCGCGCAACATGTCTTACAGATTGCATGTTTGAAAGCAGCAAACGTGTTAATTACACTGAACGCTACACATTAAAGTTCTCTCTGTGTGTGTGGCTCTGTGCATGAATATACACAGGTGATCAAGGCATCATTGAATTGAACCAGCAGTGAATGTGCTTTCAGGATGGGCACCGTGTAAGAATAGCTTTTTTTTGTAAATAATTTGTTTCTATTCTGAGGCTTTTAATTCTGTTGAATGAGATTGTGCAAAACCATAATTTATGGGCTAGTCATTCACTGAGCCGAAATCAGGAGGCCTACTGCAAAGCTAAGCCTGCAAAAAGATTACTTGTGTGCCTTCGATTGGCTGGGTCTCAGTACAGTTCATTACTGCATAGACCATCATGTGCAGTAGTCGGTATTTATCAGATTTAAGAATCAGTGATGCAAAGGTGACTAAACTTTAGGTTTAAAGTGTAACAGTGAATATCAATTAATAGACTGAGAAGGCTTGTTAAGTAAAGCTAAATATTTCTTATGGTAATGTCACTATGTAAATCCTCAATTAGCTAGTATGCATTTTTATAATACACCTTGGTGAAGGAAGGTACTTTTGGTTTAATTTTTGCAACAGTCTCTTGTTTGTTTCAGCTAGGAGATGATAACTGGTGCGTGTGCAGAGTACTACTGTCAGTTGCTTTTTCAGCCTGAGTTGTCTACTAGATGCCGAAGCTGATTCAGTCCGACATGGCTTGCGCTTGCGAGGCTGGGGCTGCGTTGGGTATCCTCTTCACGCAAACTGGCATCAAGATCAATTAATCACAGACAGCTAGCTAGCTATAAAACAGTCAGGGATTTTTTTTCTGTCCCCAGGGCAGTTCATTAACAAAGTTCATAGTTTGCTTGTAAGGCAGTACCTTGATATACAATATTATTAATTGATGCAAAAGTGTGTTTTCCCCTGGTCAAGAAGGCTATACAGTGCATATACAGCGTACATTCTAAATAAAAAAAGAATATAGCAATTAAATGACAGAAACAGCACACACTGTATGGACGCATCCTTGGTTTTGGCTGTACACAGCCTAAAGGAATGACAAGTTAGGGAATTTATAGTAACACCACATGACCTTTCATTGACCACATGTATTCACATCACACATTTCAAAAGGCATTCTTTTACTTAAAGCCAAGTTACTCGCGATTCTCGTCTTCACAAGCATTTCACGTCAGAATCATTTGGCAGAGGAACGCAAAATGAACCTGTTCTATGAGATTTCACCTGGCGGCAGCCCTGTGACATTTAACACATGTTTTTGTGACCTGTCTTAGCACTGTCTCAGAGTATTACATGAACACACATTATTATTATTATTATTATTATTATTATTAGATTCCTGAGAATGCTGAGAGTTCTATTAATGTCAAGAACAGACGAGACAGTTTTTAAAACCTTGGATTGTTTAAAAAGTATGAGGTTTCTTTTTCTTTTTCTTTTTTTATACATACAGTATGTGTATGAAAGTTTATCATGACAAGTTTGGCATATCTGTTTAAAAAAATGTAGGAGATATGTCCTGATTAAATATATATAATTCTGTTTGATTGGTCAATGGAAAGTAATAACCCTGGCACAGACTTAAATGTTAAAGCAGCAAGATCTGATCCCAGACATAATACACATACTGGACGGAACTGTACGGCATTTTTGTTGGTAACTCTTTGTTGTCAGTTAATTTATGCGTTACGATTGACGTTATTGATGTATGTTTTTGTTCCACATAGTTTGAACAATTGCAAGGTTGATTCACGCTTGCACGATTTCCCAGAATGACAGCTATGTAAATAGATCTGAGGCTTATGCTCGTCAGAATCTGCCCGTCCAAACTTTTCATGAGAAATCACATCTGATCTACCTGCTGTTAACATAATAGCCTTTGCACAAATAAAGCTAGCTGGTGGCAATGTTTGACCAAGAATTGAGCCCATTTATCAATACTGTTTAAGGTGTAATTATTATAGAACATTATCTGAGTTCAACACAATCTAAAACTGAAAAGGCTGCACACCCTAGGTAATCAGCTAACACAAATCGTCCTGTTTTTAAACTCCAATGGTCCCTCAAAGCTGCATGAGTAGATGCTTCTTAAAAAGCTGTTGAAAAGTCGCAGGTCACTGCAATAATTAAAAAAATCTGCCAAGCAACCTTATAAAGTAATGGCTTTAAAAATTTATAATGGCTTCATAAAGCTACCATGCTAGCCTTTGGCTGGTGAGTGGCAGCCAGTTTCGTGAGAGAATCATACACTTATCGCACATAATTGGGGGTGTCAATCAATGAAAGCAACAGGAAATGAGAAGCCTGTCTGCCATATACTCTCGACTTAAAGGCATACTGAACTTTGTTAGAACATAATGTTGTATAGCTACCTGGCCCCGATATGAGCTGTAATATTCAAGGTCACGTTCAGGCCAGTGGTCAGCAACTGGCAGAGGAAGAAAGACGTTTTTTCTCTGTCCATTCACTCCCATTGCATGGCGATCAGAGGTCTCAAAAGCACACTTTTAGCACATCAACGAATGCAAACAATGCGGATTATGCCGAAACAAAACTTCTTAATCACAACATCCAGATACATTTGAAAAGATAAAAAGCTCCATTCATAATATTTTACACTTTTTCCAAACAAAGATTTGGAAGAAGATCCGGTCATTAGCTCATTAACTTACTTGTTTCGTTCTTGCGCCCGTAACGATCCCAGCGTGCGTAAGTAAACAAACCGAGCAGCGAAGTTAGCAGCAGTTGCTAGTTCTCAGAAAATAGTTCTTAAAAATCAAATCAATCAAAAATTGGTTCAAAAGTTTCAAATGTACAGTTCCGGATGTTCTGATTTCGTATATCGGCATAATCTGCGTCATTTGCATTCGTTTATGTGCTAAAAGTATGCTTTTGAGACCTATTTCGCCATGCAATTGGAGTGAATGAAAAGAGAAAAAACGTCATTCTTCGTTGGCCAGTTGCTGACCACTGGAGCAAGTCATGAAGGTGAGGTTGAATATTACAACTCATATCGGGCCAGGTAGCTATACATTAGGTTCTAACAAAGTTAAGTATGCCTTTAATATTCTATCTTCTCAAAGGACTGACAGTAGACCATTCCTTGTACATGTTTCTTTAGTCAGTATCATGCTTGTGCATGTTTCTATAAGTCAGTATGATAAGTCAAGTGATGAAAGTGACAGTGACTTAGAAATTGTGCTAACATTTTACTATAAAGTCAATATTGCCCTGTCATAAGTGTGGCACACCTGTCATAACAAGTCAAGACAGTATTTTACAGGTTGTGATATATGTCATTACACTGGCATAATGTATAGTTCCTTCACTTTATAACAGTTATTTTTTAATCTGCTTTGAAACATTTCAAGACCCTGGTGCTTAAAAGTACTGAAGTCACAAAATGTCTATTTTGAGAAAATCAAATCAGAAAATACACTGCCTGGCCAAAAAAAAAGTTGCCGTTGCACCCGTCATGCATAGTGCCCACTGTACAAGCCTCTGGAGGCAGTGTTATGATCTGGGGTTGCTTCAATTGGTCAGGCCTACGTTCAGCAACGTTATGCAGCAATAAAATGAAGTCAGCTGAGTACCTAAATGCACTGAATGACCAGGTTATTCCATCAATGGACATATTCCAGGACGACAATGCCAAGATTCATCGGGCTCAAATTGTGAAAGAGTGGTTCAGGGAGCATGAGGAATCATTTTCACACATGAATTGACTACCAGAGTCCTGACCTTAACCCCATTGAAAGTCTTTGGGATGTGCTGGAGAAGACTTTACGGAGTGGTTTGACTCTCCCGTCGTCAATACAAGATCGCGGCCAAAAATGAATTAAACTCTGGACGGAAATAAATGTTGCGACGTTGCATAAGGTTGTCGAAACAATGCCACGACGAATGCACGCCATAATCAAAGCTAAAGGCGGTCCAACAAAATATTAGAGTGTGCGACTTTTTTTTTGGCCAGGCAGTGTATCATTGATCCATTAAAAGTTTTGCTGTTTTTATGCATTGCTTAGGCACCTTTTCTGTTAACAATATTTATAGGGTGGACTTAGCTAAACAGATACAACATGTTTCTATGCTCAACTTGAATTGTCTAAAAATGTGACTTCAGTAGGCCACTTTTAGCACCAGGGTCTTCATTTTCTGCACACATTATGGAAGTGCTATGACTGTTGAGCTGCAATATGCTGTTGTAGCTTGCAATGACGGGAGTTATGTCATGATTGTGGCAGGGTCATGCACCCTTCATGTTTTGTAGTTCATTTAAAGTATTAACACAGTTATATACGATGGTATATTTAAATTTGTTGTGCACATACTGTGTACCCCCCTAACAATTAATCAGCCCCCCCCCCCCCCCCCGTAATCAAGTTGTTCACTGTAGTGAACGTTGTGCCCATGAGACTTTGCTCTGTGCATGAAAATTGTGGGGGAACGCTGGCTACAGTTTGAGAAAAACAACCCATTTGGAAGTAACTAACCAATTTAACTTATTTATTGTAAATGGGTGAGTTTTTTAACTCCTCAAACCTTATGTGCAATCAATGGTGACACCTGCTGGTCACTCTTCTTTTCCATTTGTCTATTAGGCACTCATTTGATTGAAACCGGGTAGAGTAAATCTGGGTATAGAGTATTTTCACACAGAGCTGCTCTCTTATGGAATGGCCATCAGTGTTAAAATAAGGATAGAATCTAACTTTTTGACCTTAGATTTTTAAAATGCAAGGAAAAAGTTATATTATCTTTGTACAGGATTTAACTGGGCATGTACAAAAAGTGAATAATTAAAAGAACAATGCAAAAAACATTTATTAATATTGATTCCGCTTCATTTCAGAACAAGAAATGCCATGCTGGAACATTTGTAACTGGGAGATTTCAGTTTTTTAAAAAGCGAGTGTAAGCTAACCAGAAAGAAAGGCGATGTACAGAAGTGTGGTGAGACTCGTATGTGCTGTTGGGATGTGACCTTGTGCTTCAATGTAACCTTGATCCTTATGCAATATGTCTAAGTGCATTCTGCACACTGTTCTGCCAATTGTACTCTCAGATAATATATGCATGAAAGCTAAAAACCTATTTTTATGACATTTCACATCTGCTACAAAGTGATGACCTCAAACCTGACTCAGTTACACAAGTTCTGTCAGGAGGACTTATTGTGAGAATGTTTGACCCAAGTTAAACTATTTAAAGGCAATGCTACCAAATACTAACAGAGTGTATGTAAACTTCTGACCCACTGGGAATGTGATGAAAGAAATAAAAGCTGAAATAAATAATTCTCTCTACTATTATTCTGACATTTCACATTCTTAAAATAAAGTAGTGATCCTAACTGACCTAAGACAGGGAATGTTTACGTGGATTAAATGTCAGGAATTGTGAAAAACTGAGTTTAAATGGATTTAAATGGATTTGGCTAAGATGACCTGGCCTCCTACCACACTCTGCTGGCAGCCTTCACAGCTGCAACTACATCAGCTAAAACTTCATTTTTCCAGTCGAAAATTGATACATGTCTATCTAACCCACGTAAACTCTTTTCCACCTTCTCCTCCCTGCTCACCCCCCCTCCACCCCCTTCACCCTCCTCCCTCTCTGCAGATGACTTCCTGACCCACTTTGAGGGGAAGGTGGCTGCAATCCGGAACTCCTTCACGCATCCGGTGACACCCCACATCCCCCATACTGAACCCATCGCTACACTGTCGTCCTTCAAGACTCTGAAGGACTCCGATGTGCTCGAGCTGGTGACGCGCCAGCGCGCAACCACCTGTCCACTAGACCCCATACCTTCAGCAGTCCTCCAGTCTATATCTGCTGAGCTCCTTCCATATCTGTCCTCTGTTATTAACACCTCCCTAATCTGTGGCCACGTTCCTGCTGCCTTTAAAACTGCCCGTGTAACCCCACTCCTTAAAAAACCTAGCTTAGATCCCGCTGATGTCAGGAACTACCGTCCTGTATCTCTCTTGCCCTTCCTGTCCAAAACACTTGAACGTGCTGTCCTTAACCAACTGTCTGTTTTTCTCCACCAGAACAACCTGCTTGACCCGCATCAGTCTGGCTTCAGAACTGGCCATTCCACCGAAACTGCTCTCCTGGCTGTGACTGAGGCACTCGCCACTGCTAGAGCCTCCTCCCTCTCCTCTGTTCTGATTCTCCTTGACCTGTCTGCGGCATTCGACACGGTCAACCACAAACTCCTGATCTCCACACTCGCTGAGATGGGCATTTCTGGAACTGCCCTCTCTTGGTTTGTATCGTACCTCACTGATAGATCCTACCAAGTCTCCTGGAAGGGTTCCGTCTCTGCTCCCCGTCCCCTGTCTACAGGAGTCCCGCAGGGATCTGTACTGGGTCCTCTGCTGTTCTCTATGTATACTAAGTCTCTTGGCTCAGTAATCCATTCACATGGCTTCTCATACCATAGCTATGCTGACGATACTCAACTCTTCCTCTCTTTCCCTCCCTCTACCCCACAGGTTAAGGAGAGGATATCTGCTTGTCTGACTGACATCTCTGAGTGGATGGCTACCCATCACCTGAAGCTCAACCTTGACAAGACAGAGCTCCTCTTCATGCCGTACAAGACCTCCCCACTACATGACCTCTCCATCACCGTTGATGGGACCGTGGTGGCTGCCTCCCGCTCTGCAAGGAACCTGGGGGTGGTGCTGGACGACCGGCTGGACTTCAAAGAGCACATCAGGGCGACGGCACGGTCCTGCAGGTTCCTCCTGTACAACATCAGGAGGATTCGACCGTACCTGACCACCTACTCCACCCAGCTTCTTGTCCAGACCATGGTCACCTCACGCCTGGACTACTGCAACTCCCTGCTCGCAAGCCTACCGGCCTGCGCCATTCTGCCTCTTCAACTGATCCAGAATGCAGCTGCCCGGCTTGTGTTCAACCTCCCGAAATTTTCCCACGTAACCCCCCTGCTGAGGTCTCTCCACTGGCTGCCAGTTGCAGCCAGGATCAGGTTCAAAGTTCTGACCCTGGCCTACACTGCAGCAAATAGGACAGGCCCCGCCTACCTGCAGGACTTAATCCAGAACTATGTTCCTGCTCGACCACTTCGCTCTTCTACAGCAGGGCGACTGGCACTTCCCCCCCTCCGTGTCAAAGGCTCTCGCTTGTGCCGACTGCGGAGTTTTTCCACATTAACACCTCAGTGGTGGAATGAACTTCCCATTCCCCTACGTTCTACTCCAACCCTGCCTGCATTCCGTCGAGGCCTGAAGACACACCTCTTCAGACTCCACCTTGACTGATATCCTCACCTAGGAATATCAGTTCCCTGTTCCCTGTGTTTTCCTGTCTGTTTATTATAGTTTATAATAGTATTTGGAATGGTTTATAATAGCAGTTTATAATGGTATTTGGAATGATTTATAATAGTATAGTTTATAATAGTATTTGGAATGGTTTATAATAGCATAGTTTATAATAGTATTTGGAATGGTTTATATTAGTATAGTTTATAATAGTATTTGGAATGAAAGTGTGGTGTTGCTGATTTGCCCACAGCTTACTGTGAACTACAGTCAACGTTCATTGCTAGGGATAGCTGCTACATTATGCAAAGGATGTGCCTTGCCTTGTCTGTTCTGTAATGATGATGATGTCTCTGTACGCACTTACTGTACGTCGCTTTGGATAAAAGCGTCTGCTAAATAAATGTAATGTAATGTATGTAAAATTTCGACTTCAACTGTATATTCATCAGCACTCGATAGGCTACTTGCAGCAGGAGTGAGTTATTTTAGCAGTTCGTCCATGATTCCAATAAAGCGTGGGCTAATGATTGAGTAGGCTAATTGGTTAATTGCACGATAGCCTAACGAGTGATATTTATTTAGTTCCTGTCAAAAATAACAATTCTCTCTTTGAAAACAAAACAGACCTGCACACCCTATTATTTTTTAGACTTCCATGATTGTCGACATCACAAATTAATTGTAGCGTTATCACAGAATCAAGACAACCGTTCGCCATGGTTGGCCTTCAATTTCCGTCAAACCTACCCCTCCTAACAAAATATCCACGCTCCCATTTAAATATAGCCTAGCCTACTTCCTCTAATAAATACACAAATGAAAAATCTAATTTGATTGGCTGTATCTTGCCAATTGTAGCTGAAACCTTCATCCAATCATATTACAATGCACAAATTCCTTGTAGCTAAGCCTTCTGTACAGCCTCTTAATAGCATTTTGGTACAACTAGTTTATTAGTGGATGTGCTAACTTAACTAGTTAATGCATGAAATACTTTGGCTTTTCTAGTAAACTAGTGAAGATAAGTGTATGTAACTAGTGATCTATTTAAGCTAATATGCAAATACGGACACTATGCAACTTACAGTCATTCGTAATTTAACAGATTTCTATGTGCTCTTTGACGCTCAAACCACATAGCCTAGTGCTGAAATCAGATCAGATTATCAGAGTTAATTTACAGAAAAGACCAAAGTTTGAATAATTCCATCATTCTAAACTAACATGAATAATGAAAGCCAGTCACACTCTGTCTGAAGTGGCAAGTAGCCTAGTCAATATATAGGAATAATCCAGGAGGAGGTGTGCATTAAAGGACTTTAACACATGAAGCGGAAGGGAAAGACCACATGACGCAATGCAGACCTCCAGTGATTATATAACAACAAAAAAAAATGTTTTAAGTGAGAAGTTTGGCTTGGTCAAAAGTCGCAAAAGACAGGAAATTCAAAATAGCCTCAGGATGTGCGCATGTGCGCAGACTATGAGAAACAGAAACGAGTACGAGATCTGCTCTCGCTATGCATATGGACCGAATATTAAAATAATGTGTTTTTGCAGGTAAATTATTAATTTATTTTATTTTTTAATCCTTTTAGGAGGCTCAGCCTCCGTTAGCCTCAATGACAATCCGCCTATGCTGTAGTCTAAATGGATGTTTTCATGTCTTCCAAAGATGGAATGTCAGGCCATGTTATGTTTCAGTTGCCCTCAGTACAAAAGCAAGGTCTCCATGGCAGGTGCACAAGCATTAGAAATGATCGTCATCTCCAGCCTTTCCTTGGGGGAATGTTAATATGGTTTTTGTTTACGTAATGCTGTCACTTCTGATCCCTTTAAAATAAATCCTCATAATGGCTTCTGATCGCTTTGTAAATGGCTTTCTGCAATGCTGAACTTCTAGCTTTTAAGAACGGAAATATTCCCCATGGATTTCCCCCTTAAAATTATTGACTTATACCAAGATGAGTCATAATTAATCAGTTAATCTGATTATTTTTGGTCAATGCAACATTTCTGTGTGATTCCAAAATAGGAAATTTAAGTGTGATTATAGGGCATGGCATGGAACTTTCTCAACTATGTGCATGAAATTAATTAGCATTGCAACTAGATAAATAAAATAAAATAAAACTATTTTCATCTTTAATCTTTTTCATCTGCATTATCGAACACCAATTTTAATTTCCTAAAAATAATTGTATTACTGTGTTTTTTTGTTGTCATTATTTGGATGAAATGACATTACATTTTTATGTACACCACAGAAATTACCTTTGATTATTTCTGAATTAATTAATGTTGGATTGTTGAATAATAATACTTAAAAAATGTAAGCACATTACTTGTTTTACACTACTTATTTTTATTTTGGTGGCAAATATTCACAATTATTAATAATTTTATTTCACAGTTGGACATGTACGGAAAGGTGACAAATTAAAGGAAAAACCAACATAATGTGTCTTAGTAAGATGTTGGTGCCACCACGAGCCACCAGAACAGCTTCAACGCGCCTTGGCATAGATTCTACCACTAGTCAAGCATAGATTCTAGTCTCTGGAGCTCTATTGGAGGGATGGAACACCATTCTTCCAAAAGATATTCCCTCATTTGGTGTTTGATGATGGTGGTGGAGAGCGCTGTCTAACACATCGGTCAAAAATCTCCTATAGGTGTTCAATTGGGTTGAGATTTGTTGACTGCAAAGGCCATAACATAGGATTCACATCATTTCCATACTCATCTAACCATTCAGTGACCCCTTATGATGAGAAAACATATATTTGTTATTTTACCATTGTTCTGTGTGA
Organism: Synaphobranchus kaupii; assembly: GCA_029718625.1. Taxonomy (NCBI): domain Eukaryota; kingdom Metazoa; phylum Chordata; class Actinopteri; order Anguilliformes; family Synaphobranchidae; genus Synaphobranchus; species Synaphobranchus kaupii. The sequence continues at coordinate 65,814,760 of CM056383.1, forward strand.
TAGATCTGTATTCTGATAACATAACAACTCTGTGGATGGGGTCATTGTCATCCTGGAAGAGACCACACCCATCAGGATAGAAATGTTTCATCATAGGATAAAGGCGATCACTCAGAATAACTTTGTATTGATTTGTAGTGACCCTTCCCTCTAAGGGGACAAGTGGACCTAAACCATGCCAGGAAAATTCCCCCCATAGCATAACAGAGCCCCCGGACCCCCTGACTGTAGGGGTTTTTCCATTAATTTGTCACGCGTCTGTACATTCAAACTAATACAGAGGTTGTGGTGGAATATAAAATTTACAATTTAAACATTTATCAGATTCTTTAAGCCAAAACGACTTACAAAATGATATGAGAACAAAGTCTCATTTGATTGTCAGGAAGTTGAGGAGAAGACCCCAGAATTCCAGCTACTGATCACAGGGAAATTATACCTGCTGAACTGACCTTTAATTGCTAGCTATTGTAAAAATAACTTCACGTTGTGTATTTCCTTTCATCAATATTCGGGACCGTTGCTGTGACAATAATTGTCCAATCCACCAACTCGCCTGATGCTTGACAGCAATTTTGGTATGCTATATCCAGAGGGAGCCAGATTTGCCCATTTAATTAATGACTGTGCATGTTCAAGTCAATTTACCACAGAGGGTTACAATGCGATGTGGCTGCGCTATCAGAAACCAAATCAAATGTGTTGAATCCACAAGAGGAGCTGATGAGGTACGTGACTCACATAATGGGTGGCCAGTTTGTGATTGTGTGATTGACATTTAATCACAACTCACATGCTTTACAGAATGCATTAGCCCATGATGTCATGCCTTTGCTAAGCTTTGATATCCAGGAAGAGCTAAATGCTGAGCTTGACTATTGAGCAAGCTACAGTATCATCATACGGTAATTGATTCCTTCTTGAATTGTTTGGTCTTTGACATGCCTCATTTTATTCTGCCATTGTGTTTAGTATCTATGGAAGCACAAGAGGGTGCTGTTGCATTTCCAATGTAAAGGGAAGGGTTTTTCTTGGTTATAACAGGACAAAAAGAAGGAAAAAACTTCACTTCTTACGCCCTCAAGTGAAATATTAAGACACAGGAAGGTATGCATTAAAATGTCTTAAGTGTTAAATTGTGAAGTATACTGCCAATATACGTATATTTCACATTTTTCTTATAAAGTTTAAGACCTGTCAGGAAATCAATAAAACCTATATTGCTCAGCACATAAAATAAGGACTTGTGCATTCACCGTCAGTGGACATGAATGAAGAGCCTGTGATTTCACGTGAAGTCACGTTTCAGCTTAGGGGTCATGTTCAAATCTTGAAACTCAACAATTAATCTGAGTGAAATCTCTCTCTCTCTCTCTCAATTCAATTCAATTCAAATTAGCTTTATTGGCATGACGTATGTACATATACATATTGCCAAAGCATGAAAGAATACAACAGATACAATAATCATAAACAGAGTAAAATATGTATGTGTTTGTGTGTGTGTGTGTGTGTGTGTGTGTGTGTGTATGTTAACCTGTTTATGTGTACATGCTTGTATGAGTGTGTACTGTATCGTGTGTGTTAGTGCAACAATGAACATATCATTGAACTATAATTAAGAAAAGAATATACAAATACTGGGCTGGGGTAGATTAGGGTCTCTATGTGTTCTCACTTTCTCTCAGGCTATGGCAGACTGTCACATATTTTGCTGCAATTGTTGCTGTATGTCCCTCTCCCAACACAATTTGAATTTTATCCATGGGGGGGTAGCTGGGAGAAATTTGAGATTTCATTATCAAATTTCTCAAAATATTATTCTCTGATTTTTTATTTTTTATTTTTCACATTTAAGGAGAAAATGCATCTCTGTCTCAACCTCATCTGTCATACAGTGACCACATATTCTTTTCTCTTTTTGTAACCAATATTTTTTATGTCTGCCTTTTTCAATGGCTAGACTGTGGTCACTGAGCCTGTACTTGGTAAGGATCAGTCTCTGCTTTCTATCTCTGACAGTGGAGAGATAGTCAGCCAATTTGTATTCTCTTTTTAGGGCCAGATAACATTCTAATTTGTGTTGTAATTTGGTTTCTGTCCAAATGTTCCAAATATGAGTTTTTGCATTGTTTGATGATTTGGTTTACTCTAATCTGTGGTTGGTAAGCAGTGCTGGTCGGTAACTCTTCTGTGTTTGTGGTTACGGGGTTAGTTAGTTTCAGAACCAGCTGACTGAGAGGACTCTTTTTGGGGCTTAGCTCTTGGGTTTGGAATGCTTTAAATTGTAATGTATCATGGGGACTTGATTGAAGGTGCATCCAGAATTTAAGTGATCTTTTTTGGATATTTATTAGTAATGGGAAGCGGCCTAATTCTGCCCTGCATGCATTTGTTGGTGTTTTCCTTTGTACATTTAGCAAATTTCGACAAACCTCTGCATGCAGGGCTTCGATTGGATGCTTGTCTCATCTAGTGTAGTCTTGATGACTGAGTGGACCCCATACTTCACTTCCATATACTGCAATGGGCAGGATGACACTGTTAAAGATTTTGGACCAGATTTTAATTAGGATGCCTATTTTATAGAATTTTCTTTTTATTGCATAGAAAGCTCTTCTGGCTTTTTCTTTAAGTGCATTCACTGCCAGACCAAAGTTTCTTGAGGCACTGATTTTTAGTCCCAGGTAATCATAATTTAGCGTGTGTTCTAGGGCGGTGTTACCTAGAGTAAATAGGTGTCTACTTTCCTGACACCTGGGCTGGAAGATCATAATTTTTGTCTTTTTAAAATTTACTGCCAGGGCCCAGTTCTGACAGTATTTCTCTAGCAGATACAGATGCTGCTGTAGACCCTGTTCTGTGGGTGACAGCAGCACCAGGTCATCTGCGTAGAGCAATAATTTGATTTCTGTGTTGTTTAGGGTGAGTCCAGGAGCTGCAGATTGTTCCAGTAACACGTTAACTCATTAATGTAGATATTGAACAGGGTTGGACTCAAACTGCAGCCCTGTCTTACCCCTCGCCCTTATAATAATAATAATGCATGGCATTTATATAGCGCCTTTCTAGATACTCAAAGCGCTTTACAATGATGAGGGGGAAACTCACCTCTACCACCACCAATGTGTAGCACCCACCTGGGTGATGCAACGGCAGCCATTTTGCGCCAGTATGCTCACCACACATCAGCTGAGGTGGAGAGGGAGAGAATAGTTTTTTTAGCCAATTAAACTGGGGGATGATTAGGTGGCAGATTGAATGAGCCTGGGTTGGGAGTTTAGCCAGGACACCGGGGAAACCCCTACTCTTTACGATAAGTGTCATGGGATCTTTAATGACCACATTGAGTCAGGACCTCGGTTTAACGTCTCATCCGAAAGACGGCATCTCCTACAGCACAGTGTCCCCATCACTGCACTGGGGCATTGGGGTTTATTGGACCAGAGGGAAGACTGCCCCCTACTGGCCCGCCAACACCACTTCCCTTGAGTGAAGTATTCTGTTCTTTTGTTGCCAAGTTTTACACCGCACTTATTTTCCAAATAAATAGATTTAATTATGTCAAACGCTTTACCCCCTACACCACTTTGGATGATTTTATAATATAAGCCTTTGTGCCAAATAGAATCAAATGCTTTCTTAAAATCAACAAAGCATCCAAATATGTTTCCTTTATTTTTTTGGTGAACATGTTTCTCTCTCTCTCTCTCTCTCCCTCTCTCCCTCCCTCCCTCTCTCCCTCCCTCCCTCCCTCCCTCCCTCTCTCTCTCTCTCTCTCCCTCCCTCCCTCCCTCTCTCTCTCTCCCTCCCTCCCTCCCTCTCTCTCTCTCTCTCTCTCATGGAGGTGATGATAATGTGGGAATCTACAGCAAGTATTTCCTGAAACTTTAGCTGCTCTACATTAATATGCCTCCTCAGGGGGAATCCCCACCAATAAATGAACTACTTCTTGTCTCATCTGAAGACAAAGAATTCTATAAAAATGCATCCAAAATTAGTTTGATTTGACACTGGGAAATGTGCCATAAGGTTGTTGCAGGCAAAAAAGTGTGATGCATACTCCTTATCTAATGGAGTTAACCGTGCAGGTAGAATCTGTAAAGATCCGCCAAGGTGCAAATGCAAGTAGCTTTTAAAGGGAATGGTAGATAACACTGTGATTTCTTTATTGCATGTTACGCCCAAGACACACCTATAATTAATGAAGAGGCTAAGTTCAGCAAATTTGCGCCTTACTTTGAGCTCAAAATATGCGGCATAACTCGCAAAAGGGGACATGCGAGTCCGCCATGCGTTTTAGACCATGCGCTAAGATTGTCAAGATAGAGCCCTGGGTGTTTTCAAGACCAGGCTTGATATGGTGCTGGACACTATCTAGTTTCTCTGGGAGTGCTAGGTACCCTTCAGTGGTAGGACAATGGCGAGCATTGTTGGGCTGAATAGAATATCAGAATACAGATCTATCACACAGAACAATGGTAAAATAACAAATATATGTTTTCTCATCCTAATATGCCATCCCCTATGGATAAAGAATATGCTGCAGTATATTGTATATATATCAAAATTATCTTCACAATATATTTAAAATATACTGCAGTATATTACATTATTATAACCATTTATTTTGTATGATCTTGCAGTCTAATTTCTACTCTCTAAGGCTGTCCAATTTGTCCACATATCAAAGCAGTTTTGAGATTGCCTTGCGTTTGTTGGTATCACATTTTCATTTGTTTGTTTGCTGGGACTATGTAAATAAATAAATACCAGGGAATCTCTGATTAGATGTATGATTTATATTCCGGAATATATTATTTATATCCCAGAATCTGTAAATGCAGTTGATTTGATGTGTTCAGTACACGGCCAGTGTAATACTGTGTAATCATCAGTGTAATACCAGTGTTCAGTGTAATCCTCTACCTTGATACAGTGATGGGTTCACAGTTTTTGCCTTGTAAGCCTAGTTAGACATGTCTGTGTTAAACAATGATTTAGAATAGCAGGTGAGGGCTGGCCGTTGGTGCCTGGGGTGTAAATTGTGTGACCGGGAAGGGGGGCAAAGTGGATAGGTTTGGAAACAACTTCTGATTTGGATCAATGGAATCAACGAGAGGTTGAGTACAATTGGTTTTATACAAAACGTACCACCCTCATTAGGTGTTGATTATCCTTGAATCAATTTCTAGAGGTGACTCCTAAATCTTGTTTTGTAAAAAAGGAACAGTGTGGTCAGGACATGTTGTGAATGTCACATTTTGAAAGCTAGTGTGACACTGGAGTGTCATTTCCCAGGTGGCTGACGAGTGTATTGAGGCACTCTAAGGAGCATATAGTTCTCGAGAAGGCTAATTTTTAGATTGGCTATTTGACGTTGGGCGTACAGGCCATTGGTGTGATATCTGCGCAGATCTGTGTGTATGTGTATGTGTGTGTCTCTGTGATTCTGAGAGCCTGAAGTCCACTGCATTCTTCCTAGTCCTCTTGTGCCGTAGATAAGCACGGAGCCTGAGAACTGGAAACAGCCAGTAATAACAGGAAGTAAAGAAACCACCTTATTGAAGTAAAACACAAAACACAGTCATTCTTACTGATAATAAAGGTGGTCAGATAAGGAGGAGTGCAGGCAGACTTGCGCGAGTGTGTGTGAGAGAGAAAGGAGAAACAAATCCTACTAACTTCTTTGTGTTTGCAAACTGAATTTCTGAACATGGCAGGCATGCTGAGCCAAGGAGGCAAGGGGGATGGGGAATATGTTTTTGCCATGAGATGAGGGACTTAGCACTGAGGACTGTGATGCCTCGATATAGCAAAGCAGATGGGGCGAATCCCGCATTCCCGCATAAGGCAGAGTATACATGGTGTGAAATACATGTCTTAAGTTTTGAAATGCGTGCTAAAGTGTTCGAACACCCACGCCTGCGTTTGTGACAAGCTGTGAGATTCTAACTGAATCTACTGCTACTATGTAACTGGGTTTACCTCAATGTGTAAAATAGGTGTGGATGGATTAGTCAAAATAGATACATGACATGAGGTATATACAGCAGTAAACCATAATCATAGTAGGCTGTGCTGTAATTAACCAGTGTCTGCAAAACAATTGATCAAGAGACATTGTTGAAACATTATTTTAGCTAAGGAGTGGAGCTGATTCACTCCAACTGTAGCAGAATACAAAATAGTTTTTGTTCTGGTGGATACTGATAATCAGTTTTGGATTACCATAGGTGAGAAGCAATATACTTAATATTCCTAAACTAAGTCAGCGATTCCACAACTCGCCTACGTTGTTTCATAAGGCATTAGCCAATGCGTTGGCTCAATACCTAGGACCAGAATCAGAAGTGATTCAGTATGTTGATGATTTGCTTATCTCATCTCCTGACAAGGAGATCCACAAGTGGGCACAAATTGCACAATAGGAAGTTACATACTTATGTAACATACTTACATACTTATGATATGTAAGTTCACAAGGGGGAGGGGGACTGCAAATATCTCTAAAGCAAGCACTGCCACTGATAGGAACTCAAGAAGTGGAAATTGTTGTGTCTCGCGCTGTTCTTGCTATTTTGTCAGGAAAATAAATTGTCTGTGGTCCACGTGGCTCGGTGGACCCTCTGGGAAACGCACTTGTTCATGTCATCAGTCCATCTGAACTGCGCCAGCCCTGCTACTACCCAGATATGGGTGAGCCTCATCATTGTGGTATTGAAATAGAACCAGGTAACACTTCTAAGGTAATGGAAACACCGATCGCAGGGGCACTTGATCTGTACATGGAACAGGTATTATTTTATGTTGACGGGAAGCACCACATGGGGTGGGAAGTGTGTACACAGGACGGGGCACTGGTAAGGCAGGGTCAGCTAACAGGACATTGTGCATAAGTAGTCGAATTATATGAAGTAGCAGAGGCATGTGAAGCAAAGGCAGTGTGAGTAACATGTAGACGCACATTACTATCTTAATATTGAATAAATGTTATAAAATAACATTGAAACGACTGCGACATGACATAAGACCAGGATTGTGGTGGTTTTAGAGCATTGATTTCTGCTGCCTCAAAATAGAAATACGCTAAAACTTAGCCAGACCACACCTCGTCTTAAGACCAACCCGACCAGTTGGGAGCAAGTTTACTTACTACTGAAGTTCCCTGACGTGAAAATAAAATGTATGCTATTCTATTCTATTCTATTTACACAACGTGAGCGCTGGTAAAATGACAACTGCGTCGGTCTGAAACTAGCAAAGACACTTGCGTTTGGGTTACTGCAGCTTAGCGCCGAGTGTAAGATGGAGCCCACAGACGTTCTTGTCTGACGGCAGAGCTGGCCAACAGCACTGGTTGTGGGATGGAAGTTCTCTTCACACTGAGCTAATCAGCACACAGGAACCTTCTTGGAGAGTTGGTTGTGCGAACTAGATCTAACCTCTGCAACTCAAGACATTGGTTTCAGTGAAAAACCTAAATCAGTAGGCCTGTGCCATGATGAAGGACCAGCCCCCAACTTCATCATGCAACCGAAGGACTCTGCCCAGCCACGTGACCAGCTGTTCAGCACAGGACAGAGGACACCACCCCTGCAGTGGACCAGCGGGACCCTTAATCTAGTCTTCAGCCACCAACTGGACAGACTGAGCATAACTACCTCTGATCATCAACGAGTTGAGCGGTTAAGATAAGTATTGTTTCTGGGGCTGTGTTTGGCATACTTACACACTCTATAGTACATTTCTCCATGCATACTAGCTAGAACATAATTATTATTACATGAGACTGCAAGTATGATTCAGTTTTGCAACCTATGGAACACACTTGGCAATGGCATCACTTGCATTAGAATACCTTTGACCTAACATGAAAACAAAAGGACTGTACAAGTAGTTAATCAGTTGCTGGTTTGCTTCCAGCTACCAAGTGAAATAGCTAATTACAAATCAATATTGAAATGACTATTTACTTTCGTAACGGTTAAAGCTGTCAACAAATTCCTCTGTGGTTTTCTTTGTGGTTTCCAAGGTAAATGATGGTGCGTATATTTGGCGCAATCATCTCTCAGAATGAAGAGCATATATAAGTATGCACTGAAACATACTTAAATGAATGATGTCGTCCTGTGAAGTACAGTACACATCCAGTGATTGTAGTATGCACTTCCTCTGCATACTTGCGGTTTGGAATGCAACTTTGACAAATAATACAGCAAGTAAGCATAACTTGGCACAAAATGTATGGATAATTGTAAATTGTAGTTGTTAATTGTATGCAAGTTATGCAAAATAAATTAAATTCTATTTGTGTAACAGGGAGGCTACTGTTACTGTACTCATTCTCTCTTTTTTTTAAATGTAAAAATTAGTATTATTAGCCACTCAACTGTATAATTACCTACTTGACTGTGCTTGTTTAAGTGCCTACAGGGACCTCTGGAGGATAACAGTTGAAATACAAGTTTAAATCCCTGTAGGTAAGTGAATGTATGATATCAGCACATCACATTTAAATTGACCAACCAGTTTGAATCTGTAAATTACTTTTCATTAAAATCAGAACTGGCCTTGACATCGCTAAGGTAATTGTTTCTAGAAGATAAATCATCAGTATTTTGTACTCCTATGAGAGAGAAGAAGTACACATGCACACTCTGATTTTGAGGAACGCATCTAATTAATTTTAGGTCCAATTTAAGTGTTGAAAGCAGTAGCCCTTGTTTACATTTCTGTTGAATGGAATGTCATTGTATTTGTTCCACAAGTTTGGAATTCCTAATCATATTTTAGGGCTGTTCCATTGCTCATGATGCAGACAGAATGCACAATCCCAGTGCTTTTTCCGATAATGAGAGCGGCTGCCAATTCAAGAGTAAACTTGGGAATACTCTCAGTTATGTGTGAGGGAACTGTATCTGCAAGTCTCACACTAGACCCCTTGCTAGTTTCACAAAAACCGTTGGGTGATTTCAAGACTTACTTAAATGAACTCGCCAAACTAGGGGGGAAAAAACACTTGCATTTAATTGAGCTAATAGGTTAAACAAAGGAAACTAAAGGAGATTCAGAATATATGGTTGAATCCAGGTCTGAGACTGACCTGACTATCGAATGCTGGAGCATGTGTAGCGCACTACACAAAATAGGAACAGAACAGAGCAAACAAATCCTTTTTTTTTTTAATAAGAAGCTGAGATAAGCTACAAGATAGTTGGCAGAAACTCTGCCACTTAACCACCACGATAAAATTAACTGCAGTAATAAAATACCCTCTGGGAAAAGTATGTTTCTAATGACACCTAAGGCTCCGTAAGTCATTACTGTTAAAATTACATTGTAAAATATTATGGAACCTGTGGTACAGCTTCAACGCTGTACAAACTACATGCTCAGCATGTATTTGGATATTAGCATGCACCAATACACTTACTGTAAAATATTCTTTAAAGTCTGCATTGTTAAATAAAAGATACAGTTTGCTTGTAATATATAAATGTAAAAGGAGTACATGAGATGATAATTGCAATAAAAAACACTGGAACTAGGCATGTACAGCAAAAAGCTTTCCTTTTCCCCCCAAAACATAGACTGATGCTGTAAACTAAAATAGAAACAGACAAAAATAAAGCATATGGACAAGACAACTGCACTCAAAGTAATACAGCTCTCTTTTAACTCGTTTAGCCTTTGTAAAAGTGGTAGTAAAGGTACTATGGGTGCCTGCACCAGGAACAGTTAAAACTATTTTTCCTGAACAAATACATCCTCAAGTATTATAACTCAACACAGAACATATTACATAGTATTTAAATCAAAATTGAATTATTGATTTACTGCAAGTGTATGTAAGTGTATAATATTTATTAATTGCAACTGGTTATTGGGGTAATTTACTACCATGATAAATGCATCCTCTTTAACTTGCTTGAAGACTCATAGGAGTTATTCAAAAGAATCAATTCACCAAGCCGAGAGAAATGACTAAATAGCCACAAGTGTAAAATAGCATTTTCATTTTATTTTTTTCAGAGCTGCACACCTGTGAGAATGTTGCACACTTTAAGATCGTGAGTAGATATGACAATTGCATAACCCAGGTGGCAAGAATGCAGTGGTTGGCTAGGGGAAAGTTGAGATGAGGATCGTCAGAGAGAAAGAGAATGGAAGTCTGAATGATCCTGCAACTTTCTAGCAAACACTAGTGAACTGATAGCGGTTCGATAGGTGCTTACTTGCTGGGAAGTGACTGTGCCACTAATCCATAGAACGGATCGATCATTGTGATCGGAAGAAAGCTGCGCAGAGCATGGCGTGAGTCATTTTGAATCCGACCAACCGAACAACATTTCTACGAGACGGTATACCTACGTATATGCACACGTTTGCGCTGCTACAGTATATACTATAAATGGAAGAATTTACTTGTTTCCTTTACTTGATGGACGCGTCATATTTTCAAATATTTTTAGACACATTCAGTTGGTGTTATTATTTTTTCAATTATTGACATAAATAAAATGTATATTTAATTGTTTGCATATCAATGACTGCAAAGCTTAACTCAGTTATCATATGCCAATTTTCATCAACAGCCTCCAGCTACGATGACACCATTCGCCTTCAGTTTACTGAACGGAAACCCTCCACCTAGTCATAAAACACTCCTCTGCATGCGTTTAGTTTTGTGTACCACCTTGTAATTAACATTTTTTACATTAAAAACGGTTGGGTATCATCTATGTCTTGTGAAATACCCTTTTATTGTCCTTTAGAGACCCATTTTAGCAAACAGGAAAAATAATCAACTACAAAGTACGACATTCACTGCTGGTGGAGAGGATTGACTTGCTATGATATTGAAACATATCTTATCTTGAAGAATCAGGAAAAAGTGGAATGATAAGTTAATGTACGTTTTAAAGTTGTTTCATTTTTAAGTAGTTCATTTTCGGATGTGGGAAAAAAAACTCTTAACTTCCATAGTATTATTTGTTTGAATATTGTGTACAGATTGTAATACCACAGCCTACTGCAAGGGGGCGTTAGGTGATAATGAAACAAAATACTACTCGTGAGGGTTTCTCACGTGTAAATTTAATGATATTAATATAAAAATGTCAATTTTAATATTATTTGTTTCCAGTTGCATTTGTATGCCTGTTTGTAATTGCAGTGTGCATTTACAAACATTATTATTAACATTATTATTGTTATCGATATTATTATTATTTTAAATAACGAATGCAATTGGCTCATACTGTCTCAAGAAGCATTGTCTCATACTTTTAAAAAAAGCCAAGAACCATTTATAGTATGAATACATTAAAGCCTGATTTATTACATTTTAAGGCTGTGCAAGGTGTTTGATTAAGATATATTTTGTGCATGTGTGAAAGGCTTATGGCCATGCTTAAAACCTATGTAAATCTGTTCCAAAGTGCACATGATTTGGTATATGTGATCATGAAGGCTGCACTTTACTCACTATGCAATTCTGAGTTAATATGTATATTTATAGCCTCCTATTGAGGGCATTGCACTCATTTGTTGCTGAGCCTGAATCAGAGTATCATCATGTTCCCATTTATGAACAGCATATACATACGTATGTATAGAGCTCTGTAGTCTATATTTGGTGACGAATGTCTGGTGCCACTTTTCAGAAAAAATATAATGGGAGTTAATGGACTCAAAATGCAAAATGTTTTAAAAATAAAATATTTTCAGACATTCAAAACACCCAAGAGAGGGTTTGTCACATTTTAAAATAATTTATAAAATTGGTCATTTGAAATTATGTACAACAAATATACAACAAAAACGACTACTCGCTCACCAGCACTGCTGGAGTGAAAGCCATAAAGCTGACACTTTCGACATGGCCAGACTGATAGTGATTCTCACTCTTGGTGATACTCTAGTACTAGTTACTAGTGATACTAGTTTCACTTCCATAATAAGACAAAGTGATAGCCATTTTCTCTAGCAGAGTGGCCGGTAGCTACTTCTTTGGCCGGTAGCCACTTCCATAATAAGTTACAAGAGGAGACTGAGTGATAACCATTTTCGCTACTGCGTTAGCTAGCAAAAGCGGGAGCCGGCGATGTACGACCGGGGATTCTGGGTAGTGTAGTTATGTTTCTCAAACTGCATTAATTATACGATTCAAATTTGATTTAAACGCGGTGGTGAGTATATAATGGACTTGTATATGTATCACATATATGTCAGTTTGGTCCATACAATGCGATAGTATCATCATAAGGGTGACTGAAAGATCCCGTAGTGGGGCAGGTTTGGCTTCCGGCAGTCGTCCGGGACCAGCCAGGGATAGGAGGGGGCGGGACTACGGAACTCTATATATATAACGGGTGGACAAAATATCTGAAACGCCTACAAAAACTGCATATCTAGTAACTAATAACGAGTAGGCCCACCATTTGCCTTCAAAACAGTTTCAATCCTTCTAGGAATGTGGTCATACAATTTTTGAACTGTGTGTAGTGGGATATTGGCCCATTGTTCAAGAAGGACAGTCTCCAGTTCTTTGAGGGATGAAGGAGGTGGAAATCTAGTTTGTACTCTGCGCTCCAGAACTTCCCATAAAGATTCAATTATGTTTAGATCTGGTGATTGTGCAGGCCATGGAAGGCGTCATTCTCGTGTTCTTAAAACCATTCTTTAATGTTTTTAGCAGTGTGTATGGGGGCGTTATCATGTTGGAATATGGGGACATCATGAGGGAACAGCGTTTGCACCATAGGGTGCATCTGGCCTTGTAAAATGGTTTCATATTGTTTGCCCGTTACATGTCCATGGAGAGAAATCATTGGACCCAATGAGTCCCATGAAATGGCTGCCCATACCATTACAGAACCTCCACCATAGTTCTATGGTTATTAGCAACTATCCTACCAAGTGTCCGTCTGTCCCTGTCGGAGACCTTTGACTTGTGGCCACAGTTCTTTTTTGCTGCTTTTTGGTGTTGGGCGTATGTTGTCATAATTTTTGACACTGTTCCCCTTGCCACCTTAAGTAATTTTGCTGTTTTTGTGACCGACACCGGCAATTAGGGCACCAACTATTTGGCCCCTTTGGAACTCCTCATCTTGTGAGTATCCTCATCTTGCTTTGGAGACTTACCTAGCAACGTGCTGCTGGTTAGACCTCTTTTAAGCAGACACATGCTGCTAATTAATAGGAATCACCTGTGTAGATGCTTTTGTGATTGTGGTTTAGATGCTTCAAAGTTAAAGCCATTTTGCAGGGGTGTTTCCGCTATTTTGTATATATACAGTATATATTGCTATTTTCTGTGTGTATATATACAGTGCCCTCCACAATTATTGGCACCCCTGGTAAAGATGAGTAAAAAGGGTTATAAAAAAAATTCACCTTTTGGTGAATTAGCTTAATCTCACACTGAAATAATGAGAAAAATCCAACCTTTAATTGAAGTAAATTTATTCTGAGAAAAAAAATCCCTCATCAAGAAATAATTATTTTTAACAAAACCACTAATGGGTGCCAGTAATTGTGGAGGGCACTGTATATATATATATATATATATATATATATATATCAATGTGTTTGAAGGCCTCCCAGGTTATTAGATCAGACTAAGGCCAAAAGCACATGCCTGAAATGTGCTATGAATATGACATGATTTTTCTTGCCTTTGGTTCATGAATGATTCAGATTTTCGGTATGTCACACAGTGGAGGACAGACTGAAAACATTACCAGAGCAGAAAGCCCCGATCCACACCTTACTGACAAAAGCTACTGCAGGTTTGTCCGCTTTGAATTTTATTTGATTACAGCATGGCAGGACCTACCATATATTTCCCTATTGCATACAGGAACAATAAGGCAACATGACACTTCAGACATATGGGGCTGAAGGGTGAAAGGATGGTACTGTATATCATATAGTTTTTTTCCCACCATCAAACACATTCACAAATTCTGAATTAATTGTTTATTTTTTCTTCTAGCCAGAATAATGATCAAAATGTATGTAAGTTGTTGATAGGTGAGGAACAGCACCTGGAATGTTTCAGGTGACTGTCATAATACACCGTGTTAAACGACCCTTACCATGAGAGTCACTGATTGTTTCTTTAACAATTTCTGTTAAATGTTATTTGGGGGTTATGTTTTTCTCAGCAGTGCCTTGGTCAAACATAAGGAAATGTTGCATCCTTTCTGTCTGAAAAGTATTTTTTTCACCAAAGTTTGACAAAGATCCATTACCTAATTGTAAAGTTACAAATTTATGTAAAAAATATATATATTTTATGTCTCTATTTTCAGAAGTTTGAGATAATACAAGAAACTTGGCTGTGTTATGTGCTGTTAGTGGCCAGGTCCTTTTTATGAAATCAAGATTGTAGGCACTGTAGATTTTTTATTTTTGTTTGCATTAATTTGGCAATCACGCACCAATTGAATCCCATTCATTTAGCCATTTTCCTCAGAGTCCAAGTTAGCTCAGTAACATTTTGTCTAACAATTTCCCCCAAAACACTGCATCACTCTAATTAACAGGAAGAAGGGTCTCCGGCCGTTTCCTAGCAACATCTGCAACTCACAACACAGGCTGTTGACTGCAAAGCGATGTTTTTGATCTAACTATTTAACATTGGCAATGATATCTATTTTATGTCTGCTTCTATAGTTAGCAAGCTAGCTGTCAATATATGGACTTAACGGGAAATTTTTCCTTTCTCGGATTTTAAATATTATTTCAGTTTTCCCGGTTCTTTTATTTGTATATGATGAAAAGATGTTTTAGATACAAAGCTTTCTGATGCCCCCTATTGTAAAGCCGGCAGGTCATCATGACATTGGTGAGTTTGTGGTCTGAAGCAAAAAACAAATGCACTTCAAATAATTCCAAAGCAGCTTGTACAGCAACATTATGCCTCCAGAAGTGTGTATATACCCCAGTGATATACCCCAGTGTGTATATCCCCCAGTGATATACCCCAGTGTGTATATCCCCCAGTGATATACACACCTCTAATATACAGTATATAAAATATATTTTCGTAGTATTTTGCTTGGAACTATTTCCTATAGAACCTGAGACCGCACCAGTACAATATAAAAACTGATATTTATGTATATAACTGTGAATAAACTATATACAATGTTTCTGTTTAATACAGCAGCCCAACCTTATGGGTCCCAATGGTCTACACTTAGCTGAAGTTACTTAGCCATACCAATGTCATTGGAGCCATTACCTTTGTATATGTAATTAGCTAAGTAACAAGCTAGCTAGCTGCATTTATCTGGCTCTGTACTTGACAACCTCTCAATGGAAAAATTATATTATTGTAACAACTTTTGAAATTGAGCTCAACATGTTTCCTTAAGTTTCTAAATGCAGAGATTTCCACAACCTAGTGTGACAGAGCCGACACATAATTGTTTTATCTATCTTTTATCTAAAAGGCTTAAAGTTACGTGGCCAAGGATGCTCTTGCATCTATATGTTATGACCATGATTGTGTTATCTATCGATAGATAGACAAGCCTGTGTAATAAAAACTGCCTGATGCCTGATCTCTCAAAATGTGATTTATTTGGCTACTGACTTGGGCTTGTGATGTGGTTTCAGTTATTTTGTGCTGATCTGGGAGTAAATCCTAACCTTGAATAACAAAATTAGTCCTGGACCTGCAGCTAATAGCAGAAATTTCAGACCTAATTTGTTATGGTGACAGACCACAAACAGACCATGGACCATTTGCTGACATGCTATGAAGTGTGCGGCATGGTTTTTAAAATTTAACAACTCAGTCTGAGGATAAGTGATGAAGTAAACAGTACAATAATTAATTAAAATGTACGTGAGCAAAATTATTGGCAGAAATAATTTAATCATTGGAAAAGAACAAATTCCAGAAACAAGTGCTCATGTACAGTCGTGAGAGTACTTTCAATCTGTTAATTTACACCTCTGAGCAAAAATGATTTGTATTAAGGTCAATAATACTCATTTGGCCAAAAACACTACATTTTACATGAGAACTACCTATGAAACAGATGCTCATGAGAAAAGCTGATTCATGCAGAGGGGGTGCTTAAACCTTCTGGGTTTGGCACAGAAGTTTCTAGCCAGCATGGAATGTTCTGGTTGTCTAAAAACAGCATTTTTTTTTTGTTAGGGGAAAGAAGTTTCACAGAGTTGACTGTTCAAACGATTGATTATACAAACCTTTTTTGATTCAGCCAAAACCCAAATAAAATGAGAGTAAATCTGGAATTGCTTTGGCAATGACTTGAGGCCGAATCGAGCCTTTACTGTGCCTGACTGAAGGGATGCACGCTCCTAAATTTTAATACATAATAATAAAAAATACAGTTTACTGGCTTCCTAAGGTTTGTCCATATGTGACAGAGCAGCCTGTCACAGCATAGTAAGACCATATAAATCATGCATCACTTACATCTCACAAGTCGTTTAAATTTCACTTCTGACTCGCACATATTTCTCTAGACGCCCAGTTCCTGTGACCATTAAAATCCTCCCCGTCATCCTGCCTACATTTCGTCAATTTCTCCCCGGGTGTCCTTTTCCTGTCCTTGAGAACACACTCGCGGTACCCACTCGCGGTACACACTCGCGGTACACACTCGCGGTACCCACTCGCGGTACCCACTCGCGGTACACACTCGCAGTACCCACTCGTAGTACCCACTCGCAGTACACACTCGCAGTACCCGTGCACTGTGGCTTTGGAGTTAAACCTCTTGCTGCCATTCACTTTTGCATATTCAGCGTCATTGTACTGCCATATAGTATGGACCATGTACCATTGTTCGTTTAATTTCCCACCTGAATAGTTTGGCCTATAGATTTAATGTCCTGGTTTGATATGTCATTAATGTAGGGCCCGTTTGCCCTGCAGTCCAGCTCCTGACTATTTAATAGAGCCAAAGGGGCAATGCATGACCAGCTCTAGTGTTGCCTGTCCAGGGTCACCAGGGCATCAGCAGGGTACTCCCTATCCCATCATGCAGCAGTGGCTCCACTGGTCAGTGGGGAACCTGCAATGTCCTTGCGTCAGCTGTATCAACTACATATTTCTTCCATGACAGTAATTGGACAGCTCGCAACTAGACTGCAGTGAAGAAAAGCAGCAGCTGGCTGGAGACGGCTTGGAGGACGTGCAGGCTAACATGCTCTGCGACCGGAAATGACAGGCCCAAAGTTATTATTTTGGGTATTCTGGGGACAGTTATTTAAAAAGAGGCCAGTTTGACATGGGGTTTCAGGAAAAAAAAATAATAATAATTTGTAAGGTGTGTTACTGTAAATCCCGCGCAGCTAGACCAATGAGGGAATAGCCCGGAGCGAAGGTTTAAGCGTGATATGTTCCGCTGTTGCTGTGGGAAAAGGTAAAAGTGTTGAAATGTTACTGTTATTACAACCGGATGAGACTGTTTCTTTAAATTTGCGGGATCAGCTAGTAATTGACCACGTGTCAGAGACAATAGTACCACTTTGCCTCCCGCTCTAGTCTGGTTTGCAGGCTGACTCCAGCTTACCCAAAAAGGCAGCCTGTGTATATTATATTAACGGTCAGCCACCAACGCTGATTCCATACTCGTATAAATCTGACTCCAATTTAATTATTAGTATATAATTTAAGATGTAGAATTTATAATTGATTTGTTAAGGTACTCTCGTACTCTTGAGCCTGTTCTCTGAACTGGATGCGCCGGTTCCACCGAGTGCTACATACGGCCGTTTATGTACACCACTCACGGCTGACTAGATGTCTCCATTTATCTCAGAGGTTGCGGAGGAGGCCACTTCATAAGGTATAGCCTATCTTAAAGGCTCAGGGACCCGAGAAGATAATATTGGCAACGTCCGTTCTCAACATGTATAAAAGGCATGCGGAGATGATCTAACTTAAGACAGAGTTCTACGGGTGCAATACTCCGTGATACATTAAGCTTAACTAGTCAATCTCCCTAGATCAGCAGAGGGGGAAATCCAGACTGAGGAAATCAATCAACTCATTACCGTGTTAACAGAGATAGAATGTCTTTTTCAGAGAAACCACACAAATCAAGTTTAACAGTTTACCAGGTAGGTTCTTTACTTTAAAATAATCAAATCATAGTTACAAATTACAACACAACATATTAAAAATAGAGTATAGAAAAATATTAATTCATACCTGGCAATTCACTACACACAATACACAGAGTGAGATGTGCGGGAGAGTCTGATTACAGCTTCCCCGAGTTCTTGTTTCCTATGCTTATAAGCCCAAACTCTGTGTTTGATCTGGCTGTGGATGATCGTAAAACCATAAACTGGCCAGAAGGCTAATATTGCACCTTTCGTCCCTCCTTCAAGGGGGGTTTGGAAGAAAGAGTTTCCTGTGGTATAATTCCACAGTGGTAGTTTACTCCTGAGTTATGAAATATATATTTTCTCCATGTTGACCATGTAGGAAATATATGCCATTGCGCCACACACACCAAGACCATCAAAACGATATCAAACATGAATAGGTCTACGTTCGTGTTGTCATGAGAATCCCATCTCTGCATAGTTTTCAAATGTGACTAATATTAATGCCACAAACAGTCCCAGGATGCCTGTTGAAGAACATTACATTATACCCTAGTTTCCCCTGTTCAGTCAGGTACATTAACTGTGTGTATTTATTCATGTAACACTGAGAAACTGAACAATATATAGTTGTTCCTCTGGAAAAAGAGTGTACAATGTATGTTCCAGTGTCAGGACTATTTCCAGTATATACTGTACAATGTAGCATAAATATTCATCACATTTTAAGGTTTTTAAGCTTTAGGAAGACCAACGCAGTCTGTACTGTTATACCATGCTGTGATTTGAATGAAAGGGATGTGGTCCGCTCAGTGACGTCAGGCGGGGGCAGTCTTGCATTGTCCGTGCGCGGGAGTTTCAAACAGATTAGAGTCTCTCCCAGGATCATAAAATCCTAGGACATTCTCGGACACCGTAAACCTTAGGCCAGATGGTCTCCGCAAACATCCTGGCACCAGAAGTGTGACCTGATAGCCACTTCCCGGTATGGTGTGCTCTTTAGATGCTCTGGGCGTTAATTCCTGTCTTACATTACAATTCAAGCTAAGAAGGCATATTATTATTATTATTATTATTATTATTATTATTATTATTATTATTATTATTAGACAGAATTTAAAATTTGGTAGCACACCTCATGAGATGTATCACCATCACCATCACCATCTACAAACCAGCAAAGAACAACCAGTACACTTCACTGTTGAAGCACTTGTGTTTCCATTTGAAAGCAAGTCAGCATGCCGCAGGATGGCAGTGGGAGTCTCCCTTGTAGTCCCAAAGGTGACCATTTTTAGCCATAAGTCAAGTATTGCGGAGCCTGGTTTAGATGGTCAGGTTGAAGTCTTGAAATGAGGGAGAAGCAGCTTGTAGTTAATTTCTATAAAAATATTATTTTTTAGGCTTATTAAGGAGAGTAGATATTGATATAGGAATCTCCTGGCCACTTGAACCTTAAGGAGGGCAGCACTGAATGTATGTATGTATGCATGCTATTGTTATCTTGTTGATTTTTTATTTTTTCCCTGCCACAGTGGCTATGAATTCCACATCATCTATCAAAACTCGGCAGGTCTTTATAGGTTATTGCTAATAATTACTAATAGTACTTACTGACAGGGTGCAAATTGGCCAAATAGCGCCAGGGTAGTACATAATTCAATTTGCATTAATGAAATTTGGCATGTTGGTTCCTCGCCTAACAATCACACAGTGGATGTGTTAATACTCTACATTGATGGATCCATGTGATTTAACCCCTTCACGCAGACACCCTAGTGGCCATTCTGCCGGCGCTGTGAGAATGCTCAACTGAGACATTCATTGCCCCTGCAATCAAACTATGAGTGGAAAAAAACATTCTCCATGTTCTAGCTTCATGAGTATGCGATTCGTGACAAATATAGAGAATACGGAGTTTCTAAGTGCTACTATTGTTGCGTTGCTAGTCCCCCACCCAGTCTCATCTGCACCTATACCGACCCGTGTGTGACACAGTGGACAATAGCGTCTATCTTAATTCTGGTTTGATTATCCTGAAGAGGACATTATAATCTTTGCAACAGTGTTTGCAACATCTTTTTGGATGGTTCCAACAATAAATTACAGCAAGGCGTAACCCCTGGAGTTATAAAGCCTTAAATAGAACACCCCCTAAATAGGTGAGAATTGACCAAATTTGGTATCTGCACGAAGGGATTAAGGGTGAATGGATCTACACAATGACATTTATAAACTGGTGACCGCACTTGCTTCACTACCCACTGCTGCATTGGAGTAGAAGAGTTTCACTAGTGGATTTTGCCCTTCATTTTTTAAAAATAACGTCTCACAAGATAAGAGTGTAACACAGCCTTAGGCTCTCTTTTTTTGGGACAGAGAACACAATTAACCTGCCACACTAAACACACCTTATTGGCATGCTTGGCTTCATCTTAAAAATCAACCTTGAAGGGGTGGGAAGAGCCTACCCTTATTGACATAAAATCACTTTGGTTATGGTATGTTAGGTTTCTACAGTAAAGTTGCATAGGGCAAGTTGTGATACTAGATCAGGTGACATGTTTATTGCATGTGGCTGCAGCGCCCCCTAGTTACCCCACCCAGGCACAAAGCAAAGTTGTGACCCTGCCCTGACAGGTCGGATTCACACACAAATGCACGCCAGCCAAATACTCCCACGAAGAAACCCCTTCCGAAAGTAAATTACTACACTACAATGGAACGGCTTATTTCTCCAATGCTTCTCTCCCTACAAGTGGTGACACTACTGGACAGGCACACAGAAACACTAAGTCAATTCTACTTTCAGGAACTGATACCACCTACAATATGTGACTGGTGCTGGTAAAACAGTCCACAAGTCACACAGGGTCATTTTTCAGTTTTTTTATAGTTTATGAAAGTACAGATCCTGAGCTTTCAAATGACGTATCATACACTGCAATATGCAAATATTCGAAGAAGATATGCTTCTTTGAATGTTGGCACACCTTAAAACACTTTCCTGAGAAAACAGCTCTGAAAGATTTGCAAAGATTCACACCTCAGCCTGGCAAACTTAATGGATGTGAAAAGTAGCTGGCTAACCCCACCCCCAACCACTCCCCCACTAGAGTATCAGACTGGATTTCAGAGGCTTGTGTTACTAAACAAAGACTGTTACAGATTCAAAAATCACGACGATCACACTTGCAAATACATTGTTTGGACATGCGGCTAGATAGAAAGCTAACTGTTAGCTTAGTCAGCAAGGGATCGGTTTGTGTTAAACAAAGACAGACAGATAAGAATATCACAACGAAAATGCTTGCAAACGATACATTGTTTGGACGTACGGCTTAGGCTACTGTATGTCAGTAAATAGTACGCTGTAAGCAGTAACGTTAGCCTGCTTTATTATCCTGGCACTACATATTCTGGCACTTGTCCTCTCCAAATCTCAGCCGTAATCCATACTTTTAGCGAGCTATAGGTGATCATTTCTATACAAACTAGAGAAAAATTAACATGGACACTACAGACTTCTTCGCTCTGACAATGAAACATATGTGCTCAGCACTAACGCCGCTGGCCGGGGGTGTATTGAAGAAGTCACTAGTTTGTATTGAAATTGTCAGTTCTAGCTTGCTTAAAGCACAACTGAACGTTGGTAGAACTTTGGGTTGTGTAGTTACCTGGCCATGATATGAGTCCAAATAGTGGCAAAATATGTTCGTTAGTTGCTCTGTGCTCCCCTGGGGTGATAATCCAGAATAGGGTACTGAACTCGATTCCATTCGTCCGCAAAATGGCTCTTAAGTTACAGAGTTAGCTTTTTTCTATGGAGTTTTGTCTGAAGATTTTCATATCGAAAGCCAGAGGTCCAGATGGAGCAAGTAGCTACTGTGAATTGTGTAGCCTACGTTCTCGACTCATTTTACTTGTAATCTTTCATGTTTGAGTCATTTCGGTTACTAAAATAAGCATGTCTCTGTTGTCTGCTGACGATAATACCATGTTCCTTTTTTTATTACCTTCGTTCAGAATTGTAGGATAAAGGATTCCATGAATTATTCGTTGTCTATGCATCTACTGGCAGCTACATTATTCAGAGAAGTAGGCTCTTTATGGGCGTGGTATACTGAAACTAGGAAGGTGTTAATGGACAGCTGATTATAGTGTGTCCCTCAAATTGAAGCTCATCCCCGGCAAACATGGTTTAACAAGCATATGTTTGTTACTTATTACAGGTATTTAGAGATCGTATATACGTTGTATATTATATTAAGCAACTTCTAAAACACTTAAACTTTCGTTGTACAGAAGCTGTGACTTTGATGACTTCCTTTTTGTTGTTGTTCATTTCAGCAGGCTGTGTGACAGGTGTGATGTCTTTTGTTTTTGTTCATTTGCGCATGCAGGTCATTTCAGGAGAGCAATCTTCACACTGGTATCGGATATGGGCCACATTAAAAAATTAATGTGAACAGTCAAGGCAGAAAGATCGGAATTGAGTATTTAGCCCTGCAATGTGAACGTAGCCTTAGTCGCATCTTAACTTGGACTTATGATACAATGTTTCTGTAATACGGCCCCTGAAATTTGGTACACAGGTCCATCTCCTTACTAGCAAGAAAATTTGCCTCAAGAACCCATAGGCCCCGCCCAAAGGAGGCGTGGCATTGGGCATGGCCTATCACAAAAAGGCACATACTGTAACTTCAGAACAGATTAACTTTGAGGAAAGGTTTGCCATGGGCCAAGGAAGAGCTGATTAACTTCTCATGCAAATTGGCCAAAAGGGGGTGTGGCAATGGTGTGGTAGTGGGTGTGGCCTATCACTAAAAAGGCCAGCACACTCACGTCGTTCGAGCAAGAGACCTGAAATTTGGTACATTGGTCCATCTCCTCACGAGAACGGATTCACGAATGCCAAGAAACTTTGAGGAAAGGTTTGTCATGGGCCCATAGATAATAGCTTATGGGTGGTACCATTTGCTTGTTTGCCGCTGCAGAGCAACCACACTCGCATCTTCTCAGGAAATGCACTTTTCTAGTTCATTCATGTTATTCAAGGTATACTGTGTGCTTTGGGATGCTCGTGGTTAGTGTCAATACCACATTTTACCCTCACTTTTTCATGTATAAAAAGACACATCACAGAACGTTTGGTCATGAAAATTTGGTTTAAAATCATTTGAGAACTCATGGAAAAGTCATGGAAATCCATTGGTCAAAATGTCTATGAACCCTGTTGAGTGCTTTTATCAGTGACACTACATTGACAGCAATTGGTTACTTGGTTATCCACAAACATGGTTTCTACCATCTCTAATAAAATAGTATGTTTTCTGACTCCAAATTCCAAATCTCTGTTCTTCCATTCCTTCTGATAAAAATCAACAAACATTGTGTGCGTCAAGTGCTCAGTACCCACTTTTACTTGTACCTGTTTTAAAGCCACAGTCCGGGAACCAATCCCAACTAAACTCACACTCTGTCTTACATAATACAGGCAGTTTCCTGCTTTACCTATCCTGACAGGATCACAGTAATTCCTCATGAGAGGCTGCAATTAACAATGGCGACTGTAAGGAACCTAGATAATGGCAGAGAAGGGAATTCTTAAGGGGGAATAATACACAGAAACAAAAGGAAACAAACGACACAACATGGCAGGGCCAAAGGGAACAAAGAAAACCTTCTGCACAACAAACAGCACACGAAAACAACAAACTCAACAAAAGATGCACAGTGAAACGAATACTGTATGTACAATATGAAGGATTGACACAGACATTAATCAATATCTTCCTTCCATGCGCAGTGGGAAAACAAAATACATTCTCGTTTCATTACATTCTGTGACACAAACACAGTAGCTAAACTGTTAATTTCCTAATATAGTCATGGTGTTAGAGTGTTTTTCTGAATTAAGATCACCATAGCTTTTGTGAACACACATGTTTTTTTTCTGTGGAGTTAACATTGTAGTTGTAAACTGATAACCCTACAGCCCCTCAGCAGGGCTTACAAACACCGTGTTAATCCCTTTATGCCCTTCTCTGCATGGCATAATAAATAAAAGCATATCCCTCCATGCTAAAGTGCTATTCACCCCGCCTTAACCTAAAACTAAAATTGGGGAATGGGCAGCAGGCTTTTAGCTTAACATAATTACATCAAAACCCTGCAGTGGTTCTTTTGAAATGGGCACCATTGAGGAGTAAGGGTGTCCTCTGGGCTTTCTTGAATAAAAATGGTTGTATTTGCCATCAGCCTCAGTGCTCCACATAACATGTATGTAAGGCTATAGCTAGGCTACAATAGCTTACCTAAAGCTGCCATAAGCATTGCCCCACTGTCGCCTACTTTTGAGCCTGTTTTTTATTTTTAAGTTTTATTTGCTCTGTCTTCTTATGTAATGTACCGTTGCACTTAATTTAGAGGTCTGTCAATAGTTGTGGCTTGCACTTGGACTGCAGAGAGCACAACCAAAGGCATCCATGCTTACGTGAAAAACCAGGAGAAAAGACTGGGGAAAACTCCTGTCTCACAGGAAATAACAGAATATTTACCGACATGTCAATTTGCACGGGATTGCTTTAACCTGGCGACTGGGGTTAATTTTACAGGGCATTTAACAGTAGGTAAAAGACGCCAGAATCTTTACTGGCAGGAGAGCGCACAGTCCGTAAACATTACAGACATGGCAGATTCGGATGGGACTAAAATAACGGAGGTCCTCCGGTAATTACTAGGCTACATTACCCCACCTTTTAGGTGATTTATCAATGTGCTGTGTAGGCTATGGCATGGCGCTTTGAGAAGCAGTATTTGGTTGTTGTTGTTTTATATACAGTGCCGCTCAAAAGTTTGTGAACCCTTTAGAAATTGCTGTATATCTGCATAAATTCAATCTAAAATGTGATCACATCTTCATCTAAGTCCTAAAACTTGATAAAGTGAACCCAGCTCAACAAAAAGTATGTGAACCCTTGGATCATACGTATTTTTAAAGTATCATATTTAATATTTGGTCGCATATCCTTTGCATGCTGTTACTTCCTGAAGTCTGTGACCCATCAATATCAAAAGACTCTCAATATCTTATTTTCAGGTACTGTTACAAGCGATACTATAACCTCTCTGCATTTGAATGGATCTCTATGGGAATTTGTGGGTGAGACTAGATTCAGCTGTAAATTACACTGGTACAGTATGGAACACATGACTTGCTAAATGGCTGTAAGTCATCCAGGGTCTAAGGTATCAAACGAGCCCCAAACCATCACTCTGCGGACAGATATGGAGTAGATGTGGATGGATCACTGCAAGGGCTATTTCTCCTGACTCATTTTCCTATAGAACTCTATGGGGAAAAAAGTCAGGAGAAGAAACCCTTTAAGTGATCCATCCACATCTACTCATATCTGGCCGCAGAGTGATGGTTTGATACCGTAGACCCTGGATGACTTACAGCCACTTAGCCTAGCAGTAGTCAGGGTGATGGCTTTGAAACTATGCAATCCCCTCCTGTCAACCATTGTATATGATCAGCGGTTTGGGAAAGAGCAATTATTCACTTTTCTGTTTACTATTATTATGCTTATTATTAGAACTGAAATTGTTTTGTACAGTTCAAGCAATGCAGTTTTCCTGACCAGCTTGCTCCAGAGGTTACACCCCCAGCTGAGATCAGAAAGCTTATCATAAGACCTGCTTATTAAACCGTGCGAGAGAACATGGCAAAAACAAACACCAACCCATCTAGCGGGAGACATAATTAAAACCACAAATTCCAGTTCACGGTTTGGAAGATCGTCCCGTCGCCCTGGGTTTCTCAGATTATTGTTCACGATATTTCATAAATTGTCTCACAGCGTGAGTTTGGATAAACAGGATTTTGCTGATGCGCCTTCGTTCTCCATCTGCTGTTATATTAATTAGAGCGCTGACTGATACATTTTGAGTTGTAAACACTGTTCTATTCTTTCACTTTTTTATTTTGCGCTGAATGGATAACACATTATCATGGGTATTTGGGATGACGGTAATGCGAGAAGACTATTCAGTAAATATGGTTTCAACATCTAGTTGTGTCAGTAGGTAAAATATCAAACTTTATTTTAAAAAATATATTTCCTCAGATATTACTGTGCTGAGTGTGTTAAGAATGGTCAGGAATCATGCCGTGTTTTATTTTGCAGTGTTTAGGTGTATCTACTTATATTGGAGATTAAACTTGATTAAGATTAAGTTCAGTTTGT
Organism: Synaphobranchus kaupii; assembly: GCA_029718625.1. Lineage (NCBI taxonomy): Eukaryota > Metazoa > Chordata > Actinopteri > Anguilliformes > Synaphobranchidae > Synaphobranchus > Synaphobranchus kaupii. The sequence goes on from CM056383.1 coordinate 65,841,120, forward strand.
CAATCCATCAGCAGGGTGACATTCATGCTATTTTTATAAGTGCTAATTAATTGGTTGTCACTACAGATCATTATTTATCTTGATAAAGAACTCCACTGGCTCTTTGCGTGGATAATTTTCATAGCATTCACTCAACTGTCCATAAGAAGTGTTTGATAAGATCTGTTTCAAGGGATGCTGAACAAACCTCCTCTGTTGAATTGGTATTAGCAGTGGTTTGACCTGAAGGACAGAGACTGTGATAAATAGGTAGACATTTTCCAAGTATTTATTATTTAAATCATCTTGACTGTGCATTTTAAAAGCTTATTAACCCCTTCGCACAAATGCCAAATTTGGTCTATTCTCACCTATATAGGGGGTGTTGTATTTAATGCTTTATAACTCCACATGAAAATTGGAAAATAGTTTAAATGAAACAGGACAGTTGTACCATTTACAATACCTTTAATTACAATACTATTTAGAGTAGTTCATTTTCATAATTTAGGTCGAAATAAAGTGTCACAAATGTAAAGAAATCTTGGAAAAAATGCAAAACAGTTATTTTTCTTTAGTTTGCAATGAAATACTGAGAACTACAAATGTATCGGACACCCGGGGCCCTATCTTGGCGATCTTGCCGCTTGGTCTAAGCGCATGGCGCTAAGTCCATTTAGGGCGTGTCCAAGTCCACTTTTGCTATTTTAGCGGCGTGTTTTTTGGGTGCTAAGCATGGCGCAAGGTGCAACTGGGCTGAACCTAGTCTCTTCATTAATTATAGGTGTGTCTTGGGCCTGACATGCAATAAACCAATCAAAATGTCATATCCCATTCCCTTTAAAAGCCTGCTTTTCCACCTTGGCGGATTGCTTATGATGGCGAAACAGACATGCTCGTGCGTGTTTAGTGCGATCAAGGAATAGGCTAAATTGGAATGAGTATTTTCCATGCCTTAAGTGACAAGTATGCATATCAAGGAGGGGGGGGGGGGGCCTCTAGCATGTTTGTGCCCACACGCCTCTGGGCCGTTGATCCGTGCTTGCCCAATGTGATCACTAATCTCATAAAACACTGGAAGACGACTTTGTAGTTTTATCCTTGAATGAACGGTGCATAAAGTACTGAAAATAGGGGTGCCTAATTTAGATACCTTCCTTTTTTGGGAAAGAAAATGATTACTTTCTAAAAACAAATATTTTCCTCTGAACAATTGTGACCCTTATAAAGGCAGTTAGTTGATGTAATTGAACAGGAAAGATGTCTTTGGGTAACTTGGTGCAACAGTACCCTACTGATATTTCTAAAATTAACTGCAAATTTGTTTCTGGTTCTTTACTTTGGTTTAGCCAAATTCTCATTTTTTTTCTAGCCAGCCAAGTTATCCAACTTCTTATTAGCTGGAAACAATTACTTGGAAACATTTGAAGGTGAACTAAACAAAATACCAGCTTTAAAAAGGAAAAGTTGTTTTTAATGAGAAAGTATGAAGAGGGAAATAAAAATGTCAACCTTATGCAATATATAAGGTTTATATCTCAACATCTAAATGGCTAGTTTGGGAATATCTTTAGCTAGGCATGACAGGGCTAGCCAGAACAAGATAAGTTACAGGCGAAACCATGATCGAAACCAAGTCTTCATAGCTTATTCCACAATGCACATTATTTTTAAGTTGTTTGTTGCATATAACTACACAATAATCTTGATAAACATAACTGTACACATACACACGTGTGCACGCACACACGCACACGCACACGCACACACGCACGCACACACACCAGCCCTGTAGCTCCCTTCCACACATTGGCGCAACCTGGATCCCCAGATGCATCATCCCGCCCACTGAATGGATTTCTTCCCAGTGGGGAAGTTTTTTCTTGCCACCGTTTGAGTGTTTTTTCTTCCCACTCGTGAGTTTTTTACCTCACTCGCTTCTTCAGGCCTGGTTTATGCCCAATTTTCCTGCTGTTTCTCTGTAAAGCATGTTTGCGACAGTTCTCTGTAAAAATTTAATTGAAGAGAGAGAGAGCGAGATACATACTGTCCTTATCTGCATGCTAGTGACGGTTCTTCACTGTACAAGCCGCATAATGTACCACAGGTGAGCTATTGACAATTGGAAGAGTAGTTAATTTCTCACTGGCAAGACATTAGTAATCTGGCTGTGCCATGAACGTAGCTAGGGTGCACTTATACTGGAGTATCATAACTCTGGCATACTGTACTTATGCCAGACGGACTAAAAATCCCAGGAAAATGAAAGCTCTCTTCACTGATCCTTGTAATAATAATAATAATAATAATAATAATAATAATAATAATAAAACCTATGCTTCCCACTTTGTAAGTGACATATACAATGCCATGTGATTTTGGGGAAATTTGAGATGTTAATTTATGAATGAATGTTATATTTCTTATGAGAAAGAAAATATAAAAGTTAATATGCCTTTGGTGTATTGCGCTAAGGGAGCTGCAAAAATCTACATTAGAGACAACATTTTACTATAAGTAGAAATAAATAAATTAATCACCCACTACCAGTGAACACTGAACAATGTTTAATTTGCGATGGAATTTCTTAGCCTATGGGCCTTGGTAAGCATTGGGGTGATAAACATCCAGCTGTGTGAACAATTACTAATTGCCGCCACGGGAGTAGTTTGTTAACAGTTTGTGGCTTATATGCGTTCAAAATAGAGGCTGAAAAGAATATAATGTGTAGGGCATGAACCTTAATGGCAGTCGCAAAGCCAAATCAAAATGTGGTTCTCTGTTTCCTGATGAATTTTACATGTAAGTCATGTTTTAGAATGAGGTGCTGGAATACTGCTTCTCTCAAACTGCAGTGTCATTAAATATGGCTGAATAAGTTTAATTCAAATTGAAATGCTTGATGTGCATGACTGAGTCAAAAAAACCAGTGTGGCATGTTGTCAAGCTAGCAACTGAATCAGCTTACGGGAGGACTGAGATGGAGTTTTACTGGTGTAAATTAAATACAAGCTGCTGAAAATAATTGGTACCCTTATGATTTTGAATATAATAAATTGATACTCCTGAGCGCACAAGCCAGAATGTTAAAATAAGCTGCAAGCTGGAAGACTTATAATTATGGCACATAGGTTAAAACATTTCATTTTAGTCCATTAAACATCCATTAACATCTGTTTTTAATGTTTTTAATATTGTATATCTTGCCATGGTATCCTTGCATATCACTCTGGAGCATCTGTTGAGGAAATGCACTATACATACTGAATGGCTGTAATGCACAGTAATAATATCCTTAGAAGTGTGTCCCTTCAGGCGCCTAAGTGTGACAGTACATTGCATTGGTGGTCCTTTGAGTATGTTAGATTTTCAAGGAGAAAATTGCATTTCATTCTACATCAACCTAAATTGAGCTCCATATCTCTCCTATCCATTCTGTTAATTTCAATCGCAAATTTAAGGATGTCTTAGCGATATGCATGACAGGTATTGACGATGCCGCTTATGGAAGCATATCCATGCCAAAATTCTAATGAAAATGATCCATGACAAAAAGGAAATGAAAACTCAATTCACCATTTAATTTTTATGTTTTTCTGGCACAAGGGTGACACGATACAAATCCAGTGGCATTGCTTTCGTTTACATTATAATTTCCGCAGTGGTCACGCAAAAACCCTGCCAAAAATTCAAATACGAAATGTAATCAGTCAAACCTGCCAATCAAACTGTGTGCGTGTAGGCGGGGGCTCGAAGAACCAGAGTGTACAATTTACAAAGTGATCGAAGTTAAAAGGTTTATTCAATTACGGCAATGTCTAAGCATTCAATGTCTAATCTAAAGACAAATTTTCCACTGCCTTGACAAACAGTGACTGCTACAGACATGAACACTGAATAAGTTACAGTCACAAAAGAAATTAATTTTAAAAAATGCTAAACTACAGCTTGTCTCATCCAATGCAATAAAACAAAGACCAAAAACCAGCAGAATTCATGACACTAAACAACAAAGGGCATGGTACAAAGGTAAGCAAGCAAACAAAGATCTTAAAACATGAGCAAAAAGCTAGAGCATGCTCAACAGGCCACACTTTTTGTGGGAGGACCGGAGAAAGATTGGACCATTCCGCTTTGGTTATTAATGAACTGTTTGTGAGCTACTATGTGGGGTGCTTAGGTCAGGCAATAAACAAACTATGTCACATGGCCAGTGCCAGCACCCTGGTCACCTCTTTATTCTGGTATGGCCTGACCCAGGATCTCAAACCTACTGCCTGCTGTTGTATTAAATGTGATAATAATCAGAGGGCATAAAATGTCCTAAGAGACTCACTCACTCACTCACTCACTCACGTACGTACATACATACATATACACACACACACACACACACATACATTTACCTACCAAGCCTGATAGGAAAAAGCACCCGAAATGGAGTATTCCCCAAGACGTAGGTCATGACTTCAGGACAGTTTCTCCCGACTCATTTTTCAATAGGAAATGAGTCGGGAGAAAGAACCCTTAAAGTGATCCATCCATATCTACTGCACATCTGGCAGCAGAGTGGATCGTTTTATGACTTGCAGACATTTCGCCGACCATGGGTTCCATACTATTCCTGTGTAATTTATAGCTGAATCTAGTCCCATCCCCCGATTCCCATAGAGATCTGTGCAGAGAGGTTATAGTATCTCTTGTAAGAGTACCTGAAAATAAGATATTAAGAGTATTTTGATATCCTTTTATACCCAGTCATTATAGCATCACCTGTTTACCTGTTGAATGATCCAAACAGGTTTTTTGAACTTCCCAGTCTTTCTTTGGCCCCTATCCCAACTTTTTTGGAACGTGTTGCCGGCATCAGATTCGGAATTAGCGTATATTTACAAAAATCAATAAAGTTGATAGGGTAAAACATTAAATATCTTTTCTTTGTACTGTTTTCAATTAAATATATGTAAAAGAGAATTTACAAATCATTGCTTTCTGCTTTTATGTGCATTTTACATATAACGTTTTTATAATTGGGGTTTGTAGATGATTTATATTCATATTTACACTGATATGTACACCAGTCAGTTGTCTTTTGACGTTACATTTTCTATTTTACAACACAGCTCTGATTTCTGCTGTAAGTGCATAACCCTATTCACCCTATTCAGCCAGTGCCTGGTGTCGATGTTTGGACATACTCCTAGTCTGTCTTCTGTCTAGAGAAATAATAAAACAAATCCTATGGGTAAACCAGTGCTGACTGTGGCCAGGAATCATGTGGGTAGATACATAATTGGTCGTACTACCACTTAGGGAGGGAAGTTTCACTTAGCAGGGTACACCTACCACATCACTCATTTGGGACTCCTCTGGTTAATTTGGGACTCATCTGTTCCCTGTGATCTCATCTAATAACAAAGTGTGCCGTGCCATTTTCAGGGCAGGTCCCCAAACTATCGAATGCTCTGCCTACAATTAGGGCTGCACAGACTGACTCCAGATTTGAGTCACGTTTAAAGACACATCTTTTAAAACAGTGCTTTAGTATTTAATTGTTATCTACTTATTTTATTGACTTAGTTAAGTTATTGATGTATGTTTTTTTTATTATTGCTTTCTGTCTTTCTTTTAAATGTATATTTTTACTGTGTACTATTTTCCTATATTGTATTGTGCTATTGTAAAGCACTTGTGGCCGGAACACTCTTAGAAAAAAAGGTATTAAAAGGTGCCTAAAAAGGTAAAACCGCTTGTCATTGGGTGGTACCCTAAAGGTACCTAAAATACACCAGCAATACATAATTAATTTGTACCTTTTTTGCTTGTAAAAGGTACTTATTAGTACCCAAATAGAACATTATTGCACTTTCAGGGTACATTTCAGAAATGTGTTCTGTAAAGAACAAGAATTGACCTCCATTGTAAACTTTTTTCTGAGAGTGAACAGTGCTCTCAAAAAGTTATATATTACTACATTACATTACAATCAATTGCGACACGCTCTTGTTCAGAACAACATACAGAACAGGAGAGCATGTTACTCTCAGGAAAGGAAGTTAGTGTGCACATCCAAGCAAACTGACCGTTAGAAAATTTGTGATTGACACTGCAGTCCACCAATCCCTGCTTAGAAACAGTTGCCATGTACGACTTCCTCTGTCATCTAGCTCTGACACTGTGCAACATTTTGCTTGATAGCAGAAAAAAAATTTAGCTGTAAGTTGCACAGCTTCTTCTGGAGACGGCAAAAACTTGCAAAACGGACACATGCTAACATGTGTCCGTTTTGTTTTTATTCCATTCCCAAAGCCGAAGACAAACTGTCGTGCATAAAACTTTGTGGACGACCACACTCACAGCTTAATGTCAATACTGTAGACAGATGCAGTGAAGAAAAAGCTTGCCCATAAAACTGTATTACCTGACGAATATCCAGTTCAGATCTAAACATTGTCTACATTGTCTGAAATGGCGTCTGAAGTGTTTGTTTAGTAGTTATTGTTCCACATGAGTAAATTGTTCTGTATGCAGTACAGCAGGCTGTGCAGGTAAACAAATGAGCAATTTATGCATGACGTAACATGAGGGAGAGATAACATGAGGATGAGTTTGTTGTTTATTATTATGCAGGGGTTTATTTTATCTAGGAAACTGGTGGTCATTTGATATTATATTACGTTTGCATATACCTGGACTCATTTCTGGCTAATGGGGCTCTGGTGGAATACAAGATTCACTGTGCTGCTACATGGGTTTGGAGAGCTTTTTGGGGACCACGGGTAGGCTAGTTAGTTGTGTAATATGAAACACACCAAAAACACATCTAAAAATGAACTTTTATTTCCAATTATCAAATTTTATTGTAAAACTTAAAAAAAGAAATCATATTGAGACTTTTCTGGAACCTTGCCATTTTGCACAATTTGGCACAATTTGTGCCAACTTTGGTTACCAAAATGGTTCACCTGAAAAAAAGCTCTGTATAATTTGAATGGTTTGAGATATTGACACCATATTTTTAGCAGAGATAGGCAGCATATTGAGGAATCACAAAGAGGAGTTATTTCCTCCATAGCTCTTGTAGCTCATCAGGTAAAAAATCAGAAATTTTAATGTTTAGTTTTTTCACAATTTCTGTACATAAATTGTTGTAATTAAGGAGCAAAAAGTGTATGTTTATGAATTATGACTGCTTAGTCATAATAGTACAGTTCTCTGTTTTAATAAAAGCTATGAACCATATTTGTAGCCTTTACAGTTTTTAAGATAAACAGCTTTGTTGGTCACTAGTAAAAACAGGCGAGAATTGGTATATTTTGCCCTTGGTATTAAGAGGTTAACACATGTAGTCCTCTTTGTGCATCATTAGTTGATCACCTCGGACGATTTTATTTCACGGGTGGTAACGGTTTCACGTGATTTTGTACAAGTAAAGCATCAGGTCCAGACCGTGTTTCTCCACCCTCCCTGAAGCATTGTTCCGACCAACTAGCACCACTCGTCACCGACATTTTTAACCAGTCACTGGCCCTTTGCACTGTTCCCGCCTGCTTAAAAAAATCAACAATCATTCCGCTCCCCAAAAAAACTAAAATCACTGGTCTGAACAACTACTGGCCTTGTCACCCTGACCTCTGTGGTCATGAAAACCTACGAGCTGCTAGTGCTGGCCCATCTCAAGGCCATCACCTACCCTCTCCTGGACCCCCTGCAGTTCGCTTACCGGCCGAACAGGTCCGTGGACGATGCACTCAACATGGCTCTGCACTTCATCCTGCAACACCTTGACCGCCAGGGCACCTATGTAAGGGCTCTATTCGTTGACTGCAGCTCTGCGTTCAATACCATCGTACCAGAGCTGTTACAGTCTTGGCTTTCCCAGCTGGCCGTGCCTGACCCCATCTGTCTGTGGATCATGAACGTCCTGACGGACAGGAAACAGCAAGTGAGGCTGGGCGAGCACGCTTCCAATGCCATGACCCTCAGCACTGCGGCGCCCCAGGGCTGCGTACTCTCTCCTCTGCTCTACTCTCTCTACACAAAACGATTCCAAGGACCCCCTCTGTCGAGCTCCTCAAGTTCGCGGACGACACAACGCTTATTGGTCTCATCTCCGAAGGCGATGAGTCTGCATACAGGCAGGTGGTGGAGCAGCTGGTGGCCTGGCGCAGCAATAACAACCTGGAGCTGAAGGCTCTAGAGATGATTGTGGATTTCAGGAGGAACCCCCCCCCCCCCCCCCCCCTTGTCATCACTGGCTCAGCAGTCACCACTGTTGAATCATTCAAATTCCTGGGCTCTACCATCTCCCGGGAGCTCGAATGGAAGGCAAACATCAACACTATTGTCAAAAAGGCCCAACAGAGGATGTACTTCCTGCGACAATTGAAAAAATTCAACCCGCCACAGGCTACGATGGTCCAATTCTACATCACCATTATTGAATCCATCCTCACCTCCGCATTCACAGTCTGGTTGGGGTCATCGACAGCACGTGACAGAACCGGACTGCAACGCATCACCCGGATGGCGGAGCGGATCATCGGGCTGCAACCTGCTCACCATCCAGGCCCTCTACAATACAAGGTCCAGGAAACGCGCAGCCAAAATCATAGCTGACCCATCTCAATCCTGGCCGTCACGTCTTTCAAGTCCTGCCTTCGGGGAAGCGGCTTCGATAGTCACCAAAACTACAAAACACAAGGACAGCTTCTGCCCACGCGGCGTAACTCTCATGAACAGTTGAACTTCTACATCTGCTATATTTAATACATGCACTTCTCCAGACTCATAAGCACATATTCGGCTGCTAATATCCTACATCTTTTGCACTACTTTGGACTTATATATACAAACATATACTGTACATCTGATGTTATTCTATTTATATCTTTACATTTTTATATTTATACTATATTTGCACTACTCCAGACCTGCATACAGAAAACATTGTTTATTTGTATTTATATTTATTTGTATTTATATTTATTTGTTTTATACTTATATTTATTCCCATATTTATAATTACTTTTGTTACCTGTGTGTACTATGACTATTTTATCTTATGTGTCGATGTGAGCAATATTACCAAGACAAATTCCTTGTATGTGTAAATATACTTGGCCAATAATAAAACTGATACTGATTCTGAAGTAAACCTTTCCTAAATCGACCCCCGAAGGGACAGCATTAGCATCTGTGCAAGGGGTTAAAGTTTATCCTCAAACTTCTTCTTCTTATTATTATTATGATTATTATTATCTCCAGCACATCAACTGCACAGCTGAGCTAGTGGACTGCAGAGGAAAAAAAACAAGCAATGATTAAGCACAGACTTAAGTGGTCACTTGTGCTCTCCCAAATGACAAATAATGCTGCGGCAATAGGACGGGCCTTTGAATCTGCTATTTCAAATCAGAAAAAAAACTGCAAAATGAGGGAAATTAGAGACACAATTGGCTAATGCCCTCCTTAAGTGCCGTCGAGCAGAAAACAGTCACGGGCTTGTGGGCGTGAGCATCTGAGGGGTTAATGTGCTTCAGCTGCAGTGATCCTTGTGTGGGTGCAGGCGGCACATTGGTGACTCAGGAAGCACAATTGGCAATTTAAAAAAAAACAAAAAAAACATGTTTAGAAGGCTAACAATTTACTGCATAGAGACGGGACTGTCATTTTATAGAAACTGTCGACCGATGGTTCTACCTCCCAGAAAATGTGCTGCATTGACATACTGCTAATTCAGACTGAAGAATTGGCCTTCATCCCTACAATTTAAATTGGCTAAAAAGATAACCTAGGCCAGGCTCCCAAACTTTTTTCTGATGTGACCCCAAATGAATGTTCACAAATTTACGCGACCCCAACATACAACACACATGTGCACATACGCACCCATGCACATAAATGCCTCTGTGGAAAATGCCATAATTAACTGTAAATCACAGAATGAGGCACAATTAGATTACTCACCAGGTTTAGTTAGACACATGAGCTTGCTTGGCACGACAGAGTTTTTCGAAGTCCCCCCCCCCCACCACTGTTTTTTTTTTTTAATATCAGACGACCCCATCCTCAAATCAGACGACCACTTGGGGTCGCGACCCACAGTTTGGGAACCCCTGACCTAGGTATTCATGTGAGGTATTCACTTCGCTGTAATCAATAATGTTCTTTAATTTTAGTTGTTGCATTAACTTTTCCAGCAAAACAAATGTGTTACTTAATGTCAATGACAGCTAGCTGCTATATAAATAAATCATTGCAACAAATTCAAATTATCTGAATTATTCTATTTTATTATTATATTATTTGTGTTTGTCAAGTGTGTTGTAGTCCAGTATAATTTGTATTATCTAGAAAAAGAAATGTACAAAAAAGGAAATAGTGCCTAAAGCATTGGAATGATTGAGTGCCGTGGACATTATTTAATTTAATATTTCATCTTCCTATAGGTCAACACATAACCTCTGTCATTGAAAGAGCCGAGACACTTGTATATAAATACATGAAGATATTGATTTTGCACAAATATCGAAAAGGTTCAGAAAAAGAGGATTAAGGTTAATCATTTGGAGATCACATGCAGCACAGTGTACAATTTGACCTAATAGGCCTAGTGCTGAGCTCATGTTTGCTCAAGTATTAATGGATTTGTAAAAACATTTTCCTCATCAACAGAAATGTATTACATACAACAGGGTTAAGGTCTGCTATGCACTACAAAGTCAGATGAATTCAACCAGAGCCATACTTTCACTTCCCCTCTTTCCCTTCAACTTGCAGCTTTGGACATTTCTTTGTTGCTTCATTCCTGCAGGAGAGACTGTGAACCGGTGCATTGATGCTTTTATTTTACAGAGAGGCACTGGGTTTTTCTGGTCCAGGATATGCCCAGTGTCCAGTGCCCAGTGTCCAGAAAACATGCAAGAATCGTTGGATTGCTTTGTTATCAGAAACTGTTACACCAGATTGAAATGTCAAAATTTTGTGTATTTCTATCTGGACAAGCGCCACAACTGCTGTGTCGGACAGGTGATTCAGACATGAAACCTTACAGTCCATTTCAGTACTATTTATAAACGCAATACTTAAATCATATCTCATACTGAAGTGGTTTTTCCCCCATTCACTAAATCAAAATCAAATCAAAATAATGTATTCCCAATTCTGAAAAAGTATGCAATGTCAGAGGGATGACATGTCTAGAATGTGTAGAACATTTTATAATGTTCTAGACATAGTACAAACACAAATCTGTAATATTGGAAACCTATTGTAAACCTGTAATATTGCATCAGAAGTACGATTCAAATAATGTAGTTATTTAACAGAACTGACTGACTGATACAAGAAAATATGTTTTTATTAATAATTCATTGATTTTTTTAATTATTTATTTTGGCTAGATGCTCTTAATCCTCTCTAGCTTCAAAATATCCCACTTGTTGCTTTGCTCAGAATATTCGTTCAGAAAGAGCTCTTGCACAATGTCAGTGCAATGCAAGATAAAATAATTTGAAATATAGTCATATGCCCTAATCTTGAAAAAAAATATCCACATAATTTGCATATTATGTACTGAAAGGTTAGTATGGCATGCATAAATAAACAGGGGTAACAAATAATTAAATCAGTGTGAATAAGATGGTTATAAAAACAGCTATCAGCAGTGCTACAGTAATTCCCCCTATCTTCACCCTATGAGTAATAGGTCCACATGACCATATATTTATTTATTTATATTTTATTGGGGGGGGGGGGGGGGGGGTTACTCACACACTACTACACAGCTGACCTTTAAGTAGCACATTCATTACTCACCCATTCCGCTCCTACTGTAGGTGGTCCTCAAACGACAAATTCTCTCTTCTATTTGCTGTGCAGTGTCATGATGAATCATCAGCACATTCTCTGCCCCTTTCTCCACCTTGATTCATCTGTCAGGAGGGGGAAATTTAGAAGGCCTATCCATTAACACGGCGGTTTTGAATTACTGCCAGTTCATTAATGACAGGAACAAGGCATAACAATAAATACTTTAGAAGATTAGAAAGGTAACGCATACACATTTCGGTGACGCCGATCCCAGCGACATTATAAAGGGCCAGGCTCGGGGTAGCCCAAATCTGTCAAGCTTATTTTTTTTATAATTTGTTGCTTGGGCAATGTCTAGTTCTTGTCTGTATCAGATTCTAAAATAAGAAATACCCTCAAAAGAGATAATTAATCACAGTGGGAGCTGAAGACGTGATTATTTAGGCTACCCCTGAACACTTAGAGCAGAGCGTTTCGTTTCTGCAAGCATCATTTTGTGAATGTCACAAAGCTATTTTTAATCTATTAACTCAAACATTGTCATCTGATTTAGTTTTTCTTTTGTTATGCTTTATGTTTTCTTTTTGTTATATCTACTGAGGCAGTTATAAAACCTACAAATGATAGTATTCTAAACTGTGCATTTCCACCATTTGTTTATAAACCGTAATTCCTTTGAATCTCATTTGCCATTTCAGCTTCTAAAATTTTTTTTATTTCTTTGTTATATTACACTCATGCTAAACTGTCCTTCTTTCACTGATCTACCCAACCACCTCTCCTTACTTATACTGTTTCAGTTTTTATCTGTCTCTAGGTCTGATGACGTAAGCATATTTTGCCACCTCACGGAACATTAAACATTTTCATCAGGAATATACTGGATATGTTTAACTCCTTTGCGCAGAAGGGGGTGTTCTATTAAAGGCTTTATAACTCCAGGTGGGAGCATCACAGAAACTTGGTTACGCTTAAATGAAACAAGACAGTTGTACCAATTACAATACTAACTTAGATTAGTTTATTTTCAGGAAAATTGATCTAAACTCCTCAAAAAAAGTTCGGAAACGTTATTTTGGTCGATTATTCCTCCCCTTTAATAATACCAATTGGTATTGTATTTTATATCGCTGGAAAGCCTGATTAGTCACCTTTACAACGAGGTACAACTTGTAAGGATCATGCATTCGTGGAATGAGCAACACAGCTAACCGTGTGGGTAGCGGCCCAAAAAAATGTGCCAAAATCCCCTGCAATATTCTTCTGTTGGTATTCACTCTCGTTTTGAGTTGCTTGGTGGATTGGATGATTGCACTCTCCCACAGTAATAAGGAAAAAACAACACATATTGGCCATTTTTACACTTTATTCATTTTACACTGTCAGGGACCTCAGTAGCGTGTGGAAGATCCATACGCAGTCACAACAGCTTGGCACCTCCTCCTCATGCTGGTCACCAGCCTGGTCACACACTGCTGTGGGATGGCATCCCATTCCTCAACCAGGATTTTCCGCAAGTCAGCCAACATGGTTGCGTTGGTCACTCTGGCACGTACAGCACGCCCAAGCTGATCCCACAGGTGTTGGGTTGAGGTCTGGACTCAGGGCAGGCCATTCCATCCTCTCCACTCCCAAATTCTGGAGGTACTCTGTGATGATCCTGGCTCTGTGAGGGCGAGCGTTGTCATCCTGGAGGATGGAGTTAGGTCCCAGATTCTGGAGATATGGGATCGCCACTGGCTCCAGAATCTCATTCTGATATCTCACTGCATTGAGATTGCCTTCAATGATGACAAGTTCTGTTTTGCCTGTGAGAGAGATACTGCCCCACACCATGACACTGCCCACATTGAAAGGTGTCACGCGATCTGTGCAGCAATCTGCATAGCATTCTCCACGCCGTCTCCATACTTTGATCCTGCCATCCAGCTTCCGCAGACAGAACCTTGATTCATCACTGAACATGACGTTGCCCCACATACTTAGGTTCCACTGTCGGTGCTGTCGACACCAGCGCAAACGGGCCTGACGGTGAAGGGCAGTCATTGCAGGCTTCCTGGCAGCCTTATAAGCACGAAGACCGACCATGTGCAGTCTGTTCCATCACCATCACCATCGTTGTGCAAATCTTGCCGGTAAATCTCTGGAAGAAAGCCTACGGTTCGTCAGTGAAGCAAGGGTGAGGAACCGGTCTTCTTGGGGTGTTGTCTTCCTGGGACGGCCACTTCGTGGTCTGTCTTTGACTTCACCAGTCTCACGGAACTTGGTCCTAAGTTTGGAAAAGGTACCAGGGCTGACACCAAATAATGCTGCCACTCTGCGTACCGGAACACCAGCTTCCACTTGCCGTATTGCACGGGCCTTATCCTGAAGGGACAAACGTGGCATGTTTATGCACACACAAACTCAACAAAGTTGCAGGACCCATGCACACAAGTGCTGTCAATTAGGTGCCAATCAGGTGCCAGTCACACACCTGTGACTGGCATACACCTGTCAGCACTTGAAGCTCAAAACGAGAGTGAATACCAACAGAAGAATATTGCAGGGGATTTTGGCACATTTTTTTGGGCCGCTACCCACACGGTTAGCTGTGTTGCTCATTCCACGAATGCATGATCCTTACGAGTTGTACCTCGTTGTAAAGGTGACTAATAAGGCTTTCCAACGATATAAAATACAATACCAATTGGTATTATTAAAGGGGAGGAATAATCGAACGAAATAACGTTTCCGGACTTTTTTTGAGGAGTTTAGCATATATGCACAGGAAACTTGAATGAGTATTTTCCTTGCCCTAATTGAGAAGTATTGCCCAAGACATACTAATGTACGATATTATGTACGATAAGATTAAAATAAAATAATATTCCACCATCAGGAAAATGCTGGCAAATGTTATAGCTTGAAGGAAACTCAGACATAAAGCATGACTGAGCCACCTATGAACGCTTACACTGCAGTATGTGAAATGCACTAAAAATGCGAAAATAATAATATCAAACATATGGCACTGTGGCGGAGTGGATAAACTAAAGTACATATTTGAAATATCACAATCAGTAATACTTGCATATCGAGGAGAAAAATGTCCCTCATGCATATCCCTCAGGCATATTCTCCGACAGAATCAATACAATGGTATCTTGGTAATGATAGTATCTTCTGACCCACTCCAAAAATCCATGTAACCCGGCAAGGATTTTCTCTTCCCATGCTGACGAGTTAGTAAATTAATAAAAACTTGCGAAAATGATAGGAAACATTAAATGTACATTCTAAGTTGTTTGGTTAAAACTAAACTAATAAAACTAGAAATTCTGTTATGCCCAGCTGTAATTTATTGCTAAAGCATCCAATAAGACATTGCAAACACCATCACTAAGGTTATAATGTACTATGTTGCATACAAGAGCCGACAATTAAACCAGAATGAACTGTAATGAATGAGACAGGTTTGCAGAGTGTGGCATTACACGTCGACGTTTCAGATAGTGTATTTAGCATTGTAAAGTGTTTCTCAAACGGATTGTCTCAGACAATAAATGATCACTGAATTTTTAAAGGGACATCTCTATGCATAAAACCAATGGAAGGATTGGACATTTATTTCATATTTAGTATAGTTGCAGGCGTGACTGGGTGAGGGTTGCTTTTTAAATGGACCGTGTACTAATAAAAATAAAACAGAGTCTGTGGTTTCCACTCATAGTTTTGTTGCAGGAGAAATTAATATCTGAGTTGAGAAAAATCTTGGCACCAGTGCCATAGCCACTAGGGGGTCTGCGCGAAGGGGTTAATGTACGCATAAATCAGTCACAGAAAGCAGAAAATAGGCTGGATGACAAATTTCCAATGTGAAACTGCTTTGGTTGGTAAAATGAATGACTGAATTAATTAATTAATTAATTAATATACTAGTTCAAAATAGTAGTGGGGATGTGATTAGTTAAGGATGTTAAAACTTGTCCAAGGCAGGGTTGTTAGTGTGATTTTTCTTTGCAGCAAATGAGAAGGTTTCCTTCCTTGATTCATCTACTGCGCATGGACCATTTCACTCAAATCTGCATCAGAATCTAATCTCATTGACAGACTAATCTATACATTACTGTGTGAAGCTGAAATGTCATATCCATCACTTCCTACTCACTTAACAGTTCATATTATTTCAGAATGCTTTTCAATTTTAAAGACTGATTGAAACATAATTACTGACAAGGAGCTGTGTGCATTTGTGGAGGGAGACTGCAACTGATTTGTATGTATTAAAAATCTGATAAATTATATCAGTGGATATTGAAATGGACTATTTAAAAGAATTTCCACGACAAACATCTGAACTATATAAAGAATTGTCATTAAATACTTACATATATTATTATAACAGTACATCAACAAGACATTTATAAGGGATAAATCATTTGTTCATTTGTGCATTTTATCAAATAGAGTAGAATTCCACATTTTCATATATGAATGAATGTATACATTTATTTATTTTCGTGTCCAGTCATGCTCAGCATGACCCATCCCACAAGGGATTGTAAGGACACATTACTCTTATATTTCAATTTTTAGTGTATTATTTTATACGCTGGCAAAGTCAAGCAGAGATTTCCTTATCAACAGCCCTAGTAATGGGAATTGGATGAAACATACCGAAAGCCATTCATTTTGAAAGGACTTCCCTTCAACAAGTTGAAAATATGCTTGGTGGTTCATTGAATTGCTATTCCTTTTTATTAATTTTTAATGCTTTCCTGCCTTTTTTCCTCCAGGTTAGAATGTACAATAGCATATTTTTCAAAGCTCATTGCTGCAACCTTCACCGCTGCTTCAGGAGAACACTGACACAATGCGCTCTCCTCCGACGGCTTCACCGCTGCTTCAGGAGAACACTGACACAATGCGCTCTCCTCCGACGGCTTCAGCGCTGCTTCAGGAGAACACTGCCACAATGCGCTCTCCTCCGAAGGCTTCACCGCTGATTCAGGAGAACACTGACACAATGCGCTCTCCTCCGACGGCTTCAGCGCTGCTTCAGGAGAACACTGACACAATGCGCTGTCCTCCGAAGGCTTCACCGCTGCTTCAGGAGAACACTGACACAATGCGCTCTCCTCCGAAGGCTTCACCGCTGCTTCAGGAGAACACTAACACAATGCGCTCTCCTCCGAAGGCTTCACCGCTGCTTCAGGAGAACACTGACACAATGCGCTCTCCTCCGAAGACGTCACCGCTGATTCAGGAGAACACTGCCACAATGCGCTCTCCTCCGAAGACGTCACCGCTGATTCAGGAGAACACTGACACAATGCGCTCTAATCCGAAGGCTTCACCGCTGATTCAGGAGAACACTGACACAATGCGCTCTCCTCTGAAGGCTTCACCGCTGCTTCAGGAGAACACTGACACAATGCGCTCTCCTCCGAAGACGTCACCGCTGCTTCAGGAGAACACTGACACAATGCGCTCTCCTCTGAAGGCTTCACCGCTGCTTCAGGAGAACACTGACACAATGCGCTCTCCTCTGAAGGCTTCAGCGCTGATTCAGGAGAACACTGACACAATGCGCTCTCCTCCGAAGGCTTCACCGCTGATTCAGGAGAACACTGACACAATGCGCTCTCCTCCGAAGGCTTCACCGCTGATTCAGGAGAACACTGACACAATGTGCTCTCCTCCGAAGGCTTCAGTGCCAAGCGTTGCTTCGTATCGCACTGCATTTCACAAGTTGGGCTTGCAGAGACCCGAGTGGAGGACTACACTTCATATGCAGCTCAACAGGAGGACTTGTAGGTGCCTAATCAACCCACAGGGGTTGCTGGTGAAGATGGGGGTTGCTGGCCAAAGTCATCGCTGCCCAGGACCAGATTTGATACCAGACCATGGGGCCTGACCACGCACTAGTAGAGTGTCTTAGCAGGATGAACCAGTAACCCTGATTATTGAATTATTTGGTGATAAAATATTTTGTCGACGGTGACACACAGCACAGAGGGGGCAGATTCATGGCTGGTGCTCATGTATTGATTGGATCGAGTACTATCCAATTAAAATGGAATTACAAATGATTTCCATTGACGGTAGTTTCCGTTTCCATTAAAATGCGGATATTTGGTGAGGTGTGTGGCGGGGTGTATATTTAACACCCTAGGGTGTTTATATGAGTCTGTGGATGATGGTGATTTTAAGAGACATGATTTCAATCGGCATCCAAGTCAGCCTAATTCATTTTATCCAATGGCCAGCCGCTACCAGCAGCACACAGCACCATCTAGCATCGTGAGATGTTCATTCACATTCCCTATATTTCGTTTGGGTGCTTTCACCCTGTCGCTTCCAACAGTTTCTGGCCAATTGTGATGTTGTATGCTTCATAAGATGTCTAAACTATGTAGGGAATATCTGAAAATCTGGTAGCAGTGTCCTCAAAACAGCTGTTGAGAATAAACCAGCTTGGTTTATTTTGTGGACGGTGGCAAGCCAACTCTGTCTCGGTGATCAGGCGAGATGCGGGTTGGGTAAAGCAACAAAGTCCGTCCGGATTTCAGTGGTGCGTATGGTAGGGTAAGACAGAGCAACGTTGGTAGAGTTTCATGGGTTTTTATGGTCAAAAGTCACTGACATGACCGAACCTGTTCCTTTGATCTCAATTGGTAGATGGCTTTAGGGCACCCATGCATTTGATTGGCTCATTTCCTTGGCGCCATCAATAAAACACAGATGGATCAGCCATTTCCAATCACCTCAGTGTGTGCGTGTGTGTGTGTGTGTGTGTGTGTGTGTGTGTGTGTGTGTGTGTGTGTGTGTGTGTTAAATTGGGGTCCCCCCTCTCCTTCTTAAAAGAGAGGGGTGCTCCTGCCCAAACCCCGGTGCCTGATCGATCAAGCAGTCTGTGTTTTAATTGTGATCGTGACTCAGCAGAGGGCCCAGTCCCATGATCACAAGGCAAGAGTCCCAATATGTCCCTGTATATCATTCCATTGGCTTATTTGTTATCGGATTAGTCTTTTTTAATGCTGCAGTGACAGCTGTAATATGGGAATTTGTGCCCGTTACTGGTTTATTGAGTATTTCCTATATATTAAGCCAACATTTCCTTTACAGGAAGCAGGTGGTTCACAGTAATAAAAGGCAGGCAGTGTTGAACAGCAACGGCCACACACCCTAATGGACTCTACACAGGGAAACATCAGCACAGCTATTTATAGTGTGCACGGCTATTAAAACGGAGAACGTCACCCCTAGGATTGGAATCCTGCAGGTAAGGAGAATTGTGTTACAATGGTGCTCAGGATTGGACCCAAATGCAGAACTCAGAGACAGATAGTTGGTTGAACTCCACACAGGAGATATTTATTGTAAAAGCCCACACAGGGTAGCAGGCAGGAGAAAAAGGGAAGAGACAGGCAGGAATCTGGGCTGGGCAAAAATTAACGGGACTGGAGTCAGGGCTAGACTGCGCACGGGCAGGCGGGGAACAGGCTGAGCGGGCTGACAACAAAACAAAAAAACAAACAGGTTAACAGGAAACAACAAACAGGATTCAAAAACAGGGAGGAGAGGCCGGGGTTAATCTCAAACGGAAACTGGCGGCGACTGCTACGTGGGCAGAAACTAAATAGCGGGACAGTAATAACAGGTGCGGGAACTCAGTGAGTATAAAAAGGAGTGCGGAATGCAGGTGAGCTGGTGTGGTGATAGGCTGGGGCTATTCAGGGGGAGGAATCGGGGACGAACAGGAAGCCACGCCCAGCCTGCGACGAAAACAACAGAAAGTAGAGACGTACGGGGTAAGCCAAAAAACACGACACGGAGCACAAGGAATGGGAGCACAAAGGAAACGTAAGGAAGGTGAACGGGAGGGAAACGGCAGATGTTACAAATTGTGTAGCAAAGTTCAGGCACACTATAAGACAAATGCCATTTGAGAAGAAATGTAGTCATTTGTGTGTCCAGTACTTCTTCCCTGCAGTATTCATCGACTAACAGAGCAGGACTGTTCTACTTTTCTGTTTTTATTTGAATCATAATTAAATATAACCTGATTCCACTCTGTATTTAATATTCTCTAATCAGCTGCCAGTACGCATGGGAAGAAAATAAGAAGTTAATTTTGATCAACGAGAAATATTACTCCATCAACTCGAAATAGCACTCCAACTCAAAATATCTGCTACTCCAACATTTTGGGACCAAGTGCATTCTTACGCAACAGTCTTTTTATATGTGTCTGGATATATAAGTATGCATGTATAATTTGAAAGGCTGCAAATACAATGGTAATAGATGAATCATACTGAAGGAACTGACAAAGATGTAGATATTTCCATAGCAACAGCAGGTCACCGAAGTTAAAAATAAACAAATGGCAAAAATATAAATTGCTAGAAGACAGAATTTCCATTTTAGATCAGATCAGCGTTGCCTTGTGATGGCTGTTTTTAGAAGTGAGGAGGTGGTATTTTCCTGAGTTAATTGACTCAGTAACAATATATGTCATTACACATATTTTAACAGTATTCCAAATGTCAGTGTGCAACATCTTATATTGTTATCTGTATCCAATAGTCTGTTATAATATACAGTGAGCACCATAATTCATTGGACAGTGACACATTTTTTGTTATTTTGGTTCTGTACTCTAGCACTTTGAGTTTGAAAGGATACAATGACAATGAGGTTGAAGTGCAGACTGTCAGCTTTAATTTGAAGGTATTGGAATTGGGGGGTGCGACTAGACTTACCTGTAAATTTCACTGGAAAAGTATGGAACACATGGTTGGCTAAATGGCTTTAAGTCATCAAGGGTTTGATATATCAAACAAGCCTTAAAACATCACTGCTGCCAGATATGCTGTAGATATGGATGGATAACTTGAAGGGTTTCTTCTCCTGACTTATTTTTACATAGAGTTCAATAGGAACATTTTTCAGGAGAAACAACCCTTAAAGCCCCAGGGAAAAAATATCCGTGATTGCCTTCTAATTAGGTTCATTTGGGTCTTGTGGACATACAATATGCATATACTTTCTGAATTCCAGAGATACTGGATACTTTTACACTCGTTTTTGGATTGAAGTTGGGCGGTACTATGCTTGGGAATAGTGACTAATCCCACACCAATCACAAGGCTGATGTTGCTTGTCCCTCCCCCCCAGAATTTGTCAAAACTAATGCGTTCCCGCATTAATGCCTTATTTGAACACGGCCAGTGTCTTAGTTAGCCATGCGGATTTACTACTTTCAGTAACGTTTTCACATATCTTGGCTAACGTTGGGTGTGTAGCACTAACATTGGCTAATAATGTCACGTGTTCTCATCGCTGAACTCATCGGTGCTGGGTACAGCCAGAGATTGTATTTTCTCTCTATGGGCTTTGGTACAGCGCAGTTGATTTTTTTAACGCACAGAACTGAAGCGGAGCAGTGTAAACAACTAAACAATACCATGGCATTCAACATGCAAGCTACCCAACGTCAACTAGCTAGAAAACTAGCAGCAATATCCACGTCTTTATTGGAAGAAATAAATGTTATAACAAATTTAAGAAGTGTGGTTTATTATTACATGGAAACGTAGTATCTTGAAACCCACCATTCCGTCACCACCTGTGAAGCCAGAGAATGCAAGCTATCTAGTTGTGGAATTTCTTCACTCTCAAATTCAGCGTCAGTAGGTTCGTAGCTACATATACTGTATGGTTGTACAACTCCGATTCTTGTATTTTTGTTGTGTGTGATGCAAAGTGTCTTCTTGGACAGAGGAATGTCAATCAAGCATGCTCATAAGAATAATACGACCACGCCCCGCCCGTCCTGATACGAGTCTGATCAGCTAATTCAACTGTTTTTGAGTAGTGTTTTATCACATTTATTTATTTTATTTTTTCATTCAACCTTTGGTGGATGCTTAATAACACACTCAAGTTTCATATCATACATACATTTTAATGATTTTAAGCTCTGTTCCCTGGGGCTTTAAAGTGATCCATCCATATCTACTGCATATCTGGCAGCAGAGTGATGGTTTGAGGCTCGTTTGATACCTCAGACCCTTGATGACTTCATGAGCCATTTCGCCAACCATGTATTCCATACTGTTTACTTTACAGCTAAATCTAGTCCCACCCACCAATTCCCATAGAGATCCATTCAACTGCAGAGAAGTTATAGTATCGCTTGTAAGAGTACCAGAAAATAAGATATCAAGAGTCTTTGTTGGGTCACAGACATCAAGAAGTCATGGCTTGCAAAGGATATATGACCAAATATTAAAAATGATTACTTCATTCTACATTATGTTAAACTGTCCAATATTTTTTGATGCCCGAAAATGGGGGGGAGACTATGTACAAAAGGTTCTATAATTTCTAAACGCTTCATCTGATATGGATGAAAATACCCTCAAATTAAAGCTGACAGTCTGCCCTTCAACTTCATTGTCATTGTATCAAACTCAAAGTTCTAGAGTACAGAACCAAAATAACAAAAAATGTGTCACTGTCCAATTAATTATGGTGCTCACTGTATATCATTACACACATTATAACAGACTATTGGATACAGATAATATAAGATGTTGCACACTGCCATTTGGAATAGGCAGGAATAACCTACCCCCTCACATGACAGCATATGCATTCTAAATGTATCAGTACCTATACCACTATAATCAGGACATATACTGCATAATAACCTTTCTAATGTGCTTACACCCTGGATGCTGAATATTCATTGAGGGGTAGATGCTGTAGCATTACTACTGCCAGAAAGCACTATAAAATATGCATACATTTTTATTATGCCTATCCTCTGGTGAGACTTAAAACAGCGGCAGTCTCTTCAGTCTGTGAAAGGCATATCCTTTTGTGCTCGCGGTGATCGTCCATGTTCTTGCGTTTTCCAGGAGAAGCTCCATTAGGGTTTCAGGATTGCACTCAGGCACCCCCCCTCCCCCCCATTTAGGCATCTTCAAAGCCAATTAGGACTTAATTATGCCCTTATTCCCTATTCGCAACTGCTCTTGGCTTTACACGGGTTCCACTGAATGACAGAATTAATCAAAGTGGGGGTGGGTCTGTTTCATGTGTTTATAGGCTCAGTGATTTGGTGTCATCTTCATGATTATAACATAAACCAGGTCAAAACCAGATCTTTCAGTATACTGTCCAAAGTCTATACCAGAGGTGGGCAACGAGGGCCGTATCCGTTTCTGGTTTTCATGCCAACTTCTGGCCTTAGTTACCGAATTAGCCCTAATATTTACGCCATCTGACATTTTAGCTACAATTCTTAATAAGCGCATGAATGACAGCCGAAGACTTCTTGTGTCCCTATATGAAATATTTGAATGTGATCTAATCTACCAGTGTTGGTGTAAACAGCCAATTAGCTCATTTAGCTGGGGTAATTGGTGGGAACACACCGGCCCTCCAGGACTGGAATTGCCCACCCCTGGTCTATACCTTCTCCTCAGTCTTGGTTGACTCAAAGTTCTGGACCACCTGGCTAACAGATGTGATACTACGGAAATTATTCTTAAAGTTCCGAGCAGTGGGTGTGCTAAAGTCAGGTTGGTAATTCTGTTGGGTGCCCGAATAACACGTGAAATGTATGAAACCAGAGGTCCTGGAGAGGTGACCTCAAGACACAATGGGATATTGTCATCGACTATCATTTATGCTTCAGTGGTCTAATTGTTTTAGGGCTCTATTTTAACAAACCAAACGCAATGGTGAACGCAAGAGTAATCGCTTGGCGGTATCGCTCTGAGGGCGTGTCGGCGAGAAATTTGGTAATTTCATGACGGCAATCTTGGCGCACCTTATGGCGGTATTGCTAAAAGGCTGGGTTTAAATGTCCAAGGTGTGTCTCTATGGTAGCCAATCAAATTGTTGTTCTCATGCTTTAAAAAAAAGCCAGTTGGAACGCAATTGCTCCATGCAATTTCATAATGAGCAACCCAAACGCACTAGACCGTCAACGACAAGAGCGATTTTCCGCACAGGAATCAGACATACTTGCAACAGAAGTACAGGCTAGGACTGTAGTAATTTATGGATCACAATCCACACCACCTCGTCTCCCAGAAGTTCGGAAGGCACGGGAGGAGGTGGCGAATGCATTAATTAGCCTACATTAGGTGATGTAGGCATACTTATGATTCAAATGGTAGGCTTATGATTCAACTGTGTCAATGTGTAATTTATATATTATAGGCTATTGGCCTACATGATCGCAAGTTTCTTGTAAGCTGTCCTGTTTTATTCTAGTAGTTTAAATTAAAATTAATGAATTAATAATAATTATAGGCTATTTGTTCATTAAATGGAAGTGTAATGTTGGCATCACCTATAGACACTACATAGAACTACATGACTAACAAGTTGCCAAATTGCCAGAGTCTATTGCGTTGCCGCTAAGAGGTGGTTCCAGCGGATCATAACGCAATGGGTTTTCGTTGGTTCAAATTGTCACTGAGCCGAAAGTATTTTAGAACACGCCCCAGACAGCGCCACCCATCCCACTGCAGCGCAAGCGAAAGGATGTTATGTTGAGAATTTGTTGATCCTAGCGGTATTGCTGAGAAACGCCATAGCGCCAGTTTTAAGACGTTGATGCTGTCAACAAGCTTGCGTTTGACTATACCGTCCCCTTGCGCTGGTTTGCGCCGGTTTGAAAATAGAGCCCTTAGACTTGATTGATTGATTAATGGACTAATTCATTGATTAATGCTAGTTGACTTCCGTGATGTGCCAGCATTCACATAGGTGTATGGATGTATCACTCCTGGGGCCCTGACTTACACCCGGCGCTAACCGAAACGCAAGTGTCTTTGCTATTTTACATACGGCGCAGGGTTCAGTGTAGCCCCTAGTGCTCGTGTCGTTTAAATACCAAGTGGTTTTGCACCCATAGCAAGTGAACTGGGCGGGTTGGTCTTAAAATGAGGAGTGGCCAGGATTATTTTTCGCATATTGCTATCTTGAGCCAGCAGAAAGCGCTTGCGCTAAAACCACCACAAACCTGGTCTAAAGTCATGTTGCAGTTGTTTATGTTATTTTAAGGGCGCATATAAGCGCATCTACATAGGCATGTGCACAACGCGCGTACACTCTCCTGTCTGTTACACACAGGGGCGTGCACAAGCATGACAAAAAATATCAAGATTACAATGTGAAATATTATTATTTTGTAGGCTATATCAAAAAATGCATAATACTAGGTCAAAGACCACATACATGTCCCTCAGCGAAGGGGAATGCCGCATTAAATTTCTTTCAGCCCACTCCATCAACATCCAGGTGATGTGCGATGGTATGTGTAAGGTTACATGTATAGACTATTCGCAATTATCCTGGCTCAAGCTGTATTTGCCAATAGTTCCTGCATGTAGCCTAATCTTCCGGGGGGACAATGGCTATCCATTGAAAACTTTGCTGATAACACCTATATCAAGCCTAATGCGCAAATTGTCATTTACACCTAATGCGTGAATTGTCATTCAATGGAAAACTCACGCACTGCAATCGACGGACATTTGAGTTCTGAAAATGCACTTCAGATGTCATTACAATACAGCTCTCTAGGCCTACAGCCTGTAAGTAAATAGAATGGTTTTGACTGAAAAAAGTTAAAAACCTTGTCCAGTGAATATTGCATTTATTGTTTTTCAAATAGCCTAGGCTACAGCAGATTCGCTGTGCATAAGGTTTTTTTGATAGCCTACGGTTAAAATACGGAGATAAATGTCACCATGTTAACTGAATTTGATCCTTATTCTTCATCCTTCATATTTTTTTAATTACAGTGGCAAGGTTTCCATACTCTCAGCTTATTAAAACCCCGCTGATTTCACCTGTTATAGGCCTACCATAACTAAACAAAACTATTTTAAAGAGATCAATTAATTCACAATTCATTTTATGCCATTCTCTGCATGTGCGCTTTACCTTCATGCAGGAGCAGGTCTGTTTCCCCTGCTGTAAATTGCACTTTACATGGTCTTCCTGGGAAAGTGGATTGTTTTAAAGCATTACGCTACCAGTAAAACAAGTTGCTCACATTTACATAAGCAGGACATTATAAAACAAGGGAAAATATGCGTGAACCTATGGGTTGCCAACCTGACAGCTTTATTGTATTTAGTGTCATCACTATGGCAAAATAACGGTATTTATGTTATTAATCAATATTAGAATGCAGTTAATGAACTTTGTATGAAGCTTGAACTTCGAGAACTCCATGAGAACATCCTCATGGAATTGATGTTTGACAATGCTTCATTGCATAATCAAACAAAATTTGTTAAACAAGCAGGCTAATTTGGCATTTTCTAAGTTGAGATGGAAGGCATTGGTAGCTTATTCTCAGCTGTTGCAGGTGCTTTTAATGAAAATGTACCCGCATTTATTTTGTAAAATAACAGCACTGTCGGGAATTACCGGGAATTCATAATGGTTAGTCCGAATAATATTGATCATACTATTGATCCATATAGCCTATACCTTGATCGCACTAAACACGCACGAGCATGTCTGTTTTGCCATCATATAAGCAATCCGCCAAGGTGGAAAAGCAGGCTTTTGAAGGGAATGGGATATGACATTTTGATGACATTTGGTTTATTGCATGTCACACCTATAATTAACCCTATTTACTTTGGCCCTTTTGAGGCAATTTCCTCCTGGTTTCTACTAGTTTTATTTAAATGTCAATATCTAAAAAAATATTCCCTGCACATCCATGGTTTTAAGTTCGAACTGAAGAAGAAGCTGTATCATTCAGAAATTTGCTACAGAATACATTTATTTCAGAATAGTCACATACAGTATATATATAATAACCATAACATACGCCGCCTAATGTATTTAAATACGTTTTAAAAAGAACTTAGCGCGTGTGTATTCACACAAGTACAGCAACGTATTTCAGCCCTCAGTGAGAGGGGTGGTCGCTGCGGAAATGTCGACTGTACGGGACTTTGGCGAAATATAACAAGATAAACTCTTCAGGGTTCATCACAAAACAGCTGTAGCTGAATATACTGGTAAGTACTTGGTTTCTTAAACATATTTATACGAGAGATTTTGGAGAAAAAAAATGAGGTGTCTTCTAAACCGAAAGTGCATCGGTACTGTATATAGTACAGTAAGCAAGAGAAAACGGCGATTGCTCATTTGTACAACGTTTTAAAAAAATATTATTGTTTCTATACGTGAACATGATTTTCTTAGCGTGTATAAACGGTGCATTTTATGCATTTTACAGTCTGTGGCTGTAGCCAGAGGAGGGTCGTAAGTGCTTTGGGCTATTAATAACGCCCTCCTAATTTATTGCACAGCAGTGTAACTGGAGAAGCTGAGGTTTTCGCAAGAAAAAATACTGCGTCAAAATTTACGGGGTTTTCTTAAAGCTGTAGTTTATATTTTCAGATGAACATGAATACTGTAATTGAGTCGCATGCGTCTCAACCACTAGGGGTGAAAGAGACTAGGTTCAGCCCATTTGCACGTTGCCCCGTGCTTAGCGCTCAAAAAACACCCTGTCAAACTAGCAAAAGTGGACTTGGATACGCCAGTGTGTTTAGACAAAGCGCTAAGATCGCCAAGATAGAGCCCCAGGAATTCTATGCTCCAAGGTGCAAACCAGAAACATGTTGTTCACAACTTGTTGTGTCACTAAACAGCCATTTATACAATAATGTCTGATTCTTTTGTTCTGAGTGTGTGGTTTGCAAAAAGCTATAAATATAGTTTGCTTTCATGTCAAGGAAATTGACCAATTTAATGAATTCATTTTTTTAATATTACATAATCTATTCATGTTTTATGTTTCAAATTTGAATGCTTACATGTATGTTAATATTAATATACAAAAAATGGCTAAACCATCTATGATTTAAAGATATGTTTTAAAGAATTTTGTATTGCTTTTAAGAAAACCATGGGGGATTTCTAATTATGACAGGAAGAATTTTGACTCTAAAATCTGAGAGTGAAGATTTATTTTCTTGAGCGGTTCATTATTATTATAGAACATTTCCGACATGGTCCAATGGAAATGAAAAAATACTTTTGCCATTTATTAATTTCGTATGTTATTATTGGAGATGTCGAGTGACAGTTCTGCTGCTTTTTAAATGTTGGTCTGCAGCTGTGGTTTTTCATCGACATTGTTGACAAAATCAACTTGTGTGTTGTCATTTTAGAGGACATCCCGCTTTGTGTCTCGTTGTGTGTCTCGTTGTGTGCGCAGCCCCTTAAGTTTTTATTGCCTTCCTGCTTATCTTCAGTATGTGTCTAAAATTCTATAGAAAATAAAGTACTGATATGTGTAATGTGTCATGCTTTAATCCATTTCTTCCTGGATTTATTTCCGACAGCAGTGGTGGTGTAAGAGTCCCAATGGGAGAGCGCCAGGGGGTGCAGGGTTAATGGGATAATGAGGATGAATTAGTGAGTAGGAAGTGCACATTTTCCCTTCTCTCCGTGCGTGTGGGCGTGCGATTGCTGATGCCAGCATATTCAGTGACGCACGAGAGTCTCGCGCTCATAACCCCACCAGGTGCTGTCATACAGAAAAAGAATGGCCGCTGAGAGACGTTTGCGAGCCGCGAGGCCGGTCGACGGAAAGGGCATTCTCGTAACAAAGGGGGGGGGGGGGGGGGACGGGACGATGTGAGACCCAGGAGTGGGACGCGTGGGTTTTTGTGAATGCCAGGCAGAACAGGAAGTCGATGACTACGGGCTTGCTCACAGAAGGAGCCGCCGTGGAATCTTAACTACGGAGTCGAAAGCAAAGAGCCGTCAGAGCGTAGCAATTTCAAAAGTCCCTTGCAGTGAATGAGCTGTGCACTATGTATTCGACTTTTTAATGTGTAACACAGTGTCCCTGAATACTGTGGTGCTTACACTACGTTCAGGTTTCTGTGTTTATGGTGGTGGGGCTAGCCATTAAACCGGTGCAAAATGGCGCATTCACAGTTAGCAGAAAGACAGTTGCTGCACCTCTGAATATTATCCACATTAAAAATATCCAGTGCATTTTCAGGATGTGACTAAAGCTTTGGAGGGAGAATTAAATGTCCACCGTCATCTTCTGAATGGCTTATTACATTGGCAGGTTACATTTTGAGGCAAGTGGGGAAATGAGTGCAGTGATTTATTTTATTTTTTCCCCATTCAATGGGGTACGCTGTACGGACCCTTATGGAAATGTAATATACTGCAGTATATTTTAAATATATTGTGAAGATAATTTTGATATATTTAAAATATACTGCAGCATATTCTTTTTCCATAGGGGGAGATGGCAGTGCATTTTTCACACAAGTGTGAAATGCAATCACAGGCAAAGTTACAAAATTCCCAAACTTGAAACTACCAATAAGGTTCTGTATTGTATTTTTCATTTTTGAGAGGAACTGGATTGCAGGAGAGGGTCTGGTCTCTTCTCTGTTTCCCTCTCCAACCTGCATTGTGTGTGTGTGTGTGTGTGTGTGTGTGTGTGTGTGTGTGTGTGTGTGTGTGTGTGTGTGTGTGTGTGTGTGTGTGTGTGTGTGTGTGTGTGTGTGTGTGTGTGTGTGTGTGTGTGTGTGTGTGTGTGTGTGTGTGTGTGTGTGTGTGTGTGTGTGTGTGTGTGTGTGTGTGTGTGTGTGTGTACATACTTATGGATATATAGTAGATTAATCTACATAAAGCCAAGAGCCAAGTTATGCTTACAGATTTGATTGACAATCTCACTCAGTATTTATAATTTAATGTGATGGGCAGTTGCCATGGTAATCAGCTCTTTGCAAGTCAGATCTTTGACTTGACACGGATTACTTGATTTTTAAACACACTTTGCAGCATGTCTTTTGATTAAAATGTGTGTTATTAATGAAAAGAAATTCCCTTTGCAAGTGCACTGAAACACATTTCAGAGCTGATGCATTTCTGAGAAAAGAGAATGATCTAAGTTTTCACTGAAACTCATCAGCTTTGAACTTTGTTTCAACTTGTACGCTGGCACATTTAAGCTTTAAGCTCACAAGCGTTAAATGACTTAAAAATGTGAAGTGTTTCTGTCTGAATCAGGATAAATCTCAAACACACCTAATGTGTTTTGACCCACTGGTTGTTTGCGAGTCGGCAGTTTAATTTTATTGCATGCATTTTAGGTCTTCTGTGGTGCAAATCTTTTGGATAACAACTGAGACTGTAAAGTTAATCAATTAGATGGCTTTCTGTCATGTCAGAATTATTTTGGCTGTTGACATTTTGAGACATATTTGCATTTATTTTGTTTACATTTTACACATTTGACATATTTTTACTAATATATTTCAGATGTTAGGTAGATAAACTAGATTTACAGTTTCCAGAAGAAATGAGTTTGATTGAGATTGTACTTTTCACTGTATAATGTGATCTTAACAAAAAAAACAAAAAACATTTTCAACGTACAAAAATGCATAGTTACTCACACATATAAAGCACTGTCTGTAATAAATTAGCTAAATCTAGGCCTGCCATTAAACTTATTGATATCAAAATGATGCCAAGTTACAACAAGCAATATTGGAAACTTAGCTCACACTAATTAATCAAGCTCTATTCCAAAGCAATAAAAGTTACTACATAAGTTACAATAGTAGCCTATAGATTCTGCATGATAGATCACTACCTAGCTGGCAGGAGAGATAGGTAGATACTGGATAGAACGCTAACTGCTAGTACAACTGAATTCAGCACATGACATGTTTGGACCATGTGGTTTGGTCAATCAGTAGATCAGTAGAGCCACATTGCATCCACTGGAATTAACCCAAAGTTATAAATATTGATGCAAGTATTTTTTTTAAATCAGACCCAGGGGAGACATTAGCAGGGATTAGATTAACTTGTTAAACCATAATTTCTTGTTTAAAACGTTTTTTGACTTTATAGTTCCACAGAGAACATTGGCCCCTTTTTTTGGCTTTCTCCATTGACTAACAATGGGGTGGGCGGGGTTTCAAGTTATTTTGCAACCAGGCATTCCAGTTCACTCGAAAGATTCAAAAATATTAGTTTGTAGTACAAATCCCAATTCCAAAAACAGTGTATAAAATGTAAATAAAAACAGAAACAATGATTTTCAAATCCTTTTTGACCTGTATTCGATTGAAAACAGTACAAAGACAAGACATTTAATGTTTTAACTAATCAACTTTATTGTTTTTTTAAAATATACGCTCATTCTAAATTTGATGCCTGCCACACGTCCCAAAAAAGTTGGGACAGGGGCATGTTTATCACCTTTCCTTTTAACAACACTCAGTAATCTTTTGGAAACTAAGGACGGTAATTGTTGTAGTTTTGAAAGCTGAATTTTCTCCCATTCTTGCTTGATATAAGACTTCAGCTGCTCAACAGTCTGGGGTCTCTGTCGTATTTTGCAATTCATAGTGCACCACACGTTTTCAATGGGAGACAGGTCTGGACTGCATGCAGGCCAGTCTAGCACCTGCACTCCCTGACTACGAAGCCACGCTGTTGTAACACATACAGTATGTTGTAACACAGAATGTGGCTTGGCATTGTCTTGCTGAAATAAGCAGGGACGTCCCTGAAAAAGACATCATCTAGATGGCAGCATATGTTACTCCAAAATGCATATGTACCCTTCAGTGTCAATGGTGCCTTCACAGATGTGCTAGTTACACATGCCATGGGCACTAACACACCCCCAATACCATGACAGAAGCTGGCTTTTAAACCTTGCGTTGGTCTTTTTCCTCTTTTGCCTGGAAAACACAACGTCCACTATTTCCAAAAAGGTGAACTCAGGCCACAGCACACTTTGCGTTTGTAATGTCTTATTGGATGCTTTGAATAAATTGGATGCTCTGATAAATTACAGCCGGCCGTAACAGCATTTCTAGTTTTATTTGTTTAGTTTTACGCATTGCTCGAATTGAGTAATCTTTATGGGGGGTCCCCTATCTGTATTGTGTAAGGGGGGTGAAATTTTCCTACATACCATTATTAAAACAATAAAATTCTGATGTATTTTGAAAGGTCTTTTGACTCAATGCAGCCAGTCTAGGAGGGGAGGTGAGTATCAGTGTAAGAGAGTATAGCCTATATAAGACAGTATAATTAGGGGCAGGGGCTTGGGACTGATTCTGGATCAGCACTATGGAGCTATGTCAAAAGCAGCTCCACATTGTTGAAAAGACAGCAGTCCTTAAAAACAGGTAGCATCAAATTCCTGCCCCTAAGTACACTGCCTAGCCAAAAAAAAAGTTGCCGTTGCACCATCATGCATACAAGCCTCTGAAGGCAGTGTTATGGTCTGGGGTTGCTTCAATTGGTCAGGCTCAGCAACATTATGCAGCAATAAAATTAAGTCAGCTGAGTACCTGAATGTACTGAATGACCAGGTTATCCCATCAATGGGCATATTCCAGGACGACAATGCCAAGATTCATTGTGCTCAAATTGTGAAAGAGTGGTTCAGGGAGCATGAGGAATCATTT
Organism: Synaphobranchus kaupii; assembly: GCA_029718625.1. Taxonomy (NCBI): domain Eukaryota; kingdom Metazoa; phylum Chordata; class Actinopteri; order Anguilliformes; family Synaphobranchidae; genus Synaphobranchus; species Synaphobranchus kaupii. The sequence goes on from CM056383.1 coordinate 65,873,426, forward strand.
TCACACATGAATTGGCCACCGGATTCCTGACCTTAACTCCATTGAAAGTCTTTGGGATGTGCTGGAGAAGACTTTACGGAGTGGTTTGACTCTCCCGTCGTCAATACAAGATCTCAGCCAAAAATGAATGCAACTCTGGACGAAAATAAATGTAGTGACATTGTATAAGGTTGTCGAAACAATGCCACGACGAATGCGCGCCGTAATCAAAGCTAAAGGCCGGGCCAACGAAATATTAGAGTGTGCAACTTTTTTTTTGGCCAGGCAGTGTAGAGTAGTTACAAGGACCAGATTTTAGCTGTATGATTTTATGTTGTAATAGATTAACATTGTGTTGCATCATGTTTGTATGATTAATATTTCCAGTCTTGTAAGATGTTTGCTTATCCGTCCCACATTTGCATGTTACCATATTATTCTGGGCCATTGCCAATGCATAAAAATGTGCAAATTGATCAAAATTAAAATGTGATGACAGCACCTGATACCAAACAGCACGAGGACAGCCTTTATTTGAAACCTTTTCATGCTATTTAAAAGTTCTCCAAGTCCATGACAGAGGATTAGCATCACATTTACATTCCTATTTGAAAAGTTTGGTAGCAACAGTGACAGAAATCAGGTGAAGCACATAAATAGTAACTTCTTATCCTGCAACTGCCATAGTGGCATAGTGCCTAGAAATTTTTTATGCCCACCTTCTAACATCCTTAAAAAAACAATAAATGTACACTGCCCGGGCAAAAAAAAAGTCGCACACTGTAATATTTTGTTGGACCGCCTTTAGCTTTGATTATGGCGCGCATTCGTCGTGGCATTGTTTCGACAACCTTATGCAACGTCACAACATTTATTTCCGTCCAGACTTGCATTAATTTTTGGCCGAGATCTTGTATTGACGACAAGAGAGTCCAACCACTCCGTGAAGTCTTCTCCAGCACAGTGACAGAAATCAGGTGAAGCACATAAATAGTAACTTCTTATCCTGCAACTGCCATAGTGGCATAGTGCCACTATGTGTTTTATGCCCACCTTCTAACATCCTTAAAAAAACAATAAATGTATATCAATGCATGGTCTGAAAACATGCACTTGAGGAGATTGGAGGTTTATTATCAGTTTGATAAAAAAAAATATATATATTTATAATTGTATAAAGCTAGTTTATTGACACAGTTTATTGGATTCACGTTTCTTGATACATAAAAATATTTTGAGGACTAAGCCTTATTGAAAACTGAAGCTTGCATAGAGACATTTTTATTTTACAAGTTATACCGCAATGTCTTTATTTGTTGATTACCATGGCTCGGTTATCATGTTTTTTTATTTAGATATTATTATAATAATAATAATAATAATAATAATAATAATAATAATTTTGCTTGGGTTTTGTTTGGGCATTTTCTTGACAACATAATTTAGACGTGACTAAAAATCTCAAAATAAACATATTGGCATAATTTGCCATAACCATTGGGAAAGAACAAGCATTAAAATGATATTAATATCTTTGTTATTGGTTAAATATTTAAAAAGTTATGACAATTTTAAGATTTAATTAGCTGGCTTAATTTGGTATTGTTTTATAGTGGAAAACAAAGAAAAAGTTGTGACCTTTTCGGGCAGTTCTGAACTGAACATCAAAATCCTTAATCATCGGTGTCCCTAAGGCATAATTTACAAAAATTATAATAGTAAACATTCATAAATATCATATTAGTATGGTTTTAGTGTGAAACGTTGATTTAAAAGGCAGTGATATGCAGCGTTCGCCAGGGTATATATGGCGCAATCCGGCGAGATTTACCATTTTCACCGTTGACTCAAAATTTTGCGAGCCATCAAAAACAACGTGCGGATGCTCTGATTCACTTCAAATTCACCACAGATATAGACAAATATATATAAAAACAAATAATAGTAGTTTCAAAACTAAAAATACTTACCTTTGGGTAATGCGTCGATGACTTTGACAGCTCAAAACTTTGACGGGATTTTTTTTTTTCACTTTTACAAACCACATTGAAAAACTTCGAAGACGATGCAACAGCAGTTTACATGTGCGTGAGTGAACATAGCCTATGCTGATCGGCTTTGAGTTGACCAAACCATTTTCACAATAAAAAGTGGGTGAAATGCAGTCAGACTGTTAGATAGGTTACAATGATTAAACCAATATAGACCTAAATGTTGTTGAGACCATACATAGAGGCAATTACGACATTTCTCAGCACGATAATTTAATCGAAAAATGGTCACAGAATTGAGCCTGCCATCTGAGCCCTCACAGCACCCCCCCAGGCCCAGGGTAGCAGACCCGCTCATCCCTCACTGACTGCGGCCCTGTTTATGTTCCAACATAAATTGATTTTTTACGCAATAATGTACAATATCTGCCTTAATTTCAGACAAAAAAACACCCTCCACTCTAGATTAGTGAGTTTGCTGAGGGTTCACATGAATGGTTTAAAATAATTCCCTCAAAATAGTAACTGTTAGTAATAAAAACCCATATATATAGGCAACAGTAACATATCATATCACATATCAGTTCAGTTCTGGAATAATAATCATAAAGTGTTATTACTGCACAGAAGGGAGAGGAGACTGTAGAAAAAAGTGAAAAAAGTAATGATCCTCACTTGTGATCAGTGCACGGTTGTGCACTAGCTGCTGGCCAACCGAACAATCCATAGATCCTGTCTGCTCACCTGCAGCTACACCCAGCCGACCAGACAGCAGTTGCACAGTCAGGAGCTGTCGAAGTTCTGAATTACCTCATTACACAGTTGCGACCTCATGCCATTACTGCAGCAAGTTTGTATAAGGGGGAGAGCAGCCAAGAGTCAATCCCCTGTGACAGAGCCCCCTAGACTTGGATATATACTGACAGAATAAAGCAGTATACTGTTGCGTTATTCCTTTGTTTGGGAGAACAAATGAGCTGCACATAATATCTGAGTACTTATGATACGCAAGTAAACACCTCAACTCAAAGGATGATAAAGTACAAGGGGGCTCCAAACTGTACGCTATTAATTAGTTTGAATGCAGTGACAGTTGCCTCCTGGAAACAGCTGGCCTGGCAACGCCATTATTTCTGCCCGTGACATCTTATTACACAGCGATGGGTGCCACACACCGCTCAGCAATTGTACACGATTGTAGTACCAAACAATGTACACGTCTATTCATACTGCCCCAGAGGTTTCTGTTTGTCAGGGTTAATAGGGAATTGGATGGTCACTCCATCACATTCACATTGTTAATTGCCAGGAAATGGGATTATTTTTGCACTGTGCACGGTGTGTTACGGAAGAGCATAACCATTTTAGAACGCTTCAGTTCTAAATGAGCCATTGCAGCTTTTCTCAATTGCTAAGACGTGCTTAATAAAACCGGGGTCCACTTTAATCCTCATCAACACTTTCTTAACACAACAGGTGTCTTCTTTCGCAAACATTTTTGTTAACATTTCTTGTTGCTTTTCAAAACAGTTAACACAGATTGCCTAGATCTCATAGACAAACACAAAACTCTATTGGATTGTGTCAAACAATATGACAGATGATAGAAATTACTCTCATAAGTAAGAATCTCTTCTGCACCCGTGTGACATTTCTTTGCAAAATTGTTCAATCAGCAATCTGTTCTCATCCATTTATAAAATTCACCTGAGTTGCTATTTGCAAGCATGGTCCAAAGAGGTGTATTTGTAAGGAGAGGGAGAGGCCGTGGCAGAGGGGTCCAAGCAGGCGGAGTTTGTGCAGTGGAGGAGACGCAGCAACAGGGGAAGTGCTTTCACACAACAATCATTGACCATGTTAACAAAGGGCTCAGCCCAATTTGAGTTGGGACACCGTGGCATAGTACAAATCTTTCAGAATGGAAATAGGTAGGTCACAATTTTGGCACTGTTAGCAAAACAATCAACTATGTGCCTACAGTAATGCAGATGTTTCGTCAATGCTATGTATGCGACTGTCAAAATATCAGTTTGCATATGCTTATTTTATTTACTTTATGGAACCCACAGACTACCACACAGTGCTGGCAAAGGAAAAATCTTCAAGGCAGACCAGGAGGCTGCCATTGTAGATATGGTAGCAAACACAAAAAAAACATCACCACTGATATCTATTGGGTGTTGATAAGACAGCCAATCAGCAGCAAGGTCATACAGCTTCCATGTGATCATGTGATGTGTTTTTGTTTTAGTCATTTCACGCGACCTCTGAAGTTTGTATATTAAAAAAAGACCAAAAGTCTCAGATACCCCACATTGAGTTATTGCATTCGATAATAATTATTGTTGCAGTATATTGCCCAACTCTAAAGCAAAGCACTCGAACAGGAATGGGAATATAGTAAGGGATAATGTACAGTGAACAAGTCAATTGTTTAAAAATAAACCCAGCCAGGATGATGCGACCCTGACCCGAAGGGGCGAATTTGCTGATGGATAAAAGTCTGATATGACAAAATGGACGCCATCCTCACTATCTTCAGGTTCTTCTGAGTTTGGCGATGTATAATTTAGCAATGAAAATCGAAAACATTGTAGATAATATTGCAGTCAAAAGTTTCCGAAATTGACTGAAAATGCTTCGGAAACCTTTGACTGCAATATTATATACAATGTTTTCTATTTTCATAGCTAAATTATACATCGCCGAACTTTTTTGATATAAGATCGAGGACATCCTGAAATGGGGGTAGAAATAATCTTTTCTTGGGGAAATAAAATGATAGTTTTTTGTTTTATTGTACTAGTCTGTAAAAAAAATATATGTGTAAGAGATATAACCCACTCCATGCCACTGCATATAAATAATACATGGCACTTCAGGGTGGTTAATGGCCCTCTGCTTTCAGCCTTGATGTTGTTGGGGCACAGACATCAGAAGGATATGCAACCAAATATTAAATATGATGACTTTAAGTTTATGTTATGGGGAGGAGGCTGTCTATAAAAAGGGCTACAATTGATACAGGGTTCACCTGCTATGGATATAAAAACCCTCAAATTAAAGCTGAAAGTCTGCACTTTAATCGCATTGTTACTGTTCCATTTCAAATCCAATGTTCTGGAGTACAGAGCCAAAACAACAAAAATTGTGTCACTGCCCGAATACTTTCCATCCCCACTGTATATACATGTATATATATATATATCAGTGGCGGCTCCTGAGCTGAAAATTGGGGAGGCAGAAAACTTCCCTTTAAACTGATTATTGGTCTTAATCATTTTTCAATCAGTTTCCTTGATTAACAATAGGCTACATCAGCGTTTAATTCACCAATTACTCAATGCCATCAAATGTAGCCAGTTCTTCTCAATGAGGCTATTAGGCAAGTAATAAAATTATTTTCACTTGCATCGCATAATTGTGCACATTTTAATCAACATTATAATTGTGGATACATGTGCTCTTCGTTCTCCGGACTCTTAATTACGAAAATATTCATGGAAATTAAACGATCTGAAAGCTCAGCTTTTGTTAGATTCTTTTTTATTGCAGGTTTAGCACAACCTCATCTTTTGTTAGATTATTTTAAAAAAATAATTAAAAAAATTATCTAACAAAAGCTGAGCTTTAAGATCGTTTAATTTCCATGGATATTTTCGGAATTAAGAGTGCGGAGAACGAAGAGCACATGTATCCACAATTATAATGTTGATTAAAATGTGCACAATTTTGCGATGCAAGTTAAAATAATTTTATTACTTGCCTAATAGCCTAATTGAGGAGAACTGGCTACATTTGATGGCATTGAGTAATTGGTGAATTAAACGCTGATGTAGCCTATTGTTAATCAAGGAAACTGATTGAAAAATGATTAAGACCAATAATCAGTTTAAAGGGAAGTTTTCTGCCTCCCCAATTTTCAGCTCAGGAGCCGCCACTGATATATATATATATATATAATTTACCATATCTTGGGAATAAAATATATGTAATTACATCTGCTGTTTATTACATACACATTTTTGCTCATCTTTATCAAAGGTGGCAATACTTTTGGAGAAATATTAACTTGCACCTTGATCCTTAAATGGCAGTGCAGTAGATTTCAACCACATAATCCACTAACTGGATAGTCTATTTTCATTATGTGCCTTGATATTTTGAACAGTAATTGAGCTATAACTGAACTGATGCCTGTGTGCACCAGACCTCTGTAGGGTTTCCTGTTCTGCAGCCCACCTACATTAGCTATATAGGCAAAAGGGAATTATCAACTGAGATGGCAAGCAGAGTACATAAAGCCGTAGAAGTGAATCATCTAACTAGTTATGCTAGTGCAGTAATGAATCCATTCATCATGTCACACCATTGTACATTTCACCCAATCAATTTTTATTTCAGCTACGGACAGTATTGCTTATTTAAGACCACTTGAAAATAAAATAAATCATTGCTCAAATAGTTTATTAAAAGCTAGGAGATAATCTATTCCCACACTGTATGAGAATGTATTTTATAAACAATAAACATTTTTTACTTTTATCATAGAAAAACCTATTTCTTTTCATGGTTTCCACTATTTAATTTTGTAACCCAGAGCTAAACCATGTAGTGCTTTAAAATTGATTAAAAAAACAGTAAAATATATTCTGCCTCGCACTTCCAGCCAATTTAAGGAAGCCAGAACTGTGATTTGCTGTTCATTTCACTAAGAAACCTAGCAACAGAATTTTGAACCTGCTGGAGCCGAGGGTACATTTTGCCAATGTACACTCAAATATGCACAAATGTAGCAGTAATCCTGTGTAGATTAAATCAATGCAGGGAGAGTATTTCGACTGAACTTTACCAAGCTCTTGTACAATTTGGATTAGGTACTCAAATTAGGAGTGCGTATTTTGGATTTGCAGACCTCAGTTTTAAGGGGAAAAACATAGTTCTAAAAGAGGTCTGAGGAACTGTAGCAGTAATGGGAGTCGTCTATTATACTTAATCACTAACAGGCAATAGTGTGCTTAAGAGACGACACAAACCAGCTAAACAGGGCTGGCCATATGCAGGCAATACTCATGCTGGTGGCCACAATGCTGTAGTTATTAAATGCCTCCAGATCAGACAGTGAGGCAGGGGTACTCAAATCTGGCTCTCAAGGCCAGTAGTACTGCTGGTTTTATTTTCCGCCTGATAGTTCATTGATCGATTAAAGGCACTTATAGGCCAGAGAATTAACTCACCTGGTGTCTCAGGTTAGAGGATAAGAATAAGAACCAGCGGGGCCAGATTTGAGTATCCCTGCAGTAAGGGAATGCCCGCATTGTTGGTGCAACAGAAAATTTGGGATCAAGACAAACCCGTCTGTATGTTTTTAGGCCTAAAGTTTAGTGTCTTCTATGTACTAAAAATGGCATTCTCTCAGCTTATTCAGAAGGGGTTTAACTGCAGTAGATTTAAAAATAAGAAACAGTCCTGATGACAAGAAATTATGTACAAGTAATGGAACAGGAAGAGGCTTTCATATGCATTAAGGTTTCAGACAATTTATCAACCGATTTAAGGTCAAGTGCTTTAAGTTTCAGAATACAAAAAAAATTTAAGTGGATAATTAGTGAAAGGGGCACCTGATGTCTGGCATCTGATGTTGTCAGTTGTACTTATTCTTTTATTCTGGTGTTTTAGTATTATTTTGTCGTAAGGTCCCTGTGTCATTACATTTATTTGATGTGAGTGGAAAGAAAGCTAATTTATGCTTCCTTTGTAGTGGTATTGAGTTTCAGAATAAAGCATTAATTTTTGCATTCCATTAAGCAGTGATGGGTGCATGCTAAGAGTTCTTTTACTTATGTTCTGCTTTTCTATATCCTCATTTAACATTTGATATTTTACATTTTAATGGCCTAACTCTATTTCTGGACAGAGATGTACCTAAAGTGGGGTCACAGAGTCAGAAATCTTGAAGCCATATTTTAGGTATAGTGGTATTGTCACGGTTTTTCTGGTTTCGGCCCCATTCTCCACTCAAGGTTTCTCGTGGCTTGGGACAGCTCCCTTCCGTGTTTTATTTTCGGCCCTCTTGTCAATTTACTCACCTGTCTCAGGTGATTGCCTCGGAGATTTAAGCTTCTCGCTTCCCTCTTCCGGGGCTTTGTTGTCGTTTTATGTCCTTATACGAAGCCGGTAAGGTATAGGATTTTGGAGTCTGCTTTACCTTTTGTTTCGCAAAAGCTAAGCTTTAGTAAACCCCGGTTAGAGTTAGGGCTTTTTCTTAGGATCTTTTGTTTCCCTTTTGTTACTCGCTATCCTTTATCCTTCCTTCTTTGCTTTTGCTCTGGAGTATTCTCATTGTTTTACTCCTCCCTCTGTTGCCTCTTTATTTTAGCTCGTTGCCTTAATTGAGCTAGGTTACCTACCTGTTCTGATTTCCATTTTCTACTTGTGTCTTTGAGTCTCGCCCTCTTTTGGGGTTGTTCTGACTTGGCTGTACGCCGGGAGGTTTGTATTCCCACCGTTTCTTTTCTTTATCTCGTTACTCCGTTCGCGGATTTATCTTCCCTTTCTAGTGGTCCTCACGTTCGTGGGTGGCTTGTTTGATCCCCCGTCCTGTCGCATCTGGTTCTCCCACACCAGAACCATCACAGGTATCTGAACAATGCCAAAAATGACAAGTTACTCATGCACAGCCTACAAAGCACTGTGTGTAAGTCATTAATGAAAACTTGCAAAAACTAGGCCTGCCATTAAAAGTATTTGATTGATATCGAAATGAGGCCAAGTTACAACAAACAGTATTGCCTATCGTAGCTCACACTAATTAAACTAGCTCTATTCCAAAGCAATGCAACCCAATCTCACCTAAATTACTTCATGTAACTTGGCCCTGTGTTTTTTCATCATAAGCTTGGACTATTATGGTCTGCTAAAACACTCCTCATGGAATAGGTTTAATTTCTACAGTTAAATGCAAAATAAACTGGGACAGTGATACAATTTTTGTTGTTTTGGTTCTGTATTCCAGCACGTTGGATTTAAAATAAAACAATGAATATGAGGTCAAAGTGCAGGCTATCAGCTTTAATTTGAGGGTATTTACATCCATATCTGGAGATCCCTGTAGGAATTACGTGGTCGGAATTACACATTTTATACATATTTTACATTTACATACATTTATTATGTACACCTGCTTGTTAATACCAATAGCCTGCTACTACAAACTGCAAATCATGCATGACATGGTGAGGAGGTTTAATGGGCCCATTTCAATCTAAGCAACTTTGAACATGGGTATAATTGTTGAGGCCAGGTGTGTTGGTTATAGCATCTCAGAATCAGCTGCCCTCCTGGGATTTTCACATACTACAGTCTAGAGTATTGTTATGCAATCCCTTGCTTTCCCTCTTGTAATGTAACTAATTTAGTTTGATCGACTGACACCCATATAAATAATAATAATAATGGTACTACTACTAATAATAATAATACTATCACAAGTCTAAAAGTGGTGATTGTACACATCATGCAATTCGGAAATGTGTTACCACTGGTGGTATAGGCCTTCCCCTTTTCACCATCAAATGTAACGTTAATTGATCAAAATAATCAATTAAAATAAAATCGCAAAAAGAAGATTGGTGTGAAGTTCAGAGCGAAGTAAATGGCCCTATGTCATTCTGAATATTGTAGTATTTATTAGGGAATTAAATGGTGAAACTGAAGTCATCTCAATAATTATTTAGCCCTTGGCAATATGAAGCGAGATGCTCCATTTGATCCCTGTAGATTAGAAAATTGTCTAAATGAAATGTTCCCCACTGTGCAATTCTAAATCTGCTGATTAAAATCAAGGTTTAAATATTCTCTCACTGATGTGTTAGCTCAGTAATAGTATTTATTACCAAACAGTTTGAAGCTATAATGGCATGCTGGTAAAACCATTATGAATCCTGCCCATTTTTTCATTATTTATTTACAGTTGAAATATTAAAAATGATTAAAGTCACATCACACATCAAATGGAATACTATGGCAATGTGTTTCTGGTAGATGTTCTCATATGAGTCGGGAAAAAAAAAGGTGACTGTGATAGGACGACTACAATGCTGCATAGCTGATCACTACAAACACGTTAGCTATTATTTAGGTAGATGCTTGTTTAAATTTAACAGCGTTTACAGTGTAGTTTACCAGCTCAAAGCAAGGAGTGGAACGCAGAGTGGATTAGCAATGTTCCAGAGCAATGGCCTCCTGTCTCACTGCCTCATGAGCATGGCACATGTATGCTCTGCTAGCTCTACATTCAATTGCATGTCACCATAGCGCCAAACATAGCTAGCCTGCTTTATGATTGAGATTGGTGAATATGTTTACAAATTCAACTACCAAGCTGGTGGTTTGAAGCTGTAACGTGTAATTTTTTCATGTTAACCCATTAAGTGCCATGGGCGACATAAGCTGACAAAACGTTCATAAGCTACCAACGTTCTAAAGTGCCAAGGGCGACTTATATCGCCACATGTAAACGGTGAAAACCTCATCCAATCAAAATGTGGTTACTAACTAAATGAACCATGACCTTATGCCCAAACGTTATCTGTTTGGCTGTATGAGTGGGCTGAACTTAATATTTTTATGAATCTGGTCGATGATTTATTTAATTAAAGGTTGGATTTTTCTCATTTTTTCAGTGTGAGATTAAGCTAATTCGCCAAACGGTTAATTTTTTATAACCCTTTTTACTCATCTTTACCAGGGGTGGAGGGCACTGTATCTGTCAAAATACATTTGCAAATGCCTTTCAGTCTGTCAGGGGAAAATTGGAAGTAGCCTGGATGAAGCATGTTTCTATCCATGTAGGCTAAACCACAGTGGGGAGTCCCACTTTGCCAAAAAGTAATCATTTAATGGCAAGTTTGCAATAAAGCAAGTTCACTTTTTTTTCAGTCAAGGCTGCTCTAAATGTGTTTTTTTTGCAGGGTCCACGAAGCCGTCACATTCCAGTTCTCATAATTGTCCTCAGTGCAAAAATCAGTACTTCAGATTGAAGTTCATTGACTTTTGCTGATAGCTCTTTGAGACTACATTACCAGATTATTTCTATTCTGAAACAAAGCTGAGCTGGGCCAATGTTCTAACTCACGTGACCTATGTATAAAGCAAATTAAAGAGCGGCTTGAGTGTCTTGGATGCTTTTTTAAAAGGGTATTTTTATACATTTTGGTTTCACCATGAAGACGTTACAGCACTTTTTATACATAGCCTCCCATTTCAGGGCATCATTATGTTCGGGACATGTTATGAAAGTAGTCATGTTTAATACTTTGTCACATATCTTTTGCATGCAATGACTGCTTGAAATCTGTGACCCATAGACATCACCAGGTGCTGAGCATCTTCTCTGCTAGGCCTGTACTGCAGCCATCGTCAGCAGCTCCTCCTTGTTTCAGGGACTAGTTGCTTGAAGTTTTCTCTTCAGCATATGAAATGTATCTTCAATTGGATTCAAATTGGGTGACTGACTTGGCCAGTCAAGCTTATTCCAGTCGTTTCTCTTTGAAAAACTCCTTTGTTGCTTTAGCAGCATATTTGGGATCATTCTCTTGCTAAAGGATGAAGCACCATCCAATGAGTTTGGCAGCATTTGCTTGAACTTGAGCAGATAAAACGTTTCTGTACACTTAAGAATTAATTCCGCTGATATGAGCAGTAACATTGTCCATGAAGACAAGTGAGCCAGTACCTGTGGCAGCCATACATGTCGAAAGTGTGGCCTCCACACTGTGCTCTTGCCATCACTCTGATACGAGCGAATCTTGGTGTCTTCTGTCCACAAGACCTTTTTCTAGAACTCTGCAGGCTCTCTTAGGAACTTCTTAGCCGCAAAAACAGGATGGCCAGGTTATAGTTTGCTAACTGGTGGTTTGCATCTTGCAGGGTAGCCTCTGTAGAGACCTTCAAGAGACCTTCACAGTTGATGATCTAACAATTCTCACCATAACCCCCCAAACACCTGTCCGACAGACACTCTTCTGCAGACAGTAGTCACTCACACATCCACACGCCTGCCTGCTGAAGAGTATGGTGAGAATTGTTAGATCATCAACTGTGAAGCTCTCTTGTTTGTTTAGACTACGTGTCTGTAGCCACTGCACCCATGACCAAAATCTGCTATATTTTGTATATACGTATATGCTATTATATCTATTTATTTATTTTATTTTCTCTTTTTTTTTTTTTTTTCTCTTTGTTTAACTTTCTTTTTTTGTTGTTATAGCCTTCCCTCTCAGAGGCTTTAGCACAACATTTGTATGAAATATAATTGCAAATAAAAATAAACTGACCTCCCAAGAGAGGTGGTGGTGGGAATTTTAAAAAAAAGGTCTGTCAAGGTCTTCCTTGGCCTACCAGGCCCTTTGTGACTACTGAGCTCACCAGTGCTCTCTTTCTTCTTAATTATGTCCCTAGCAGTTTATTTTTGTTAGGCCTATATCTCTGAATGTTTGTTTCTTATTTCTCAGCTTCATAATGGCTTCCTTGACTTTCATTGGCACAACTCTGGTCCTCATGTTAACAAACACCAACAACAGAATCCAAAGGCAATCAAAAACGTAGAATCAAGACTATATACCGAAAGCTCTCTTATACCTGCAATTGACCTTTGAACCAGCAGAGGCTAATTCTAAACCAGCTGCACCACGTTAGCCATCATTCAGGCTGCCTTACAAAAGCGCCTGGTTTCCCAGGCCAAATGGAGGTTTGGAAAGAGTGTTTTGGTTTGAATGTTTGCTGCATGTGGGCCCTTTGTTTCCCTTTTTGATTTGGTGAGGTTTTTTTGTTGTTAAAAAAAGGCGACAATAATTACACTTTCTGTGCCGTTTCCTGTCTGTTCACCATGTGGTACAGCGACCAGCACTGTGCCACTATATATATATATATATATATATATATAAACTAAATGCCAACATCAAATCACTATGCACCTAATGCTGCGTTCTCACAGCGAGCAAATTGAAGGTCTTCTCAAACCAATACCATTTTGTGAATAATTATTCCGCCAAGCTTCACTTCACCGCAGCCTACATAATATTCCCTATTAAACTGAGCTAGGCCAAATAGGGTTAGCAGCACTGGCAAAAATAAATTAAAATTATTTATATATTATCATTGTATAATTAACAGTGTCATAACATAACCTTAAAGGATACATGTGGGCTTGCTCTACCAATATCACATTGACCCCAAACCACATGTTGAGTTTTATACACCACTAGAGATCTATCTATATATCTGAGAGATTCTATGATTTATCAATTCTATGATTTATTCAAAGTCATATAAGTTATTGTGAAAAAGTGTATTCTTGGGAAAAATCAAGACAGGGGATTCTAGGAAATTACATGTTGTGGGATATTCCCTTCACAACAGGAAACATGTAATGTTAATGTGACAGAGGCCTAGTTAGTGTATCTCCATTTGTTCATTCTGACTGTAATAATCACATAGCTATCTCGTTAGTTATATTAGTATTCCATGCCAAGTAAGACATGTTCTTGTGCAAGGTTGAATTTTAAATGATCATACATTTAGACTAATGGGGAGATTAGGTTTGACATGTGAGCTTGGATTTTAATACATTTATGAAGAGCTTTGGAAATGGGTCTTAAAGGTTGTATCAGCGATTTTGGGTGGAAACATAAATGATCACATTCATCTGATTTTTCCTCACGATCCACGATCCCGCCCCATAAGCAGGCTGTCAAAAAACCGCGTCTCTGTAGGCAGCCTATGCTCCGAGATCGTACACAAAAACAATGGTACTACCAACTACTCAAAACCAAAATAAACAGTATTCCAACCAATCACAATGATCTGCACAAACGTGACGTCACTTCTGAAGCGAAATCCCAAACAAACATACTTATGAATAATTATGTTATGTTTTAAAAAATAGTGTTCAAGCATCCAGAATTATAACCACGTTAATAACGTTTCTAAGAAACCAAACCGTTTGTAAATCCGTCAAGATTTCAGCGAGATAAGAGTATTAGCGTTTGTGCAGATCATTGTGATTGGTTGGAATACTGTTTATTTTGGTTTTGAGTGGTTGGTAGTACCATTTGTTTTTGTGTACGATCTCGGAGCATAGGCTGCCTACAGAGACGCGGTTTTTTGACGGCCTGCTTATGGGGCGGGCAGCTAGCGGATCGTGAGGAAAAAAAAATCATTTATGTTTCCACCCAAAATCGCTGATACAACCTTTAAGATTTAATTGGTGCTGGGCTGTCACATGCTTAGCACTGGAGGAAAAATAATGCAGTAGCCATACGTGCTACAAGAAAATTAGCATTGCTTTTCATCTATACTCCGGTGGCAAGGTTGTGCAAGGCCTGCAAATCAGAGTGGCCCAATCTTATCTGCTGGAGGTCTGAGAATATGTCACGATTACATGTACAAACTACATATATGTACATCCGTACACTAGTATCTAACGCCGTATTTGATTGTCTTAAAGTAATCTGCTCAGAGACCTGCATGCCCAGAAGCCTTTTAGTTTAGTGTTCTCTTAAGACATAGCAGTGCGGTTCACAGGAGCCCATAAGGCTACAGGCCCAGCTTAATTTCCACAGCTTGTCTTTATGGACCCCGCAAATCATCACTTGCTGCCTCAGCTCAACATGCATGGATGGAGCTCACGATCAAATTAATATGTGTGAATATCCCTCATGAGGTAAATTTGGAACGGGGAGTTCAATGCTTTTAATCTGAATGTAGTTTGGGATGTACATGTATGTTTTAAGCGTGTACATTGGATCGATTTGCCTCTTAACTGACACAACAAAATTAACATTTCTTATAAAACATTTTAATAATAATAATACCTTGCATTTATATAACGCTTTCTCCCCAGTCGGCGACTCAAAGCGCTTTACAATGATGAGGGGGAAACTCACTTATTTGATAGACATTGGCTGGGTTCTTGCCCATATTCTGGGAATACCGTGTCATGGTGTATTTTTGGAAATTGCAGAAGTGCTTTTTTGGATGTGTCCACATTTCCTATGCGTTTTCTAAGAAGTAATACCACTAAAGTACAACTGAAAGCAATTCTAACAATACAGTGCATATTTACATTACATTACATTACAATCATTTGGCAGACGCTTTTATCCAAAGCGACGTACAATAAAGTTGCAGTGCTTTTGTTTATGCGCCAAATCGAGCAGACATCCCAGTGAAGATTTTTGTGGTGAAAAGTTGTTGAGGCAATCGGGTGAATACCCGGCTCCGTTTTCTTGAAAAGTGGAAAAAAAAAGGTTTTCTTGCCAACTCGGTTGTAGCCAGGCTATATCCGGGTAAAACCTGAGCTATATTGGGTTAGCCTAGTCTGTTTGTCAGTCTGTTTGAACCTAGATTTCCACCCCTCTAAACATCTCGATTCTGGCTTTTTCTCACTGGGATACCTCCACATGCCATAAAAAAAGTAAATAACAATTTACCCACCCAGTTGTGGAAAGCAGTGGTACCTCATGCACTGACACTCAGAGAACAATAAGTCAGACACTTGCCACCCTGCCGTACAACCAACCGGCCACAAGGCCAGCTAGCAGGTTAAGTAAATCACCAAATGCTGAAATCAATAGCTACAGGATTGCAACAGCACTAGCAACAACCGAAACAAAGACAAAAAAAATACTTTTCCCACCTCGATCTAGCCGTGTTAACCATAAAAAAAAAAAAACAGTCGGTGGAGCACGAATAGAAAGGATTTCAAAGAAATAAAAATGTGCCGATATGCTCCATGAGGGTCAAAATAAATTTGTCCATGCATCCAAAACAACCATTAGGCATCCAGTCTACCTTCCTCCCCTTGCATGTCCCACATGTCGACCCCGCATGGAGAACCAGGGGGGCCGGCTGAGGGCTCCCACAACACTCTGTCACAGTCCGTGCGGGAGGCACTCCGCTCCCTTACGAAGCGACCGCCCAGAGATCGCTGTGGCGATCGCTTCTCTGTCAGCCAGGTCTCCAGGGACACCTCTCTCCAACTGCGGCAGCAAAGTGAGACAGCTGCCTGTAGCGCACTGACAAGAGAGCGATCCCGGATTCAGAACTTTTAAAGAAGCTCAACCTGTCTTCCTCCTGAAAGTGGATAAGGGGTGAAGACTCGTGTTATGTGGACTCCCAATACAGCAGGGTCATAACAGATACCCTTTTAATTTAGCGCAAAGTTAACAGCCCCCTGCCTCTTACACCCCAGCTTTTGCGGAGCGTGAGAAAGAGGGGGTTCCAGTATGTCTGCAAGAACAGGTCACTGACTTAACTGTTCACTGTAGAATATTCAGAGCTCATCATTACAATTATCACATTTTTCTTTTAGGAATCAATGAAAACTAATGAATGCATATGCTTTGTAATGGAATATAAGTTATAATTTACATGCATTTTATAAAATAAGATATGCACGATGAGCAATTCAGTGTAAAAATATGGAACCGTCTTCTTTTTGTTTCCATAGCTCATTTAAAAAAAATAAAGTTAATCTAGTCTTCCCTCTTCAGCCCCTAACATTGTAACTCTTGAAGCTATGTATATTAAACGTATCCCTGTAAAATGTAAATATATAAATAAATATAAATAAAAATTTGAACACGTTTTAGTGTATTTATTTTTTTCTTATGAAACACAGTGTGTGTGTGTGTGTGTGTGTGTGTGTGTGTGTGTGTGTGTGTGTGTGTGTGTGTGTGTGTGTGTGTGTGTGTGTGTGTGTGTGTATGAATACAGATATACCACATTAAAGGATGAAGAACATCAAACAGGAAATTATGTATACTTGAAGTGTGTGGAAAGTCAACATAAGTTGCAAGGTCAGCTATTTGCACCTCTCCGAAAAAAACGGGCTATGGCGTATGAAAAGTGATGGATATATACCAACAACACATGCTATGCGCAGAGGTTCCATCAAAGCTCATGCAGGTATGGCTAAATCAATAGCAAACAGAATGACAGCAGGATTGTTTTGAGGGCAAATGCTGGCCTGTTGAAATATTGTTTTTATCGTATCGCACTGCCCTCTACAGGTACTCGCTCTCTCTCTCTCTGAAACATCTATGTTCCAAATATGACTGGGTCACGTTATTACACACGAATTTGGAACAATTCGTGTTCCCTGGGTCACTTCAGCTTGCAATGTACCTATTTGAAGATGCCATATGATAACATTATTTCTGCAGTAGGCTGAGTGTAAGTTTTACTAACCTATACCAGCACAGCTGAGCCTCCCCGACTGACAAAAAAATAAATAAAATAATATTTCAATAAATAATCTGAACCATGCCATTTTCGAAGTATATCACATACTGTTGTTTCATGATGTCGAAGTATGAAGCATGCAGAAAATATGGATAGATAGTTGGTTACACTTAGTGGTCAACCATAGAGACGAAAAAAAATAAAAAAATAAAATAGGTCTTAAGCAGATCTGAGTACAACACGATACAAGCCGTACCACTCGCAAGATACCGAGGGATGCATACTTTTGCCTTCCCTTTTCACAGTCCTTTTTAAGAGAAGAAATGCGGCGTGGAGATGGGTGTATTTTATCGTGACAAAGTCATAAATGATACTGTTCCATTTTCCAGTTATAAAATAATGCAATTGCATTTTTGTTAAATAAAGGATCGCAGTGGAGCCTTTATGTTTTCTGAGAAACACTAACCTGCTTTGCCAGGCTGACCATCACGTTGCCAGCGCAGTTTGTGCAATTCAGTGGTGGGCAAGGAGAGCTAAAACCTATACGCTTTATAAGGATTTTACAGTCCAAACGAAACCAGCATCACCACAGGCTAAAAGAAAAAAAAACACTGAACAGAAGGGAAGAAACCACTGTCGACTATGCTTTGGCATTCGGAAAAGCTAACCGGGTAAGAATCCAAAGTGCTTCATATGCCTTGTTCTCCGTAGCCTTGCTGGAATCATGAAAATCTCTGTCTATGGTAATGAACTGTTTCGGTTACACGGGTGCGACTATTGAGTGGGTGCCCTAAATTATGGAAATACAAATTCATTATCACTTAACCATTGCAATGTCGATGTTGCATTTTAAGTACCCTAGGTCTTCGGATAAATAAAATGCCTGACGTCGCAGTGGAACTCTTTTTTTCAGTCCCAGCTGGCAGGATACGTTGAACGCTGGTGCATGTTAAGCATTCGTTTATAGGGCGATAGTACATAATCTTCGGTTGCTAATACAATACAAATAAAAATAGATTGTTGTTATTGGTATAATTAATTAATGAAATAAACTAGGACATGAATAGCGAATAGTCAAGTTTATTAGGTGCAGTTTATTAAAGTAAAATATAAGTTTATCTTTGCTAATAACTCGATTGGCTTTCTTTGGAGAAAAAAAGAAAATAAGGTTTAGAGGAGGATTATGTGCCTCATCTGAATTATGATGCGCATTATGTATCATAGAGACTACAGGGAAAATATTGCCAGACATGAGACAGACATTTTTTGCTACTGCGACTGAAAAAAAAATCTGTCCGAAAATAAATGTGTATGCGTCTCTCTCTCTCTCTCTCTCTCTCTCTCTCCTCTCTCTCTCTCTCTCTCTCTCTCTCTCTCTCTCTCTCTCTCTTCGGTGTGTGCGAGGTATAGAGAGAAAGAAAATTTTCGTGTAAAACAAGATCCTTCAACAAAGATCGGAAAAATAAAAGAGATGCAGTATAGTCTTAATTCCCGAATCTAGATGAAATTCGATTAAATCGATGACGTAGCTCATCGGTTTATGCTTTTAATCAACTCGGATCTTTTTTTCTGCCTGTAGGATGAGGGACTGTGACTGACGCTGCTGTAACACAGCTGGCAAGTCTGGCGATGAACATTTTCAATGATAAATACACAGATTTACGATCATTTAATTGGTCAGGTTTGCAATATTTGAGAGGAACTGATTTGCTAGTCAAGAGTTGCAATACTATTTTCAAGTCGTCGGATATGCAGGGTGAGTAAAAAATATATATTTGGACTGTTAAGAATTAAAGAATGCGTTTTTTCTTCAATAGGTGTAGATAGGCTACCTAATCCGATACGTTTGTTCTTTGAGCTTGCGCTGGAGGACAGCAGGGTAGGGTATTATTCAAGACAGTTGTCGTATTCGGGAAGGCATCTACTTTGATATTTTTTGCGTGTGTATTCCATGTTTGAATCAACACATGTCTGTATGACTATTAATCCGTGCATATGTTTACTGTTAAGAATAAAAAGCTTTAGTTTGTGTCGTGTGAAATATCACTTTGTGTTGAACGACTGTGCAGCTCTACACTGGTAGAAAATGTAATGTTCAGTGAATCGTCGTGATTGTGTGCTTTACATTTTCAAGGAAACCATGACATCTTTTTTCTCGTGTGACACTACATCTCATCATGATTTTGCATAGATTTGTCATGGGGATATGGTTTTGTAATCGGTAGTGTTTTGCTGTGCATGCATACTGTAGGCATGTGGTAGTAGGCTATGCCAAACAGTATTTTTATCATTGCTTTTGAAGTTGGTACCTGCAGATTATTGTAGGTGGGAATTTTGTATTTGGATTGGTTATATCAAAAGTAAGGAATGTAATTTCTTGTAAAATTAAACATGTACCCTTGATTTGAAGTGGAATTGCTTTAATATTGTATTGAGTTGTCAGCATAACTCGATAGAATGATTCTTCAAGGTTGCTCCAGCCATCTAAAATTCTTGTTTTAAAAACTGCACTTACATGCTTCATTAATTGTTGCTTTGGATTTGTCTTGATTATATATGCATGACTGAGCTGTGGTGACTGAAACGGAAGTACATGCAATTGTTTTGTTTCTTTTTTCTAGATGACACTGCATACTGCTGCTGCACAACAGTGAATTGGGCCATCCATTTCCGTGAAAAT
Source organism: Synaphobranchus kaupii (assembly GCA_029718625.1). NCBI lineage: Eukaryota > Metazoa > Chordata > Actinopteri > Anguilliformes > Synaphobranchidae > Synaphobranchus > Synaphobranchus kaupii. Next base: position 65,893,322 of record CM056383.1, read on the forward strand.
GGGTATCTGGATATTAAAAATTATCTTGTTGGTTGCTATATCTCTAAGCTTCGTAGAGATGTATGGCAATTACGGAGAGATTTGTTTAAATCTATGTATCTGTGAGGAGAAGGATGCGATACTAACTGTGAGCTGTGAGAACAGAGGCATTGTTAGACTATCAGAAATTAGCCCTGTCCATTTTTCAACATATCATCTTTTACTTACTGGGAACCTCTTGAAAAAATTATCCGTGAATGATTTTGTAAATTACACTGGGGTTACAATTTTGCATTTAGGCAACAATGACATCTCTGAAGTCGAATCAGGAGCATTTAATGGACTCCAAGGATTGAAAAGACTACATCTCAACAATAACAAAATAGATGCCTTGAGGGATGATACTTTTGTTGGCCTGGAAAGTCTGGAATATCTACAGATTGATTACAATTACATAAGTAATATAGAGCATAATTCGTTTGGCAAACTCCATCATCTGGAGGTACTGATTTTGAATGACAACCTGTTGTCTGCTCTGCCGACCAACGTTTTCCGACATGTCCCCTTAACTCACCTCGACCTGAGGGGAAACCGTTTGAAAATGTTCCCGTACATTGGCCTTTTGGAACACATGGACAAAGTGGTGGAATTACAGCTTGAGGAGAATCCCTGGAATTGTTCCTGTGAGCTCATTTCCCTGAAGGCTTGGCTGGAGAGCATCTTGTACACTGCTTTAGTCGGCGAGGTGGTTTGTGAGACACCTTTCCGACTGCACGGGAGAGATTTAGACGAGGTTTCCAAACAGGAACTGTGCCCCAGAAGAGCAATTTCCGAGTATGAAATGCGACCCCAGCCACCATTGAGCACAGTGGGTTATTTCCAAACCACTCCAGTTGCCGTGACAGCCTCCGCCACCTCGTCCGCAGTTTTACGATCGTCGTCAAGGCCAACAAAGGGCACGCGGCAATCAAACAGATCCAGGCCCAAACCAACCTCCCGGATCCCTTCCAATAACCCTTACAACTACGGTCCAATAATTGCATATCAGACTAAATCTCCTGTGCCTTTGGACTGTCCCACTGCCTGTACTTGCAATTTACAAATCTCTGACCTTGGACTGAATGTCAACTGCCAGGAGAGAAAGATTGAGAACATTTCTGATTTAAAGCCAAAACCAGGAATTACATACCTGTGGTACGAAGATCTGATTTTGTGGAGGCCACTGGATTGGATTTGCTTCACCTTGGCAACAATCGCATCTCTCTCATACAAGACCGGGCCTTTGGGGATTTAACTAACTTGCGGAGGCTCTACTTGAATGGCAATTTAATTGAGCGCCTCACAGTAGATATGTTTTATGGGCTGCAGAGTCTGCAATACTTGTATTTAGAGTATAACGTGATCAGAGAAATTGTGACCGGCAGTTTCCATTATGTACCCAATCTCCAGCTTCTTTTTCTCAATAACAACGTACTAAAAACCTTACCCGGGGGTATATTCACGGGCGTGAGTCTGGCCAGACTTAATATTCGCAGTAACCATTTCCAGAACCTTCCTGTGAGTGGCGTTTTGGATCAACTGAAATCACTGGTGCAGATAGATCTGCACGAGAACCCGTGGGATTGCTCTTGTGATGTCGTGGGGATGAAGATCTGGCTGGAGCAGCTCAACACCGGCACCGTGGTGAACGACGTCATATGCGGGTCTCCGAAGAGGCTGTCCGGGGAGGATATGCGATCCGTTAAATCGGATCTTCTTTGTCCGGATTATTCCGACGTCGTCATTTCGACGCTTTCTCCGTCCGAAGAACCTTTCCCTGGCGGTTCCACGACCGTAGAAACTTCCCCGAAATATAACACGCCCACCAGCACCGTTCCCCTCTCAGTCCTTATTCTGAGTCTCCTCCTGGTGTTCATAATGTCTGTTTTTGTGGCCGCGGGGCTCTTTGTGCTTGTGATGAAAAGACGCAAAAAGTCCCAAAACGACCGAACCAGTGGCAATAACTCTGACGTGAGCTCGTTCAACCTGCAGTACGGTCTGTACAGCAACAGAGCCGTCCCTAAAGTTAAATCCCCCGCCGTGCATGTGTACGAGTATATCCCACATCCGCTGGGTCACATGTGCAAAAATCCCATATACAGATCGAGGGAAGGCAATGCAGTTGAGGATTACAGGGACCTGCATGAGTTAAAAGTGACGTACAGGAGTAACGTGGACGAAGAAAGGGACAATGGCCTAAGAAGTCAGGCTTACAATGTTAGCACCATAGAGCCACGCGAAGCTCCCTCCCCAGTGCCCAACACAGAGCACTTCTACAGAGGTGTCCTTGAACCAGACAAGCAGCCCCCCCCTGGAAACAATTACGAGTACAAGTATAATGCCCCCCCTTCATATACTTATACGCCAAGCTATGATGTCAGGCGCCAGTATTTGCACCCAGACAGGATACAAGAGACTGTGCTGTACGGTACATTGCCGAGCACCGTATACGTTGAACCCAACAGAAACGAGTACTTAGAACTGAAAGCAAAACTTCAAGTTGAGCCGGACTACCTCGAAGTTCTTGAGAAACAGACAACATTCAGCCAATTTTGAACCACACATCTGTCTGTATAAAGCATTTTTTTGTTCCCATTACGAGTACAGTTTCAAAATGGAGGATGCCTTGGCACAGAATAACTTTCTTTAAGACAAGTCAATGGGGTGTGCTATATTATACATATTTTTTAAAATCGTCACAATTCAATGCCTTTTGAAGTGAATAAAGAATGAATGAACATAAGGGTTGTGATTCATAACTGTTGATACAAAATATATTTTTTATGTTTAAAATGAAATACACAATGATACACATGCACATGTAATTTTACCATGGTCTTTTAAGGAATATAATTACACATATATTGTGAATCTCAAATGTTTATTACTCATCTTCTTGTTAGGACACTGTATGAGAGTGCATCTTACTGGACAGATGTTTTTTTTTTTATTATTTTGTTGCTTTGGTCTGTATGTATCTATTTATTGATATGCTTTCTTGCCATGTGCTTTTTGAATCTTCATTGAGCATAATCCCCTATAAAGCTCATATTTCATAATCCTCTATAAAGCTTATGTTTGTAGATTCAGATAATTTACGTAGCTTGCATAGTCAAAGTGGTTTCTTTATTTAAAGTTGGCACACCCCAGTCAGAAAGAGACTTTTGATTATTAAAAAAGTGTTTCTGTATGCTTTCTGCACTTTTTGGAAATGGTTGGCCCATGGGCCTTCATAGTCTCTCGGAAAATAAGAAAGAAAATAATAACTTGGGGAATATTATATATTAAAAATGAATTTGTGTATTCATTCTTAATATGTATTTTTAATATGTATTTAAAATTCATAAATAACAAAAGTAATAATTATGTTGTGTAATACTGATATTTTAACGTAACACCTATTTTTATACAGGTATTCACAGTTCTGTTTCCCTTATTGTTATGCTTTTCACTTGTTTTATTGCTTTGCACATATTGCACTATATTGACCAAAACATGTTTATATCAACAATAAATATGATGTCAGGTTCATATATGTACATGTTCCTATACAACCATTTCCCAGAGGCAGCTACTGTATTATTAGGGACAAAAGATAAGTAGGAATTTAAGAGGTTTAATTGACAAATTGTCCGATGCCTGTTCACAGATATTTGTTCTGATGATTTCCTTTAATCAATCAGGCTGTGCTGTGGTCCCATAACTGATTATTTTTAAAACAACAGGTGAAGGAAAATATGTGTTTTATATGTTTTGGCTACAGATGTCATATATGATTTATCTTGCCAATAAAAATGAACAGATTTAGTAATAGTTTGTTTTAGCGGACATAACAATTGACATTTCTAACTAGATTACTAACTTTTTTTTCAGATGAATAATTGTATGCAATTAAACAATGTAAATCACGAATAATTTTACATCTATAGTCTGGAATTCATTTAAATTTAAACCAGCTCAAGATCAGATCCAGTAATCTTAGCACTGACAAGATGGTTTGATTGCAATCATCTATCATTAGTAGGTCCCCTTTTAAGTGGGACGAATATTACGTGCAATCAGAAATACGAGAACCATGGGTCCTCCCAGACGTAACATTGTATTGGTCTCGTATTGGTCATTGTATTCATATCTGCAGACAATTCAAAATTGATTTGAACTTTTAAAGGTCAAAAATATGGTTGATCTACACAAGTCATTCCGAAGAAGGTGAACCGTACTGAAAAATTGAACCTGATGGTAGGGTCATGTAAGGGTCCTTTTTTTGGTTTCACATGTATACTATGGATGTGTATGTGTGTGCATGTGCACTTTTTTTTTTTTTGGTTGAACCAGTTCAGACACTGACCACTGAATGATCTGTCTTAACCAGTGCTTTTATGCTATATTCAACACTGTGTATAATTAAAAGAAAACCATGAATACAAAATGGGATACATATATCTTTTTAATATATATGTATATATATATACACGAGTAATAACTAATTTAAACTGCTAATTTCTGCTACAATGGATTTGAGCAACCTCAACAATTGTGTGTATGTGTGTTTTTGTGAGAGAGAGAGAGAGAGAGAGAGAGAGAGAGAGAGAGAGAGAGAGAGAGAAACAAAGAGTATACTATTCATGTATGTCCAGTATTTGTGTGTTATATCAAATATGCAAGTCAGTTTTACAAGTGTCAGGTGCTCATAGGAAAGAGTTACCATAGTGTCCAGTATGCATTGCTTTTGCAAAGGATCCATGATACAGCTGCTTTTGACATTTGATTGTATTACTCACACAAACTACCAGTAGGTGAAAAGCACCAATGAGTAGGTCACTCACTTTAAGCTTGACCCACACATGCTAACTTTTCTGCCCACTGTGATGTTCACTTGCCAGCTATTTACAAAGTCATCGTCGTAGCAGGATGGGCAGATAGTTTTGATAAAAATTAAAGTCTTGTATATATAACAGGCTAGCTGGACTGCTCACTTGTATCACTAACATTAGCTTTTCAAGCATTCAGCCATACCGAGACCAAGGATTTATATCACAGGATGAAAAAATGTTATTCGGCCCCTTTATAAAATAGAAAACAAAGTGTGTATCATAATCGTTAAGCTAACACTAACAATGTAATAGGTCAATGCAATATGATGAAGCTCAAAAGCAGACATGAGGCTGTACAATCCTCTGAGGCACTATTGGTATTGTAGTTCCATAGCCAAACTTGTATAGACATTAATATCAATGGACATTAACCACTGACAGTTGAAAGGACACTGATGAAAATCTATGATGTTGATGATAAAACTGTGTGTAATCTTTGTGAGCATAAGTACATGAACAATGTGTGCTGACATTTCAATTAAGTAATCAAACTGAACAGACAAGGACCTGTGATGTTTTACCTAATACATAATATCAAGCTAGGCTTAAATTTATTTATTTTGCATTGTAATGGACCTGAACAGAATTTACACCTTTGAAATAATCAATGAACTTGAGATGTCCCGTGGAAGACAATGTTGTTTGTACAGTGTGGCTGTTTCATCAGGGTTTTACCATGGTAAAGGACACTCTCTTTATGTGTCTTCATCAGGTCAGTGTATAATCCAAGAGAAGTGACAACAAGTTCATATCAAGATCTGAAGAATTATATAAAAATAGGCCCATATATAATTAAATAAACTTAAATTGTTTCAGGGCATGTGCAATTCAATCACACCTCCAAAATGAGTCTGGTGCCATAGCTCAATAAAGTAAGAGGTTCCTGCCAAAGAAAATTATTTCATTAAATAATTGACAGTCCTCATTGTAATTCAGTGATTAAACCACTTTTTTGCTACTTCAAGATTACTTTCTAACCTCCTGGTAATCTTATAAACATATTTAAGAAATAATTAATAACTTTTATTTCATTGGTTTAATGTTATTAATAAAATAAATCACCAGGACTTCAATTATGCTTGTGTTCATTACAAATATAGCCTATTGTTTTAATCCATCACAGTTTAAAGACCTAAATGTTTGTTTTTGGATTCAGTTGCTTGCAAAGCTTTATTATGTTAATTTGTCCAATTACTTTTGCTCCTCTTTATAAAGGTTTAATTTACGGCCAGCAAGCTATATTTAGTTAAGGAGACTTGTACCTGGATCCATGCAAATGAGTTTGTTGATTTGCAGATATACAATATTATCCAGGTATGAAAAGACACCAAAACACCACGTAGGTCATTTCTTTATGCACATTTCCCCTGTTGTAGTAGCCGTCCTTGTTTTTAAGCTATTTTTAAGATTTCTGTAGCTAAATCTATAAAATGTGGTTTCCGTTTACACTACTACAGAGTTAAATTGGGAGGGAAAAAAAGGTGTCCTATCCTTACAGCATTAGGCTATTTAGAAGTTAATGCTAAATCATATATCATATCATTTGAGCCAGTCAAATGTTGATTTACGGCTTTTTTACTGTGATACGAAAATATTGAGTTTTAAAAAATTGTATTTGGTGGACAAACAGAAAAATGTATTAGTATGTTATGTTAGCATAAACTAATCCTTGTGGAAATTGTTGTGGCTAATTGTTTTTAACTGAGTGGAGGCTACAATGCATTTACCATGTGTAAGATGTCTTCTAAGAAGTACTCATTAATTGTCATTCAGCACCTCAGAATACCATTAAATACCTGCTGAATTATTAACTTGTATGGAACAGTCTAGGCTACTGTAACCAAATAATAGTTGAAATAGCTTACACACACACGCATATGTGTGTGTGTGTGTGTGTGTGTGTGTGTGTATAAGCTATTTATATATATATATATACAGAAGGGTGACAAATTAAAGGAAAGCCCCTACAGGGGTCCGTGGCTCTGTTATCCTATAATGAAACATTTCTATTCTATTAATTTGTATCCACAGGGCACTGAACGGTTTGATGAGTATGAACATGATGTGAATCATATGCTATGGCCTTCGCAATCACCAGAGCTCAGCCCAATTGCACGCCTATAGGAAATTTTGGACTGACGTGTTAAGACAGCGCTCTCGACCACCATGATGAGAACGCCAAATGAGGGAATATCTTTTGGAAGAATGGGGTTCCATCCCTCCAGTAGAGTTTCAGAGACCAATCTGTGCTAGACTAGATGTAAAATCTATGCCAAGGCGCATTGAAGCTGTTCTGGTGGCTCATGTTGGCCCAACACCTTATTAAGACACTTTGTTAGTTTTTCCTTTAATTTGTCACCCGTCTATATATATACAGTATATAGTTAAAAGCTAAAGTATTGGGATAGTTACGTATTATATGGTTAAGGAACTGGTCTTGTCACCGAAAGGTTGCAGGTTCGATTCCCAGGTAGGACACTGCTGTTGTACCCTTGAGCAAGGTACTTAACCTGAATTGCTTCAGTATATATCCAGCTGTATAAATGGATAAATGTAATAAGAAGTTGTGTAAGTCGCTCTGGATAAGAGCGTCTGCTAAATGCTTGTAATGTAATGTAATGGATAGGGACAATTTTTTGTTGTTTTGGCTCTGTACTCCAGCGCATTTGATTATCTTTTCTGGTGATGGTCTGCCTGGCCTGTACTGCAGCCATCTTCAGTTGCAGTAGCATTTCACTTTAGTCTCGTGTAACGCATGTTCAATAGGATTCAGGACGGATGATTGACTTAGCCTGTCAAGAACATTCCATTTTTTTCTTGAGCAGTACGCTTGGGGTCATTGTCCTGCAGCAAGGTGAAGCGCTGTCCAATGATTTTTGTAGGCATTTGGTTGGATCTGAGCAGGTATGATGTTTCTGTACACTTCAGAATTCATGCTGCTGCTGGCGTCGGCAGTCGAATCAATAATGACAAGTGAGCCAGTTTCACTGGCAGCCATGACCCCCCCCCAATTCCCATAGAGATCCATTCAAATGCAGAGAGGTTATAGTATCGCTTGTTGTAAGAGTACCTGAAAATAAGATATTATTTGATGTTGTTGGGTCACAGACATCAGGAAGTCATGGCATGCAAATATTAAATTTGATGACTTTATTTAAGTTTATGTTCATTTGTACAATTATTTTTGGTGACCTAGAATTGGGGGAACTATGTGTAAAAATGGCTACAATTGCTACACGGTTAGCCTGATATGGATGTAAAAACCCTCAAATTAAAGCTGAAAGTTTGCACTTTAACCTCATAGTCACTGTTCCATTTCAAATCCATATATATATATATATATATATATATATATACTCACAGTATGGAAGGATGGTTTGCATGACAATCCCTGTAGCGTGGACACAAACTGCAACTGGAACCTTCTGAACATGAGAGGATTAAGGGAACTCACTTTGACTGGAGGGCCTTAATGCATTTATTATCATTTCAGTCTGTTCTTGTTGATCCAGCAATACGGCTTCCCTGTTGTTTGATAAATAGCTACAGCACTGTTACTGGCTGTCAAGCCTTACCTCAGGATGTCTGCCCATACGAACAACAGGTCAATGTACTACATCGCTTCCGTTTCAGTGTATCCAGTAATTTAACTATGACCACACTGTTATTAACATTCCTCTTTCGAAACAAAAATATTCTGCGCTGGTATTGCAGGAGGGGTATTCAAAAAAGCACCAATATCTGAAAACTGACTACAACGAGTCCTTGTGAACAGATATTTGTGTAATGCACATTGCATATCTGAATAGACCTCTACAACAGCATGCACCTTGATGTTTTGCTGATATCTGTATGTTTTACTATTTACAGGGGAAACCTAGATCACATTCATATGATTGTATTTGATACGGGAAAACACAATATGACATTGTTATAATCGCTTTTCCTTTACTTCACACCACACCACACAAAACAGACCCTCCAAGACAGTTTTGTCGATCACAAATGGCATTGTGATATCATGCAAGACTCACAATGATCATATGGAAATTGTCTTCTATCAAATGAACAACTGTAAAAAATAAAATACCTTGCTTTACTGCTCTCAGCGATGCTGCAGTGGTCCACACATTACGTTCTCATATCTGTGTTTTTGTGTGTTTCCGAGTGTATGCAGATAGGATTTCTAGAGCTTTCTTTGCTGTATATTTATATAAGACTACATTTTCCCCAAATCTCTCAGTTGCTCATAACAACACGCTGAGACAGTGAGTATAATTTGTAACAATGCTTCCGAAAGGAGCCAGCTTTTGCATAACATGATTGGGTTGATAAAGCCATGGCAGGGGGGGAGAAAACTAATTTCCTGCTTTTCTGAAGCATGTGTTGGCTTCATGGAGATATCAGAAGAGGCTCTGGAAAAACGAAAAAAAATATTGAAAAAAATAATATTATTTTGTCAATGTGAAGTTTAATTATTTTTCTAACCTATAAAAAACAAACATTTGTATCATAGGAATATGATTGCAGGCAGGGGGTTTTGTTTCCATTTTTGGTAGGGACTGTATGTGAGCGCACAAAGTGCGAGAGCTGCGAAAAATGTGCACTAATTTGAGAGCAAATATTGTTTTTGAGCTACAAAGAGAGCATCAGATGATTCCGATAACTGTTTATTTAATTAACCTCAACTGATTATGCATTTGGCCTACATGCGCACTTGCTGCATACAATGACTAACGTTAGCAGTTGTGCTAGCTAACGTCATTAGAGTTGTTAGCTAGCTAGCTAACGTTAGCTAACTAAAGTTTGCGCGCTCGATCGCATTACGACCAATAAAGTAACACTTAAACATCGTAAGCATGCATGCGTCCATATTTACGGTGTGCATCACAATAATATATATATATATATATATATATATATATATATATATATATCATTAATACACATTAGTAAGTGGCTACATTCAGAATTTTACCTTAAAGGTGGGAAAGAGGTTGTTGTCTTCGTCAACTGACAACTGTATTAGGCTTGGTACATACTCTACGCAAGGAACATAAATGCCAACGCAGGTTCGGGACATACGCAAGCTCTTTGCTTACATACCGTACACGCGTTTACCGGCTTCTTTTCACCCTGGACACTAGTTGGCAGCCTAGGCTAATCTGGTTGGAGCGAGTAACGTTACACCGGAAATGATTACTTCTTTGTGTGTAGTTGTAAATTCTGCAGTGATTGAACGGTATTTACATTTAGCGTGGAATTGCACCACACGTTTGCATCGCTTTACAAAATTTGGACCGCACATTTTGCTACGCAAGAATGCGAGAAACGCCCCCTGCGTAGAGTATGTACCAGGCCTTAATGATGAAAATTAGCAACATCGACCTCTTGATTGCTATTTTGCTAAATAACAGGGACACCCAATTTTGCATATTCATTCTGGCTAAACTGCAAAAATCTGTGTATCTTCCAATTTTAACAGATGCAGTCCTCTTTGCAGCTCGCTAGTTGATCACCTTGGATGTTTTCTTTGCAGACGGTAACAGTTTTACATGTGATTTTGTAAAGGAAAACCTTTAGTAAATCGACCCCTCAGAAGGCAACACACAAAGTGTCCAGATTTTTCGATTACAATAATTTTGTGGCGGTTCAATTTGACCCCAAACATAAAATGTGTAATAACACTTCTACATAATAAGAGGGTTCACTTAAAATAATGTTGGATTGCATTGGCCTCAACAAGTAAAACGAAAATAAATAATAAAACCTTTCCTCATCATAAGAGGGGAAAACTCACAATTTATATTTATTTCAGAAATGGTATGTTATCCAACCTTTTTCATTAATGCATCACAATAAAACCTGTATCTAAAATGGGACACATTTTGTTTTAGTGAAATGAAAAGTTAAGGTTAATGAAAGGAAGGTTAACAAAACTTGCAACCATCTCAAAATAAATAAAAAAAACATTAAAAATTAAAACTGAAGGTCATGTGTAATCCAAAGTGGCAAATCACTCCACATCCCCAAATCACCTGGCATAATCATTATCCTTCTGTAACCAGTACTGATCTGTGCAGTGTGTCAAAAGGAATTTAGTGGTTGCTGGCACTGCAGCTACAGAATAATTTTTGACACTCAGGTTCAATTTTCAGTGCTTACTGATTAAGGTTGAAGTTGTCTGACACTGTCAGAATTAATTCCATACAGATGTTTCACCATAATGTATTGGATTGTATACCTCAAGTAAGATAAACAAGCCAACCCACCTCATTCCACTGTGCATTTCATTTTCTGTGCATTCTAAAAATGTGTCATATCACAAATACCGACAGTATATAGTTCTATTTTCATAATTGCAAACATTGCAAACGTGTTTTAAATGGTCTTGCAATTGGTAGATTATTGGTAAAGTGATTAAAACAAGCCACGAGTCACCAACGTGGTAAAAAGTAATGAAATTTCTGTGTGCATGGAGTTGATTGAATGGACAATAAAAAAGTGCATGAATGTTTATTACTCGAAAATTATTTTCTGATTAATAGTTAAAATAACTGACATGATTAATACAGTTAAGATTTCCCATCATGAAACATTAATCTCACGACATTGAGATTCTCATATATTTCCATATTTTGAGTATGAACAGCGCAACCCTTTGATATACATAATTGCACAAATGTGCCTGTTGTGATGTTTCTCATCAAAGTGTTTAATTTCTGTGCACTTTTCCTTTGGAAAAATAAATATGCATTCCTGAAATAAATGTCAAGGGTAATGAGTGTCATATGCTTTCTTGGTAATGAAAAGCCGTCCAACTTTTGAGAAATGTGTGTGCTTGCCGGTATGAAAGTGTTCCAAATTTTGGAGGTTTTTATTCTCTGTACATACAGTGAGCACCATAATTCATTGGACAGTGACACATTTTTTGTTATTTTGGTTCTGTACTCTAGCACTTTGAGTTTGAGAGGAGACAATGAGGTTGAAGTGCAGACTGTCAGCTTTAATTTGAGGGTATTTTCATCCATATCGGATGAACCGATTAGAAATTATAGAACCTTTTGTACATAGTCCCCCCCATTTTCGGGCATCAAAACATATCGGACTGTTTACCATAATGTAGATTAAAGTAATCATTTTAAATATTTTGTCACATACCGTTTGCATGCCATGACGTCCTGATGTCTGTGACCCAACAATATCAAAAGTGATATCTCTTGATATCTTATTTTCTGGTATAAGCTGTAAATTACACGGAAATAGTATGGAACCCATGGTTGGCTAAATGGCTGTCATCGAGGGTCTGTGGCTATCATCGACTATCAAACGAGCCTCAAACCATCACTCTGCTGCCAGATATGCAGTAGATATGGATGGATAACTTGAAGGGTTTCTCCTGACTTATTTTTCCATAGAGTTCAATAGGAAAATGAGTCAGGAGAAACAACCCTTAAAGTGATCCATCCATATCTACTGCATATCTGGCAGCAGAGTGATGGTTCCTTTTATACCCAGTCATGATAGCATCACCTGTTTACCTGTGGAATGTTCCAAACCGGTGAACCTCCCAGTCTTTTTTTTTTTTTTTTGCCCCTGTCCCAACTTTTTTGGAACGTGTTGCAGGCATAAAAATTCAGAATTAGCGTATATTTACATAAATCAATAAAGTTGATAAGGTAAAACATGACATATCTTTTCTTTCTACTGTTTTCAATTAAATATATGTAAAAGAGAATTTACAAACCACTGCTTTTATGTGCATTTTACATACTGTCCCAACTTTTTTGGAATTGGGGTTTGTACAACAAACTATGTGCGAGTGCGTGTGTATGTATGCGTGTGTGTGCGTTTTGGGCGCACGTGGGGGATTTTTCATGTTCTCCTGTGTGTGGGGGGTTGCGCAACTTTGCGTGCGCTTGCCTCGGACACATGTTCAGAGAGCACAAAGAAACTAACACGGAGGGAGATTCACAACTAGCAGGAGCTAGTTAACAATGGTGCATGAACCATACCAAACAGATAAGGGGTAAGCGTGAGGTACAACTGTTTTCTGCGTCATGTACGTAAGCCATTTTCCAAGTTTCTGTGATGCTCACAGCTGGAGTTATAAAGCCTTAAATAGAACACCCCCTAAATAGGTGAGAATTGACCAAATTTGGCATCTGCACAAAGAGATTAAGAGCATAGTCCCGTTGTTTCTCGGGACCCTGGAGAGTGTTCTTGCACTCTTCGACAGTTCAAAAGCAGTTTAACTTCACAATTGAAAGTGTTCTTCATAAAACGCACCATTTCCCATCTTTCATTAATTTTATATTTTCATTTTGTTACATTTCTTGAGAATATTCATTACATTACTTGAGAACATTCAGTGGTAAACATGATGCCTTGTTTAATCTGAAGTAAAAACTGTTTTGTTCTACACAATGAAATAATAATTCAAATATGTACACCAATGCATACCTGTGCATACAAAGATTTCTTTAGCAGCATGTCCAAGGATGTGATGCTAGAAATATTGGCAAGCTTGACCAAAGGAGTATTATCCATACTTTAGTCATTTTGCTAGACGTTGGTTTACATCTTATTTTCCTCTTTACATCCTCCACCTCCATAATGTAGTATCTGTCTTTAACGGATAAAACGTCTCTAAAATATACTCATCTGATTCATCATGCTTGAAGGAATGAGTGTTTGTGATAGACCTCAGTCATTATTCTGCCTACGCTGTACTTCAGAGGAGACGGGAGCTTGCTGCATTTCCCAGGGGATATCTTAGCAAGGGGAAAGATTGATTTTGAGCCTTTTCATCTAATTACCCCTTTTCAACAGCCATTCTTTCCAAAGTTCAGATCTGTGTTCCAGCCTGAATGATGACACTCCTGAAAAAAAAACCCATCTAAAGCGTGGATTCTGGCAGACATCCGTTTAATCGGTTTCACCATTTTGCATGTACATTTGTGTTGGCGTGCCACAATGTCTACATCCTGAACATCAGCAATGATATTAGCTATGAAATTTGAGAATATGTTGACTGGATAAAAGTAAATAAATAATTCAATAATCGTCTTATTCTCAGTGGCAGCCTCTCGGCAGGGAGGATGCAGAGAGAAGCATTAACCTGTGTTTTTTGTGTTGATAATCGGTATCATATATCACTAGGGTTGCCTGGCGAAATTCTCCCTTAATGGATGTGTTTGTCCTACGTGAGACCTTTTCAACTTGAATTAGCCGTGCCGATCAGCAAGATGGCCAGCTGCAATGCGTTCAAGTGCTCAGCCGCATTGCGCTCAAGTGCTGAGAACTCAGTGGCCGCCGTCATGATAATGCGTTTAAGAACGCGGGCCTCTTTTGAAATACCTATTGCTACTGAAAACGCCTGCGGTGAATTAGAGCATTCACATTTTTAAATACGTTTCACATTTACTGCAGTCGAGAATGGACAAATTGTACATGTTCACTTTTGTACTTGGGTGCGTGTCCTATGTGAAAATGGCTACCTCCATGTACAGTACATTCATAGACAAAACAGTCAGAAGGACAGACCGATATTTCAGTTACCTATACGGCATGCCTGGCAGATAACCTATACAGCATGCCTTGCAGATAACCTATACGGCATGCCTGGCAGAGAAACGCAGAGATAAAAGCAAATGGACATAATCCCGTTACAGAAATATATAATTTTTTAAGGAATTTCACCATTTTCTATTTTCTTGCAGGCCTGGTTACCTCTGTAGGCAATGAGGAAATAAATGTGTTTGTTCTCAGAGTGATTGTATTGGGCCTCATTGTACAGTTTTTAATGTAGTTTCCATTTTGAAGTACAGTTCCCAACACACACATTATCTGGGGCCTGAATTGCATTACCCTAACATAATTACAT